>JBCNJP010000017.1:19065584-19210893 GCA_039602395.1 Deinandra increscens subsp. villosa
GATAGCTTGTGCCCATAGAAACAAGAATGCATTAGGGACATAGTAAGTAGCATCTAGAGTATGTGAAGTGTGGAAAAGACCGGGTTGCAATTAGCTACTGCAATTTGGTATTAGTCACATAAACATACCCTAAGTCCTAACTACTGTATGTCCAAGTGCAAAGAAAGTTATGAAATGATGAAATGTCCGGTTAATGAGGGAAACAATTTAAGGACCAGTTTTAACTTAGAGTTACCGCTAAAAGGATAAAGAGAAGAGTGGACACTTAGAAGGATTGTGATGGAAGTAACTGGGTTTTTGAAAACATCATAACTATATAATTGCTTTGGTACCGGTACTTATCTGGTTATCATGTATTCAAAAGTTCAAGGACTTTACGTCACATAAATTCTGAGTTGTCATTCACCTGGAATGTAGGATGATGATGATAAGAGGCGGACGTGGTAGAGGTAGAGGTGCCGGCAGAGCAACCGGTACTGGAAGACGTACGCGTGTGAATCCCGAACGAGAGAATAACGAGAGAGCTAATGTCTTTACGAACAAGCAAAGGGCGGCTATGGCAGCAGAGGTGAATCAAATGTTTCAGGCGGTCTTACCAGATCTAATCGCTCAACTTCATGGAGCTGCTGGTGGAGGTACAAATGGAGCTGGAGCCGGAGGAGCCGTTGGTGATGCTGCTGGAAATGCGGGAAATGCCGATCGCGGATGTTCTTTCAAATCGTTTAGCGGATGTAGGCCTCCATCATTTGAAGGGCAGAGAGATGCAGGTTCGACTGTTCGCTGGATTCGAGAGATGGAAGCTGTGATAGGTATTAGTGAGTGTCGTCCAGATCAAGCGGTAAAGTATGCAGCCCATTCCTTCAAAGGAGAAGCATTATTTTGGTGGGACTCGATTCTACAATTCCGAGGCGAGCAAGCTGTTGCTGCTATGAGGTGGAATGACTTGAAGACGCTAGTAATGAGCAAGTTTTGTCCAAGACACGAGTTGGAAAGGATCGAGATTAACTTTCTAAAGTTAGAAGCGGGTACTATGACTCATCAGGAGTTCACAAGCAAGTTTGACGAGATGGCGAGGCTAGTACCAAGGTTGGTAACACCCGAGGAGGAGAAGGTGAAGAGGTACGTTCAGGCCCTTCCTGCTGCTGTAAGGAAGATAGTCAGGCCTCATGTTCCAAAAACTTACCAAGAAGCAATTGACATCAGTGCCATGGTCTATGAAGAAGAATATGGCGACAACGGAAGACCGGGAGAAGTTAAGAGGAAGATATCTGAGACTGGAGAAAGTTCAAAGAAGAATGACCGAGATTTTCACAAGAAGAAGAAAGATTCAAAAGGCGACAAGCCTAAGTGTCGTAACTGTGACAAGTATCATCACGAAGAGTGTTGGGTAAAACCAACGAGTTGCTATAGATGTGGAAAGGAAGGACACTACGCTAACAATTGTTCGGAAGCTAAGAAGTGTTACGAGTGTGGGAGCCCGGGGCATGTTAAAGCAAATTGCCCTAAGATAGTAAGAAACCCGATGCCATTGAGATCAGTCCCAGCATCAGGATCTAAGAGCAAAGTTTACAACCTAACTGCTATCAAAGGACCTGATATGACCTCAGGTACATTTCTCGATAAATAGGTTGCTTGAATACGTGTTATGACTTTAACATTATTATAAAGTTCTATCGAATGGTTTTACGAATTGCTTGATAGGCCGTTATTTAAGATTGAGAATCCTTTAGATCATGACTGCCGTAGAAAAATGAACGTTATGTGTTAGAAAATTCTCTGAGAAATTTTCTAGAATGAGACGGCCTTAGATAACGAACATCATATGTTAAAGAATTTCCAGAAGACTTGAAGATTGCAGTAGTAGTATTTACACCCGAGAAATGAAAGCATTAATCAAGATGTCCAACTAGTTTATTGAAAGTAGGTGATAAATAGTCATAAATTATACTGACTTTGTTGTGGTTAGAATAGTAATGTCATCCTACACCAGGCTAGGACTAGCACACCTCTGCTTGTATCAAGGGTGTGGTAGATACGCCGCTGGTACATCTTATATATATACACCTGAGATACAACGAGAAGTGGACTAGAGCTAGTTTCGTGTAAGTAGATAGTACGGGCCACTGTGGAAAACAAACCAGTAAAAATTTATGAATATAGATCACTTATTAGTAAGCAAATGAAAGACTGTTGGAATCCAAGAATGAAGATCAAGCCATGCAAAGTGTAAATAAACGTTCGACATACGCAAAAGGTGAAACGGAGCAGTACAAGTCTCACTGAAGCGCGTTCTTCCAAGGAGTTAGAATATTTGTTCATCGTTACAGTTCTGAAAGAAGTTCTACAAGCGAACGAGTCAGAAATGATATCTTTCGATAGATCGTATCAAATGTCGGGTTATCGTATATAGAAAAGCGTGTTGCGGTTCGAAATCGCAATTAGAAAAAAAAGGGGTTAGGAGCATGATAGTTCCTTTAGCTAAAGTGTTATGAATGCCTAGGTAAGATTCTTAAATCAACCTAGAAAAGAAAGGGGTAAGTTAAGGATATCTCGCTGATGAGATATTCGTAAATGGAGCAGGTTTCGGGACGAAACCTTATTTAAGGGGGGTAGAGTTGTAACATCCCAAAATTTGATAAATACATGATTAATGTATTAATACACATGATATATGTGTTAGAAAGCTAAACGTGTTAAAACGTTTGAAAAGTGCATGTTTACCCATTACCGGGTAATAAATCGATAAAATATAGTGTTATACGTGTTGATTAATAAAAGAGATAAGAAAATGAAATTATACGTGTTTTATATCAAAGATAATTGATATATATGATGTTAGCATGAAAAACGTAGCTAAACGTTTATACGATAGAAATAAATGATAACCGGGAGAAAATGCCTCTACATGATTACATTATATCAAATACACGTGTAAAATATGTTTGAATAGCATAAATGCATGTGAAATATTCATTTGACGGATATATACGTGGAAATACGTGTTTGGATAGTTATACATGTAAAAAATGCATGCTTAAATAGTTAACAAGAAAATAGAAGGGTAGAAAGTGTAAATTATGGAAATACACAAATATATATATGTATATACATTATTATATATGACCCGAACCTTCAAGAATATTAGAAACATGTTTAGGAAGGTTATAAGATGTAAAATGATAGTTACATCAAAAGATTAAGGTTTAGTATGCATAAGATAAAAGTTAAAGGGCTAAAAGTGTAATTTATTTAAAGTTATGAATACATACGGATATTATACGTATCTATAACTTTTATAAGTACCCCGAGGCTTATAATATATTATAATAATATCCTAAAATGATTCGGAACATAAAATGATGTGTATTATAAAGTTTGAGGGGCCAAAGGTGTAAATAATGAAAAATATATATAAATATATATAAAAATATATACGTATGTATACGTATATCATCGAGAGTGTCCCCAGCCTTAGAAACTTTATTTAACATGTTTTATAATAATTCGATACATAAAATAACAGTTCG
The DNA here is from genome assembly GCA_039602395.1 of Deinandra increscens subsp. villosa. Lineage (NCBI taxonomy): Eukaryota > Viridiplantae > Streptophyta > Magnoliopsida > Asterales > Asteraceae > Deinandra > Deinandra increscens. The sequence continues at coordinate 19,069,112 of JBCNJP010000017.1, forward strand.
GTAGAAGTTCAGGGGTTAAAAATGTAAAATAAACCACAAGGACCATTTCTGTCATTTCCTGAAAGACGGGCCGCGATACGCGCGGGGTTCCTTTCCCCTTGGCGCGATACGCGAGCCGGGTCCGTCGCGAATTTGGCTTGGCTCGACCGTGCAGCCAATGTTTGACCCCATAACGTGTCGTTTTTCTTCGAATTCGTCATCACAACACCTGGAGGGACCAGAGGCGACCTCGACTGCTATAAAAGGGACCTCAAATCGGCCATAACAACTCGCCAATTCACGAGATTTATCTCCTTTAAACCCTAAACCTCATCCGCGATCTTCATCTTCAAAATTCGAGCAAACCAGGAGGAATTAGGAGGCCATCTTCTGCAGTTCTACATACTTTGGTATGATCTACAATAGCCCTCAATCAATTTCAGTTAATATTGTTGTTATGATCGAGTTCTAAATCTAGGTTAAAATTAGGGTTCTTGAGCATAAATTGTCAAATTCGGGTGATCGGGTGGGAGTTAGGCTCTGAATTTTTGTAGGTACTCTTAAAATGATGTTATATAAGAAAGCCCTAAGTTTTTTTCAGACTTGGTAAAGGTTTGGTATGGGTTTTGTAAACGGGTCAAAAATTAGGGTTTTCATGTCGTTATTCTGCCCAAATCGAGTCAACGGTTTTGAATTAAGCTTTGCCATTTTAAAGGATATTATAAAATGTTATAATGGATAATACCCTAAGACGGTTTTGAATAAAAATGAGTTATGATGATAAAATGAGAATTTCGTAAAATTAGGGTTTCGGAATAAGGTTATTTAATATAAAATAATCTGGGGGGTTTGGGGACTCGATTTTTGGTATGGTAATATGTTTATATATATTATAAGCATATATGAGTTTAAAATGGATAATTAAGAAAGTATTAAAGATACCAAGTTAATCGGATATTTAGAAGTTCGTGCGGACCGGAAGGGTAAACGCCTGTACTCTGGGGTTTCTGGCAAAGCGAGGGTGTCGCATAAATCCCCGCTGGGAACTGGCATACCTCCCTGGGCGATCCCGGGGTGAGCGTTTACTTATAGGAATACGCGTCTTCATATTATCATTAAAAGAAAAGGATAACTGCCTAAAGGGCATTTTGGTCATTGTGACCTTTAAAAAGGGATAAACTTAATAATTGAATATTATTAAGGTAATAATATATTAAAATAAACATAGGAAGTGTTTATTATGTAAACCTTGCGTTAACGCCATACGATACGCAAATTAGGTTAAATCGGGAATCATTGCGGAAGTTCCGTCTAAGTAACCGGTTAAAGAAATAAGGTGAGTTCTATGAGCCCACTTTTAAATGTTTTAAATGTTTTAAATGTTTTCGGGCTGATATACATACAAATGTTATAAAATGCATTTAAATGATTTATAACTGAAATGTTGCCTATCTGAACTATTGAAGTGTTAAACTGTTGAATTACCTTTAAATGAATATATATATATCAAACTGCTAGGTGCTAATTGTTAATGGGTATATTGAACTATTAAATTGTTATTGAATTGATATATATATGTGGACTGTTGTGGAAATGCATATACGTGAAATATCTTGAATTGATAAATTGTTAAAAGGCTTTTGGGATAATATATATAGAAATATATATATATGTGATATATTATGAAAATGATATTAAATCATTGTATGTGTTATAACATAATTATAATGACTGTGATGTGATATGTGTTATATTTGCTTCAAAAATTAGATAGTCAAGGGATAAAGGAACTATTAGTAAACGTTATAGTGAATATGTATGATTATATGAGAACAGGTGATACATTCACTTTATTATTATGTGGTGGATACGCCGCTGGTACTTCCTATATATAAGCATAATAATATTAGTTACCCGGTATATCCGAAGTGTGGAGGATACGCCTTATATACATACACCAACGATAAATTAGGGATGTCCACTTGTTGCAGTATATGAAGACCTTATCACTGTTTACTAATAATCTTAAGTCACTTGGGTATTTAACTAGGGGCAGGTAGTAGTATAGGGGGGGGGGGGGAGTTAGGAGGTAGTGTTGCTTAAAGGGATTGGAGACCACTACAAATAGAAGGGGGAAAAAGCTACTGTCCGTTATAGGGAATGCTCTAGAAGGGTAAACTCGGCAGTTAGCAAATAGGGGAAGGCGGTGCAACTGTCCGTTACAGGGAATGCCCTAGAAGGGTAAACTCGGCAGTTAGCAAATAAGGGAAAGCGGGGCGACTGACCGTTATAGGGAATACCCTAGAGGGGTAAACTCGGTAGTCGGCAAAGATGGTTTCTCTGCTTATACATTAGCAGGGTTACACTAGTAATAAATGTTGGGATTGTAGGAAGGGATAGCAGGATAAATGGTTTTATAGGGGGTGTTTCCTGTTAAGGAATATTGTGTATTATATAATTGTGATATATATTATACTTGTTAATTGTCTGTGAAAAAGGGATCTTGCAGGTCCAAGGGTTTTAAACCTCACACCGAGGTAAAGCTTTTAAAATATAGAACTCACCAGCGTAAGCTGACCTTTTCCAAAAATGTATGTATGTCAGGTCAGGGTGAGGCTTCGACTAGTTATGAGAAGGCCCTGGTGATAAGGGATTAGACGGGCAAGCTATCGGAAGGAAGGAATGTTATGGCAAGCTGGCATAGATATAGTTATAGCAATAAAACGTAATGATAGTTAGTATTTCCTTATGTAAATTATCTCTTACTTTGTAGTACTTGGAAATTAAATAAAAGTTTAAAATTTCCGCTACTTAGTAATCTCTGTTATTACCTTGTGTTCATGAGTAAATCCGATTAGTGACCCCTTCTGGAGCCAAGTCTGGAAGTGGGCGTCACAAACTTGTGTGGATTATTATTGTTGTGGATGGAATCTATTTCAATGTCAATGTTAATGTCAATTTCAAGGCGTAATCATTAACACTAAAAGGTCGGGGTTACGATAATAGATCTATTGGTTTGGCAACCCACCTAACTTAGCTGGTAAAAGGTCGGGGTTACGATAATAGATCTATTGTAGTATATCAAACCTATGTTTACTCACCAACTATTCGTAGTTGACCTTTCTTTTGTACATGTTGTAGGTTTTGTTGCAAGATGATGACTTCTTGATGATGATACCTTAGGATGCATGCGGACTTAGTAAGACCTAATCATAACGAGATAACATGTAATTAGTATAGTGTTATGATGATACAAATATGTATTACTTGTATGAATGAAATGGTATAATTAAGAATATCGCAACCTTTGATAGTGTTGTGTGCAACTGGACAATCATCGTGCTCGACGTATTCCGTCGTCGGTCGTGGTGTGACACATAAGATCTGACCAGAAGTCCTAATTCTATACAAGAAGAAGCTATTTATAGTCGCTCAAAACTGTGCGAACTAGACATCACACGAAACGCCACTTCGTGTCAGTTCGTGTGCATTCGAACTGGCAGTTCGGGTCAGTTCGGATACAGACACATTTGCAGCTTTTGTCTTGTAGTTGATACTTCATGCACAACTTCTGATACTGGCATTTCGGGTCAGTTGGGACCAATGATGGCCCAATAAGGTGTGTTTATGAACCGCATGATTCAAGAAAACCAAGTTGATAAAGCGGTAAATTCTGTAAGGCACAAATTATATATATACCTATAATTAATTATATTATATACTTTACCTTTTTAATTAATTTTTATAAATCATTAAATCATTTTGTAGATTAAGTCCACGGAGACGCCTCTTACTACAACTGTAAGATCTAAAAACAGTTGTAATCAGCATTTCAATGTAAATACAACGGTAATTAAGTATTATTGCTGATATGATCGATCTCCCTTGAGCGCATATTTATTAATTAATTAACTAATTGAATTTTACGTAGGACATGATCAATTACGCGCACAATATATCGCGGAAACAGTCTCCTCAATCAAACTCATCTCGAAGGTCGGCCGATAAGGTACGGATTTGAAACAGTTTTGAATTTGAGTTGATCTGGAAAATTCTAGTTCATCTAGATGAACATGCGTCTCTAGTTATAGTTCATCCGGATAGTTATAGTTCATCCGGATAGTTAAAGTTCATCAGGATAGGTAAAGTTCATCAGGATAATTAAAGTTCATCAGGATAGTTAGAGTTCATCAGGATAGTTAGAGTTGATCCGGAAGATTCTAGTTCATCTGGATGAACATGCGTGTCTAGTTATAGTTCACCGGGATGGTTATAGTTTATCCGGATAGTTAAAGTTCATCAGTATTAGTAAAGTTCATAAGGATAGTTAAAGTTCATCAGGATAGTTAGAGTTGTTCCGGAATATAATTAATAACTAACTGTTCCGGCTATGATAAATTTGTACTTCATCAGAATAGTTATCTGGATAGTTAACTAATTTTTTTCCGGTTATGATCGATTTTATTAATTAATTGATTTGTAGGTCTGTTATGTGATCGTATCACAACACACTCCTCCATTTACAACAACGTTCGGGCAAAAGGAAATGGTAACTATTTTAATTTACACAATTGTGTGCTTCCCTTATAACTAATTGCTATATGATCATTTAATCAAATGCTGATGCTGTCTTTAGGGGAAAAAGAGATAAATAACAAAAGCAGCAGCTGCTGCAGCCAGTATTGCTGGGGCATCACAGCAGGAAGTGGTATAAATATATATATATATATATATATATATATATATATATATATAATTAAGGATTTGACAAATCGCTTTGACGTTATTGTTAATTAATATATATGTTACTAATCAATTAATTATATGACGTCAATTTAGGAAAAAAAATAAGACACCTATAAAATTAGTAAAACCTGCTCCTGAATGGTTCTTAAAAGTTCTTAAAACCATTTGGTACTCAAATGATCCTCTCCCTATATATATATATATATATATATATATATATATATATATATATATATATATAGTGAAAAGTTCATTGTAGACACCCCCATAAGTGTAGACAGGTAGACACCCTTTTTCACCATTAGATCTCTTGATCTAATGGTTGTGATTAATTTCTTTTTTCTTTTTTTCATTTTTCTCATTGTTCAGAAAATTTTACATGTGAAAACACATGTGAAATAAAGTAATTTCACATGTGAAATATGGTGTCTACATGTCTACACTTATGGGGGTGTCTACAATGAACCTCACCCTATATATATATATATATATATATATGATCGGTTTTATTTGTCATGTTTTGTTACCCCAGGTAAATAATGTGAAAACGAAGCCAAAGGTACAATACGTAGCATCAAACAACCTGAAGAGCGCAGCGATCAAAAAGCTTACAAGAAGCCAGACTAACCAAACCAAGATATTATAATTATCATAGATATTAAAGTTTGATTAGTGTATATGTATGTATAATTAATTATAATATGATTTTAAGGTTTCTCATAGACATATATATGCAGTTTAATTAATTAATTGTATGCAGATTATAATTAAGAAAAACAAAATTTGATGAATCTATAATTGCTTGATTATATATATGAAAGACAAATAATACCAAATGCCATACTTTTTATAATTTAACGTGGTCGTTGCCACCATTTGGCCACGCATGTTAGGTCAAAATATCTGATTTCAAATACCCTTTGGTCACTTCTTTTTTTCCATATATATGTGGCTAAAACACAAATATACGTGACCATATAATACCAAAGGCCACGTTTTTTATATTTTAACGTGGCCGTTGCCACCCTTTGGCCACGCGTATTGGAACAAAGTGTATGATTTCAGCAACCCGTTTGGCCACGTTTTTTTCTAACATATGTGGCTAAAACACAAATATACGTGACCATATAATACCAAAGACCACGCTTTTTATATTTTAACGTGGCCGTTGCCGCCCTTTAGCCACGCATATTGGGACAAAAATTTTAATTTTAGCAACCCATTTGGCCACTTTTATTTAACATATGTGGCTAAAACACAAATATACGTGACCATCTAATACCAAAGGCCACACTTTTGATATTTTAACGTGGCCGTTCCCACCCTTTGGCCACGCGTATTGGGACAAAATGTATGATTTCAGCAACCCTTTGGCCACGCATTTTTATAATGTATGTGGCTAAAACACAAATATATATGACCATATAACACCAAAGGCCACGTTAAACAAACACATGTGGCCGTTGGGATCCTTTGGCTACGCTTTCCAGAAGAATTATTGATTACAAAAGTAAATATTGGTACCCTTTAGCCACACTTCTAGCTGGCTTCAGCCACTGATACATACGGTGACGGGACCTTTGGTGTCGATTGAAATGGAAAAAAACGTGGCCAAAGACCTTTGGTCATGGTTTTTTCAATGGCCAAAGGTGAATTTTTACGTAGTGACACGACGAACATATAATGCACAAACAAATTCCCCATCGAAGTGTGTAGTATCTGTACAATATCTGCTTCATCACATAAACTCGTATCTTCAAGCAAACTCTCCCTCAACTTGACGGTTCGTCTGATCTTGAATACGTGACGTTGCAGTGCATGTTGTCTTCTTATCAACAGCTTCAGAAGACTTGAAGTTGTGATATTATCTTTCCACTTAGAATCTGCTAACATAAATAATTTTGGTGCTAAACGTGTATTCAAAACTCCAAGATATTCAGATTTTAAAATTTGATCGTATCCCGTGATGATCCATCGAAAAGAAATTTAAAAAATAAAATCTTTTTGTCTTTTGTGAGATAGATCATGACTTGGGATCATAGTGGTCATAACGTGTTGAACTACACTTCAATTTCAATTACTTAAGCACATAAGTCATGTCGATTGCAGATATAATTTGTCCAACTTTAAACTCAGGCATAATCATACTCTTAACATCTGGATATGTTGAGGTATTGATTAGATTTGCTTTGACCAGTGTACCCCACACTATAAGACATACTCAGATATGTTTAGCTTATCACACTTTGTGATTTCACTTATGATTTAACACATAGTGATTGTATTCATGATATAATCAGCAGTGTTCCATGCAAAAATAAATAATAATGTTAAATCGTCTACCTTAAGGTCGATCTTTCGATACGCAGAGAAAGTCCGATGAATTATACGAAACATCAAGAAAAAAACAGAATGAACAACAATTAGGTGGATCTTTCGATACGCAGAGAAAGTCCGATCGTTTGAGAAAATAAAGAAAATCAAACAAGTTTAAATCTTTGCATAATGAACACATGTATACACAGTGACTTCTCATTTTTTTCCACATATCTTTTTCTTGATATTATGAAATATGCATCAAGATGTTGTCCACAAGGTCATCAAACATCAGATTTAGTGTATATCACATTTGTATACTTTCTGATTTGCCGAGCCTACCTAGCACATCGATCAATAATCTTATGGCTTTTTCATCTAGTTTATCCATGACTTAGACATCTTCAGTCAATGTACCATCATTTCCCAATCATGTCGGCTACAATTTCTCATTATTCAATGTTTTTTTCTATTCAAATTTTCTCCCCCTAAAAATGACAAACTCTATTTTTAGATTTTCATTTTTACCATTTGAAAAACAACACACTATTTTTGTATTTTTCAAAGAAACAAACTTCCCTTCAAACTGAGACGAAGTGAAAAATAAAGAAAAAATTATCAACCAACACAGATACTGTCAGTTTAGCCTTTTGAAACATAGAAATAGACAAAATGATTTGGAAATTCAGTTTAAGTTAAAACACAGATATTCCACCACCATCAATCTTTCAATTACCGATAGGTCTTCCTGAAATACCTGCTGACACCAAATAAAACCTTAGTCGTTTTGGGATCTACCCGATTCAACAGCATCAGGTCGCCCAATGTCTTCCACATAGTTTTTGTTGGCCTTGGAAACAACCTTTGGTTTCTATATGAAACATGAGGAATCATTTTTATCAGACCCAAAAATATTTCAATCATCATCTTTGAAAAAGACGGCTTACGAGTAGATTTCAACTTTAGCGACCAAGGTTCATAAACAATTTCACCATATTCATCCACACATTTAGCATTATTGTGGACATAAGCATTCATCGAACAATTTGCAGTCAGATGCCCTGGTTGACGACATACATAACAAATTTTTTCTTGAAATTTATGTGAATTTGAAAAATTCTTTGTATGCTTAAAAGATGAAGAATTATCTGAACCAATGACGGTTGCACCATTACTTGTTGATTAATTGTGATAAACTCGTGATTTTAGTGTTCATAATGTTGTAAATTCATGAATGATGGTGACTATGCGGAACTGTGTGTTTGCAGGTTGTAATGGGCTTAAACGAGCTAACTAGGAGATACAAGAAGATCAAGGAAGGTTGGAACAAGTTGTGGCAAGTAAGAAGCAAAGGAAAAGAGAAACCTCACCTAGGCTTGGCATAAGCTACGCCACCACCGTAGCTTACGGTGGTGGCCATCCCTCAACTTCACCGTAGACCAGCATGTGGCTGGCGTAGGCTTTCCTAAGGCCGCCGTAAGCTACGGTGGCGCCGTAGCTTATGGCGCGACGGTTTTTCAAACTCCGTAAAGTCGCTATTTTAAGGCAAATTAAGGGGTTTTTTCATTCTCATTCGGTTGAAGGAGTGGGGAGATGAACCAGAGACCATCTGGAGCGATTTTGGAGCAGGATAAGAGTAGAGAAACACAATTTCAACACGAGGATCGTTGGAAAATCATCAATGATAATCATCATCATCATAGTTGCAATCGTTTTCATCATGATTGGCTAGTCTTCTGTGTTCTTCTCAGATGTAAGGTTTTAATGTAAACAACAATTGATTGTGTATTTTATTTCTGGAAGAGTGATCTAAGTATTCGATTGTCACACCCCCAAATAACCACTAACGGAGTTTATACCGTTAAGGGTGCGAACAAACCAGGACCACAACCATTAGTTACAAATACTAAACGAATCAGAGTATAATTCAAACATTCATCATAAAACAGTTTCAAAAGTTACGCAGCGGAATAAAACATCAGTAACTTAGCACTAACCACGTGCTTTATAAAATCAGTGTTCAGAAATCCCAATTTAGTTTAAAATAAAAGAAGAACGTCTTCATGTGCCATGCCAACCTCCAGCGGATACTCCTCAACGATCTGCAAAAGTGAAAACCACACAAGTGTCAACCTAACGGTTGGTGAGTTCACGGTGGGCATGTCATGCATTGGCCCGGTCTCATAAGCGTATGTATCAACATAAAATAAGTATTAGTTTTGCAACATTGCCAAGTGTTGAATTATCGAATATGCACTAGTTAAGTAAAAGATTAAAGCGGTCAACCGATATCGCGGGTAGCTAATCCGGTTTCCATGCACTAAGGAATTCGTACCAGGGCTGAAAGCTGACGTAACAGAGTTCGACATTTGCCGATGGTTGGTGCCTCCAGTTGTGTCCCTTTTGGGAGGCCCACAACTAAAACAGGCTGATATTGAACTCCGTTCGGCCTCCAACCGGTTGGTTACACATTTGTGTACCGCGGAGCAGGGTTTGTCAAACCCTCAGTAGATCTACCCAACATCCCCTCGCTTCCCAGATCAACAGTACTAAATTGAGGACTTTTAAGTTTTTAAGGCATCCTTAGAAATCATGTGATATCATTTGGTTTAGACTTTAACCTACACTAGTCATATTAAAACGTTTATTCTGGATTTCATCTGAAATCCCAAAAAGAGTTTAAGTGTCAAAATGGTTGTTTCCGGATTTCATTCAAAACCCCAAGGATGGACAGTTGCAAGTGCTCACCATAAAACACTCCAACTTCCATAACAGGTATCTCATTTGGTAATACCTCAAAATGTCAGCGTTGTTTTTCGTTAAGTTCATTCGTTGTGTCCCAAACGGGCTCACAATTAAAGGGTTAGTGAAACTCACCTTAGGTTGCTCAGCTACACTTGCTAAATAGTCCAAGTATTGTTTAACGAAGACCTATGAACACGTTTAGGTCTTAAGTATTAGTTTTGTGTCTAATTATTAACTTAACGTCACTATGGCCCATAACATAGCACGTTGGAACTACGACACGACATACCGACACACGACACCGATGGTTGATCATGAACAAGGGTTCACATAACACAGAAATCAAAGCATGTTTCACCATTGCATAATCATGTAAATCGTGGCATAGCATTCAAACAAGTTGCACAAGTTGGGTTTTGGTCAGATCACAGTTTCGCTAGCATAGTTTCGCTACACAGTTTCGCTGTGTGCACGGGCAGCACTTTTGCTAGGGAATACCCGATGACACAGTTTCGCTAAGCTAGTTTCGCTCGAAACTGTTGACACAGTTTCACTAGCTTAGATTCGCCCGAAACTGGTTTGAACTTTCGTTCAGGTTATTTCGCTCGGTAGTTTCGTTTGAGCAGGCACACATGGTTTACACGGCGACACTACAGTTTCGCTGTATAGTGTCGCTGGTTGAAGATATACATAGTTTCGCTGTGCAGTTTCGCCCAGAGAACTGCACAGTTTCGCCAGTCGCGAAAAACACATAAATCAACCCTAAAATCAATCTAACAGCTTCCATACTTCATGTAATTCATTATCTAGCATACATAGACATTTACCAACATCACAGAAGCAAGTTTAACACCTTAAACATGGATTTTTATCATCAAATCACCAAAAATGCATTTTAAACCTAAAATGACCTAATCTAGCATAAATCTTCATTATGGTTTGATTTCACACGTAAAGTTACTGACTTTATGATAGATCTAGCATCCCTAAGCATCATATCAGAAGATCAAGTGATTCTATGAAGATATAAGCATGCTTTTTTAAGAAAACACATAGAATAAGGCATAGAAATGGTTTTTGGGACTCACGGTTCGATCTCCAAGCTCAATGGATGATGGTCCGGGGCTGAGATCTCGATGGCTCGGTGTGATTCTCGGCTGACCAGATTTCCAGGAGAAAAGATGGAGAGTGTGTGTGTTTTGTGTAAAAGAGGCAAATGGGAGAAACTAGGGTTTATTAAGATATTATATATCAGGGCCTAGTTTCGCTGGCAGTTTCGCTGGCCAGGCGAAATTGGCTCTGATCTCATGTAATCCGAACAGCTTGGCTAGCTACCGGGCGAACCTGTAGTTTCGCTTGGTAGTTTCGCCGGCAACCGAAAACATACAATTTGTCACATAATCAAGAATTTACAATTTGTCATGCTATTAATAATATTAAATCATGCGTTCAAATCACATTGCACGTAATGACAATAAATAAATGAACACATAACACATATGGACGGGTTCGGTGATCAACCAAAGGACATGGACGTATTCGGCCTAGTTAAGCATTAGTTACTAAGTTAACACTTATAACGTAACTAACGGAGTTTGTCTAACGGAAGTTAACCTTGGAATTCTCGGATGTCACATCATCCCCCTGTAATTGGAATTTTCGTCCCGAAAATTATTCTTGGGTAGTAGCGTTTGCAGCCTCGGCTGTCGTCGCTGTGGAAAGAAAGCAAAAGTTTTAGGGTCGCCACATCCTCCTCCTGTTAAAGGAATTTTGGTCCCCAAAATTAAATCATACCTTGAGTTTCCGTGGACATTTGCTCAAACAAGTGAGGATACTTTTTCTTCATTTGATCCTCTCGTTCCCAAGTATATTCAGGTCCACGCTTTGAGTTCCATCGAACCTTGACGATCGGAATCTTGCTACGTTTGAGGGCTTTCTCCTCGCGTCCCATGATTTCTACCGGTTGCTCAATAAATCTCAAATGTTCATCAATTTCCAATTCCTCCAAAGGAATTATTTCGGTGTCTTCAGCCAGACATTTCTTTAGGTTAGAAACGTGAAACACGTTGTGAACTCCATCGAGTTCTGCAGGGAGTTGTAATCGGTAGGCCACCGGGCCTACTTCCCTAATGATTTCAGAAGGACCGATGTAGCGAGGATTCAACTTTCCACGCTTTCCGTAGCGTATCACACCTTTCCAGGGAGATACCTTCAACAGTACCTTGTCGCCCACCTCGAACTTCAAAGGTTTACGACGTTTTTCGGCATAGCTCTTTTGTCTGTCACGTGCTGCAGCTATCCGTTTTCCGATTTGAATAATTCGGTCGGTTGTATCATGAATGATTTCTGGTCCGGTGAGTCCTTTCTCACCCGTTTCGGCCCAACACACGGGCGATCTACATTTTCTGCCATAAAGAGCTTCAAAAGGTGCTGCACCAATGCTCGTATGATAACTGTTGTTGTAGGAGAACTCCACCAACGGAAGGTGAGCCTCCCAGTCTTTACCGAAGTCGAGGACGCAAGCTCGGAGCATGCCTTCCAATGTCTGAATAGTTCGTTCTGTCTGACCATCAATCTGTGGGTGATAAGCTGTACTCATATCCAGTCTGGTTCCCAATGCTTCTTGCATAGATTGCCACAGTCGGGAAGTAAATCGAGGATCTCTGTCGGAGATAATAGTCTCAGGCACTCCATGACGTGCCACAATTCGGTCAATATACAGCTTTGTTAACTTATCCATATTGTCATTTTCCTTCATTGGAATAAAGTGTGCGGATTTGGTTAGTCGATCAATGATAACCCAAATCGCATCCGGTCGATTCGAACGATGAGGTAATCCTGTTACGAAATCCATAGAGATATCCTCCCATTTCCATTCTGGGATCTTTGGTTGTTGCAATAATCCGGAAGGCTTTTGGTACTCGATCTTAACTCTTGAGCACGTTAAACACTTAGCCACATATCGCGCAATGTCGGCTTTCATATTCGGCCACCAATACAAGTTCTTCAAATCTTGGTACATTTTGTCCGATCCAGGGTGCACCGAATACCTTGATTTGTGAGCCTCGTCCATCACGAGCTCACGGAGATTTCCAAGTAACGGAACCCAAATTCTGTCACTATAGTATCTGAGTCCATCGGACTTAATTTCAGATTTACCATCTACACCACGCAGTGCTTCAGCTGCGAAGTTTTCTTCTTTCAAAGCTTCTCGTTGGGCATCGCGGATCCGATCCGGCAATCCCGAGTGGATGGTAAGTTGCAGCGCTCGTACTCGTCGAGGCTTTTCGTACTCTTTCCGACTTAAGGCATCAGCCACAACATTGGCTTTTCCTGGATGATACTTAATTGCTAAGTCATAGTCGTTCAGTAACTCGACCCACCGTCGTTGTCGCATGTTGAGATCCTTCTGATCAAAGATGTGTTGTAAGCTTTTGTGGTCAGTAAATATTGTGCACTTTGTTCCGTAGAGGTAATGTCTCCAAATCTTGAGTGCATGAACAACGGCTCCTAATTCCAAATCATGCGTTGTATAATTCTTCTCAGTGTCCTTCAGTTGCCTGGACCCGTAGGCAATCACTTTGTCTCGTTGCATCAACACGCAACCGAGTCCTTGAATGGATGCATCGCAATAGACCACGAAGTCGTCAACCCCATCGGGTAACGCAAGAATTGGAGCTGAACATAGCATGTCTTTAAGCATTTGGAACGCGTGTTCTTCTTTTTCACCCCATCTATATTGCACTCCTTTGTGCGTTAAAGCCGTTAAGGGTTGAGCCAACTGCGAGAAACCCTTGATGAATCTTCGGTAGTATCCGGCAAGTCCCAAAAATTGTCGGATTTCAGTCGGCGCTCTTGGAGTAGACCAATTCTTGATAGCTTCCACTTTAGCTGGGTCGACATGAATTCCATCCTAATTAACAATGTGTCCAAGAAACTGGACTTCGCGAATCCAAAAATCGCATTTCGAAAACTTAGCATAAAGCTGTTCCTTGCGGAGTAATTCCAAGATAAGTCGTAGATGTCTCTCGTGTTCTTCCTTCGTCTTGGAGTAGATCAAAATATCATCAATGAAAACTATCACAAACTGATCGAGGTACGGCTTGCACACTCGATTCATTAGATCCATAAAGACAGCAGGTGCATTGGTTAGCCCAAATGGCATAACCAGGAACTCGTAGTGACCATACCGAGTTCTAAAAGCAGTCTTGGGTACATCCTCATCACGAACACGAAGTTGGTGATATCCAGACCGTAGATCAATCTTTGAAAAGTAGCTCGAACCTTGCAGCTGGTCGAAAAGATCGTCGATTCGAGGAAGTGGATACCGATTCTTGATCGTAACCTTGTTAAGCCCTCGGTAGTCAATACACATTCGGAACGTTCCATCCTTCTTTTTAACAAATAATACCGGTGCTCCCCACGGAGACGAACTTGGACGAATAAATCCTTTGTCGAGTAGCTCTTGTAGTTGTGCGGAGAGTTCGTTGAGTTCGCTTACCGCCAAACGGTAAGGTGCGCGTGCAATCGGAGCGGCTCCAGGAGCTAAGTCGATTCCAAACTCTACTTGTCGAAATGGAGGTAAACCAGGAAAATCATAAGGAAATACATCTTGGAAGTCGCGGACTATCGGGTAGTCGTCGATTCTGCGCTCGGGAAGTGTCGTGTCGGTGACGTTTGCAAGGATCGCAAAATGTCCTTTACGGAGGCACTTTTGAGCTTTGAGAAACGAAATAATACCGGTGACTGTCCCACCTTTCTCGCCTTGAACTGTTAACACTTTACCGTCCTTGAGTGGAATACGAACCACTTTTTTACTGACATAAAATTTCAGCTCGGTTTTCAGATAACCAATCCATTCCTACTATAACATCAAAACTACCAATCGAGAAAGGCATAAGATCGATTCCTAATGTATGGCCAGCTAGTTCTAACTTACAGTCCCTAACTATCTGAGTCGTATCATGAAGTTTACCGTTTGCTAATTCTACCACATATTTAGCATCGAGGTTAATCGGTTTAGCATTAATTAGTTTAGCAAACTTAGTGGAAATAAAGCTTCTTTCAGCACCAGAATTAAACAATACAGTAGCAAAGAAACCATTAAGGATGAATTTACCGTTAATCACGTTGGCGTCGTTGCGAGCTTCTCCTTGACCCATAACGAAAGCACGACCTCTACCATTCCCACCATTACCGTTCCCGCAATTACCATTTCCACCATTTCCATTTCCGTTGCCCGGGTTCCCACCGTTGCCATTGTTACCATTCCCTTGCCGGCGCAGTTGCGGGCAATCTTTCCTCATGTGGCCTTGAGCACCACATTCATAACAGCCACGGGCTCCACCATTGTTGTTGTTCTGATTGTTTCCTTGCCCGTTGCGGTTGTTCCCGTTTCCCCTGTTGTTATTTCCTCCTTGGTTCTGACCGTTGTTGTTTAACCTTTGCAAGTTGGTCCAGCAGTTGTTGGCCTCATGACCCAGTTTCCCGCATCTTCCACACTCTAGGCCCTTGCTACACATTCCTCTGTGGTGTTTCTCACACTTGTTACAAAACGGAGCTTTACCTTTGTAGTTTCCATTTCCGCCTTGACGGTTGTTACTTCCACTGTTGCTGCCATTGTTGAAATTGGACCTTGTGTTGTCGGGTTGCTTGTTCTGATATTGGGAGTTAGAAGATCTCCCAGACTGGTTTCCAACAGTTTGATTGTTCACGGATGTTGCTGGAGCTTCTTCTTCAGCCTTACGCTTGCCACTTAAGGCAGTCTTTTCAGAGATTCTTGCAGGAAGTGTACCTCTCTCAACCTCCTGATCGGTAAGCTTGTGAGCCAAACGGATGGCTTGCTGCACAGTTGTAGGGTTGCTGGCGGTCACCAAGCTCTTGATTTGGGGTACGAGACCCTCTAGATAACGCTCAATGCGTTTAAATTCAGCATCAACCATTGACGGACATAGCACCGCGTACTCGTGGTAACGCGCAGTGTATTCCTCAACTTCAGATCCAGACATCTTGGAGTTCAGAAATTCTGCTTCCAGTTTCTTGACTTGGTCCCGAGGGCAGTACTCCTCCATGACCAGTTCTTTAAACGCTTCCCATTCCATGTCGTTAGCCGCATTTACCCCAATCATCTGAATTTCAGCGTTCCACCAGGAGAGAGCAGCTCCTTCGAAAGTACCAGTTGCAAATTTTACTTTGCTCTCAGCAGGACAGTTGCACATAGAGAAGACCTTCTCAGACTTCTCAATCCACCTGAGGAGTCCTACCGCTCCTTCCTCGCCGGAAAACGTCATCGGCTTACAGTCCATGAAAGACTTAAACGTACAGTGATGGATGTTTCCTGATGCAATTAATAGTTCGGGCTATAAGTTTAAACAGATCAAAATATATTCGCTTTGTGCCTTAACCGGCGTAATAATTACCCTGTGCGGCGTATGCAGCTTGGACGGCTGCCACTGCGGCTTGCACGTGTTCGTTTATCATTGCTTGCAGTTGTGCAGGTGTCATGTTAATGTTGCTCCTTCCATGTCCTCTTCCAGACATTTTGCTGGACAGTTAAAGTAGCCAGTGTTCAGTCACAGTTATAGTTTATACATATCCCATAATATGTATATTAACAATTCCCGTTATCCCACTATTAGTCCAAAAATTTTCGTGCAAAATTGAGGCATCGTCGGAGAACGTCGTAAGTCGTAAATGCTATCGTCGAAAGTCGGCTTTCCCATAAAAGTCACCGTCGGCGTAGTCATCGTAGTAGAAATCTGGACGTAGCGTGTAGCATCGTTTTCGTTGTCGCTTTCCCCAGAATAGTGCGCGTATTATCGTTTGTGTTTCGTATTCGTGTGTGGAAATTTTCCCTAAGGTTTTCCGTTAGACTTCCTAGACACGGTCTATATATATATTTTTATATATATATATACATATATACATACGTACTAAGCTTTTACTTACACAGCAGAGCGAGTATCCCAGGTTGGCACGTAAAAATTTTGTTTTGGGAATTTGTTGGTTCGTTTGTAACTAAGGTTTCAAGTTGCAGTTTCCAAATCGTTTTCAAAATTGATTCCAGTTCTCTGCAACTTATGGCTCTGATACCAATCTGTCACACCCCCAAATAACCACTAACGGAGTTTATACCGTTAAGGGTGCGAACAAACCAGGACCACAACCATTAGTTACAAATACTAAACGAATCAGAGTATAATTCAAACATTCATCATAAAACAGTTTCAAAAGTTACGCAGCGGAATAAAACATCAGTAACTTAGCACTAACCACGTGCTTTACAAAATCAGTGTTCAGAAATCCCAATTTAGTTTAAAATAAAAGAAGAACGTCTTCATGTGCCATGCCAACCTCCAGCGGATACTCCTCAACGATCTGCAAAAGTGAAAACCACACAAGTGTCAACCTAACGGTTGGTGAGTTCACGGTGGGCATGTCATGCATTGGCCCGGTCTCATAAGCGTATGTATCAACATAAAATAAGTATTAGTTTTGCAACATTGCCAAGTGTTGAATTATCGAATATGCACTAGTTAAGTAAAAGATTAAAGCGGTCAACCGATATCGCGGGTAGCTAATCCGGTTTCCATGCACTAAGGAAGTCGTACCAGGGCTGAAAGCTGACGTAACAGAGTTCGGCATTTGCCGATGGTTGGTGCCTCCAGTTGTGTCCCTTTTGGGAGGCCCACAACTAAAACAGGATGATATTGAACTCCGTTCGGCCTCCAACCGGTTGGTTACACATTTGTGTACCGCGGAGCAGGGTTTGTCAAACCCTCAGTAGATCTACCCAACATCCCCTCGCTTCTCAGATCAACAGTACTAAATTGAGGACTTTTAAGTTTTTAAGGCATCCTTAGAAATCATGTGATATCATTTGGTTTAGACTTTAACCTACACTAGTCATATTAAAACGTTTATTCTGGATTTCATCTGAAATCCCAAAAAGAGTTTAAGTGTCAAAATGGTTGTTTCCGGATTTCATTCGAAACCTTAAGGATGGACAGTTGCAAGTGCTCCCCATAAAACACTCCAACTTCCATAACAGGTATCTCATTTGGTAATACCTCAAAATGTCAGCGTTGTTTTTCGTTAAGTTCATTCGTTGTGTCCCAAACGGGCTCACAATTAAAGGGTTAGTGAAACTCACCTTAGGTTGCTCAGCTACACTTGCTAAATAGTCCAAGTATTGTTTAACGAAGACCTATGAACACGTTTAGGTCTTAAGTATTAGTTTTGTGTCTAATTATTAACTTAACGTCACTATGGCCCATAACATAGCACGTTGGAACTACGACACGACATACCGACACACGACACCGATGGTTGATCATGAACAAGGGTTCACATAACACAGAAATCAAAGCATGTTTCACCATTGCATAATCATGTAAATCGTGGCATAGCATTCAAACAAGTTGCACAAGTTGGGTTTTGGTCAGATCACAGTTTCGCTAGCATAGTTTCGCTACACAGTTTCGCTGTGTGCACGGGCAGCACTTTCGCTAGGGAATACCCGATGACACAGTTTCGCTAAGCTAGTTTCGCTCGAAACTGTTGACACAGTTTCACTAGCTTCGATTCGCCCGAAACTGGTTTGAACTTTCGTTCAGGTTATTTCGCTCGGTAGTTTCGTTCGAGCAGGCACACATGGTTTACACGGCGACACTACAGTTTCGCTGTATAGTGTCGCTGGTTGAAGATATACATAGTTTCGCTGTGCAGTTTCGCCCAGAGAACTGCACAGTTTCGCCAGTCGCGAAAAACACATAAATCAGCCCTAAAATCAATCTAACAGCTTCTATACTTCATGTAATTCATTATCTAGCATACATAGACATTTACCAACATCACAGAAGCAAGTTTAACACCTTAAACATGGATTTTTATCATCAAATCACCAAAAATGCATTTTAAACCTAAAATGACCTAATCTAGCATAAATCTTCATTATGGTTTGATTTCACACGTAAAGTTACTGACTTTATGATAGATCTAGCATCCCTAAGCATCATATCAGAAGATCAAGTGATTCTATGAAGATCTAAGCATGCTTTTTAAGAAAACACATAGAATAAGGCATAGAAATGGTTTTTGGGACTCACGGTTCGATCTCCAAGCTCAATGGGACTCACGGTTCGAGGCTGAGATCTCGATGGCTCGGTGTGATTCTCGGCTGACCGGATTTCCAGGAGAAAAGATGGAGAGTGTGTGTGTTTTGTGTAAAAGAGGCAAATGGGAGAAACTAGGGTTTATTAAGATATTATATATCAGGGCCTAGTTTCGCTGGCAGTTTCGCTGGCCAGGCGAAACTGGCTCTAATCTCATGTAATCCGAACAGCTTGGCTAGCTACCGGGCGAACCTGTAGTTTTGCTTGGTAGTTTCGCCGGTAACCGAAAACATACAATTTGTCACATAATCAAGAATTTACAATTTGTCATGCTATTAATAATATTAAATCATGCGTTCAAATCACATTGCACGTAATGACAATAAATAAATGAACACATAACACATATGGACGGGTTCGGTGATCAACCAAAGGACGTGGACGTATTCGGCCTAGTTAAGCATTAGTTACTAAGTTAACACTTATAACGTAACTAACGGAGTTTGTCTAACGGA
This sequence comes from Deinandra increscens subsp. villosa, assembly GCA_039602395.1. Classification (NCBI taxonomy): domain Eukaryota; kingdom Viridiplantae; phylum Streptophyta; class Magnoliopsida; order Asterales; family Asteraceae; genus Deinandra; species Deinandra increscens. The sequence continues at coordinate 19,088,526 of JBCNJP010000017.1, forward strand.
AGTTAACCTTGGAATTCTCGGATGTCACATCGATGCTTTTCACTTTGATGTTTATGTGATTGTTTGTAAACAATTAGTATTTCGTTTAATCTATTTGTGAACCATACGTTCTTGATGTCGTTGGCAATCGGGATTTAGTGGAAAGGAATTAGGTTAGCCTATATTGATTGGTTATCGAGTGACAACCTCACGTTTGTAACCCGAGTACTTGGTCCTCTTTTACCACAACAATTACATTTACATGAACCATGTCTATATGGTTCTTTCCAGTTTGCACGTTTATTGTTGATTTACACGGGAATCTGAAATTTGAGAAGATCGCTTTTGTTTAATTATTCAGAGAATTCACTTTATCTTGACATTTAGTTTCTAGTTGTTCAAAACCAACTAATCACCCAAAACTCTTTGTCACAATCAATTTCAAGTTTTCAATTTAATATAATTTAAGTTGCAAAAGTAGCACATACTCCACAATCTCCCTGTGTTCGACATCCGCTTACCACTAACTAAATTTGCGTAATTGGGTTTATTTTTGAGTGGGACTTCGACCTCACGTCAAATTTTGGCGCCGTTGCCGGGGTGAAGTGTGCAGCGTGTGTTCTTTAGTAGTAATTGTTTGTTTGTTTGTCAGTTTTACCCTGGGCTATGTTAGTGTGCAGGTACCCACAGGTGCATGCGTACTAGGAAGTCATAATCATCATCACCATTACTTTTTGATCCAGAAGTCAAGAAGGCGTGTAGGAGGAACCGAATTCTACATCGATAAAACAAAGTTGTTGGGTCACCGTGTACATAAAGCAAAGTCATGGAGGCACAACGTGATCCTGAAAAGCAACCAGTGGACACATCCGTTTCACCTTCTGATCCACAAATACCGCCAACCAATCTTCCACCTACTTCAAACCCTTCCCCGTTCACTATACTCACATCATCTAGCACTACTTCAACAAGTTTACCTGAATCTACTCCATCCAGTTTTGCAACTTATTCAGGCATTCCATCTTTTGGCCAATTTTACCCATCTTATGGGCAATCATCTCAACAGCCACTGTTTCAGCAAAAACCACCTATAACCCATACCACCTCAAGTCAACCATCAATATTTACTAATCCAGGCCCTCACCAACAAGGTCAAGTGAGATTCCAACAACATACACGTATTCCGTTCGTGGAGGGACAATATGGAGGATATGGTGATGGTTATGAGGGCAGGTATGAAGAGTATGAAGAAGGTTATGAAGTAGAGGGTAATGTGAATCAAGGGGTTACTCAAGAAGAATTTGCATTCCAACAAAGACAACCGGTCGGTCAAGTTCAACAAGGGTATGTTAGACCCCCGGTTGTACCAAGGCAGCAACCATCTCCAGCTCAAAGGCAAGCACCACAACAAAGGGTGCCACAACAATCTCAACTTCAAGGTCCTCCCCCATCACAAGGAGCACCAATACCAGTCCCAAGATGACACAATCGTGATGCAAATAGAGGGATTGAGTCATATTTTAGACCCATCATTACACATAATCCATCACCGGTGGTAGTTCCTCAAAATCAGGAAGGGCGAACGTTTGAGGAGAGGACCAATGCATTGCAAAGTTTACCCAAGTTTCATGGGTTGGCAACGGAGGAGCCCTACTTTCACCTTGAGGCATATGATTATATATGCAACACCATTGGAGGGCAAGGTTTTTCGCCCGATGCAGTCAAGTTGGTACTCTTTCAGTTTTCGTTGGAAGATAAAGCCAAAAGATGGTTTCACACATTGCCATCCGCATCTATCTATACACGGGCTGAAATGCAACAAAGGTTTTTGGATGAGTTTTACACCAACCAGAAGACAAGTGATGCTAGAAGAAACTTGCGAAACTTCCAACAACAACAAGGTGAGCTTTTTCATGAAGCTTTTGACCGATTCAATTTTATGTTGAAAAATTGCCCTCACCACGGGATCGATTTGTGGGATCTATTGAACACATTCCATGAGGGATTGACACCCGAGGATGCTCGTGACTTGATGTCCATCTGAAATGGCACTTTTGGTACAAATTATGAGCAAGATGATTGGGCATATTTAGAGAAAATGGTGGTGACATCAAAGAGAAAGGCTCAATATTCGATGAGGACTAGACATGCCATTGGTAGATCACATGTCCAAGCTGTAGCTGATGAACCAGTTCAAGCCCCTAATCAAGTCTATGATGTATGTGCAAGTTGTAATGAATTGGGGCATTCAGCTAATCAATGTCAAGGTTTTCCCGAGAAATTTGAAGAAGTTAATCAAATTCAAGGTCAAGGAGGGGGTGGTAGGAACTATAACATGAACTCAAACACCTGTCACTCGGGATTGCGTAACCATCCATACTTCCGGTATGGCAATTCAGCAAATCAATCCAACGCGAACTTCCAAGGTACCAACCAATCCAATGTGGCACCTCATCAACCTTATGTAAACCAAGGCAATTTCTGGGGTGGAAACAATCAAGGATATCAAAGGCAAGTTCAACAGGGTAATGAGCCAAGTGGATCATCGGTACCGATGAATTCAAGCGGAAATAAAGTTATGGATGTGCTTAAGACTATGCAACAAGAGATGCACAAGAGGAATCAAATGGATGATGAAAGGCTTCGGAAAGATGAGGTACGAGACAAGGCTATTCATTCTTTGACTACTCAAATGGGTCAACTTGCCACCGAGGTAGCAAATTTGAAGAACAAAAAAGGCTAACTTCTGAGCGACACCAAGGTAAACCCTTCCCATACTACTAGAAATGTTCAAATTAATCAAGTAAGTGCATTGAGAAGTGGGAGGGAAAACAAGAGTGGTCCACCACCCGAATTGGTTGATGGTGTGGTGGAAGATGTGACGGGTAGGGAACGTAGTGATGATGAGGAAATTTCACCCGTACAACCTAGAAAAACTGTCACTTTTCAAAAACCTTAAGAAAAACCAGCTCAAACACACATTTCAAATGATCAAACCAAGGATGTGGAACCTACTCCGGTTCCATTTCCTTCGGCTTTACTTGACCCGAGTAAGAAAAATGTGATTTCAAAGAGGGGTCCGCAAAGTGAGGAAATGTGGGAGGTTTTCAAGCAAGTCAAAGTGAATTTACCTCTACTAGAGGCAATTAAACAAGTTCCCGCACATGCAAAGTTTTTAAAAGAATTGTGTACCCAGAAAAGACAACAAAAAGTACCTAAAAGTGTTGACTTAACTGAAAGGGTGAGTGCAGTTTTGAAAGGGGTTCTTCCCCCTAAACTTCAAGATCCGGGGGCGCCTTTGATTAATTTACAAGTTGGGGATTTTCAAATGACAAGAGCATTGTTGGATCTTGGAGCCGGGGTGAGCATTCTTCCGGGGAGCTTATATGACCAATATGATTTTGGTCCATTGAGAGGTGTTGACACCACCATTGTCCTTGCTGATTTGACTCATAAGCTTCCCCAGGGGGGGTGGGGTTGTTCGGGATGTGATTGTTAAAGTTGAAGAATTTTATTACCCGGTTGATTTTCTAGTGTTGGATTATGCAACGGGTAACATCAACCACCAACAGAATGTTATTTTGGGTCGACCATTTTTAAATACTACTCATGCTATTATTGATTGTCGATTTGGTACGGATGGTATGACTTTTGTTAATAGGAAAATGCGCCTTAATGTGTTTACTAACGTTGCTTATTCTTTGAGTGGTGATGAGTGTTTTATGGCAGATCTGGTGGATCAATGTGAACCACATGTCTATGATGACGATGTGGTAGAAGTTTGTGTTTGTGATAGCTCTGAACAGGTACACTTCAAGGCCTTGTAGGAAGAGGAGAGAATGCTGGAGCTTATGGCCATGCAAGATGGAAGACCACCATGGACTCATCAAGTTGAGAGCTTACCAATTAGAGTCCATTCAGACAACAAGCCATCACTAGTTTGCCCACCCAAGGTAGAGTTGAAAGAGCTACCAACACATTTGAAGTATGCATTTTTGGGTGAAGATGAAACACTGCCGGTCATTATTGCCTCCAATTTGGAGGAGGCTCATGAACAACAAATGTTGGGTGTATTAAAAGCTCACAAGGCGGCGATTGGTTGGACAATTGCCGATCTCAAAGGTATTAGTCCTTCCATTGTTATGCATAAAATCATTACAGATGAAGATGCTAAACCAACAAGAGAGACTCAAAGGAGATTGAATCCCAATTTGCGGGAGGTTGTGAAGAAGGAAGTCAAGTGGTTGAATGCCAGGATCATTTACCCCATTTCAGATAGTGCATGGGTAAGCCCTACGCAAACAGTGCCAAAGAAATCTGGCATTCAGGTAATCAAGATGAAAAAGGTGAGCCAATTGCCACTCGGCCGGTAACCCGGTGGCGGGTATGTATTGATTATAGGAAATTGAATGCTGCCACCTCAAAAGACCACTTCCCTTTACCTTTTATTGACCAAATCATTGAAAAACTTTTAGGTCAAAGATTTTATTGCTTTTTGGATGGGTATTCGGGGTACAATCAAGTGGCAATCCACCCCGATGACCACCACAAAACCACTTTCACTTGTCCCTATGGCACCTTTGCCTTTAGGAGGATGCCCTTAGGTTTGTGTAATGCCCCGGCTACTTTTCAACGATGTATGATGAGTATTTTTTCAGACATGGTCGGGGAATCACTTGAGGTCTATATGGATGATTTTTCCATATTTAGGTCAACGTTTGAGTCGTGTCTTGGTGAATAAGAAAAAGTCTTGAAACGATGTGTGTAACACCTCTAAATATTTTGCAAAATCCGAGGGAAATTTTTGCGATTAAAACTTTAATTGGGTAAGCCCAGTTAGGCTTGATAGGCCCATTGAGGGATCTGAGGCCCGACAAAAGCCCAATCATAATAAACAATGTTCCGACTATTACAAATGATAACCGTAAGGATCAGTGCGAGAAACGAGGAAATCTGTGAACTATTCGGTTACCCGATAATAACCGAAATCGATCATTTAATTATTTAAGATGGATTTGCCGACCCTGTGAAGTTGTAAGTATTTTTCTGAGTGTTAACAGAGAATTACAGTCGTAACGATACACTTGGTTCGTAAAACGGAGTTAAACGGGATTCGCGTCAGATACGCGCTTTATACCCGATGATCGAATATTTAACAGAATAAACATAATCCGACATTTTAAACATTCCAAGACTATTTACGAAGCTTCCTTAATTTCCCAGTCACGTCAGAATTATTATGGATTATTTACTTGACAATCAGTATTTTAGGTGATTAGATATCACGGTATAATACCCGTATAATAGTGTTTATTTTAAAATTGTACTACACTTTAATATAGTATATAAATTAAATATTAAAACCATGTACTGGACAACACACACATTTGTGTGTGTATGAGAAATCAGAAAAGATAATAGAGAGAGCCGAAACTCTCTCCATCATCATTCCCAACGCCGATTTCCGGCGACCTTGTCCGGCCAACTGTCAGCGATCAATGGCGGCGACCTTCTGCTTGTTCTTCCCCCGTTCTCATCCTCTTTCACTACAACCGTTCTGTGGTCCTTGTGTTCGAAGACAATCGCAAAATGGGGAAGAGACAGTAGCGGCGGTGGCGCTGCTCCTGTTCCCTCCGGCGAACCCACGGCGGCAGCGACCCAGGTTTCACTCCCAAACCTTTCCCTCTACCCTATTCGCACCTAACCCCGGCAACGCAGAAGCGATCGGCGGCAATAGCCGATCCTGACGGCGGCGGCGGCGCTGCCGTGCTCCGCAGCTCTGGCGACTTCCTGTCGCGATTCCAGCGTCCAATCTGTAAGTCATGATGTTGTGTTTTATGTTCTAGTCACATTTTCATCTTGAAATCGGTTTCTACACACCCGATTGAGACATGCATGTTCCCGTCTTGTTTATTTGTAATAGATTTGGGGGTTTGATGATTATGAGTGATGGTGGATGATGTACTCGATGGTTTTGCGAAACATGGCGGGGCTGTGGTGGTTGGGAACCGCCGGACAGTCGTGGATAGCAGTCATGAGGGTAGGTTTTAGACTTTTCCCCTCATTTCCAGATTGTTGATCTTTTCTAAGACCCCCACTCTATTGATGCATGTCTTTGTTTTATGTATTTCTTTAACAGGAGCAAGATTGAATCGTGATTTTGATGAGGTTGTTGATGAAGTTATTAAGGTCAGATCTTGGGCCTAGAAGTGTTGTAGTTGTGGTTGGAAAGTGTTTAGAATTGATTTGAGTTAATTTCAATAAAAGTCAACAAAAGTCAAATCGGGTCAAACCCATGTACAATTCTGGTCAACAATTTCAGAAGGTCAAACGAAGTCAAATCTAGAAACCGAGCATGGATTATTATTCGTGGCGAAATTCTAAGCAGAATGGACTATTTGCTCATCAGATTCTGACACTTTTGGATCTACGGTTAATCGGGTTCGAGTCGCGTATCGACCGGAAGGTATACCGTGTCTTGATACCTCATAATTATTGTGATAACCTCGTACACAATAAAATCCCATTTTGAAAGAACGCACGACATCAGAAAGGCTAACGCATAATTTAAAAATGTACATTAAATGATATTTACTTGAAGTTCCAAAGCTAAAATAATTATAGATGTTTAGTGTTGCATTATGCAACAATTCCAAAAACAGAATAATTAGAGTTCACTAAAACTTGAAGCAGTTCATGACACACACTTTTCCAGAATATGATTAAAGACTACTCGCAGATCACGAATGTCAAAATACTTAGTATTGCATTATGCAATATTATTATTGCATTATGCAATATTAGTATTGCATTATGCAACAGTTTAGAAACAAAATATATAAGAACATAATTGAAAAATAATGTCATAAACAATAATGATTATAAATATTTTTTTTAGGTTGCCTTGCTAGTAACTAGTAACGCTATTGCTGCAAATATACCATCAAGATTGAGCTTGTCAGCTTAATCATGTGAGTTTCGTATTATTTCCTACCCCGTTATATAACAGTTCTTGGCCCACAAATAATCATTGTGGAGCAACAGTTGCGTGCTATATTGGTTACCAAAATTCGTATCTCATGAAATGTGCAAAATACTATGTAACTAGTATGCTAGAAACATTTGGTGCATGTGTTGTACCCCGTAATTTATATATATATATATATATATATATATATACATATATATAAATATATATCTTGTCGGTTACATTCTAGCCATTCATATAGAAAAATTATGTAGGGGCCAGTAGCATTGTGAAATATTTGAATAACAGGCTAGGATACGGCTTACCAACAACTTCATAGTTGTTGATACCAGTGGTTTACAAATTTTGCAGGAAACCAGTAGAGATCATCCAAGTAGGTGACTCTACAGGAAAAAGCGAACAAGTTCAAATAGTTATCAAGAACCTTCGGGCCCGGACCTAGTATTCTATTTAGATACTAGAAACAAACTTATTATTATTATCAAGTGATTGTAAAACATATCAGGCTGTCTGTAACTAAATTATCGGTTGTTTAATACATACATCATCTGTTGATTCCGCGTGCGTCTGGTATAGACAGCCTGTTTTCCCCAACACCTTCCCCGTGCCTGACTGGGTGACAGGTGCGGGCGGGGTGTGACAGGTTGGTATCAGAGCCACAGGTTCTAGCAGATTAGGTGTTCTTGTAGAGCCCCAAAGCTCGAACCTAGATCGGACTTTAAGACCAAATCCCGGTGTTAAGTCTTGACTTAGGCTGAGATTTGTGCATTAGGCAGCTATGGAAGTTTAGTGTAAGGTCGGTAGTAGTTTCAGCCTGGCCAACTGTCATTACTACCCACACTAAAGTTTGGTGAACCCTAGTGGGCACATTAAAGCTGATAGTCTTCCTCATTATATGTTAAAGCTCTAAGTTGTGACCATTCTTGTGTAAGTAGGGTTCTGTACCCTAGGCTTTCATTGGGTATTTGATATCCTAGTTATATACTAACATTGTTTTAAACATGCACCTAACACAAACATTTGGATCTGGCAAGTCTCTTTCTGCAAATAACAAAGGCCGCAATTGATGTGATAACAAACGTTGACAAGAATTCCCAAGATGAGAAACCTGAAAAGGAGAAGTCAAAAGTCTTGACCGTGCATCTGTGATAGATATTTCAGAAATCTTCAGCTGAACTAGAGATAACGAAGACAACGATTGATACAACTCAAGACAATAAGGAAGAGCCTCAAAAGGAAGAGGATGTCGTACAACCACAATAATCACCAAAGCGCGTTAAGGAAGTAATGTCAGCTTAGACACACTGGTAACTACCCCTCCGAATGTCATTCACATCAAGTCTACGCGTCATCAGCTTAAGCAGGCATTAAAGGTGGATCGGATGAGTCAACTTATATGCAACTGAAACTAGTGATCAATTTACCATAGATGGGCAACTTCATGGATGTGACGGCTGACGATCAAATCACTATTTTAGCCAACAACCTCATGAATATTTATCATTCACTACGATTCTTAAGCTGAATATGGACGACAAGTGTCTAACAGTTACAGTTTTTGCACATCTGCAAGGAATCGACTATTTGAATATTTCATCAAATCCCCTACTTATTTGAATCATATATGACTGGCCTAATATCTTAACCACACCAGTCTCATCAGCAGCAGTCACACCAGTTCAGTCGCTTCATCATTTACAACCTCAGTCACTACACCCTATTCAACCACAACAGCATATTTTTCATCATAATCATTGTATGTGGAACCTTACCTCTCACCATTTTCTGGTCTTAGCCCACTAAATTCATGCATTCTTTGCAAGGAACCGGTAGGACCTAGTACAAAACCTCTAGTTGCGAGTGCGCTAATGGAGGAAAACTGTGTGTTGACAAGTAATGTAATAGAGTACCAGAAGAAGAAAAGAAAAGTGGCGATGGCACACAAGGAGACAGTATATACATTGGTGAATTGGCTCCAATTAAAAAGAGGCAAAAAGCTTTGATATGGCGATACATTCATGATGGGAAAGGAAAATTTTTACTACACTACTAGTTGCTATAGGCTTGTGACTATTCATTCCATGTTTCAAATTGCTTGTTTGCATCTTGTTTGATAACTGTGTTGTGAGAGGTCATGTTTGTCCTCCCCATATCTGCATTATGTGAATTTTCTCTGAAACCTTAGTTGGTTATGACAAAAGTTAATGCTGATATCATAAGCTATAAAATTGCAAATAGGTGTTAAAATATGCATTTATGCACATATTATGTATATATGATTAAAGTCTAGACACAGACTGTGGCCTTAGGAGCCTAAGTGCTTGCCTGAAATTAGGATCCAATTACAATTTCGCACGCCTGTGCGTTTATGTTCATAAAAATTGTCTTGTGCAAACCGGCATAAGATCGGCGCGACAAGTCAATTTTCAAAAATACCACAAAGAACACATGATCCTTACAACAACAGTAAGGAGTGTTTTGATCCAAATCTGAGATACAAGAAAACAATTCCTGATAAATATTCCTAATAATGTTCGCCATTGTGGCAAATTGCTTAACTCTCCACTAAAGATAAAAAGCTATGACAAATAATCATAATGATTAAATAACCCATTTAGTACAAATAAGAATTAAATTTATGAACAATTACGTCAGAAGACGGAGGCTGGTGGTAGTTGTAAGATTGGTAGCAGCTGTACTATCTACGGCTACATTTTTTTAATTTTAAAGGCTAAGGAGAAAGAATCAGAGTAAGACTCATAATGATTTTGAGAAATCAAGTTGTATGAGTGCAATCAAGATTGGTATTAGTTACTCAAAAGGTTACTAAGAAACATTACTCCCATCCTAGTGTATATACTTCCATCTCTAGGGGCAAGACTAGAAAAATCTATCAAAGTTAGACTCTCGACAACAATCTGAGGATTCTGTTTGGAAAGAAAGGAGCTAGTGAATGAAGAAAAGAGGAGCCGTAATAAGGAATGTTCGTACAGAGCATTCATGGCTTGCATACCTGGTAATTTCAGGGATAGTGTGAGTGAATCCCAATTCAATCAAGTCTAACTCAATCAGATAACTATTTTAGGGATGGTGTGAGTGAATCCCAGTTCAATCAAGCCTAGCTTGATCAGATAATTATTTTAAAGGATGATGAGATAGTTGATTGTCTTTAGGGATGGTAATAATGCAACTGAAACGCTCAATAGTTTGGAAGATGTTAAATCCAACTAGACTTGTTAATTTACAAATTCATTTTTAGTTGATTAAAAGAGTGAAGTTGATGGATATTTTGGCTATACTAGGTGGTATAGGTATCATAATAGAAAAGTTGACCATTTAAAAGGGTAACTGATACACTAGAAGTACAAATGGAAAGCAAATTGAAGAAATGACCTTAAATGTTTAAAGTATTGGCCCCTAATTGAAGAGTTTGAGGATTCAGAAGTATAATAAATCATTTTATCTACTGATTTGGGACATCAGCGATCATCTTGAAAAAGGGTAAGACCCGAATTGTATCCAGACCTTTAAAGGACATTATTATGACATAACAAAAAAACGGTGTTGTATACCCAAGGAAGAGAAATGAATTCTGAAAGAGAAACGGAATTGGCATACGCAATTGAATTTTTGAGGGAAATTATTTATGAAAATAAATCTGAGGAACTGGAAGAATTCAGTGGAGTGCATGACGTGTTTCATGTCTCAAATGGAGGAACATTTTCAATATCAAGTGGTTTAACGAGCTTCTTATTTTGGTGTTTCACATGACGAATACTGAGAAAAGAGATAAATTAGGAGACATACTTAAGGCATGGATTCAACACTTGGAGCGGATGTGAGATCAACAAGGCCGAGGACTTGAAGATCGCAATGAACATAGTTTATAATCTAAGCAAAGACTAGACTAAGATTCTTCTTCTGGTTAATCTTTCTTATCATCAAACTGCGAACCTTTTTCATTTCAATCTATTGAAAGGCCTCTTCGCCATTATTTGTATTTCTCATTCGTCTATGAAAAGATCTATATTTCTTTGTTCTTCTGGTGAATTGGCCTAATCATTAAAGATAAACGAAGGGAGAACTTATAGGGCATGTTTGTAAGGCAAATAGACGACTACGGTTCTAGAACGTAATCGTGAATTTGCAGGTACATATGTGCGCTTCTGGAATCCTATTGTGTTGATTAATGTTCCTTAAAATTTCAAATATTTTCATTCACAACCCCTTCACAACATATTTGATTACTCAGTTTTGGTGTCATAAAACTACAATCCAGCTATCTTGTCATCATGTTATGAGTTGATGACATATCCATCAGAAATTATTTGGAAATCCATAAGCCCTTGAACTTTTAATGTCATCATGCCTTAGTTAGAAATCGGTAAGACCTTGAACTCTTTTGTTAAAGGGCTTAAGGCTCTAGGCTTCCTATCACATGGTTGTGCAAATTCCGAGATTCAATAAAATTCTCTATTTTTAATCATAACGTGTTCGATTATTCATCCGTCTCTCGAATCTCGAGCAAGTTGAAAAACAAGAATTGAAGATTTATCTGGGGGAGCATTGTGACAAGGATTTTGTGAGGCTCAATACATTTCTAAGGAAAGCGCCTGTACTCATTGAGAAGAAGCTACATGGATTGATGCCAATATACACTGATTCTCGTAACCTCGAATATGTAACGATCAAGAACCGATATCCCTTAACAAGGATCAAAGAAGTATTTGTTCAACAGCAAGGAACCAGTTACCTCATTATTTGATGGATATGAAGAATTCATGATAAATTTTGACACATCAACTAATGGATTTGGTTGTATAATCATGCGATGAGATAAGGTAATTGCGTATGCCATCAGGAAACTTAGTATACACGGAAAGAATTACATCACACATGATCTGGAATTGGGTATAGAAGTATACGTTCTGGAAATATGGAGATATTATTTGTGCAAAAAGAAATTATGGTGTATCAACGCCTCATAAATCACAAAGAGCTGAATATGCGTCAAGGACGTTGGATGAAGATATTAGGTGATCATGATTGCAAGATTAAATACCATCCGGTGGAAAAGCTAAAATAGTGGCTGACGTTTTAAGTAGTAAAGAGATGCCAAAATCGATCTAAGTAAGAGCAATGAGGATTGATATAAAAGTAATTCTAACTTATGAGATCAGAGAAGTCTATGAGGAAAACATTGGATGTGACGTAATACAAAGATGTATGGTTACTCCTCTGATTAGCCATTGCGAATTTCGGGACGAATTTCCTTCAAGGAGGGGAGAGTTGTAACACCTCTAAAAATTTTGCAAAATCTGAGGGAAATTTTTGCGATTATAATTTTTATTGGGTAAGCCCAGTTAGGCCCGATAGGCCCATTGAGGGATCTGCAGTCCGACAAAAGCCCAATCACTATAAACAATGTTCTGACTATTACAAATGATAACCGTAGGGATCAGTGCGAGAAACGAGGAAATCTGTGAACTATTCGGTTACCCAATAATAACCTAAATCGATTATTTAATTATTTAAGATGGATTTGCCGACCCTGTGAAGTTGTAAGTATTTTTCTGAGTGTTAACAGAGAATTACAGTCGTAACGATTCACTTGGTTCGCAAAACGGAGTTAAACGAGATTCGCGTCAGATACGCGCTTTATATCGCCCGATGATCGAATATTTAACAGAATAAACATAATCCAACATTTTAAACATTCCGAGACTATTTACGAAGCTTCCTTAATTTCCCAGTCATGTCAGAATTGGATTATTTACTTGACAATCAGTATTTTAGGTGATTAGATATCGCGGTATAATACCCGTATAACACTGTTTATTTTAAAATTGTACTAAACTTTAATATAGTATATAAATTAAATATTAAAACCATGTACTAGACAACACACACATTTGTGTGTGTATGAGAAATCAAAAAAGAGAACAGAGAGAGCCGAAGCTCTCTCCACCATCGTTCCCAACGCCGATTTCCGGCGACCTTGTCCGGCCAACTGTCGGCAACCAATGGCAGCGACATTCTGCTTGTTCTTCCCCTGTTATCATCCTCTTTCACTACAACCGTTCTGTGGTCCCTGTGTTCGGAGACAATCGCAAAAAGGGGCAGAGACAGTGGCGGCGGCGACGCTGCTACTGTTCGCTCCAGCGAACCCACGGCGGCGGCGACCCAGGTTTCACTCCCAAACCTTTCCCTCTATCCTGTTCGCACCTAACCCCGGCAACGCAGAAGTGATCGGCGGCGGCGCTGCCGTGTTCCGCAGCTTCGGCGACTTCCTGTCGCGATTCCAGCGTCCAATCTGTAAGTGATGATGTTGGGTTTTATGTTCTAGTCTCATTTTCATCTTGAAATCGGTTTCTACACACCCGAATTGAGACATGCATGTTCCCATCTTGTTTATTTGTAATAGATTTGGGGGTTTGATGATTATGAGTGATGGTGGATGATTTTCTCGATGGTTTTGTGAAACATGGCGGGGCTGTGGCGGTTGGGAACCGCCGGACAGTCGTGGATAGCAGTCATGAGGGTAGGTTTTAGACTTTTCCCCTCATTTCCAGATTGTTGATCTTTTCTAAGACCCCCACTCTGTTGATGCATGTCTTTGTTTTATGTATTTCTTCAACAGAAGCAAGATTTAATCGTGATTTTGATGAAGTTGTTGATGAAGTTATTAAGGGCACATCTTGGGCCTAGAAGTGTTGTAGTTGTTGTTGGAAATTGTTTGGAATTGATTTGAGTTAATTTCAATAAAAGTCAACAAAAGTCAAATCGGGTCAAACTCGTGTACAATTCTGGTCAACAATTTCGGAGGGTCAAACGAAGTCAAATCTGGAAACCGAGCATGATTATTATTCGTGGCGAAATTCTATGCTGAATGGACTATTTGCTCATCAGATTCTGACACTTTTGGATCTATGGTTAACCGGGTTCGAGTCGCGTATCGAACGGAAGGTATATCGTGTCTGATATATCATAATTATTGTGATAACCTTGTACACAATAAAAACCCATTTTGAAAGAACGAACGTTATCAGAAAGGCTAACGGATAATTTAAAAATGTAAATTAAATGACATTTACTTGAAGTTCCAAAGCTAAAATAATTATAGATGTTTAGTGTTGCATTATGCAACGATTCCAAAAACAGAAAAATTAGAGTTCAATAAAACTTGAAGCAGTTCATAAAACACACTTTTCCAGAATATGATTAAACACTACTCACAGATCACGAATGTCAGAATACTTAGTATTGCACTATGCAATATTAGTATTGCATTGTGCAACAGTTTAGAAACAAAATATATAAGGACATAATTGACAGATATTGTCATAAACACTAATGATTATAAATATTTGTTTTAGGTTGCCTTGCTAGTAACTAGTAACGCTATTGCTGCAAATATACCATCAAGATTGAGCTTGCCAGATTAATTATGTGAGTTCCGTATTATTTCATACCTCGTTATATAACAGTTCTTGGCCCACAAATAATCATTGTGGAGAAATAGTTGCGTGCTATATTGTTACCAAAATTCGTATCTCATGAAATGTGCAAAATACTACGTAACTAGTATGCTAGAAACATTTGGTGCATGTGTTGTACCCCGTAATATATATATATATATATATATATATATATATATATATATATATATATAGGGTAAGGATCATGTGAAAACAACTTTTATTGCGAAAACACGAAAACAAATATTAAAACCTTTATAACTTTTTCATACGTTAATATTTTTTAAAAAATTTTGCACCAAAATCCTTAAAATTATGTTAACTTTATTTCTGGAAAAAAATTTTAAAAAAAATTAAAATTTTTTTAATTACTTTATCTTTAATTCTGGAGAAAATTAAAAAAAATTCTACGTTTTTAAAAAAAATTTATTATTGCACATGTGCAATAAAAAATTATTATTGCACATGTGCAATAATATTAAAACCTCTATAATTTTTTCATACGTTAATATTTTTGATAAAAATTTATACCACAGATCTTATAATAATTCTGTTATCTTTAATTGTTGAAAAAATTAAAAAAAAATTAATATTTTTTTGTTAATATTGCACATGTGTAATATAATTAATACGTATTATTGCACATGTGCAATAATAAAAAAAATCACGAAATTTTATATGTTTAATTTTTTTCCCAGAATTAAAGGTGACATAATTTTAAGACTTTTGGTACAAATTTTTTAAAAAATTATTAACGTATGAGGAAGTTATAGAGGTTTTAATATTTGTTTTCGTGTTTTCGCAATAACATCTTGTTTTTATTTGATCCTTCCCCTATATATATATATATATATATATCTTGTCGGTTACATTCTAGCCATTCATGTAGAAAAATTATGTAGGGGCCAGTAGCATTGTGAAATATTTGAATAGAGGCTAGGATACGGCTCACCAACAACTTCATAGTTGTTGATACCAGTGGTTTACGAATTTTGCTGGAAATCAGTAGAGATCCTCCAAGTAGGTGACTCTACAGGAAAAAGCGAACAAGTTCAAATAGTTATCAAGAACCTTCGGACCCAGTGACCTAGTATTCTGTTTAGATACTAGAAACAAACTTATTATTATTATCAAGTGATTGTAAAACTTATCAGGTTGTCTGTAACTAAATTATCGGTTGTTTAATACATACATCATCTGTTGATTCCGCGTGCGTTTGGTATTGACAGCCTATTTTCCCCAACACCTTCCCCGTGCCTGACTGGGTGACAGGTGCGGGCGGGGTGTGACAATGTGTCGAAACAAATATTGTCCTAAGTTGGGAGAAAAGTTATTTTATGGTCTAAGAGGGCATTGTTTTGGGTCATGTGGTCTCAAGTCGGGGAATGGAATTGGGCAAGGCAAAAATAAAAGTGATTTCTTCATTACCACCCCCGAAAAATGTCAAAGGGGTGAGATCATTTTTGGGGCATGCCGGTTTCTACCGGCGATTTATTAAAGGTTTTAGTGTCATTACTAAACCATTGTGTAATTTTTTGTTAAAAGATGTTCCATTTAACTTTACTAATGAATGTTTGTAAGCTTTTGATGTTTTGAAGGAACATTTGGTGCAAGCTCCCATTTTGCAACCGCCGGATTAGACTCGACCATTCGAGATTATGTGTGACGCAAGCGATTACGCCATTGAAGCAGTTCTTGGTCAAAGAGTGGATAAGAAGCCCGTGGTCATATATTATGCAAGCAAGACATTGTCGGAGGCATAATTGAATTACACCACAATGGAGAAAGAGTTGCTTGTCGTGGTATATGCGTTGGATAAGTTCCAGTCTTACATTTGGGGAAGCAAGGTGGTGGTATACTCTGATCATAGTGCGGTTCGCTAACTAATGGAGAAGAAAGATGCCAAAACTCGATTGATATAGTGGGTTCTCTTACTACAAGAATTTGATTTAGAGATCCAGGACAAGAAAGGTTGCGAAAATGTGGTGGCGGATCACCTTTCCAGAATCCCTTTGGAAAGCATAGATGATACGGGATAAATTAATAAACAATTCCCGGATGAGCACATTTTAGCAATCTCAACTGCACCGTGGTATGCTCACTATGTTAACTATTTGGCCACGGGTGCGATGCCAACACATTGGAACAAGAGAAGAAGACAACAATTTTTGGCCCAAGTCAAGCAATACATTTGGGATGAACCGGATCTAATCAAAATTAGAGCGGATCAAATTATTCGAAGGTGCATTCCCGAATCCGAGGTTCAAGATGTGTTAGCCCATGCCCATTCTTCTACTTGTGGGGGTCACTTTAGTGGTCAAAAGACGGGATATCGAGTATTAACATGTGGTTTTTATTGGCCACCAATTTTCAAAGATGCTTGCGAGTATGCTCGGAGATGTTTATATTGTCAAAAGATGGGTAGTATTTCCAAGAGGGATGAGATGCCACTACAACCGATTTTAGTGGTCGATATCTTTGATGTGTGGGGCATCGACTTTATGGGCCCATTTCCTAATTCTAATGGGTGCTTATACATTCTAGTTGCGGTTGACTATGTGTCAAAGTGGGTGGAGCTAATTGCAACAAGAACAAATGATCATTCGGTAGTATGCAAGTTCGTCCAAGCCAACATTTTTGCAAGATTTGGGATTCCAAGAGTGATAATAAGTGATGGAGGCTCACACTTAAAGAATTTCAAGTTTGGATCTTTGTTAAAGCGATATGGAATCAATCACCGAGTGGCCACACCTTACCATCCACAAACTAGTGGCCAAGTAGAAGTTTCAAACCGGCAAATCAAATAAATTCTCTTGAAGACGGTTCGCACCAACCGGAAAGATTGGTCCATGAAACTTAATGATGCACTGTGGGCTTACCGAACCGCGTACAAAACGCCAATTGGAACAACTCCATATCGACTTGTTTATGGAAAGGGATGTCATTTACCGATGGAGTTGGCGCATCGAGCATTGTGGGCTATAAAAAATGTTAATTTGGACTACAATGATATGATGTCGGAGGGTTGAGGAAGTTCAAATTATGTGAATTGGAAGAAGTCCGGGATGAAGCCTATGAGTGTGCATCCACCAATAAAGACAAATTGAAGAAGGTACATGATGCAAAGATTAGGAAAAGATCTGTTGAGGTTGGACAAAAAGTATGGCTTTATAACTCAAGAATGAAGGTTTTCCCGGGCAAACTTAAGAGTAAGTGGAAGGGCCCATATGTGACTACAAGAGTTGGTAATTTTGGTGAGGTGGAGATCGAGGATATGCAAGACCAAATCAAGCAAACGGTTAATGGTCATCGGTTGAAGCCATACTTAAAGGGTCAAGACATCAACATGCTTAACGTGGACAAAGTGAGTTTTCTTCTCAACTCACTTGATGAAGAAGCAAATTGAGATCAATCGGAGTCGAATGGCGACTTAACTCTCAGTTCTGTACGGGTTTATTTTACTTTTGTTTTGTTCTGGCTGTTTTAAGTTCTCTTTGTTTCCCGTAGGAACACCCAAGTGTGGGGATATCCCGAATTATTCGGTGATTTGGGATAGTGTTGGGGACAACACGGGTTTTTCACGGGGGGTGTTCATTTGGGGATAAAGTTATTTTTTAACGGTTTTTATGTTAACTTTTAGTTAGTATAAGTTTAAAAAAAATAAAAAAAAAATATTGAGAGACCCACTTGTAGCCGGTGTAGCTTACGGCGGGCCACCTCTAGCTTACGCCAGCGGAATGCTGACCCATGGCGCAGAAGAAAAGGGCCAGGTTCACCGTAGCTAACGGCTTCGCCGTAGCTTACGGTGAAGTCTGGGAGGATATTCTCCGACGGGTCTAAAAGAAAAAAGGGGGGACCAGTTTCATTTGTTTTACTCATTTGTTTTCTAGTGTATATATATATATATATATATATATATATATATATATATATATAACAAAACAAAACACCAAAAGCAGCCATCGACACCCCAGCATCATTCATCTTTCATCTCCCTTCTTCTTCTCGCTTTTCTCTTCTCAAGAACCCTAGATTCTCCATAGCCACCATTCTCTCAAATCTTAACCAAATCAAGTGATTCTTGAGCCTAACCTGAGTAGATTTTCGAGAGGATTCATAATTTCTACTTAATTTCCTCCAATTTTGCTGTTTGGTTCGTGTTTCTGGGGTTTTTAAGTCCGAAATTTTCAACACTTTTTGGGGGTTTTTGAGCATTCTTCATCTTTCATCATTCAACACTTCAAAGGTGTGATTTTTCCTCTATTGTTTGCTGTTATGCATTATTACAGAGGTATATACTTAATTTTCTCATGATTTCTAGTTACCCACTTGCTTGTGAGTTATGAAGTTGATGTTTCATTGTTGTTAGTATGCTACATTGTAGTTATGGTTGTGAATTTTGGAAGATAAATTGATAAAAATGCAGAATTTTTATTGGAAAGTTACAAAATTTAGCTTGTTCTTAGCTCTGATTTTAATAGTGGTTTGAATGCTAATTGTTAAGAATTCACAACCATAGTTGCAAGCAAATGTGGGGATAGGATATTGTTTGATCTTGAGTATTAATTGGTTTAGTCGTTGACTTTGTTCTTGTGTGTAGATGAACAAAATATTCAAAAGAAGAGGGAAGGAACCAGTTGAATCCTCAAGTAACCCGGAGCCCGAAGCTCAACGAAAAAGAAGGGAACGACAAGAAGAATAGGTGATAGCGGAAGAAAGAAGGTATGTGAAACATCATTGGAAATCAGGCCCCCTATTGGGACAGCTTGATCAATTCCAGCCTGAGTTTTTCAGGGAGATTATGAATTCGTTGCAAAATAAAAAAGAAGGGTATTTATGTGAAAAAGAAGTACCTGAAAAGCAGTTTAAGGTTTTTGGAATCATTGAAAAGTTCAAGGCTTTGGGCTGGGAGGCAGCTTTGAAGTGTTACGATGGAGGTAGCAAGCAACTGTATATGGAAGAAATAGAAGAGTGGGTTGCTACGCTTGACTTACATGTGGGGAGCAGCCCAGCAAAAACAAAATTGGTGGGTAGCATGAATGATGTGAAAGTGATGATGTCTTTTGAAACATTGAGTGAGAATGCCAAGTTTGACAGTAAGGGCACCAAAAAATATCAATTCCCTCATTTGGACAATTTGTACCATGCTGCGGAAAAGCATCCTACATGGTCCATGATGGTCAACGAATTGTTTATAGCTAACAGAGATCCCGATAAGCTTTTAAGAGACCAGCTGAAACTGAAGCCTCGGTTGTTGCCTATGATTATGCAGCATAACATCATCTCTCGCCGAGGAGACAAAGGCGAGGTGCGGTTCCCTGAAGTACAAATTTTGTATACTCTAATGCATGGGAAGCCACTAATATCTCTCAGGCACATGATTATCTATAACATCTGGCTGAGTAAGGATAGCCATGAAAGAAAGATTGTGCCTCATTGTCGTTTGATCACCGCATTATTGAAGCGGGCAGGAGTGATAATAAGTGAGTCTGTGGGGATACCAAAGCGGTTCATCCCATTTAACATAAAGAATTTGGGGGGTAATTGGAAATTTGTGGAAAACGATACGCACCATATCTTGACAACTATACATGGTGAAAGAAAGTGGTCAGTATCGAAAGACAATGATCAAGAAGATTCAGGAGAGGAAGAGGCCGAAGAAATTGATGAAGGAGTGGGGGATGATGCAATGGAAGAAGATGACGATGAGATACAACAACCGAGGGTGAATATTGATGGTGGTGCTGCAGCCGGCGCAGCGGGTTCTAGCCGGGCTCCTAGATCAAACAGACCCTTTGAGTATGACATGATGGACTTGAATCCGGATTGGGCATTCAGTGGTAACATGTAGGACATTATTAGAAATGGCCGACCAGCCCAGTATTACCATTGGCCGGAGCTGACACGGGTCATGTTTGATCATAACACTCGATTAGGGGCAAGTCAAGAACGGGCAACAAAGCAGCTACATGATCGACAGGAGACATGGAACCAGAGACCATCTGGAGCGATTTTGGAGCAGGATAAGAGTAGAGAAACACAATTTCCACACGAGGATCGTTGGAAAATCATCAATGACAATCATCATCATCATAGTTGCAATCGATTTCATCGTGATTGGCTAGTCGTCTGTGTTCTTCTCAGATGTAAGGTTTTAATGTAAACAACAATAGATTGTGTATTTTATTTATGGAAGAGTGATCTAAGCATTCGATGCTTTTCACTTTGATGTTTATGTGATTGTTTGTAAACAATTAGTATTTCGTTTAATCTAGTTTGTGAACCATACATTCTTGATGTCGTTGGCAATCAGGATTTAGTGGAAAGGAATTAGGTTAGCCTATATTGATTGGTTATCAGGTGACAACCTCGCGTTTGCAACCCGAGTACTTGGTCCACTTTTACTACAACCATTACATTTACATGAACCATGTCTATATGGTTCTTTCCAGTTTGCACTTACACGGGAATCTAAAATCTGAGAAGATCGCTTTTGTTTAATTATTCAGAGAATTCACTTTATATTTTCATTTAGTTTCTAGTTGTTCAAAACCAACTAATCACCCAAAACTCTTTGTCACAATCAATTTCAAGTAATTTAAGTTGCAAAAGTAGCACATACTCCACAATCTCCCTATGTTCGACACCCTCTTACCAAATGATCAAAGAAATCATCATATGAATCATACCTCGAAGATTGACTCCGCGAAGAAACCTTGAAATCAGATGAAGATCCGCTAGAATAATAAGGACTCTTCTTATAACGAAAACCAACATCTTGTTTCTTCTGAGGTTGTGATTTCCTTTGATTTATAACCGTTGGAACATTTTCATTCTTCTTTGACTTTTGAACTTGAACTGGCACATCTTTTACTTAAAAACCTAAGCCTTTATGCTTAAAACCGGAAAGCTTGGAAGAACTAGATTGAGAACCAGAAGCATCTCTTCCTTTGGCTTCTCTAGTAAATTTAACTTTAATGTCTTTCAGCTTGTTCTCATAGAGTAAAGATTTTTCGGCTTCTGCTTCAGATGAAGTACTAGCATTCTTCTCAACTTGGTCAAAAATCTTTTCGTCTTCCAAAAATGATGAATTGGAATCAAACATTGGAGCTTCTCCAAAAATCTTTTTCTTCTTCTCAGACCTTGACTTCTTCTTCTTGGAAGGAGTGGAAAATTTAGAATAATCATGCAATTCTACCTTTGGATCAAGAGGAGCAGAAGAAAATTCAGAAAAATCCACTGGTTGAGGAACCTTGTGAACATCTTCTTCTTTTGTACTATCATCACTTCTGTCTTTCTTGTACAGAAAATTCAACAATGTAGGTGACAGATTGCAATTCTTGACTTGCCTTTACAATTCTAAATCTCCAACTTTAATTCAGAAATTTTCTGTCGAGCAGCAAATAAAGCTTTTTGTGAAGCAATGAATTCTTCATTCAAATCATTATATTCATACTTCTGCTTAGGGATGGCAATGAAACCCGAACCCGACGGGAAAACCCGAAACCCAACACAAATGGGATGGGTATGGGGTCGAGTAATCGGGTATGGGTCCGGGTATGGGATTAGTTTTGAATTTTTTCATGGGTATGGGACGGGTATGGGATTTGATGATATACCCGCTTACCCGCCCCGATTACCTGATAATATATACCCGCTATAATTTTCTTTCTTTTATTTATTTATTTTAAGTATATATTGTATGATTTTATTTATCTATTTTCTATTTTTATCTATAATACTAAGTTATTTCTTAAAAATATTGATTTACATATTATTAAACTTATATATGTTTAGCTATTTGAGATATTTTATTATAATTATGATAAATATAAATTAATAGTTAGTCGATATACACTCGACGATTATACCCGAAACCCGCGGGTATGCCCGATACCCGATGGGTAAATACCCACTAGAAACCCGACGGGTTTTGGGCCGGGTATGGGACACACTTTTATAAACGGGTATGGGGTTGGGATTACTCAAACCCGCCCCAAACCCGCCCCATTGCCATACCTACTTCTGCTGCTTCCTAATTTCACATTCTGCCAACACTTCTTCGGTGACATTCTCTCATTTATTCTTCAAAATGTCAACATCTTTTGTTAACACTTCATGTTTGTATATTCGAGAAGTACATTAGCCTCTCGAAGTGTAGATTATTCTTCTTTAAGACTTAAAACTCTATGAGCAGCTTCAACAGCAATTGCATTAGCATTTTCATACTTTTGTTGAACTGAATATCTTTTCTGAAATAAAGCATCAAAGTCATTAGCAGCTTCTTGTGCTTCAAAAATTTCCTTTCTCACATTCTTTAATCAACTCAACTTTCTCTTGCAGTAAATTTTCATTGATTAGAATAAATTCATAATACTTCTTCTGAAAACTTTCCAAATCGTACTTTAGCACAACAATCTCTTTAGTTAACAAATTTAATATCTCATTCCAAATTTGTAGTTTTGTAGTTTACTCCAGCACATTTTTAACATTTAAGTTCTACTACCTTTGTATTTTCAACCACACTTGCTTTAACTTCTTCAACTGTTGTAGCTTTTGAACTTGTTTCAGAATCAGTCAGAATACTATCACTTAAATGATGAGCCATTAAAGTAGCATTTCCTTTATCATTCTCAGAAAGCTCATTAATATCAACATTAGCATAAGCATTCCATCTAAATTAATGATCTGCATTCCAAGCAAATTTGTTTGGATGCCAAAATATTTCTGTCATTCTTTCATCAAGAGAAACGAAAGCTTTTTTATTTTAGCTTGTTGAAGTTTTAGCTAAATGAGCATGTTGAACATATTTAAGCTTATTATCGTTAGATGTTGGACATTCACCAACAAAATGTCCATATAATGAACATTTGAAACATTTGACCTTCGATTTGTCTAATCCGATCTTGCCATCTTGATTCAATCTCTTCTTCCTGGTTCTGTTAAAGATTTCTTGGTTCTTCTAACCAGCATAGCATACTACCAATTCAAATCCATTTCTTCAAGATGATCATAATCAATTTGATCATAATCTTCTTCAGTCAATTCAGCCTTACTCACTGAACCAGTAATAACACCAAAATATGATGAAACTAAAGCAGACATTAATGCCATATAATCGTCAGTTATCTTAACAGATAAGGCATTTTGTGCTGATGAACTAGGAACTGAAACAGTACAGCCAGAAGAATAACCATAATTATTAGATTTATCGCCCACAAATTCCGTAGTAGGTGCGGAGTTTAAAACATTTGACTTCACAACATTAACGGTAGAAACATTTTGTCCATGATAAACAACAAGATTTTGAATTTGTGCAGGCAGTGATTTGTTCACAGTAACTTGCTTGTATTCTTTGAACCAAATCATTGAAAGATAAACCCGGATACTCTTTGTCATGAGTAATCATCATAACATAGTTCTCCCATTTTTCTGGTAATGCCTCCAATAATTTTTATTTCAAATCAGCATCTTCTTTTGTAATACTCACCAAAACCATTTCACTCATCAAGTGTGTAAATCTTGCAATCAGATTCGAAATTGTTTCATTCAGGTAATGTTTGAAACCATCAAATTCCCTCTTCAAAACTTTATGTCGGCTTTTCTTGTAATGGTCATTACTCACATCTCTTCTGCAAAGCATCCCATAAACTTTTTGATGTATAGTAAGCAGAAAACTGATGTAACAATTCTTTAGGTAATGCCATAGTCAATGTCCATACGCCTTTTTCTCAGCTTGATATGCTTTCTTTTGCTTAGAAGTAAATTTCCTTTGAAGAATCGGCTCTCCAGTTACATCCTTAGGATATACATATTGTTCAGTAAATGCCAACCACATATCAACATCATTTGTATTAACATATGCTTCAAATCGTTTCACCCAGCTATGATAATCTTCCAATTTAAGTAATTTGGGAACTTTTTCACTTGTTCCGATTTCATTATCAAAATTCAGCATACTTTGCAATGTAGATTGCATTGACGTTTGCATTGCCGCAAAAGCTTAAAAATCACTCATCTTTTTCCAAAAAATTGCACTTCAAAAACTTTAAATGCAAAAACGAAGGTCTAAGAAGCGGATTTTGGGGGTTGAAATGAAGGGTACTAGCCATAAGACAGTAGGAGTGTAGATCTCTCCGAGACGGCTGTTTTGGCTAGTATTAGCTGCCATAACTCTTAAGGGAACTCAAGTTACGTCAGTTTTAGTGAAACAACACAAAAATCTTGATCTAAGAATTGAGTTGCACCCTGTTACACGAACTGATCCGAACTGAACGTGTTTATCGGAACTGATATGAAGTGAAGCGAACTGGATACAAAGTGAAAATGATCCGAACTGAACAAGAATGAGCCGAAGTGATCCGAACTGTGACTTCGATTATCCGAACTGAGAAGCGAACTAGATTGATCTGAACTGAGACTTCGGTTAAACAAACTGATCCGAACCTATGCGAACTGGAACTTTGATTGACCGAACTGGAGTGAACTCACCTGAACTCACACTTCGATTGACAGTTATTTTTCATAGATTGTTCCTCACCCGAACTGGAAACGAATCAAAGTCAATTTGAGCTAAAATTTGTGATTTTGAGTGTTTTGGAATGTGATTTTCAGCAATAGATCAGATATGATGAACATAAATGATTTAGGACCAGAAAGCTCTGATACCACTTGTAAAGTCGTGAGCTGTGGATCGTCTACTCGATCAATAGTAAACATGTAATTCGAGTTAAGAAATGAGACACGAAGAGGTAAATATAATATGGAATTGTATTGATAAGCTCTCAGAGATTACACACAGAAAACACACACATAAGATCTGACCAGAAGTCCTAATTCTATACAAGACGAAGCTATATATAGTCGCTCAACACTGTGCGAACTAGACATCACATGAACTGCCACTTCGGGTCAGTTTCGGTCAGTTCGGACACAGACACATTTGCAGCTTTTGTCTTGTACTTGATACTTGATAACGGTTTGTCAGGCCGTCTCAAATCCCCAACTTAGATTAATTTTGTAGTAGTGGAAGCTAGGGTTATCGAACCTAGGGAATATGTGGAACTTGATCAATTGATGGATTACCTATTAACTAACTTAACTAAATTACCAATTAACCTAAGATTAAACTAAATTGCCACTTGGTTGTTTTGATTGGTTGGATTGAATTTACAAGAAATTAACTAACTTGACTAGAGAATTGATTAAACTAACAACTATGAGAAAGATAACTACTTTTGGATCCTGATTGGCTACCGATCTAGGCAAAACCTAATCAACTATTGATAGCACATAGACATACTCCCCAATTGCCTAATTGACCTAATAACCTAGGTTCCTAATGGGCTGATTAGTTCCTGCCGCAAGAAAGTGCTAGATCATGTTAGGGGACCACTAAAACCCTAGTTTACTAGTTAGGTTAAACAATTTTAGCATACGGGTGTTCAACGGTTGCAAGGATTCCGGAACAACCAATAGTTAACAGTTAGGAATAGAACGGTTTCGCACAATCAATAACCAAAAGCAGTTATATATGATTAGCCAGACATGGCTAATGAAACAAGCATGATTATAAATGAAAATTGCATTAAACAAAGAATACCTAATGAATCAAACAATCCGAATGCTTCAAATCCATCACAAGAACTCCAGAAAATCGCCTCCAGAGGTCTCTGGTTCGTAAAAGACGAATTATTTTTACAAAAACTTGATAAACAAGCTTAAATACCTAAACCCTTATTTTATTTCTCTGTCGACCAATTCGGGGCGTACCGCCCCAGATTTTGGGATTCTGAGCGTACCGCCCGGATTTCTAATCTCGGCTGGTTTCTAAACTTTAGGGCGTACCGCCCTAACTTCTTCACTCCTGGGCGTACCGCCCCGATTTGAATCTCAGGAACTTTTCTTGATTTTCTTCTAAGTCTTCACTCGTTCCCACTCATTTCTCGACCACTGTACCAATCAGATTCTGCTTCTTCGTAAAAGCCCAGATTTAACATGTTTAGCTCCTGGTACCTCAGAACACAAAAACTGTGTAAATGTAATATGATCCAACCGTTATTATAAATAAATATGATAAATTAATAACAATAACGACGACACATTGGACTAACATCACATCCCCACACTTAACTTTTCCGTCACTGAAGAACTGTCATGGAATCATAATTGGGAAATCAACTAAGAATCATTCAACAATTTTAAATTATCAACCCTTTTCCATTCCACAATCCAAAATGTAGTCATATATACTAATTGCAATTGTCGATATTTCTGTCCGACTAAACCCAACCACTGATCTTTGAGCCCCCAAGGTGTTTATATAAATTACCAATCATTTGTATTAACCTGCCAATGTATCCCACATTCAGAAAGTCCTAGCTTAAACTAATCCTGACTCAAATTCGGTCAAAGTAAAGGGTAATACAGATAAAATATATATATTTTCCCCACCCTAATTAAATCAGATACTCATATATCCAAAGAATGATGGATTTGAATGGACGAGTGAATTTGTTGAGCATTTATTCAATTGCTATCACTTCCTATTTTTTTAATTTTCTCTTCTTTTTTTTTCTTTTTTTATTATAAATATAATTGGTTAATTTTAACTATACTTACCAACGGACATCATCAGAGGTACTTTTCAAGATGCTATCCCCGAATTATACATGAATATTTTGCCCGCGAGATCCAGGGCATCATCAGAGGCACTCACCACGGGATACTATCCTTAGTTCGTACGTGAGTATTCTGTCCCTTCACTCTAATTCATTAACCAATTTATTACCTAATATGCTCAAATATGGAGAAGATGGGGCGCCATTATTTCTCGGATTTGCTTTCGCAAAAAGATCATAACGTGTCAGTTATTCTGAAGATATATAAGTCTCTAATCTAAAAAGGTCTTCTTCCTCCTAATCATCAGTTGCAATCTCACTCTAACTCCTAAAATGGGAACCCACTGGCAAACTAATTTAATTACATATTTATACACAAATAAACACAATGGGATAATTAAACTTTACTAAATCAGCTGGGCCTACCGACACATCACAAATTAGATATATTTTTCATACTCTCCTTTTCTACCACTTATCCCTTTCTTTATTCATTTTTATTCTGAAAATTGACTCCCAAATTGTACTATCATTTTCCATGTTTTTGCAATTTATCCCAAAACAGATTTGACTCAAACACTAAAATTAAAATTGACTCAAAAAATGAAAAATCTTTTTGGATTTTTGATGTTTTTAATTTTTTTTTTCAAAATAAATAAACACAACTACCTAAAAAGTCAAAAACTACAAAAACTACTAAAAACTGACGTCCTCTCCCCCTCCCCACACTTGAAATCGACATTGCCCTCAATGTGATAGGAAAATACGCACATAACGAATATACAGACACGAACGATAAAAATAAAATAAAATGCAACAATAAATAAAAAGAAAAATAAATAAAAAGAAACAAATTGGAACAGACTCCCCTGATAACATCGTGAAAGCTCCTCGGAAGTCGTGCCAACACCCTCTCGCAACAGATCGTGAATTCCAGAAATCGGATGGAAGAAGTAATGCATGAATATCACATCTCAACTACGATGCTAACAAGAAACACAAACATCATACCAAATATATACATAACAAAAGGAAATCACAACCACCCAACCGGTTACCCCATACAGTACCCCCAGGTATAGTATAGTATAATATCATACAGACCATGATCAGATAAAAACAAAATAACCAAAAAGTACAGGGTAAAAGAAACAAAACCGATCGGCAATGGCAGTGAAATCAGCATCATAGCATCCTACTCCTCGTCATCTCCAGCATCATCATGACCAGCTCCTGCATCTGGATCCCCCCCAGCACCTAACTCCTCAACACCTCCTCCCTCATCATGACCACCATCATCACCATCCTCGGGCTCCTGAAAGAAATCAGGGATAGCCATACCCTGATGGGACATCATACAACGCATCGCCCTCTCAATCCTCTCAAACCTCACATCAACATAGTCCGAGACCGTCTCCTGAACCATCTCCAGGGTCACCTGATCAGCCCTCGGCGGCCTCTCTGGTCTCTGCCTCAACGGCCTCTCCACCTGATGTAAAATCCTATGCCGCCTCGCGGCCCTAGCAACCTCATCACCCTGGACAACCACATCTCTAACAGCCTCCCACTGTGGGGGATCAGTCATAGTAACCATCGACACCAACCTCATATCCCTTAGCTCATAATGAGAAGTCTCAGCCCCGATCGTCAAATGGGTCTCCAAATACCCTACCAGCATCAAACACTCCCAATCTCCTTGCCAACCTGGTCACATAGGGCCCCATGCTCAAATGAACGCCCTTCCCCGATGTCCGCCTCCTCGCAAATGATGAAATCAAAATACCAGCAATGTTGAGGTCATGTCCCTCAACAATCGAACGCAAAACTGCCAAATCCAGCTTCGTGCACTTCTCGACGCCAGAGAGACGGCCGAGAATGGTACACACGACAATCCTATGAAAGTATCTGATCACTGGATCCCTAATCTGTGACTCTATCACACTATCAAAATAACGAACCGCCCCAATCGAATCCCAGAACGCCGCCAGCTGTAAATCGGTAACCCCCTGGGGGTGTGCTCGGCTAAAAACCCCACGCGGCAGATCAGCAAAAGCCGGCGCCTCAACCTCCTCCTGAGTGTATAAACCAGATAAGATCGTGAACTCCGGAATACTCATGTGATGAGTCCGACGGCCTAAAGCAAATGACAAGGCGTTCCCATCTCCAAACCTCCCCGGACCCACCTGAAAGGTCGATAAAAACTCCACCGTCAGCTCCACGTACTGGTGGTCATCCGGGGTCAACGCCCTCCTCCATGTATCAGTAACCAGCCCTCGGATCCTCTCAAGCTCCCCAATCTGTACAATCAAGCCCCAATCGATCGTACGGTGATGTAGCAGTGGCATCACTACAAATATCCTCATCTGCCTCTCCTCGTTCGACCCGTGCTCGAACCTTAGCAACGAGTGGTACTGATGGTTCCTCCTCACGACCGGCGGTGCTGGAATATCCACCTCCGGCAAAATCTCCGATCCCCAGTAACCAATAATCCGTCTCCTGAATGGAGGGACCGGAACAGCAGCATCCGAATCTCCCCGTCTCCTCCTTTTGGGACCTCGTGTCCCTGAACTGGATCCTTGTTGATTCGACATCCTGATTCACACAAGTTAGCACAAGAACAACAAGAATGATAATAACCGGTCCTTCCTGCAGCTGACTGTCACGTTCACAAACTAATTTTGGATATTTTCGATTTTTAATTTTTTTGGTTTTTTTTCAAAGTTTTTATAAAGAAAAACAAAATTAAACTCGAAAGAAAACTAAATTAAAAACTAAAAATAAAAAACGACAAAAATTGGATTTTTGGGAAAATTAGAAAAATTCTGTGAAACACGTCCCACGGTGTACCGCCCAGAAATGGTGCAAATGGGGCGGTACGCCGCCCAATTTTACTGCAGAAAACCTAATTTCAATTTTGGGCGTACCGCCCTAAATGTTGATGCCCTAGGCGGTACGCTGCCCAATTCTGATTGCAAAAAATTTTGAAATCGGTTTAAGCCGAACAATCTAGCCCTATCACACACTCAAACAACCTCGTCCTCACCTCCAATCGGCGCGGCGGAGGAACTGTGTTCTTAATGTTGTAAATTCATGAATGTTGGTGACTATGCGGAACTGTGTGTTTCCAGGTTGAAATGGGCTTAAACGAGCTAACTAGGAGATACAAGAAGATCAAGGAAGGTTTGAACAAGTTGTGGCAAGTAAGAAGCAAAGGAAAAGAGAAACCTCACCTGGGCTTGGCGTAAGCTACGCCACCACCGTAGCTTACGGTGGTGGCCATCCCTCAACTTCACCGTAGACCAGCATGTGGCTGGCGTAGGCTTTCCTGAGGCCGCCGTAAGCTATAGTGGCGCCGTAGCTTACGGCGCGACGGTTTTTCACACTCCGTAAAGTCGCGATTTTAAGGCAAATTAAGGGGTCTTTTCATTCTCATTCGGTTGGAGGAGTGGGGAGACGAACCAGAGACCATCTGGAGCGATTTTGGAGCAGGATAAGAGTAGAGAAACACAATTTCCACACGAGGATCGTTGGAAAATCATCAATGACAATCATCTTCATCATAGTTGCAATCGATTTCATCGTGATTGGCTAGTCGTCTGTGTTCTTCTCAGATGTAAGGTTTTAATGTAAACAACAATAGATTGTGTATTTTATTTATGGAAGAGTGATCTAAGCATTCGATGCTTTTCACTTTGATGTTTATGTGATTGTTTGTAAACAATTAGTATTTCGTTTAATCTAGTTTGTGAACCATACATTCTTGATGTCGTTGGCAATCAGGATTTAGTGGAAAGGAATTAGGTTAGCCTATATTGATTGTTTATCAGGTGACAACCTCGCGTTTTCAACCCGAGTACTTGGTCCACTTTTACCACAACCATTACATTTACATGAACCATGTCTATATGGTTCTTTCCAGTTTGCACTTACACGGGAATCTAAAATCTGAGAAGATCGCTTTTGTTTAATTATTCAGAGAATTCACTTTATATTTTCATTTAGTTTCTAGTTGTTCAAAACCAACTAATCACCTAAAACTCTTTGTCACAATCAATTTCAAGTAATTTAAGTTGCAAAAGTAGCACATACTCCACAATCTCCCTGTGTTCGACACCCTCTTACCAAATGATCAAAGAAATCATCATATGAATCATACCTCGGAGATTGACTCCGCGAAGAAACCTTGAAATCAGATGAAGATCCGCTAGAATAATAAGGACTCTTCTTATAACGAAAACCAACATCTTGTTTCTTCTGAGGTTGTGATTTCCTTTGATTTATAACCGTTGGAACATTTTCATTCTTCTTTGACTTTTGAACTTGAATTGACACATCTATTACTTAAAAACCTAAGCCTTTATGCTTAAAACCGGAAAGCTTTGAAGAACTAGATTGAGAACCAGAAGCATCTCTTCCTTTGGCTTCTCTAGTAAATTTAACTTTAATGTCTTTCAGCTTGTTCTCATAGAGTAAAGATTTTTCGGCTTCTGCTTCAGATGAAGTACTAGTATTCTTCTCAACTTGGTCAAAAATCTTTTCGTCTTCCAAAAATGATGAATTGGAATCAAACATTGGAGCTTCTCCCAAAATCTTTTTCTTCTTCTCAGACCTTGACTTCTTCTTCTTGGAAGGAGTGGAAAATTTAGAATAATCATGCAATTCTGCCTTTGGATCAAGAGGAGCAGAAGAAAATTCAGAAAAATCCACTGGTTGAGGAACCTTGTGAACATCTTTTTCTTTTGTACTATCATCACTTCTGTCTTTCTTGTACAGAAAATTCAGCAATGTAGGTGACAGATTGCAATTCTTGACTTGCCTTTACAATTCTAAATCTCCAACTTTAATTCAAAAATTTTCTGTCGAGCATCAAATAAAGCTTTTTGTGAAGCAATGAATTCTTCATTCAAATCATTATATTCATACTTCTGCTGCTTCCTAATTTCACATTCTGCCAACACTTCTTCGGTGACATTCTCTCATTTCTTCTTAAAAATGTCAACATCTTTTGTTAACACTTCATGTTTGTATCTGAGAAGTACATTAGCTTCTCGAAGTGTACACAATTCTTCTTCAAGACTTAAAACTCTATCAGCAGCTTCAACAGCAATTGCATTAGCATTTTCATACTTCTGTTGAACTGAATATCTTTTCTGAAATAAAGCATCAAAGTCATTAGCAGCTTCTTATGCTTCAAAAATTTCCTTTCTCACATTCTTTAATCATCTCATCTTTCTCTTGCAGTAAATTTTCATTGATTAGAATAAATTCATAATACTTCTTCTGAAAACTTTCCAAATCGTACTTTAGCACAACAATCTCTTTAGTTAACAAATTTAATATCTCATTTCAAACTTGTAGTTTTGTAGTTTACACCAGCACATTTTTAACATTTAAGTTCTACCACCTTTGTATTTTCAACCACACTTGCTTTAACTTCTTCAACTGTTGTAGCTTTTGAACTTGTTTCAGAATCAGTCGGAATACTATCAGTTAAATGATGAGCCATTAAAGTAGCATTTCCTTTATCATTCTCAGAAAGCTCATTAATATCAACATTAGCATAAGCATTCCGTCTAAATTAATGATCTGCATTCCAAGCCTATTTGTTTGGATGCCAAAATATTTCTGTCATTCTTTCATCAAGAGAAACGAAAGCTTTTTTATTTTAGCTTGTTGAAGTTTTAGCTAAATGAGCATGTTGAACAGATTTAAGCTTATTATCGTTAGATGTTGGACATTCACCAGCAAAATGTCCATATAATGAACATTTGAAACATTTGACCTTCGATTTGTCTAATCCGATCTTGCCATCTTGATTCAATCTCTTCTTCCTGGTTCTGTTAAAGATTTCTTGGTTCTTCTAACCAGCATAGCATACTGCCAATTCAAATACATTTCTTCAAGATGATCATAATCAATTTGATCATAATCTTCTTCAGTCAATTCAACCTTACTCACTGAACCAGTAATAACACCGAAATATGATGAAACTAAAGCAGACATTAATCCCATATAATCGTCAGTTATCTTAACAGATAAGGCATTTTGTGCTGATGAACTAGGAACTGAAACAGTACAGCCAGAAGAATAACCATAATTATTAGATTTATCGCCCACAAATTCCGTAGTAGGTGCGGAGTTTAAAACATTTGACTTCACAGCATTAATGGTAGAAACATTTTGTCCATGATAAACAACAAGATTTTGAATTTGTGCAGGCAGTGATTTGTTCACAGTAACTTGCTTGTATTCTTTGAACCAAATCATTGAAAGATAAACCCGGATACTCTTTGTCATGAGTAATCATCATAACATAGTTCTCCCATTTTTCTGGTAATGCCTCCAATAATTTTTCTTTCAAATCAGCATCTTCTTTTGTAATACTCACCAAAACCATTTCACTCATCAAGTGTGTAAATCTTGCAATCAGATTCGAAATTGTTTCATTCTGGTAATGTTTGAAACCATCAAATTCCTTCTTCAAAACTTTATGTCGGCTTTTCTTGTAATGGTCATTACTCACATCTCTTCTGCAAAGCATCCCATAAGCTTTTTGATGTATAGTAAGCAGAAAACTGATGTAAGAATTCTTTAGGTAATGCCATAGTCAATGTCCATATGCCTTTTTCTCAGCTTGATATGCTTTCTTTTGCTTAGAAGTAAATTTCCTTTGAAGAATCGGCTCTCCAGTTACATCCTTAGGATATACATATTGTTCAGCAAAATGCCAACCACATATCAACATCATTTGTATTAACATACGCTTCAAATCGTTTCACCCAGCTATGATAATCTTCCAATTTAAGTAATTTGGGAACTTTTTCACTTGTTCCGATTTCATTATCAAAATTCAGCATACTTTGCAATGTAGATTGCATTGACGTTTGCATTGCCGCAAAAGCTTGAAAATCACTCATCTTTTTCCAAAATAATTGCACTTCAAAAACTTCAAATGCAAAAACAAAGGTCTTAGAAGCGGATTTTGGGGGTTGAAACGAAGGGTACTAGCCATAAGACAGTAGGAGTGTAGATCTCTCCGAGACGGCTGTTTTGGCTAGTATTAGCTGCAATAACTCTTAAGGGAACTCAAGTTACGTCAGTTTTAGTGAAACAACACAAAAATCTCGATCTAAGAATTGAGTTGCACCCTGTTACACAAACTGATCCGAACTGAACGTGTTTATCGGAACTGATATGCAAAAGATGTATGTGTATCACCAATGTGTGTTATGCAAAAGATGTAAAATGAACCGTTTGGGTAAAGAAGTATGTGTATCACCTATGTGTGTAATGCAAAAGATGTAAAAAGAATAATTAGGGCAAAGATGTGTGCATATCACCGATGTGTGTTATACAAGTGAGTAAAATGACTCGTTCAGGTAAGATTGATAAAATAAAGTGTGTGGATGTAAAGTGTATTTATGACCCGTTTGGGGTAAGGTTGATAAACTAAAGCGTTTTTATGTAAAGTGTGTTTTATGACCCGTTTGGGTAAGATGGATAATCCACGAAAGTGAATATGTATGGTATGTTTTATGACCATTAAGTAAGATGGTTAAACTAAAATGTGTTTATGTAAAGTATGTTTTACAACCCGTTTGGGGTAAGTTAGACAGGGAATGATTTTGGGTAATTGAATAGGCAAAGTTGAAAGGTTGGAAAATTCTATTTTGTGTGAACAAAGTAGAATTAGTAGGTTGAAAGTTGAAAAGCTGGAAAATTCTATTTTGTGTTAACAAAGTAGAATAAAAAAATTTTAGATGTTGAAAGGTTGGAAAATTCTATTTTGTGTTAACAAAGTAGAATAAGTATGTTGAAAGTTGAAAAGTTGGAAAATTCTATTTTGTGTTAACAAGGTAGAATAAGTAGGTTAAATGTTAAAATGTGGAAAGATCTATTTTGTGTTAACAAAGTAGAGAAAAGTATCTTATATGTTGGAATGTGGGAAATCTATGCATCGTATGTTATAAATGGAAAATTCTACTTTGTGATAACCAAGTAGAGTAAAACTATGGAGATGATTACAATGTGTTATTGGCCTAACGTGAACGTTTCAGTTTATAATGGCTAAAAACTTATGATTGAAGCCTTACTTATTGCATTGGAGTTCAAAGATGTGGATTCTAATCACAGTAGCATATATGATATCCTAGAGGAACTTAATGCTAAGGTATGGTGATTACCTTATAGTTGCTTTATGTTGTGAAATGCAATACCTCATGTATTGATAAATAAATTAACACCAGTGGCTATAATGCTTGAGTGGAAAGGGTATTGGGAGTAGATAAGACTCCTTAATTATGTGCAAGTAAATCGCGTTGAGCATTGTGGTTTGGTTTCGAGGACGAAACCTTTTTAAGGGGGGTAGATTTGTAACACCTCGAGTTTTAGCGGAACTAAAATATAATCTTTAATTATATTTTCCCTCTAAATGAGTTATTATGTGGAAATAGTATTTAATGAAATACTAAAATATAAGTATGGATATAACGGTTTGGAATTAGTTTATGACGTTAATTGGTTATCCTAACTAAAAAGCCCATGACTAAAGTCGTCAAACGAGAAATATATTAAAGTTAACCCTAAGTTTACATAATGCAAACTAGGGGGACTAGTGTTGTCAATATTTAATAATAATAAGAAGAGGGGTTAAGTGGCAAATTAGAAAAGAATGAAAAAAAAAAGAGAAGAAAAAGAACAGGGAAACGGGAGTTGCGACCAGGAGGATGGGCGACGACCCCCTGGTCTGTTGCGATGCTTAATCCAACCCGTGGAGGCAAAATCGAATGGTGATATACATGGCATCGTGGATTTCGAATGCTAATCTATATGCAATTCACGAAAATTCCATGTTAGGTAAGCTTTCATCATCTTATTTTGTAAAGGAACTCGAAAATTAGGGCTTTAAACATTTAATCCGATTTAACCCATGAATGCGGTTTTCTTGAGCTCGATTTTAGGGCTAGATGCTCTAATGTTATGCATTATTTTGATTTTGTGCAAATTGTGTTAAAAGGTAACTTGCATGTTAAGGTTTATGCTTAGGTTTCATAAAAGTTCCATTGTAAACCTGCGAATTGGGGCTTGATTAGGTGTTTAGTCACCAGTTAATCATGTTGTGTTCTGTGTTAAAGTGATAAACACCATAGTAGAGCAAAACCTAACTTGTATGAAATGGTTTGGTACGAAATTTTATTGAATTTCGTGTTAAACCGAGACTGAGAGAAATATGATGAAAGTATTTAAATTTGGTTCTTCATTGTGAATGAAATAAGCGGAGTAGAATAGATGATCCCATCACGTGGTTAGAAATGATGGGACATTATGTCCCAAAGTGGAGTATGTTGTTAATAAACTATGTGGTTATGAACATGTATCTAGTTGGGCTTTAAGTCACTAGAATTATCATGTAGATTGAATTTATGTGGTTTAGCAATATATGGTACTATACAACTTTGTGTTTGTATGGTTAAAGAATAAAAAAAAAACAAAGAATGGGATGAAAAAGGAGTCCATGTCATATTGTGTGACTTTTAGGGGCTGCTAAATTGATGTGGTTGCGTGGTGAATTATCTGTTATGAAATATGTATGTTAAGATGTGTACATGTATGATTATTGATGAATGACCATTTGATGAAAACCCTGATCATAAGAGGGTGAATAAATAATAATCCTGAATTATGTGCGTTGGAGGTTATATTAACTTTCAGATGTACAAGTTGAATTCAGGTAACAAGGTTGTGGAAGTGCAGGATAACGCTATGTTCGAGTATTTAACCTGCAAGATGATATGACGAAGGTTGGCTCACGGAGTCGAAAGAAAGGGTTGTACAAGTCAAGACCATAAGTGTACATGTGGCAAAGGTGAGTAACCTGACTTACATTTATACATTATGTGGGATGGTCAGGTTTATTCTGATTCATCGTATTGCTATTAACAAGTCATTTAAGATTTTAAGTTGTCTTATTCCCAAGAGTTTAGTTGGAAATATCATAGTATACTGTAAATGGTCAAGGGTAGGAAGATATTGAGATAATAATCAAACGTTAAGTAAGATGCTTGAATAAGATCATAAACTGATCTAATAGTTGGAATAGGGCTCTTATGAGCTAAAAGTATCGCCCTGTTGATGGTGGTACTATTTGGTAAACTGGTGATAATGTGGGCTATTGTTATGATCTGGTCGATGGTAATATATTTTATAATCTACTAATGAGTTGATAAAGTTGCAAATCAAGATTTAACAAGGTTATCCCAAAAAGTAGTGTTAAGTGAAAATATGATTATCTTATCAAACTTATTACGCGTTTAAGTAATCATGAAAACTGATAAGATATGTGAGGTTATGTGGATGGTATCTATAAGATTACTAAAACCCAAACACACAGTGGTTGTTCTTAAAAGCAAACGGTTTGGTGAGTCATTCGACATGGTATCATATGCACGGGGTTGTGGATTACCATGATTGGAGATAAGTCGGTGGTATTTTGTGGTATTTTTGTTGTTGATGTTGAGCAGGATTGGAATCATCCCTTAGATTCCGGCTAAGTTGTATGGGGTTTGGAAGAGATAATAAGAGGTATTCGATGTCTTACTGCATCTACTTCTAATTTGGTGGTATTATCCTAAACAGATCACATGAGTGAGTAAGAATTTAGTTAAGTTTTAGATGTTTATGAGTTATACATTGTTAATTGTGTGTCTAATGAATTATTGTCTGCTGTGTTTCCTGTAGCTTTGACAGGACTTCAAGTGGCTATACATAGTAGACTAGTGGTGGTCCTTACTAGGTCAACCATATTTTGGATAACTAAAGGTTGTACATGATGGTGTTGTTGTTGGTATTGAGCAGGTGGAATAAATACCAGATGAGTGATGTCAAACAACTACTCGCATCTGTGGATCCTGGAGTGTTGCATATACCATGCCCCCTGAATGATGGCATGGGTTAAGACATAGTCTTGTTGTGCTGAGTAGCATAATTATATATTTTTTTTGAATGAATGGTTAATTGTTGGGTTCTCACTTAGCATTGGCTAACTTGGTTGCTCTGAACCGTGTATGTGGTGTACCTCATGACTAGGATGTGTTGCAGCCAAGCCTTATAAGACTTGGAGGTGGATTGGAACTATATGGGATGAATGGAAGATGTACAACCTGAAGTCATATGGTGTCAAGGCTCGTGAAATCAAGTCTTGGGAACGGGTCAGCAAGGTGGAGTAAAAGGGTCTTACATTGACCATGCAGTTTACTTAATGGGTCGTGTTAACCTATGCTATGTTATGGAGTTAAACTCCATAAATTGATTAGTTGTTTGATTTCGTATCCATGTGGAAAGTTTCGACCATGTGTGTTTTTAGTTGTGTCATGTTGATAAACAGGTTGACCTTCGTAAGGATTGTCAAATTTACGTATAGGTCATGCCGAAATTTTTATTAAAAGTTTTCAATTAAAGAATGTTTACATCAGTGGAGTTTATAAAGTATGTTTCGAAGTTGAAAACCTTGTATGAGTATAAAAAAAATGGGTCTATCTTCCGCAAGCGTTTGTAATAAAGTGAAATATGGGTAACGGGTCTTACAAGTTGGTATCAGAGCCATAGGTTGAGGGATTTGGATGCCGGGTGGTATTCAGACTCAACCTCAGTGCTCTTGATGTGAAGTGAAAGTTGACCCGGGACTTGATCACGAAGCCGAAAACACGAGGTTAGTATAAATTTTCTAATGAATATTCTCCATACTGTTGTTATATCAATTGATGATCATACATTCGTTCTTATGTACTGATGTATGTAAGGTGATTGGTATAACGGGGGTTAAGAATGAGTATAATTGATATATATTGAGTGGAAAATTCGTTGTTATGTACAATGATTGAACATGTAAAGTAAATGAACATGTTCTACTAATATGGTTGAGTTTATATGATGACAGGATAGTAGAGACAACAGATTGCTGGAAACTAAAGCAGCCACTGGAGGATATCGTCCAGTGGATGATTTCTTGGTTGAAAATGATGTGAAAGGTATGATTAGTTGGTTGTAAGAGTCACCGGGTGGGGTGACCATTTGGCTAACACGGACTGATCACCTCCAGAGAATACTATGGATTGATCATCCGTTAAGGGGGACTGGGAGTCACATGTTGTTGTGACCCTGGTGATGGAGTTATATCCCGGGAGTTACATGGTACTGTGACCCCGGTGAAAAAAAAAAGAAGAGAAAATATATGTATGTATCATGGGAACAACAAAAGTGATGCCAACCGATGTAGATAAGAAGATATTGATCCTCAAAGCTCGAAATGATGCTCCCAAACCTTATGGAGGGGGGTTGTTCTTAAAGATTCAGAGTGGTGAAATCTAGGCACAAATGGCATACAAGTAAGTCTATCTTAATAATTTTCATTTATGCCTCTGTTATGTGTTTGTGTTATGACGGATACATTATGTGAGTAGCTTATGAGATAGTTGTAAATTTAAGGTTAATCCTTAAAATCTTAATAAGATGTTGAAAATGACAATATGAATATGTTGAACCATGTAAGGATCATGAACACCTACGGGTGTAAGGGGATGAAGTGATCTTAATGATCATAAGTGGATGAAATGATCTTAAAGATCGTAAACACCTAAGAGTGATAGTGGATGTGTATGATTTAGAATCATAAGAACTATTTTTTTATAAGTGTGGATGAGAGATGAAATTCTAAATAACAATGTCTTGGAATTGTAAGTGGAAGTAAATTAATGGGGTTCACCATCGGGAGTGGACTCCAATTAATCATAATGAGTTGGAATTTGATAAATATGTTGTAATTATTGAATTATTGGTAACTTGATTAAATACAACATTTAAGAGTGTTCAACTTTGTTACAATGTATGCATATGGTATAGTTGCTTTATAGCATGGATAATTAACCTAGATGGATTAGAAGTAAACGAGGAAATGGTTGTTTTTTTTTTTATAAAGAATGATTATATGTAGTTGAGAAGAATGACCCATTGGGGTATAACGTGTGTGTATCACCAATGTGTGATACGCAAAGATGTAGAATGACCCGTTTGGGTAAAGAGTGTGTGTATCACCAATGTGTGATATGCAAAAGTTGAAGAATGACCCGTTTGGGTAAAGAGTGTGTATATCACCAATGTGTGATATGCAAAAGATGTAGAATGACCCATTGGGGTATAACGTGTGTGTATCACCAATGTGTGATACGCAAAGATGTAGAATGACCCGTTTGGGTAAAGAGTGTGTGTATCACCAATGTGTGATATGCAAAAGATATAGAATGACCCGTTGGGGTGAAGCGTGTGTGTGTCACCAATGTGTGATACACAAAAGATGTAAAATGAACCGTTTGGGTAAAGAAGTATGTGTATCACCAATGTGTGTTATGCAAAAGATGTAAAATGAACCGTTTGGGTAAAGAAGTATGTGTATCACCTATGTGTGTAATGCAAAAGATGTAAAAAGAATAATTAGGGCAAAGATGTGTGCATATCACCGATGTGTGTTATACAAGTGAGTAAAATGACTCGTTCAGGTAAGATTGATAAAATAAAGTGTGTGGATGTAAAGTGTGTTTATGACCCGTTTGGGGTAAGGTTGATAAACTAAAGCGTTTTTATGTAAAGTGTGTTTTATGACCCGTTTGGGTAAGATGGATAATCCACGAAAGTGAATATGTATGGTATGTTTTATGACCATTAAGTAAGATGGTTAAACTAAAATGTGTTTATGTAAAGTATGTTTTACAACCCGTTTGGGGTAAGTTAGACAGGGAATGATTTTGGGTAATTGAATAGGCAAAGTTGAAAGGTTGGAAAATTCTATTTTGTGTGAACAAAGTAGAATTAGTAGGTTGAAAGTTGAAAAGCTGGAAAATTCTATTTTGTGTTAACAAAGTAGAATAAAAAAATTTTAGATGTTGAAAGGTTGGAAAATTCTATTTTGTGTTAACAAAGTAGAATAAGTATGTTGAAAGTTGAAAAGTTGGAAAATTCTATTTTGTGTTAACAAGGTAGAATAAGTAGGTTAAATGTTAAAATGTGGAAAGATCTATTTTGTGTTAACAAAGTAGAGAAAAGTATCTTATATGTTGGAATGTGGGAAATCTATGCATCGTATGTTATAAATGGAAAATTCTACTTTGTGATAACCAAGTAGAGTAAAACTATGGAGATGATTACAATGTGTTATTGGCCTAACGTGAACGTTTCAGTTTATAATGGCTAAAAACTTATGATTGAAGCCTTACTTATTGCATTGGAGTTCAAAGATGTGGATTCTAATCACAGTAGCATATATGATATCCTAGAGGAACTTAATGCTAAGGTATGGTGATTACCTTATAGTTGCTTTATGTTGTGAAATGCAATACCTCATGTATTGATAAATAAATTAACACCAGTGGCTATAATGCTTGAGTGGAAAGGGTATTGGGAGTAGATAAGACTCCTTAATTATGTGCAAGTAAATCGCGTTGAGCATTGTGGTTTGGTTTCGAGGACGAAACCTTTTTAAGGGGGGTAGATTTGTAACACCTCGAGTTTTAGCGGAACTAAAATATAATCTTTAATTATATTTTCCCTCTAAATGAGTTATTATGTGGAAATAGTATTTAATGAAATACTAAAATATAAGTATGGATATAACGGTTTGGAATTAGTTTATGACGTTAATTGGTTATCCTAACTAAAAAGCCCATGACTAAAGTCGTCAAACGAGAAATATATTAAAGTTAACCCTAAGTTTACATAATGCAAACTAGGGGGACTAGTGTTGTCAATATTTAATAATAATAAGAAGAGGGGTTAAGTGGCAAATTAGAAAAGAATGAAAAAAAAAAGAGAAGAAAAAGAACAGGGAAACGGGAGTTGCGACCAGGAGGATGGGCGACGACCCCCTGGTCTGTTGCGATGCTTAATCCAACCCGTGGAGGCAAAATCGAATGGTGATATACATGGCATCGTGGATTTCGAATGCTAATCTATATGCAATTCACGAAAATTCCATGTTAGGTAAGCTTTCATCATCTTATTTTGTAAAGGAACTCGAAAATTAGGGCTTTAAACATTTAATCCGATTTAACCCATGAATGCGGTTTTCTTGAGCTCGATTTTAGGGCTAGATGCTCTAATGTTATGCATTATTTTGATTTTGTGCAAATTGTGTTAAAAGGTAACTTGCATGTTAAGGTTTATGCTTAGGTTTCATAAAAGTTCCATTGTAAACCTGCGAATTGGGGCTTGATTAGGTGTTTAGTCACCAGTTAATCATGTTGTGTTCTGTGTTAAAGTGATAAACACCATAGTAGAGCAAAACCTAACTTGTATGAAATGGTTTGGTACGAAATTTTATTGAATTTCGTGTTAAACCGAGACTGAGAGAAATATGATGAAAGTATTTAAATTTGGTTCTTCATTGTGAATGAAATAAGCGGAGTAGAATAGATGATCCCATCACGTGGTTAGAAATGATGGGACATTATGTCCCAAAGTGGAGTATGTTGTTAATAAACTATGTGGTTATGAACATGTATCTAGTTGGGCTTTAAGTCACTAGAATTATCATGTAGATTGAATTTATGTGGTTTAGCAATATATGGTACTATACAACTTTGTGTTTGTATGGTTAAAGAATAAAAAAAAAACAAAGAATGGGATGAAAAAGGAGTCCATGTCATATTGTGTGACTTTTAGGGGCTGCTAAATTGATGTGGTTGCGTGGTGAATTATCTGTTATGAAATATGTATGTTAAGATGTGTACATGTATGATTATTGATGAATGACCATTTGATGAAAACCCTGATCATAAGAGGGTGAATAAATAATAATCCTGAATTATGTGCGTTGGAGGTTATATTAACTTTCAGATGTACAAGTTGAATTCAGGTAACAAGGTTGTGGAAGTGCAGGATAACGCTATGTTCGAGTATTTAACCTGCAAGATGATATGACGAAGGTTGGCTCACGGAGTCGAAAGAAAGGGTTGTACAAGTCAAGACCATAAGTGTACATGTGGCAAAGGTGAGTAACCTGACTTACATTTATACATTATGTGGGATGGTCAGGTTTATTCTGATTCATCGTATTGCTATTAACAAGTCATTTAAGATTTTAAGTTGTCTTATTCCCAAGAGTTTAGTTGGAAATATCATAGTATACTGTAAATGGTCAAGGGTAGGAAGATGTTGAGATAATAATCAAACGTTAAGTAAGATGCTTGAATAAGATCATAAACTGATCTAATAGTTGGAATAGGGCTCTTATGAGCTAAAAGTATCGCCCTGTTGATGGTGGTACTATTTGGTAAACTGGTGATAATGTGGGCTATTGTTATGATCTGGTCGATGGTAATATATTTTATAATCTACTAATGAGTTGATAAAGTTGCAAATCAAGATTTAACAAGGTTATCCCAAAAAGTAGTGTTAAGTGAAAATATGATTATCTTATCAAACTTATTACGCGTTTAAGTAATCATGAAAACTGATAAGATATGTGAGGTTATGTGGATGGTATCTATAAGATTACTAAAACCCAAACACACAGTGGTTGTTCTTAAAAGCAAACGGTTTGGTGAGTCATTCGACATGGTATCATATGCACGGGGTTGTGGATTACCATGATTGGAGATAAGTCGGTGGTATTTTGTGGTATTTTTGTTGTTGATGTTGAGCAGGATTGGAATCATCCCTTAGATTCCGGCTAAGTTGTATGGGGTTTGGAAGAGATAATAAGAGGTATTCGATGTCTTACTGCATCTACTTCTAATTTGGTGGTATTATCCTAAACAGATCACATGAGTGAGTAAGAATTTAGTTAAGTTTTAGATGTTTATGAGTTATACATTGTTAATTGTGTGTCTAATGAATTATTGTCTGCTGTGTTTCCTGTAGCTTTGACAGGACTTCAA
Source organism: Deinandra increscens subsp. villosa (assembly GCA_039602395.1). Lineage (NCBI taxonomy): Eukaryota > Viridiplantae > Streptophyta > Magnoliopsida > Asterales > Asteraceae > Deinandra > Deinandra increscens. The sequence continues at coordinate 19,132,516 of JBCNJP010000017.1, forward strand.
GTGGCTATACATAGTAGACTAGTGGTGGTCCTTACTAGGTCAACCATATTTTGGATAACTAAAGGTTGTACATGATGGTGTTGTTGTTGGTATTGAGCAGGTGGAATAAATACCAGATGAGTGATGTCAAACAACTACTCGCATCTGTGGATCCTGGAGTGTTGCATATACCATGCCCCCTGAATGATGGCATGGGTTAAGACATAGTCTTGTTGTGCTGAGTAGCATAACTATATATTTTTTTTGAATGAATGGTTAATTGTTGGGTTCTCACTTAGCATTGGCTAACTTGGTTGCTCTGAACCGTGTATGTGGTGTACCTCATGACTAGGATGTGTTGCAGCCAAGCCTTATAAGACTTGGAGGTGGATTGGAACTATATGGGATGAATGGAAGATGTACAACCTGAAGTCATATGGTGTCAAGGCTCGTGAAATCAAGTCTTGGGAACGGGTCAGCAAGGTGGAGTAAAAGGGTCTTACATTGACCATGCAGTTTACTTAATGGGTCGTGTTAACCTATGCTGTGTTATGGAGTTAAACTCCATAAATTGATTAGTTGTTTGATTTCGTATCCATGTGGAAAGTTTCGACCATGTGTGTTTTTAGTTGTGTCATGTTGATAAACAGGTTGACCTTCGTAAGGATTGTCAAATTTACGTATAGGTCATGCCGAAATTTTTATTAAAAGTTTTCAATTAAAGAATGTTTACATCAGTGGAGTTTATAAAGTATGTTTCGAAGTTGAAAACCTTGTATGAGTATAAAAAAAATGGGTCTATCTTCCGCAAGCGTTTGTAATAAAGTGAAATATGGGTAACGGGTCTTACATCCAAACTGAGAAGCGAACTAGATTGATCTGAACTGAGACTTCGGTTAAACAAACTGATCCGAACCTATGCGAACTGGAACTTTGATTGACCGAACTGGAGTGAACTCACCTGAACTCACACTTCGATTGACAGTTATTTTTCAAAGATTGTTCCTCACCCGAACTGGAAACGAATCAAAGTCAATTTGAGCTAAAATTTGTGATTTTGAGTGTTTTGGAATGTGATTTTCAGCAATAGATCAGATATGATGAACATAAATGATTTAGGACCAGAAAGCTCTGATACCACTTGTAAAGTCGTGAGCTGTGGATCGTCTACTCGATCAATAGTAAACATGTAATTCGAGTTAAGAAATGAGACACGAAGAGGTAAATATAATGTGGAATTGTATTGATAAGCTCTCAGAGATTACACACAGAAAACACACACATAAGATCTGACCAGAAGTCCTAATTCTATACAAGACGAAGCTATATATAGTCGCTCAACACTGTGCGAACTAGACATCACATGAACTGCCACTTCGGGTCAGTTTCGGTCAGTTCGGACACAGACACATTTGCAGCTTTTGTCCTGTACTTGATACTTGATAACGGTTTGTCAGGCCGTCTCAAATCCCCAACTTAGATTAATTTTGTAGTAGTGGAAGCTAGGGTTATCGAACCTAGGGAATATGTGGAACTTGATTAATTGATGGATTACCTATTAACTAACTTAGCTAAATTACCAATTAACCTAAGATTAAACTAAATTGCCACTTGGTTGTTTTGATTGGTTGGATTGAATTAACAAGAAATTAACTAACTTGACTAGAGAATTGATTAAACAAACAAAAATGAGAAAGATAACTACTTTTGGATCCTGATTGGCTACTGATCTAGGCAAAACCTAATCAACTATTGATAGCACATAGACATACTCCCCAATTGCCTAATTGACCTAATAACCTAGGTTCCTAATGGGCTGATTAGTTCCTGCCGCAAGAAAGTGCTAGATCATGTTAGGGGACCACTAAAACCCTAGTTTACTAGTTAGGTTAAACAATTTTAGCATGCGGGTGTTCAACGGTTGCAAGGATTCCGGAACAACCAATAGTTAACAGTTAGGAATAGAACGATTTCACACAATCAATCACCAAAAGCAGTTATATATGATTAGCCAGACATGGCTAATGAAACAAGCATGATTATAAATGAAAATTGCATTAAACAAAGAATACCTAATGAATCAAACAATCCGAATGCTTCAAATCCGTCACAAGAACTCCAGAAAATCGCCTCCAGAGGTCTCTGGTTCGTAAAAGACGAATTATTTTTACAAAAACTTGATAAAAAAGCTTAAATACCTAAACCCTAATTTTATTTCTCTGTCGACCAATTCGGGGCGTACCGCCCCAGAATTTGGGATTCTAAGCGTACCGCCCGGATTTCTAATCTCGGCTGGTTTCTAAACTTTAGGGTGTATCGCCCTAACTTCTTCACTCCTGGGCGTACCGCCCCGATTTGAATCTCAGGAACTTTTCTTGATTTTCTTCTAAGTCTTCACTCGTTCCAGCTCATTTCTCGACCACTGTACCAATCAGATTCTGCTTCTTCATAAAAGCCCAGATTTAACATGTTTAGCTCCTGGTACCTCAGAACACAAAAGTTGTGTAAATGTAATATGATCCAACCGTTATTATAAATAAATATGACAAATTAATAACAATAACGACGACACATTGGACTAACATCACATCCCCACACTTGACTTTTTCCGTCTCGGAAGAACTGTCATGGAATCATAATTGGGAAATCAACTAAGAATCATTCAACAATTTTAAATTATCAACCTTTTTCCATTCCACAATCCAAAATGTAGTCATATATACTAATTTCAATTGTCGATATTTCTGTCCGACTAAACCCAACCACTGATCTTTGAGCCCCCAAGGTGTTTATATAAATTACCAATCATTTGTATTAACCTGCCAATGTATCCCACATTCAGAAAGTCCTAGCTTAATCTAATCCTGACTCAAATTCGGTCAAAGTAAAGGGTAATACAGATAAAATATATATATTTTCCCCACCCTAAATAAATCAGATACTCATATATCCCAAGAATGATGGATTTGAATGGATGAGTGAATTTGTTGAGCATTTATTCAATTGCTATCACTTCCTATTTTTTTCATTTTCTCTTCTTTTTTTTTCTTTTTTTATTATAAATATAATTGGTTAATTTTAACTATACTTACCAACGGACATCATCAGAGGTACTTTTCGCAAAATGCTATCCCCGAATCATACATGAGTATTTTGCCCGCGAGATCCAGGGCATCATCAGAGGCACTCACCACGGGATACTATCCTTAGTTCGTACGTGAGTATTCAGTCCCTTCACTATAATTCATTAACCAATTTATTACCTAATATGCTCAAATATAGAAAAGATGGGGCGCCATTATTTCTCGGATTTGCTTTCGCAAAAAGATCATAACGTGTCAGTTATTCTGAGGATATATAAGTCTCTAATCTAAAAAGGTCTTCTTCCTCCTAATCATCAGTTGCAATCTCACTCTAACTCCTAAAATGGGAACCCACTGGCAAACTAATTTAATTACATATTTATACACAAATAAACACAATGGGATAATTAAACTTTACTAAATCAGTTGGGCCTACCGACACATCACAAATTAGATATATTTTTCATACTCTCCTTTTCTACCACTTATCCCTTTCTTAGCTCATAATGAGAAGTCTCAGCCCCGTCGTCAAATGGGTCTCCAAATACCCTACCAGCATCAAACACTCCCAATCTCCTCGCCAACCTGGTCACATATCCCCATGCTCAAATGAACGCCCTTCCCCGATATCCGCCTCCTCGCAAATGATGAAATCAAAATACCAGCAATGTTGAGGCCATGTCCCTCAACAATCGAACGCAAAACTGCCAAATCCAGCTTCGTGCACTTCTCGACGCCAGAGCGACGGCCGAGAATGGTACACGCGACAATCCTATGTAAGTATCTGATCACTGGATCCCTAATCTGCGACTCTATCACACTATCAAAATAAGGAACCGCCCCAATCGAATCCCAGAACGCCGCCAGCTGTAAATCGGTAGCCCCCTGGGGGTGTGCTCGGCTAAAAACCCCACGCGGCAGATCATCAAAAGCCGGCGCCTCAACCTCCTCCTGAGTGTATAAACAAGATAAGACCGCGAACTCCGGAATACTCATGTGATGAGTCCGACGGCCTAAAGCAAATGATAAGGCGTTCCCATCTCCAAACCTCCCCGGACCCACCTGAAAGGTCGATAAAAACTCCATCGTCAGCTCCACGTACTGGTGGTCATCCGGGGTCAACGCCCTCCTCCATCTATCAGTAACCAGCCCTCGAATCCTCTCAAGCTGCCCAATCTGTGCAATCAAGCCCCAATCGATCGTACGGTGATGTAGCAGTGGCATCACTACAAATATCCTCATCTGCTTCTCCTCGTTCGACCCGTGCTTGAACCTCAGCAACGAGTGGTGCTGATGGTTCCTCCTCGCGACCGGCGGTGCTGGAATATCCGCCTCCGGCAAAATGTCTGGTCCCCAGTAACCAATAATCCGCCTCCTGAATGGAGGGACCGGAACAGCAGCATCCGGATCTCCCCGTCTCCTCCTCTTGGGACCTCGTGTCCCGGAACTGGATCCTTGTTGATTCGACATCCTGATTCACACAAGTTAGCACAAGAACAACAAGAATGATAATAACCGGGCCTTCCTGCAGCTGACTGTCACATTCACAAACTAATTTTGGATTTTTTTGATTTTTTAATTTTTTTTGGTTTTTTTCATAGTTTTTATAAAGAAAAACAAAATTAAACTCGAAAGAAAACTAAATTAAAAACTAAAAATCAAAAACGACAAAAAATGGATTTTTGGGAAAATTTGAAAAATTCCGTGAAACACGTCCCACGGCGTACCGCCCAGAAATGGTGCAAATGGGGCGGTACGCCGCCCACTTTTACTGCAGAAAATCTAATTTCAATTTTGGGCGTACCGCCCTAAATGTTGATGCCCTAGGCGGTACGCTGCCCAATTCTGATTGCAAAAAATTTTGAAATCGGTTTAAGCCGAACAATCTAGCCCTATCACACGCTCAGACAACCTCGTCCTCACCTCCAATCGGTTCTCAATCAGTTAATCAACGAACGAAAATAACAAAAAAAACTTACCTAAAAATTCCATAAAATCTAATCTACTAAAGTAATAAAAAACAATCACGAATTAAAACCTGGATGCTCGGAATGACTTTGAAAAACTCGGCGGTCGTGAATTCGGACCTGTGGTGGTGGTTGCGACTGCGGTGGTTGCGACTGCGATGGTTGCGACTGCGATGGGAAGGTTTAACTGGTGTGGTGGGTGGTTTGGTAGCGGTTGTGTATTTGGCGATCGGTCAAGTAAAACGGTGGTGGGTTTGGCGGTGACGGTGAAGGTAGGTGGTGGTTTTGGTCGCGACAGTGAAGGTGAGCGGTGGTGATGGGTTGGGTTGTGAAGACAACCGACCCGTCTAAAGGGTTTTATTTTTTCTCATTTATAAATTCGGGCGTACCGTCCAAGAAGATGGTGTTTGGGGCGTACCGCCTGATATTTAGAATCCGAAAATTTTGAGACAATTTTGGGGCGTACCACCCTGGTTTTATTACTTGTGGGCGTACCGCCCCTGCCTTTTTTGGCAGAAACTTTTGAAATTTTGAGACCCCAAATTTTTCTATCTCTGGAGAAAAAAACTTGTTTTGCACCACCGAGCACAGTTACTGCAAAATTTTAATTAAAACTTACCTGGAATGCAGTATATGGCACAAATTCACTCCCGAGCCTGCCGATTTCCTGAAAACACACCAAAAACATAAAATTTAACAAAAAATACGAAAACACTCAAAAATCAAAAGAAAACAAACCGCTGGGTTACCTCCCAGTTAGCGCTAAGTTTTTGAGGTCTTCAGCCAGACCGTACTTCTCTTTCACGTTTCAGGGCTTTCAGAAACGGACGCCAAGAAATAATCGTCCTTGTCGATATGCCCGTGAATATCAACTGAATCCAAATAAGGCTTCAATTTGTGACCATTTACTACCTGCTTCAGATGGTCGTCCAAGTCTTCAATCTCAAAGTTACCATACCCCCCCCCCCCACACACACACACACTTGTGATGAGGTACGACCCCCGTCCATTTGCTTTTCAGTTTACCTGGAAACAATTTCAACCGTGAGTTAAACAACCATACCTTTTGACCTACCTGGAAGTCCATCTTCTTCAATCTCGCATCATGCACTTTCTTCATCGTGTTCTTGTAAGCGGATGCACTCTCGTACACCTCATCGCGTAATTCTTCCAATTCTCCCAGCTGGAGCTTTCTTTCTCTACCTGCATCATCATAACTCAAGTTAACTTCTTTAACAGCCCATAATGCTCTATGAGCTAACTCAACAGGTAAATGACATCCCTTTCCATAGACCAACCGATATGGAGTGGTTCCAATAGGCGTTTTAAAAGCAGTGTGATACGCCCACAAGGCATCATTCAACTTGGAAGACCAATCCTTGCGGTCGATTCGCACAGTTTTCTGCAAAATTTCTTTAATTTGCCGATTGGAAACCTCCACTTGACCGCTTGTTTGCGGATGATATGGGGTTGCAATTCGGTGGTCTATACCATACTTCTTAAGTCGTTTGCCAAATTGAAAGTTCTTGAAATGAGAACCCCCATCACTTATGATCACACGAGGGATTCCAAATCTAGAAAAAATGTGTTGTTGGACAAATTTGCAAACTACACTATGGTCATTGGTCTTAGTAGCAATGGCTTATATCCATTTGGAAACATAATCTACCGCTACTAATATGTAAAGAAAACCATTAGAGTTAGGGAAAGGGCCCATAAAATCGATGCCCCAAACATAAAAAATCTCTACAACCAAAATTGGTTGCAAAGGCATCTCATCACGCTTCGTGATGCTTCCCATCTGTTGACATCTCGTGCAGTGCTTCACAAACTCAAACGCATCCTTAAAAAGCGTGGGCCAAAACAATCCGGATGAAAGAACCCGGTGACCCGTCTTCTGCCCACTAAAGTGGCCTCCACATGCTGATGCGTGTACCAACTCCAACACTGCTTTCACCTCCGACTCCGGTACACATCTCCGGATCACTTGATCTGAGCCTACCTTGAACAGATCCGGTTCATCTCATATGTACTTGTGCGCTTGAGATTTCAAATGCACTTCTTTCTCTTGGGCCAATGTTCCGGAATTGTACCTGCAGCCAAATAATTCACAATGTGAGCATACCAAGGCAAATGAGAAACACTTAACAATTGTTCATCAGGAAAAGTCTCATTGATGCTCCATTCATCTTCCTCTGCTTCAATGTGGGGCAATCGGGACAAATGGTCCGCCACCACATTCGCACTACCCTTCTTGTCTCTAATTTCCAGATTAAACTCCTGCAACAAAAGGATCCACCGGATGAGCCTCGGCTTGGCATCCTTCTTCTCCATCAAGTACCGGACCGCACTGTGCTCTGAATACACTATCACCTTGCTTCCCCATATGTAGGACCTGAACTTATCAAGAGCAAACACAACTGGAAGTAATTCTTTTTCAGTGGTAGTATAATTCAATTGAGCCCCATATAAAGTCTTACTTGCATAATAAATCACTACCGGTTTCTTATCTACCCGTTGACCCAAAACTGCCCCAACAGCAAAATCAGATGCATCACACATAATTTCAAAAGGCGTGGACCAATCGGGTGCTTGCAACACTGGTGCTTCAATTAATTTGTTTTTCAAAGTGTTAAAAGAATTTAAACACTCATCATTAAAATCAAAAATTTCATCTTTTAACAACAGTTTGCAAAGAGGTTTAGTTATTTTGCTAAAATCTTTTATGAACCTCCTATAGAAACCGGCATGTCCCAAAAACGCCCTTACACCCTTAACATTCGTGGGAGGAGGCAAAGTTGAAATTACTTTGATTTTTTCCCTATCAACCTCAATCCCACGACTTGACACCACGTGTCCCAACACGATACCCTCTTGAACCATAAAATGGCTCTTTTCCCAACTTAACACTAGATTAGTTTCTATGCAACGCTCTAAAACTCATGTTAATTGGTTCAAACATGACTCAAACGATGTACCAAAAATCGAAAAGTCGTCCATAAAAATTTCAAGTGAATCCCCGATCATATCAGAAAAAATAGCCATCATGCATCTTTGAAAAGTGGTTGGGGCATTACACAAACCGAATGGCATCCTTCGAAAAGCAAAGGTGCCATAAGGACAAGTAAAAGTGGTCTTTTGTTGGTCATCGGGGTGGATGGTAATTTGATTGTACCCCGAATAACCGTCTAGAAAATAATAAAACTTTTGACCGGACAACTTTTTAATTATTTGGTCAATGAAAGGTAGAGGAAAATGGTCCTTGGAAGTTGCAGAATTCAACTTCCTATAATCAATACAAATTCGCCACCCGGTTACCGGTCGGGTGGATATTTCCTCACCTTTCTCGTTCCTAACAATTTGAATTCCCGCTTTCTTAGGAACGGTTTGAGTTGGACTTACCCATGTGCTATCGGAGATAGGATAGATGATACCTGCATCGAGCTATTTAAGTACCTCCTTCTTGACTACCTCTCGCATGTTCGGGTTAAGCCTCCTTTGTGCATCTCTTGCGGGCTTGGCTCCTTCGTCCGTAATGATCTTGTGCATGACTATGGATGGACTTATTCCCTTCAAATCTGCAATGGTCCATCCAATAGCCGCCCGATGCTTCACCAACACCTTCATCAACTCTTCCTCTTGTTCCTTGGTCAAACCTGCAGAAATAATGACAGGAAGAGTGTTATTTTCTCCAACAAAACCATATTTCAAATGTTTAGGAAGTTCTTTGAGTTCTGGAGAAGGTGGTGATTCAAGTGAAGGCTTCAATTGCGAATCGATATGCTCCGGTAAGCTTTCCACTTGAATAAACCATGGTGGTCATTGATCTCTCACAGCCATCAACTCTTGGCTCTCGTCGTCTGCTTCCATCTCCTTAACCATATCTGCATATCCCCTGCCAAACAGAGCAAACTCCTCGGGGGTCCCATCCTCCTCATTAAAAGGAAAAAATGGAGGCATAAGACCATCAACAATTTCAGCCCGAAAGCATTCATCATCATCTCGAGGGTTAGTCACATTTCCAAAAACACTTAACCGCATTTTGTGGTTCCCAAAAGTCATATCAACGGTACCCGACCTATAATCAATTTGTGAATGACTAGTAGCTAGAAAAGGTCGTCCCAAAATTACCATTGGTTGAGCGGTTTTTTCAACTGACACATAATCAAGAACCAAAAAGTCAACCGGATAGAAAAATTCATTAACTTTGACAATCACATCCGATAAAATTCCCCGGGGAAGCTTAGGTGTCAAATCAGCCAAAATCAGCGTAGTGTCGGCTTTTTTCAAAGGTCCAAAATCGTACTGATCGTACAAGCTCCCCGGTAGTATACCCACACTCACTCCAAGATCCAAAAGAGCACGGGTCATTTGAAAGTCACCAACTTGAATTGAAATTATTGGTGCCCCTGGATCTTGGAGTTTCTTAGGCAAAATTCCTGAAATTATGGCACTCACATCCGCATTTGCATCAAGCTGTTTCGGAATTTTGTAATTCCTCTTTTGAGTGCACATGTCTTTCAGGTACTTTGCGTAAGCCGGAATTTGCTTAATTGCATCTAAAAGGGGAAGATTGATTTTAACTTGTTTAAAAATATCCCACATCTCGTCTTGTTGTGGGCCCCGTTTAGATGTTGTTTTCTGATTAGGTTCAATTAAAGCTTTTGGAAAAGGTACCGACTTTTTCTGTTCAACCACTTCGCTATCTATCACCCTATTATCAGATTCCATAAAAGTTACCTTTTTTAAGTTCCTAGGGTTACTAGACTCGGTTGCAACTGACTTTGGGGTTGTTTGGTCGGTTTCCGGCTCACTCTCATCGTCACTTACCCAATCCTCCACCACCCCATCAACTTGCGGTGGAGGTGTCCCCACCTTATTATCTACGGACTTACCTGATCGTAAAGTGGTGATCTTGTTGATTGGAACATGGCGCGTGTTCTTGGAGCTGGAAGGCTGACCTTGCTGGTGTTGTGGGTTGATGGTGGTATCACTCGGCAACTTTCCGGGATCCCGCTTTGATGACTCGGCCGCCAATTGGACCAACTGCTTCTGAAACGATCCCATTGTCTTTTCTTGGAGCTCGAAATTCCGATCAAATCCTTGAACTTTATCGGTTAACGAGTTCATCTTCTCAAGCATCATGGCCATTTGAGTTTACATGACTTTCATAGGATCCTCCTGCTATGGCTGGCTTGGTTGGTAATTCCTTTGGGTCGGATTTCCACCTTGAGTGTAGGTGTTCCGTTGGTAGCCCGTTTGATTGTATCCGGATGGCCGGCCTTGATATTGCGTTTGAGCTCCACCCTGCACATTAGAACTTTGAAAATTAGGATTCAATTGATTATTGGCATTACCATAGCTGAAATTTGGGTGGTTTCGAAGGTTGGGATGGTAAGTGTTTGAGTTCGTGGCTCCTTGCACGTAGTTGACATCTTCACTCTGTTGCGCCCCGATGGAACATGAATCGACAAGATGGACCAATTCGCCACAACTAGTGCACACGGGAAATTATGCACTTGCTTTTATCTCTTCGGATGCTCCCCCCAACTTCATTTGTGATACCTGTTTCTCCAAGAGGAGTGTCTGTTGGCGGAGCTTCTCTATCCTTTCCTCCGCCTCATAGTCGATAGATTTAACCGAGGCGCATCTCGATCTCCTTCCGGTTTGAGCAAGTCTCTTAGAAGTGGCACTCAATCGCTCCATGTGCCCCCAATCTACCTCTTTCGTGTTAGTTAGGAAAGTGCCATTGTTGATGGAGTTCAAATCTCGGATGTCTTCTGGAAGGAGGCCATCATAGAAGGACTTTATTAGGTCCCATGTGTCAATCCCATGATGTGGGCACTTGCGCAACAAATCCTTGAACCGGTTAAAGGCCTCATGAAATGGTTCCCCGGTGTGTTGCTGGAAGGATCGGATCTCCTCTTTGACTTCACTTGTCTTGCTCATTGGGTAATACTCTTCAAGGAACGCTTCCTGCATTTGCTCCCATGTGTAGATGCTACTGGCGGGTAGGCTCTCAAACCATGTTCTTGCCCGATCCTTTAGAGTATACGGGAAGAGCATCAACTTAACATCTTCCGTGGTGAACCCCGTTGCCCCAATGGGAATGCAGATTGACTCAAAGGAGTGTATATGGTGGTAGGGTTCCTCGGTTCTCTTCCCGTAAAATTCTGGCAAGTGGTTCAAATATTGAGGTCGGACCTCAAATGCTCTTCTATTAGTGCCCATTGGGGTGACCACCGCAGATGCGCTCGGGACTACTACCGGTTTAAAGTTGCTGGCCACACCCTGCACCTGTGGGTTTGCTACCAGTCTTGGAACTCCTCCTTCGACATGAATGCGCGCTCCCCCATTGTTTTGTTGATTGAACTGTGGAACGCCTATCAGGGGCGGATCGCGCGGCACATGTGGTGCACCATCTGGTTGTGGAATTCGAGCACGGTTCCTTGGAGCTTCATTATGTGGCTCAGCTCCATACCCATATCCATCTTCCTCATCATCTTGGTCATACCGATCTTGTTCCCATTGCTCTTCCTGTCTCTGCCAATCTTGCTCCTCAAACGCCGGGTTTTGTCGGAAATGGGATGGGTTGGCATTTCGGAAGAGGGGTTGTCGTGGGGCTTCGAGGAAGATGGGTTGTCGTGGGGATTCTCGGAAAATGGGTTGTCGTGGTTGAAATGGTTGCCTTGGCCGGTAGTGGTAGCCTTCCTCCTCATGTTGTGAGGATTTGAGAGACAATGATGGGAGGGAATTGTGCCCATGCACCCGAAATGGTGGGATATATACCGGAGGAATGTTTTGTGGCATGGCGGGGTTCACTGGTTAAAACTGGGGCTTGGTTTTGTGGATTTTGTTGGTCCTGATTGAGGTTTTGATTTGGGTGTGGATTTTGGTTGGGATTTGGGTCTTGGTTGATGTTATCATTTTGGTTGAGGTTTGGATGGCCCTCCATTTCTCTTCTGTTTTTCTGCTCTGCTCGGTCCTGCCGAGCTGGTCTCTCAATCTCCGGATTGTAGATCAACGGTGAGGTCTTGCGGGAATGTCGCGTATGCATGCACAATCACCTAAAACCTGCAAAATCGGTCACAAAAGAGCAAACCAATTACGTAGCACTGTTCCAGGGGGTGTAAATAATGCAATGGAACAGAAAAAATCAAAACTGGGAAGGTCAAAAATTGAAAAACTTTCTGTGAAAAACAGCCCAAGGCGTACCGCCCAGAATAAGTAAATCCCAGGCGTACCGCCCAGAACTGAATTTCGACAAAAAATTAATTTTTTTTTAATTGCAGAAATTAATAACTGGAATAAAAAACACTATTTTTGGGTTTTTTTGATTTTTTGAAAAATTGACTAAAAATGCAAATAAAAATCAACTAATCAAAAAGCGCACTAATTCCCCAGCAATGGCGCCAATTTGATAACGGTTTGTCAGGCCGTCTCAAATCCCCAACTTAGATTAATTTTGTAGTAGTGGAAGCTAGGGTTATCGAACCTAGGGAATATGTGGAACTTGATCAATTGATGGATTACCTATTAACTAACTTAACTAAATTACCAATTAACCTAAGATTAAACTAAATTGCCACTTGGCTGTTTTGATTGGTTAGATTGAATTAACAAGAAATTAACTAACTTGACTAGAGAATTGATTAAACTAACAAATGTGAGAAAGATAACTACTTTTGGATCCTGATTGGCTACCGATCTAGGCAAAACCTAATCAACTATTGACAGCACATAGAAATACTCCCCAATTGCCTAATTGACCTAATAACCTAGGTTCCTAATGGACTGATTAGTTCCTGCCGCAAGAAAGTGCTAGATCATGTCAGGGGACCACTAAAACCCTAGTTTACTAGTTAGGTTAAACAATTTTAGCATGCGGGTGTTCAACTGTTGCAAGGATTCCGGAACAACCAATAGTTAACAGTTAGGAATAGAACGATTTCGCACAATCAATCACCAAAAGCAGTTATATATGATTAGCAAGACATGGCTAATGAAACAAGCATGATTATAAATGAAAATTGCATAAAACAAAGAATACCTAATGAATCAAACAATCCGAATGCTTCAAATCCGTCACAAGAACTCCAGAAAATCGCCTCCAGAGGTCTCTGGTTCGTAAAAGACGAATTATATTTACAAAAACTTGATAAACGAGCTTAAATACCTAAACCCTAATTTTATTTCTCTGTCGACCAATTCGGGGCGTACCACCCCAGAATTTGGGATTCTGGGCGTACCGCCCGGATTTCTAATCTCGGCTGGTTTCTAAACTTTAGGGCGTACCGCCCTAACTTCTTCACTCCTGGGCGTACCGCCCCAATTTGAAACTCATGAAGTTTTCTTGATTTTTGTAGGACCGTTAATTACTCAGAGAAATAATTAAAACAAGAACTCTTTACTTGAAGATCACAACCATGCGGAATAAAGTTGTATCATACTTGTTTTTACTTAAGCATTGTTTTTCTTATACTTGTAGTTTGATTGTATTGATTGCATAAACTAGTGAACACAAGATAATAAATTTCTCGGTACTATTTGCATTAACTCAAGTTCAAACTGTTACAAGTGTAAGCACTGAAAACGTGGTACTTGTGAATGAACTAGCTAACAACTATAAATAGTACTAAGGAGATCAACTACAGCCGTTGATCTCATACGGGCTAATCTAACCGTACATAAAAGTCAAACAATAAACTTACTAAAAGAACATTAGTAAACATACAAAAGAGGAAATGTGCAAAATGCATTTATCTATAAGTAGGAGACGGCTAGGATGTGACTTTGGAAGAATGAAAGTTGTTGCAGGTCTGAATTCTGCAAAAGTAATATTCCTGTACTTTTCCGGTTGAACTCTTTATTCTGTTGGATAAAAGAGTTCACCCGGAAATGTTCTTCCGGTTGAGCTTCCGGTTGACAAAACTTCCGCTTGAGCGTTCTTCCGCTTGAACATATCTTCAACCGGAAATCTTCGTCTTGATCCGGTTGACTCAGAAAATCATTTCCTTACAATCTCCCCCTAAGATGATGCTGCCAAAATTTGTCCTCTGTATGTTGTTCTTCAAAAATTGACTATCTCCAAGAACTTCATTCTTCAGGAGATGGTGGCCTTTCAAATTGAATCCTTGTTTTGTTCAATTCTCTCATGATCCTCCTGGTCTTAAAGTTTCTGGATGCAAGAAGGGGTCGTTTAGCAATGGACTTCTTCCTTCCAGGTGAAACACCAGAGGTAGGATCAGCAGATGTCTTGACAGTTTCAGTTGGGACTTTTTCTTTCCCTTTATCTGCTTGAGAAGAAGTTTGAACAGAACTGGTTGCGGCTGGCTCAGTGGGTTCAAAAGGTTTTGTTGGAGATATGGTGGGTGGTTTCATGGCTTGTGATTGTGGGGTTGAAGAAGTGGAGTGTTTAGGTGGTGATGAAGGTTGATTATACTTCCAGGTAGGAGGGCAGGGTTTAGGCTTAGCAGGGGTGATATCAGTCCAGTTATCTAGCCTGTATTTTGGATGAATATACTTAGGCTTGGTAGATCTGGATCCCCTGGGCCTAGGATTCATTCCCCTGGGTCTATGGGAGTAAAATCTGGAAGATGGAGTGGGAACACGGGAGGCTGATTGCTTGAGTCTTTCCAACAAGTTGGAAGGGAGAGACTCAGCAAGTAGGTCAGATTCTTCAAAGGGTTCTGGCTTAATGTATGTAGATGAGGGGTTACCTGTGACTGTCTCAGATGGCAATGGCATTTGGAGACTTGGGATCACAGCAAACTCTGCTCCTTTTACTTGTTTGAGCAGCTCATCTACAATTTTACATGTATCTTTAGCCTTCATCTTCTCTACTTCAGCAGCAGGCTTGAGACATCTGATGATGGCACATTTCTTGATCCTTTCCAATAGCTCCAAGTTGTCTAAACTCTTGTTTAAGACAGTTGGCATTTTGGAAGCTATGTTGATCAGCCTGTTTTTCTCCTGTTCATCCAATTTAGCAAGGTCGTAGACCTGCATTCTCCATTCAATTGACCTCTTCCTTGCTTCATCTACCATTCCTTCAACCACAAAATCATTAGAGAAAAGATCTAGATCTGCCAAGAATTTGTTGTATTGAATGTTTGATTTGGCTTCTTCTGATCTTATTCTGGATTGATTATCTTCCCAGTCATGGACGAAATCTTCTTCAATTAGATCATCCATAGTCTCTTGCTCTTCTGACTGGTCAGAATCAACCATAGTATCTAATGCTCTTGGTTGAGGAGTTATGCAATCCTTACTCTTCTTCAGTCTGATCATCCTCCTTGGTTTGGCTTGTTTCTTTCTTTTAAAATTTAGAGGAGGTTCTGAGTCGGAGGTGGAATGCATTTGAATCAAAGTTTCAGCAATCTCAGCTTCAGTTGAGTTTTCCGGTTGAGTCTTTTCCGGTTGAGATTTTTCCGGTTGAGACTCTTCCGGTTGAACTTCAGCCGGAGATTTTGTACTTGTGTTTTTCAGTACATTGCTGATTACATCAGTTGTAGCTTCTTCTCCATTTTCACCTTCAACTTCTTCAGTCTGAGTGACTGAAGCATCATCAACCACATCTTCATGAACCATATCAACAACTGGTTCAGAAGCAATGTTAGTTGTGATCTCATCCACTTTAGATTTGGCAAATGCCTCCTCTTGTGGGATAATCACATTGGTCAAGAAATGCTTGACCCGCAGAATGCTCTCTGGCTGAGCACCTGCAACTAACATTGTTGCTTCAATCATTCCCAACAGGCTTGGATCCTGTGGAAATACCTTCATAAGTGAGCTCATCTTCACCTTAGTCAACCCATCAGCAACTGAAAAGGGGTCAACATCAGCCAGTTTGAAGGCTGTATGCCTTACATCTTCAGGTAGAGGCACTGTTTGATCGACTTCGACTTCTTCTTCTTCAGTTGTGGTTGCAGCAGCAGCAATATCAGGTGTTGGAGGATTAGTCTTCTCCCCCTTTTTGGCAGCATCAGCTTCTACAGCCTGACCTCCAAAAGGAAATGGGTTCAAAGAGCTAACCTCAGCAGAATGCTGTGCAACCGGTTGAAATTTCGGTGCAGGGGAAGTTTCCGGTTGAGCAGTTGGGGCATCAACAGGAACTTCTTGAGCTTGAGCAGCAGCAGGAGATGACATTACAAGGCTGGCAACAGTCGAATTGAGACTGGTTACCTGAGCCTGTAGTGATTTGTACAAGACCGTCAATTCAGTAAGTGTTAAACTATCCTCAACTGGAATTTTACCAGTATCATAGGAAAAAGATGGACCATCAACCCTAGGTTGATCAAGTCCACCACCCTGGTTTTCTTGGCGCCTGGGATTCCCCTCAACTATAGTTTTTCCCTTAGGATCCACTAGGGGATCTTCCGGTTGAACTAAAGTGTGGGTTGCCATGGATTGGGTCTTATTGATGTTACTACCAACATCAAAGTTCAATGAGAAACTTTGAGTGGCAGCAGCCCTTTCCACATGAATCTCATCTAAACTCCTGAGATTCACCTCCTGGGGTGAATGGGGGTTAGATGTAGCAGTGTGAGTGTCACTCAGAATGTTCCCATGTAATGTGGTGCTTGGGTTAATAACACCATCATCTGTGACAACTCTTTCTACATCATCATTCACAGGTGAGAAGTGTGAAGTGTAGGGTGAGAAAGTGGATGGGGATTGTACATCCATATGAAATGACTCCCCCTCAGAAGAAGGTTCATCAACAAGTTTAAATCCCAATTTGGCTGACCCAAATGGCTGTGTGCCAAGGGTTGGTTCAGGGCTGGAGGTAATAGGTTGCAAGAGAGGAGTAGGCTCTTGCACAACCTTTTTGAGCCTTTTGAGCTTTGTAGGCTTTGGGGAAGGGGGGATGATGGGAATTGATGGAGGGTCTGAATCTCTTCTCCTTTTTCTTTTGAAAATTAAGGTTTGTTTATCAGAAGGAGAAGGTGGTTGATCAGTGGTGGGTTCAACAACTGTGGATGATACAGTGTTGTCCACTGGAGCAAGTTGCTCTTCAGAAGCATGTGTTTCCGGTTGAGAACTAGGTTCTCCCTGTTCAACCGGAATCACCCTTTGGATTGGCATGGGATGGTCAGTGTCCCTCCCAAGGAAAGGCTTCTTGTTGGTGGTTAATTTAGAAAAAGTGTTTTCAGATAATGCTCTTGGAACCAGCATCATGTTTCCTTCTAAATTAAGTTGGGGGTATTGTTTTTGCAAAATGTAAGTCAGAAATCTAGGGTACATGTAAAAAGCAAAATTCTTTGCATTACCCTTTAGAGCATTAAAGATTACAGCAGAAAAGTTGTATACCTCCCCTTTCACCACAGCATAGAATGCAGATGCTTGCTCAGTAGCCATTTCATCAAAACCTGATCTCTTTGGCGAGAGGCACACCATGATAGTGTGAGCCAGAAATCTCCATTTGTAGGGTATTTGACCCTTGTTGACCGTGGCAGTTCCTTCAGTAGCACCACCATAGCCAATTTTGTTGAGCAGGGCCATGTATTGCTTTGGTGTTCTTCGAACATACCCGTTCTGGTCATTTAGCTTCAGCAATTCCCTTATCAGCGACTCAGTGATGAGAACAGTTTCCCCTTTTATGGTTGACTTCAGTGTATCTTCTTCCACATCATCAACATCCTTCTCAAGCAGTTGGATGTTCTTCCAAAATTCAGAGAGAATTTCCTCATACATATACACCGCAACAGTGAGTGCGTGATTCAGATATGACGATTTGAGAAAATTGATCATCCCAGTGAAAATTTCAGCGTGTGTAGAGTTCACTGGTTCGTCAAGAATCGCAACCAAGTTGTGTTCAAGAGGAAAAGGATCATCCTTTACTGGTTGTTTCCCCTTTGCTTTGGACTTCGGTGCCATTGTTGATTTATTTTGAGAGAAAATTTGGGAGTAGGAAGAAATGGTTCTGAAAATTTCTAGGTTTCGAATTTTGAACGGTTTCTTGCTTTTGGATTATGAGGAGTGTTGAAGGGGTTGGGGGTATTTAACTGGTGGGTTTAACGGTGAGTGACAGTTAACAGCGATGGATAAAGTGCGCTGAGTCACAGG
Source organism: Deinandra increscens subsp. villosa (assembly GCA_039602395.1). Classification (NCBI taxonomy): domain Eukaryota; kingdom Viridiplantae; phylum Streptophyta; class Magnoliopsida; order Asterales; family Asteraceae; genus Deinandra; species Deinandra increscens. The sequence continues at coordinate 19,150,613 of JBCNJP010000017.1, forward strand.
AGAGAGAAAGGAAAAAGTGCAAGTGGGTCCGCAAAAAGTGTGCTTCAGGTGATTGTACAATACAACCGCCTGTTGCGTGTCTTTTGAATTTAATTCAGATATTTTCTTGAGCAATAAATTCAAACACTTTAAATGCACAATCCGCTTGAAAATGTGTGCCTCAACCGGTAAATTAAATGAGTCATTTAAAGCAAAAGTTTTCCGGTTGAGATTCAAGCGGAGATTTTTCTCTCCTCACAACAAAATTTCTTTCCGTTTGAAAGTTGATCCGGACAGATTTCCGGTTGAAAATTTTTCCGGTTGAGATTGTCAACAGGAAATAAAATTTCCGTTTGAAAAAAAATTTTCAAAGTTAAACTGATCTTTCAAATAAAGAATTGTTGTTTCGTTTACCAGTTTCAGAAATTGGGATGGTGTGATCAAAACATGAGTTTCCGGTTGAAGATGACTTTCCGGTTGAGATTCAACCGGATATGTTGAACTGGAAAGTTCAACCGGAAGATAGAAAAACACTTGATTTTGAAAATTACATGTATCAGTTATCATAGTTTAACAGTATGACCTGACTATGATTGAAAAGGTGTCTAACTGATACAGAAACTTTTCCTTTTCTTTTTCTTTTTGTATCAAGAGACGGGCTCTTTGACACAAAATGGTCTCTTTTATTAAGTTTGTGAAAACAGTTTAATCAGTCAAAGTTCATCATACCAATGGCACTAATGAGATAGAAAAATCTAGCTTCATCAAATGCTTTGGTAAACAAATCAGCCAATTGTTGATTAGTATGAACTTTAACCATTCTAATTAAATGTTTCTCAGCACAATCTCTAATAAAATGGTACCTGATGTCAATGTGTTTTGCTTTTGAGTGTTGAACAGGGTTGTTTGTGATTGAGATGGCACTGTTGTTGTCTGCAAGAATAGGAGTCTCCATGAACTTGATGCCGTAATCCAACATTTGATTCTGAATCCATAAGACTTGACTGCAGCAACTTGATGCGGCAATATATTCAGCCTCAGCAGTAGAAGTAGATACACAGGTCTGCTTCTTGCATTGCCAAGACACAAGTCTTTCTCCTAAAAATTGGCATCCTCCAGTAGTAGACTTCTTGTCTAAGTTGCAGCCAGCATAATCACTATCAGTGTAAGCTTTGAAGGAGAAATCTGAATTCTTTGGATACCACAACCCAAGCTTTGGTTGTCCTTTGAGATATCTAAAAATTCTCTTCACTGCTAACATGTGTGATTCCTTTGGTTGACACTGGTATCTAGCACATAAACAGACACTAAACATGATGTCAGGTCTGCTAGCTGTGAGATAGAGCAGTGATCCAATCATTGCCCTGTAGAGATGAACATCCACTGGCTTTCCACTTAAGTCACTGTTTAACTTGTGGGAAGTGGAGATGGGGGTTCTTGAAGTTGAAACAGACAGCATGTCAAATCTTTTTAGCATATCTTGAATATATTTTGACTGATTCAAGAATATTCCATTTGCAGTTTGCTTCACTTGTAATCCTAAGAAGAAATTCAGTTCACCCATTGAACTCATTTCAAACTTAGATTGCATCAGACCTTCAAACTCTTTGCATAAGGCAGCATTGGATGAACCAAAGATGATGTCATCAACATAGATTTGTACCATCAAAGTATCTTTCCCATCAGATTTCACAAAAAGTGTTTTGTCAATAGCTCCTCTCTTGTAGCCATTCTCTAGGAGGTAGTTTGAAAGAGTTTCATACCATGTCCTAGGAGCTTGCTTGAGACCATATAAAGCCTTGATTAGCTTGCATACCTTGTTGGGGTGATGAGGGTCTTCAAAGCCTGGAGGTTGCTTGACATACACATCCTGTTCCAAAAGACCATAAAGAAAGGCACATTTGACATCCATTTGAAATACCAGAAAGTTTTTGAAAGCAGCATAGGCAAGAAATATTCTGATTGCTTCAAGCCTGGCCACTGGAGCAAAAACTTCATCATAATCAATGCCTTCTTCCTGTGTGTAGCCTTGAGCTACAAGTCTTGCCTTGTTTTTGATCACTATTCCTCTGTCATCCTTCTTGTTTCTGAATACCCATTTGGTGCCAATTGGTTCTTCACCTTCTGGAAGGTCTACCAATTCCCAAACCTTCTGTTTATTGATCTGAAACAATTCCTCTTGCATTGCCTCTACCCAGCTTTCATCTTCGAGAGCATCATTGATCTTTGTGGGTACTTCTTGAGACAGAAATGCAGCATGTAGGCAAATGTTTGCATCAATAGACTTGCTTCTTGTCAGCACAGGAGCTGACAAGTCTCCTATAATATTCTCCCTTGGATGATTCTTACTAACTCTTCTATCAGTAAACATTGGAAATTCATGGCTTCTCCCATTGTGAGGAATATTGAGTTGAGGTAGTAACTCAATATTGTTGATATGTGAAACAGGTTCTGAAACTTCTTGAGAACTGGGGACTGAATCTGAGATTAGATGCTCAAAACTGTACTCATTTGACCCAGCATCAGTTGAATCATTGGATTCATTGTTCTCAAAATTTTCTGAAAAATTGTTTTCCGGTTGAGTGTCAACCGGAGATTCTACTGTTACAGGATCCGTTTGAACTTCAACCGGAAGTTCAACCGGATGAATTTCTGCATCAGCAATAACAATTTCAGAGACTTTCTTTGAATTGTTGGGTGTCACAGGCTTGGTGCTGAGTGATGAAAAGAAGTTAGGTCGCATTTGCAGGCCCTTGGTATTCATCTGCCAGATATTCTCAGCTGATCTCAAGTGATTCTGCTTATGTTCCTGTTCCTGCACTGTTGAACTTAATGGCTTCTCAATGGTAAAATTGAAAGCAGAGGTTAGTGCATCTATATCAAATAACCAATCCGGTTGAGATACAAAGTTGTTAAGAGATTTCTCATTAAAAGACACATTAATGGTTTCCTCAACAATTTTGGTACTTTTATTGTATACTCTGAATGCTTTTGACACACCAGAATATCCAACAAAATATCCCTCATCTGCTTTTTCAGCAAATTTAGGTAACAACCTATTAGTTATCAAGATAGTAACAGGACATCCAAATGATTTGAAAAAGTAAATGTTAGGTTTTCTACCTCTCCAAAGTTCATAAGCAGTTTTATTTTTCCCTTTAACAATCAAAGTCCTGTTTTGGACGTAGCAAGCAGTATTTACTGCTTCTGCCCAAAATATCACAGGTAATTTAGAATCTGCCAACATTGCTCTAGCAGCCTCAATTAATGTCCTATTTCTCCTTTCTGCAACACCATTTTGTTGTGGAGTTCTAGGAGCACTAAATTGTCTAAAAATACCCTTTTCCTCACAAAATGAATTCAAAACATGATTTTTAAATTCAGTGCCATTGTCACTTCTGATTGTCTTAACCTTCAGTTTTGCTTGATTTTCCAAAGATACAATTAGTGTTTTTAACAATTCAGCAGTTTCATCTTTTGTTTTTAAGAAAAACACCCAAGTATATCTTGTAAAATCATCAATGATGACAAAACAGTATGACCTTTTTCCCAAACTCATCACTCTAGTTGGACCAAACAAATCCATATGTAAAAGTTCTAGAGGTTGAGTGATAGAAGACTCAGTTTTTGGCTTGAAGGAGGTCTTGTGTTGCTTACCCTTGAGGCAAGAAACACAGTGCTCAGAACAGTTGAACTGCTTGTTAGGAATACCCTTAACCAAGCCAAGATTCACTATTCTGTTCATGTTCTTGTAGTTAACATGACATAACCTCCTGTGCCATAAATCAGATTCATCCACTGAGGCTTTGGATATAAAGCATGCAATTCCACTTGCTGGAGTGGCAGCAGATAGATCCAAAATATATAGTCCTTCTCTCCTAGGTGCTCTGAGCAACACAAGTTCCTCAGGGATGTTAACACCAGGTTTTAAGACTATTGCCTCTTTCTCAGTAAACATCAAATTCAAATTTTTGTCACACATTTGTGAGACACTAAGTAAATTGAAATTCAATGTATCAACAAAATTTACCTTGTCAAAGGTAAGCTTTCCATTACTAACAGCACCTTGTGCAGTAATGTGTCCTTTTGCACTCCCAAAAGCTACAGGACCTCCGTTTATATTTTTGGGGTTTTCCAATACATGCTTATTTCCTGTCATGTGGCAAGTGCATCCACTATCAACAACCCATAGGCTTTGTTGGCCTTTATTATGCACCTACACACAGAGAAAATTGATTAATTTCTAAAGGGAACCCAAGCCTTTGAGGTCTTGGGCTTGCCAGAAGCATCATAATACTTGTACTCTCTAAGTACTAAAGTATTTTGTATTGGATCCTCATTCAACAGATCATCTTGATCAATGTTCAAGTGTTCAGACTTTTCACTTGTTTGATCTTGCCTGTTTGTTTTGCTAAGCCTTCTCTCAGCAATTTTCTTCTCTCTGTATTCCCTATATTTCTTTTGTTTGTTAGTCAAAACCTTTGGCACCTCATTGTGTGAGATGTAGGTTTGATCAACACTAGTTACTGGTGAGATTCTAGCCTTTGGATTTGAAAATTTGTTTGACTGGCTAGATTTCTCACTGTGAAATGCAGCAGTGGCATTTCCACTTGAACTAGAGGGAATTTCCGGTTGAGAGTTGTGCTTGTTTTTCACAAAATTTTCTCTAGAGGTGGTCTTGCCTCTAGATGGGTTTCTCCTTCCTTGACCTTCAAAATGGTCATACTCATCAGTAAACTGAACCCTGGGTCGTTGTTTAGGTGCAGTAACTGATCTCAGTGATTTGGAGTTTTCCGGTTGAACTTCACTTCCGGTTGAAAATTTTTCCGGTTGAAGTTCAGCCGGAACCCTGTTCGATTTTAAGACTGAAAAGCTTCCATTTTTGTTGTTCCCAATTAAAACTTTGTTTGACTCAGTATCAAAATATTTCAAAGTGTTGCTTCTTACAGGTGAAGTTTTTCCTGTAGATCTTTTCTGAGTAAGAACAGTTTTGGGTTTTAACAAATTTTGGTTTTTGCTCAAAGGATTGAATTTGCACATTGCAGCCATGTGCCCTTTTTCACCACAGAAAACACATTCAAACATTTTCCTTTGGTAAGTGTTTGTGTTTTTGGCTGAATCTTCATTTGTGACCTGGTGGTAAGTTATCTTACCCATTTTCTCAGATTCACTGGGTTTTGGCTTCTCAGGTAGTTTTCCTCCAACTTTTGAGTCTTTGGGCTCATAAATAGTTGGGGGTGGAAAAGCAACTTTTGGTTTTAAAACCTTGGATTGGTCAACAGATGCTGATGTGCTAGCATCTTTGACTTCACAGTTTGATAATGATTCAACAGAATTTGTTTCAGAGCATGTGGTGCTATCAACAGTTAGACTCACACCACACTCCTTCTGAAGTGCTTGGATTGGAGCAATAACAGGTGAATATTCCTTGGGTGGTTCAACATTGTTGTACCCAATACCTGTTTTCCCATGCATTACTCCATTCCAAAGTTTCTCAGCTTTCTTGTTAGCTGTTTGAAATTTGTCACAGGTGAACAAAGCATCTTTTAACTTAATTTCAAGAATGTCATTTTCTGCTTTTGCATCTTTTGTTTCTTGTCTTGAAACAGTTAGTTTGTTCAACAAATCTTCCAATTGTGTTTCCAAAATAGAGTTAGTCAGCTTCAATGCATCAAATTCTTTGTTCAAATTTTCAAGTTTGGTGATGTATGCATTTTCAGTTTTCTTAAAGCAATTTTTTAACTCATTCAGATTAGAAACTTCATCAATTAGATCAGTGTTATGTTTCCTGTACTTTGACACTTGTTCTATGCATGCAGGGCTGCATAGATTTTCCAAAACTTTTTCAGGAATCTCATTTACCTGTTCTGTTGAATCTTCTTTGGCCATCAAAGCATGGTTGATTGGCTCAAACTCAGTGACAAAGTCATCCCATTCATAGCATTCAGTCTGGTTAGCTACAGCTGCCACTACATTTTGATTTCCAAGTGGTTTTGGTTGAGTTGGCTGTTGGTTGCTGTTGCTGTTGATGTGTTGACTGCTGCTGTTGTTGCTTCCATGATTTGATCTCTGTTGGACATTGTTGTTGTTATTCTGTCCTTCTCTCCTTGGCTGCTTGCATTCCCTAGCAAAATGACCAAGTTGGTGACAATTATAACATTTAGCTTTAGATTTATCCAACCCAATTGATGATCCCTTTGACCCTTTATAAGTTCTTCCTGTTCTCTTATAAAACCTTTGGGCTCTTACAGAAACCATAGCTAATTGAGTTAAAATGTCCATTTCCTCTAGATCATCTGCCCCTATGCATTCCAAGTCTTCACGTGTGAATCCTTGAGATGAGTCAGTTGCCACATAGGCAGAGTGAGAGTTGTCAAACAATGTTGAAGAACTCTCTGAGCATCTAGTTGGCTCATTGAAACTGACTGAGGGTGAGTGATATTGAGAAGAATTTGAGATCTTTTGAAAATCAGTTGTAACCAAAGCAGTGGTTTGCAACTGTGGTGATGCCTCAGGAAAGTTGTTTTGCTTAAGATTAAGCTCCATTTCATAAGCACTAAGGACTCCATGGAGTTCACTTAGTTTAAGCTTTTTGAGGTCCTTGCACTCCCTAATGCTTACTGTGTAAACAGTCCACATTGGAGGTAAGGATCTCAGGAACTTCCTGTTAGCATCAGCCTGTTCTATTGTTACTTCTACCTTTTGCAATTCATCAAGAAGTGAAACAAATCTAAGATACTGGTTGGTCATAGATTCACCAGTTTTGTAAGTGAAGTTTTCATATCTTTGTTTCAGAACATCCTTTTTGTTTTCCTTAACCTCACTAGATCCTTCATACATTTCACTGAGAGCATTCCACAAGCCATTTGCTGTCTTATATCCCTTAAACCCTACCAGTATAGAGTTGGGTAATGCAGCCTGGAGTGTCCAGTAGGCCTTGTGATCATATTCAAGCTCATTATAATCAGCTTCAACATATTTGTCTAGTGGTTTTGGTATTTGCACTTCGGCATCATCAGCAGATTGAACAGTTGGACTATAAGGACCTATAGTCAACCTGTTCCAAATGCGTCTGTCTAGGCTTCTAACAAAACCTTCCATCCTGAGTTTCCAAGTATCAAAGTCATCAGGAGTGAAAATTGGTGGTTTGTTAGAGCTACCATTTAGTGAACCAAGAGTTAAGTCAGTCATTGTGAAAAACAGTTTGTAAAACAGAAAAAGCTTGTAAAAACTCAAGTGAGCAAGTAAAGTATCAACTTTGAAGCACTAGAAGTCTTCAAAGTGTAGAGCCAAAGCTCTGATACCACTTGTAGGACCGTTAATTACTCAGAGAAATAATTAAAACAAGAACTCTTTACTTGAAGATCACAACCATGCGGAATAAAGTTGTATCATACTTGTTTTTACTTAAGCATTGTTTTTCTTATACTTGTAGTTTGATTGTATTGATTGCATAAACTAGTGAACACAAGATAATAAATTTCTCGGTACTATTTGCATTAACTCAAGTTCAAACTGTTACAAGTGTAAGCACTGAAAACGGGTACTTGTGAATGAACTAGCTAACAACTATAAATAGTACTAAGGAGATCAACTACAGCCGTTGATCTCATACGGGCTAATCTAACCGTACATAAAAGTCAAACAATAAACTTACTAAAAGAACATTAGTAAACATACAAAAGAGGAAATGTGCAAAATGCATTTATCTATAAGTAGGAGACGGCTAGGATGTGACTTTGGAAGAATGAAAGTTGTTGCAGGTCTGAATTCTGCAAAAGTAATATTCCTGTACTTTTCCGGTTGAACTCTTTATTCTGTTGGATAAAAGAGTTCACCCGGAAATGTTCTTCCGGTTGAGCTTCCGGTTGACAAAACTTCCGCTTGAGCGTTCTTCCGCTTGAACATATCTTCAACCGGAAATCTTCGTCTTGATCCGGTTGACTCAGAAAATCATTTCCTTACAATTTTCTTCTAAGTCTTCACTCGTTCCCGCTCATTTCTCGACCACTGTACCAATCAGCTTCTGCTTCTTCATAAAAGCCCAGATTTAACATGTTTCGCTCCTGGTGCCTCAGAACACAAAAACCGTGTAAATGTAATATGATCCAACCGTTATTATAAATAAATATGAAAAATTAATAACAATAACGACGACACATTGGACTAACATCAATACTTCATGCACAACTTCTGATACTTCACACAACGAACATATAATGCACTAGCAATTGCTTTTATTTTGCTTCGGGTCTTAAGATTAACATCCAAAATTCTTCGGTTATTGGGATAGGGGTTCCTTATCTGGAGATTAAAGGCATGGCTAGATTAATGGGTTGTAAGGATGAAGGTTTTCCCTTCACTTATCTTGGTATGCCTATGGGTGCTAAGATGAACAGATGAGCGGGTTGTGAAGTCCTCATCGATAGATTCAAAAAAGGCTTTTGTCATGGAACTGTCGGCTTCTTTCCTATGGGGGTCGGACAATGCTTATTAAATCCGTGTTGGGTCGCTGGGTTCATATTTATTCTCCTTGTTTCGGGTTCCAGAGAAAATTCTTAAGAACCTGGAATCACTTAAGGCGAAATTTTTTGGGGGACGAGGGGGGGGGGTGGCGATTCTTTGAGTAAAATGGTGTGGGTTGCGTGGAAAAGGGTCCTTGCAGAGAAGGAGGTTGGTGGTCTCGGGGTTGGAAGTCTCAAAGTTATGAACTTGGCTTTACTATATAAATGGGGAATTTCTCTTTGGATTCTCGGGTGGTGAAGAGTGGTGGGGTTTGAAATGGTATTCGTAAGTTGGTTATGCATCTACATGAGAAGGACATTGTTCATTTTTCTTCTATCCAAAGATCAACCAAGGGTGAGGTTATTGTGAGAAGTTTAGTTTGGATAAGAAGGATAAGAAGTAATCATAGTCATTAGATCTTCAATTAAATGAAGATCTATGGCTTAAAATTTTCCTGTGTTAATTAGAAAAAAAACTAAAGAAAATAAAAGATGGAAGGGTATTTTTGACTTTTTATCAAATTCCCCCCCCCCCCCCCCATTTTTTAAACCTTCATAACTTTTAGATACAACATTATTTAAAAACGATCGTTTTTTAATCTTTAAAACGCGTATAGTGTTCCTATATAAAAAATTAATTTTTATACTCTTTCGATTGTATCAAAATGTTCAGATCATTGTGTCATTGTTTTGTTGTGTCATTGTGTCAAAATGTTCAGATCATTGTGTCATATGGTGTTAAAAACCGAAAGAGTAATTTTTTTAATTTTATATATAGCAGCACAATATATATACTTTTGACACGACGACACAATGACACAATGATCTAAACATTTTGACACAATAACACAATGATGTGTTAGAATGTTCACATCATTGTTTCATATGATGCCAAAAACCGAAAGGGTAATTAATTTTATATATAGCAACACTATATATACTTTTGACATGACGACATAATGACACAATGATCTGAACATTTTGACACAATGACACAATGATGTGTCAAAATGTTCAGATCATTGTTTCACATATATTGTGCCAAAAACCGAAAGAGTATTTAATTTTATATATAGCAACATTATATAATTTTGACACGACGACACAATGACACAATGATCTGAACATTTTGACACAAAGACACAATGACCTGTGTCAAAAATCGAAAGAGTAATTTTTTTTTTCATTTTTTATATAGCAACACTATATGCGTTTTAAAGATAAAAAATGCTCGTTTTTATGGTGTAAGTTTATTAAAAAAATAATGTCGTATGTGAAAGTTATGAATGTTTAAAGAAAATTGGGGAAGTAGATAAAAAGTCAACAAAAGTGACTAAGACTAAAATACCACCTTCCTTTTTTATTAGATCAAGATCCAATAGCTGAAATTCCTTCTTATCCTTCTTACCCAAAACAAACTTCTCATTTGAACCTCTCCCATGGTTTAAATACTTCATTTTGGAAAGATTTATGGGTTGGTCAGGTTCTGCTAAGTGATAGATTCAATAGGCTCTTTTGTTTAGAGGTGGATAAAGATTGTTGCGTCCGTAAAAAGCTGGTGGACAACTCGTGGGACTGGATTCGCCCGATTAGGGGAGGCCGCTAGGATGTTTGCTTGTTAGAGCTTAAGGTTTTGGTCTCGTCTGTGTCGTTATCTTCGGAGGTGGACAGTTGGTGTTGGTCGCTCGATGGTGAGACGGATTTTGCTGTGAAATCCATTAGGAAGCGTATTGATCGGGCCTCGCTCCCTGTGAGTGATCGGAGTACTAGATGGAACTTTTCGTCCCTAATAAGATAAATATACTTGCTTGGCGTATCTTACTTGATTGTCTTCCTACTCGGTTGAATTTAAGTAAAAGAGGATTGGATATTCCTTCTATTTTGTGTGCGATTTGTGAGGCGTCGGTGGAGTCTTCTGCTCATGTATTCGGTTCGTGTGAAGTCGCTAGTCAGATGTGGAGTCTTATTGGCAAGTGGTTAGATATCAGTTGCATTACTCCTTTACATCCAAATTGCTTGATGGATCTCATTGATTCGTCTCCTATTTCTCATAAGAAGAAGACGGTCGTCGAAGTCATATGTTTTTCAGCTTGGTGGTTTCTATTGAGATTAAGGAACGACATGATGTTAAATACTTCAAGAGTTAGGAATAATTTACTTTTTGATAACATCGTTTTATCTTCTTTCTTTTGGTTTATTAACCCACTTCTGAAAATGTAGACTTATTATTTTTGCTTTGGCTTTGGCTTTTTTGAGCTAAGTGTGTTAATGTTTAATTCTCCCATTCAAAAAAAAAAATCCACTCGATCCACCTAATATTACATTCTATCAACAAATTAACCAAAGATAAAATAATGAACAATATAATTAAAAAATATCTTCATTCCTCATCTGAGATTGATTACATATGAACTTATTTTGAACTCATCATAAAATCCATCAAGTCGTGAAGCAAATGGTCTCAACCAAAACCTTTTCTTGAAAGAAAGCCGTGAAACATCTACTAAACACATAATTACCAAATCTTTGTATTTTCGATCAATGGCCGAATCATAACATAAGTACCAAATCTATTCTTTAAGCAACAAATCTTGAATACTTAATCAATGCAGCTTTGCTTTTGATTACTTAACATCCCGTTAAAGCTATCAAACCAACCCTTGACACGACTGATTCACGTGTGAAAACCGTTGGAGAAGAGACAGGCAACTGCCTATATTTTATTTTATACATGGAATTAAACAAGTGAATCATGCATTGTCATTGTTACAATTAACAACCTTGGATAAAGTTTATGAGGTACAAAATCTTGGCCTTTCGAGGCAACATGCATGTGGTTGCTTTGTTAGTTGGCCACAATGGGAGAATGAAAATGAGGCTTCGTGTGGGCCTAAAGATGGAAATAACAACAAATTAATTTTTAGCAAGATTGCATGTTACCCCCTCGTGGGTTTATCGTTTTCATCGTCCTTTATATGCGTTAATCTTGTACCTCACTAATAGACAATATATGATAGTGACTACTAGTAGATTAACCCTACATCATATATATCCACCCCCACTAGTACCATTCTTAACATGGATGGCTTAATCATTTTCACGGCTAAAAAGAAAAAGAGTTCACGGCTCTTTATTAAATTTGAGGCTTGATATCGACAACCAATAAGCAATTAACTAAGCATCTAGTAATACAATATGTTAAGCAACTTATAATATAATCAAATAAGAAACTAATAAGGTAATCAATTAATCAACCAAGTCTACACAAACATATATTTAAAATCATGAAATATGTTGATTACCACCTACATTTATAAATCGTAAAATACATCATAAAACCGATGCAAACCGTCGGCTTGATATTGGTTCCTCATTTCTCCAAGACGACCCAACCTGGTTCGGCACGATCGATTTTAAACCGGTTCTAACCATTTGAAAAAACTAGCGGTTAGCTTGCCAATTTTTATGTGGTTTTTTTATCATTATGTCTTATAAATTTAATCTTGATATATGATAAAGTTGGAGGGGCTATATTAAACAAAAGAAAAAAAGGAAGGCTTACTTTAAAAGAGGGTGTTCAAGATATACAAGAAAGATATGATAGAGACAATTACTAAATAATATTTGAGTAATAGATTAGGATTAAGTATCCTAATTTGAGTCTAATAGCTTGGGTAGAAAGTTATTTTTTAGTATAAATATAAGTTTAAAGAGTCTATGTAAGGTGGTGATTTTGATATTAATAAAATTTGTGTATTTCGTGATTGCTTCATCCAATTCCCCAACAATTGATATCAAAGTTTAGGCTCATACCGTGGAATCGGAGGAAGAAGAAAAGGCTAATTGAGACCCTTGTGAAGATGGGAACGTCTTGTGAAAAAGCCCGGTTTAGTTGCGTTAAAAATTTGCGACCAAATTCTGCTTTCGTGACAACTGTAAAAATTAGAGACGAAATTTGGTGACTAAAATCTGGTTTTAGCAACGACAATGAAGATCGGCTACGATTTTAGCGATGAAATTGCAAATCAGCGACCAGAATCTACAACTAAGATGTTTTAGCGACTAGATTTAGTCAAGGAAGAAGAACGGTCCTGTGTGAGTCGAAGGAAAGCTGTGTGTGAATCGAAGACCTAAGTGGCTTGTCTACGTGGCTGAATCGAAGAGGAGATCTGTGTGATCAAATCGAGAACTTAGTGTTCTTACCTGTGTGGTAACGAGAAGACCAAGCCTGTGTGAACTTGGCATTTGGACCCGTGTGATCCAAAGAGAGAAGAAACTTATGTGGTTTGAGAGCGACCTGTGTGATTGGACAGAAAAGACCAAGACGTTTGTGATCTTGGCTATTGGACATGTATGATCCAATAAGAGTAGATTCTGTGTGAATCGGGATTCTGTATGAATCAGGATTTTATGTAAATCGGTAGGAGACGAGAAGACCTGTGTGATTTTCATTATTGGACCTGTGTGATCCAGAAATCTAAACCTGTGTGATTTGGGTGTGATTTTTGTGAAGAAATATGTGTGATTTATTGAGTCAAAAGGAAAAACATGGAAGCAAACAATGCAAGTCGGTGGTTATCGGTGGCGTAGTGGGTATTGCAGGGTGTTACGATCGAAGGCTGTGAAGATCGAACAAAGAAGCCGAATAAAGTTGGTTGGTATATCCTTGTCTTTGGACAGTGTAATAGTGGCTAATTGTTGGTGCTCTAGCCAAAAGTATTAAACCGGTTGTGACTGATGTTCCCGTTACTCATGAAGATGATGAAAGCGAAGAGTATGTTGGTGAGCCATCTGCTCAAGTGGTAATAACAAATTATAATGATGAAGGTGACTTTGAGATGTGTAGCAATGTTGGATTAAATAAGTGTGTAGGCGTGTTGCTAATAGTTAATGAGAAAGGTGGTCAAGGAGTTAAGATGGGAAGCGAATCAATGGTTCTTTCAAGCCTAGATGGACTTCGCATGTTTGTTGATCGAAAGAAGGAAGGCAAAGAGAAAAGTCATAAAGTAAGGCGTAATAGGAAAAATAAATCTTCTAGAAGGAACCAAGAAGATATTAACGGCCTGAGAATTAAAGTTAAAGAATTATGTGTATTATGGGGAATGAACAAAGAGTCCTCACCAAAGCCTGATCCACAACAAAGTCCCAAGCAAACTCACAACTCCAACACTATAAACCAATCAATCCAATCACCGCAACACTCTCCTCTCCAAAGCCCAAATCCCACATCATCTGGGTCATTCTCACTTGGTGACTTCTACATCCATGTAAACATCACCCCCTCACCATCATCAGCCTTTCACTTCCCCACCATATCCACCAAGCCACACATTCTTTCTAACTCTGACACTGAGAGTTACAAAGATGCAACAACAGGTAGAGACTCAACGAGTCAAGGATACCTGAAATTTGGGCAGGATGATATACTCAAGACTGATATGACTAAGAAAAGTCCACTGAATACGGAAGTAATTCCTTCTGGGGACTCCTAAAAAAAACTCGAGCTAGATCCCAAATCAGGACCAGCAGTGAAAGTGGAAGACCAGTACACAGAAGGTTTTGCTGACATTGTTGGCTTTGACAGATCACCTAATGGTACATCTGTCAAATGAACAGAAAGACATGTGTTTTCCTCTGGTGTGTTAGAGAGAGGGGAATCATCAGTTGATCCTCTCTCAAAATCACCCAAAAATGTGGCAATGAAGTCTGATCTTGAGAATCTCTTAAAGACCATTACATAATCAATTATAGAATTCATTGCCAGTCAAAATCAACAAATGACAGAACTCTAAAAGACTGTCTCACAGAACTCTATGAAACTCACAACTGTCATAGAAAAGTCAGAGGAATATTCTATGAGATTGTCTAAAGTGGAGAAGGAGATGGAGGAGTTTAAGACTTCAACAAATAAATAGCTTCAAGATATACTGGATCAAGTAAAGACCTTGCAGCACAAAGACTGACAAATAGGGTCCAGTAGTTTTAGAATTCGGATGAAAAAGTTGACATTTTGAAGAAGTTAATTGAGAAAGCATTTGAAAGTCTAGACTCAAAGGACTTAGAAGAACTTAAGAAGGTAACTGATGAAATAAAAATCTCAAAGGTGACCTGATGAAAGACCATGATGACCTCATCGTAGTAAACGAAAATCAAGTCTAACTGGAAAACATAATATCCAAGCTGAAGAAGGAGATCATGTCAATATTCAAAACAACAGAAGCGTAACCCTCAACAACCATGACCCCATCTGAAAATACTACAAAACCACCTCCTCCAGCCATCAACTTGGATGACTCTCCACTAAAAGAACAACTAGATCCATGGGAAGGACCAAGCACCCTAGGCACCGGGAGGAAAATTAGGGTCTGCTTCAGAGGACCTGAAAGAAAGAAACTCTTCTTCAGAATCTCTCAAAGCCACAAATACTCTAACAAAGCCCTCAATCTTTTTCTTCATCTTATAAACAGAAATGCATCGAACACTCCTGAAGCCATAGAAACAAACACACTTCTGAAAGGAGTAATAGATGCCATAGAAACAAACACACTTCTGAAAGGAGTAATAGATCAGATTCTACAACATAGAAGATTTTACAAGCAGCTATTAAGAGAGTGCTCCAAGCAGCTGCCCCAAAGAATAACGGTCACTTTTGACAAGTTGTCAGGAGAACCAAAATAGAAAGTGGTATTCTCTATTTCTATTGATCAATAAAGATTATCTTTCCTAATTTTTAATTCATTTTCTTCAAATGCAACAATCCAATGTAATAGAACATAAAGTATTAGAAGAAAGATAAACCCAGTTAAGAAGATTAGGATTAGTTAGGAAAGACATAATTTGTCATTTGACATTGTCTGTCATTTGGCAGATTCTAGGTTTTCACAGAGCGGTTCACAAAATTTCAGTGAAAATTCACAGTGCAACTACACAGAGCTCTGTGACAATTCAGTGAGACCCTTTTTCACAGAATTGACACGTGACACATATACACTAATGGGGAGTAAGAAAAGTCTTCAAGAAAGAAATATTGAAGGAGTTCGAGGTCATCAGAAGATAGAAGATTCGAAGTTATTTAAAGACAAAAGAGTTAATGACAAGAGACTTTCACAACCGACAGGTCCTACATATTCAATGAAGTGGTTGAAAAGTGGTAAATTGAATACTTTCATTCAATTTACCCAACCACCTTATTCATTTTACCTACTATAAAAGGAAAGTCAATTTCAACAAAGAAAAACAAGAGAAACACGATTAAAACTCTCAAGAATATTAAAAAAAGATCGATCACTACTCTTCTAGAAAGATACTTATGTTCTTAAACACTCACTTCATAAACTCTTGTAACCATTCTTAGGGCATGTTTGGGAGTGCTTATTAAAATGACTTATTGCTTTTGGAGGAGGCAAAAAGACAAAAATGCCCCTCCAAAAGCACTCAAAAGCCATAATATTGTGACTTATTAGCTTTTGGAGGGGTATTTTTTGTCTTTTTGCCTCCTCCAAAAGCAATAAGTCATTTTAATAAGCACTCCCAAACATGCCCTTACAAAGAGATATACAAAAAAATCCTTTTATAAATTGCTTGTCTTCCTTTTGATTATACTTTCCGCATAATATATATATATTCAATTGTTTAAAATCAACTGAATCAACTCTGATCAGAGTATTAACGACACCTAACAAGCAACTCGCATTCCGACGACGAAGTATAAACTCAATGATATTCATCTAATGAAAAATACAATGAGAAAATTTATTTATTTCAACTTGTATGTTGCAATGTATGGTTTTGAAACTTCTAGAATATTAAATAAATAATTACCTTTATTTTGTTTGGTTTATATTTTATAAATATAAATATATTTTAAAAATATAAAAATGGATTTGGGGACCCGTTTAAAACCAAACCGGTTTCAACCCAAACCAAATCTGAAAATTGACAATCCTAACTAGTTCCATCAGAGTCGGATTTAACTAAATTTGATCAAACCAAACCGGTATATGCAAATATAAGGTATGTATAGTCTTCGTAAGTGGAGCGCACAGGCAAGTTAGTCTAGATTTATTTTTTCCATATAATATACTAGAGGGGTGTCCATGTTATACAACGGGGAAAACAACACTGTATTACAAATACTAATAAAGTGCTTCAATAATCACTTGATGAAATATCATACAGATTTCAAGGCTTGATAAATAAAATTATAAAATAAAGTAAATTTAAAATTAATATAAAATAAAAATATTTTGACAAATTATTTAAAAAAATTTGATTATTTACATAATTAGATTTCTATTATTCAAAAAAAAAAATTTATTTAAAAATAATTAAAGTAGTCAATTCATAAAGGATAATTTTGCCATCTTAAATCTTTAAAAATTAATATGATAAAACCATTTCATCCTCAAATATATTATAGTATAGTATAGATCAGGGTGTTTATGGTCCGATTAGAACCTTGAAACGTCCAAATCGGTCAACGATTTGGCTTCGCTCACGATCGGTTTTTCTTTATATGGTTTGGCTTTGCGCGCAGTTGATTTTTCTTTATATGGGTTGGCTTGCGGCTTCCGAGCTTTCAAACTTTAATGAACGATTTGGCTTGCGATTTTAGAAATTTTAAACCGTGTATAACTAAACTGGACCGTATAATAACATATTTGTTTTTCAAATTAATTTATATTAAATATATTCTTTTTTAATATTATATAGGATTTTATAAGTTATTCAAACTGAATGGAGCTAAGCTTAAAAGCTCATTTGAACTTCTTAATAGTATAATACTATTAGATTAGTAGCCCCCATATCAAATTCTAAATTAACCTAATATTTTGATTCTAAGTTAACCTAATATATTTCATATACATAGACATCACAGATTCCAGTTTATAATTTTTTATAACTTTACGCACTAATTTGAGTTTGTATCTTTGACATCCTCAAATAATTCTAAGCAACTTATATTTGTCAATTTTCTTTTAATTTTTTTTGTTAAAGAGTTTATTTTAAACATTTGTCATATATTTAAAGGTTTGTTTTAAGCTAGCTAATAAAAAATTTGTAATTCGTTACTCAAAGAACATGTCTTTATGACAAACACTAATAAAGGAAAAGATCTAAAAAAACCAACAATTATTCAGAAAATCAAAAAATTAACCTTTTTTTTTCTCTATAACTTCTTCATATATTAATAATTTTTAAAAAGAATTTCAACAAAAGTTTATAATTTTATTAGCTTTATTTATGTGAAAAAAATTTAAAAAATAAAAAGTTCAGTTATTTTTTATTAATGCATCATGCAATAGTACTAATAGTATTGCATAATGCATTATAAGCATAATGCATTATAATTAAAACTTCTTAAAAAGAAGAAACTTAATTTAAATATGGACGTGGTTTATGCGAATAATATAAAAAACAAAGAATTGACATTCATAAACCAATTTTATATTGTTGTTGCATAATGCATTATTAATTTCAAGCTAAGATCGAAATTTTATTTTATTTTAAAAAAAAAACTCAAAAATGTTTTTAAAGTTTTTTCTTTTTCCAGTATTCTTAAAATCATGAAAGAAACATATAAAAAAAAGTTTAAAAAAAATATTTTTGTTTTCTTGGTTTTTTGGTTTTTTATAAAATATTGGTTTTCTATAGAACTCAACCCACACTAATAAATCTTGCTTAAAGACAAACATTTGTAATACTGTGGTTTGGGGATTATATTAATATTATAATATATTGTACTTTCAGTGAAGAGTGAATTACATATCTTGTCCTTTAAGTTTATAAGTTTTGTTTTAACTACGTCAGAAAGTGGCTTTAGCCACGGTTTTTCCGAAAACTCCTAGCCACTGTTTTAATAAAAACATGGCTAAAGGTAAGAAACACTAGCCACATATATTTTGTACCCGTGGCCAAATATATAGCCTTTGGTCTTTGGAGCCTTTTAGCCACGTATTTTTTTGTTTATGTGACAACAACAATCAGGTGCAGAAGCTTTAGCCACTGTTTTATAAAAAAATATGTAGCATTTATTTGTCACACTTACAAAAGAGTGGCGAATTGCACCAAATGGTCACGAATTTTTTATGATTTTTATTCATGTGACCAAAAACAAATATATATTATACCTTTGGCCGTGTTAATATAATGTTGTGTGACGGAAGAGATATATTTTGTAGTTAGTAAATATACAAAATTAAAACTGTTAAGTATATATTATGCGTGGCTAAATATGAGCAACGACCACTGTTTTTAATTAGTTATGTGGCTAAAAGCTAGTACATATAGTCACTTATTTTAGGTTGTGTGACTAAATAGTATAGTGTTCATGCCCTTTCTTACTTTCTTATTTATTGTAAGTGACAAAGATAAGTAATGGTCACGGTAAAATATTACATGCATGGCTAAAGATAAGTAATCGTCACGGTAAAATATTACATGCATGGCTAAAGATAAGTAATGGTCACGGTAAAATATTACATGCGTGGCGAAAGGAAACGATTTGTTTCCCTCTAAAACGCGCGTTTTTCGTTTACACCAATTCGCGCGTTCAAATCTGCAGACTGTAAAGAAGAGAGTATTTTCCTTTACCGCCATCCATTTATCGATCTCAAATTCTCTACAATATCAATATAGGCGCGCATCAAATGGATAATCAACGCTCCCTTAAATGCTGGTATGTGAAGCGTAATCGCTTTTATTTGGTTTTCAGTAATGGGAGAAGAAGATCCTTCAAATCCCATAAATATGTTCTTAAAAACAATGATGAGAACACTCTGATGCAACTCCATGCGTAGAAGATTCCTAATTGTTTTGAGTACTTTGTTGAGGCAATGAAATTCTTCTGTGTCCTTGTTACAAAATTTAATGAATTTGTATCCGAAGAAGATGAAGAAGATGAAACTGGAGAAGATGAAATTGTCCAATCTTGGGAGTTTTTAACTTCTACTAACAAGATTGAAGTGAAATATATGAATAAAGAAGAGAGTAAAAAAATTTCGTTGGATGAAACTGTTGGATGTTATGATATGAATTTTCTCAGACAATTGAGTGAAATTCCCCTGATTAACAAAGGTGGGAATGATTCTCGGAATGATGTTCAACAAAAGGTGAAGGATACAGTTGTCGATTGGTTTCAAGATCCTATGAACAGTGGTCAGATTGAAGAAGGTGATGATGATGATGACGATGCAAGTTTAAGATACATATCCGAAGATTGCAGTGATAAGGATTATTAATTGATATATATGCTTATGAATAAATTATGAACAAATTTTATATATTTATCTTGTTATAATATTATTAATTAGAATTGAATATATTATGGTTATATGTTATCATCTTTGATTATCTTGTGATATGATTAAGATCCAATATATGGCCACATATTTTAAACATTATCTGCGTGGCAAATTATGACAAATGGTCACGGTATAATAAACAATGGGTGGCTAAAAGAAGAACAACAGTCGACGGTGCTTGTAATCATTTACTTTTTCATTTACTTTATCGGTCTAATCTCCATCTACCACAGCCCTCGAGTATCGATATATAATTAACCCTGTATCAGTTTTCATCTTCATCTCCGCCATGCACCTTTTCTCCCGGTCTCTCTCTCTGTTTTTCGTCCATCATCGCCGGCTAAAAATGTAGCATTGGCGTCCTTTGAATGTGGAATACGGTAAGTTATCATATTCACCACTGAAATTCGATTGAAATTTGTGTCTCAGATTTGGTAATTTTCTCTTGTGCAGGGCAAGATTGCACTCTATCTCTCCTGGGAGCAGGTTTTAAGTTATTGTGGAAACCACGGAGACGAGAAGTCTCTAATGGTTCATACAAATGCTTTACTGAGAGCAGGTTTTAAGTTATATATATTATTAATACAATCAGTGGCAAGGGCCACATGTTGAGGTTTGCAGCACTTGTATTCTTCAAATGCTTCTCTCCCTTTTAGCCCCATGTAGGTGATATTTTCTCAGCCACTTCTTCTCTCTTTTGATCAGAAGCAAGTGCATTTGAGAAAGCAAAGAGGGATTTGTCACATCTTTTGGCCCCACGAACCTGATTTTTCTTCAGGTGCTCCTCTCCCTTTTGGCCCCATGAACCCGGTTTTTCACCGGCCGCTTCTTCTCCCTTTTCAGTTGATCAGAAGCAAAGTGCATGTGAGAAAGCAAAGAGGGACTTGTTCTCTCTTTTCACTTGATCAGTAGCAAGTAGCCGTTATAATGATTCAAACAATCTCTCTAGTGCACAATGTGAGAAAGCAAAGAGGGGTTTGTCTTCAGCCGCTTCTTCTCCCTTTTAAGTTTGTAGTTTTTAAGTTGTAATTTTATAGATCTATGTATTAATGGAATTATACCTTTTGGATTATATATGTAATTGTGTGTGTTGAAGTAGCAATTGATTTTGTTTACTTAATTTTAACTTTTATTGACTCTGGTTTGGTCAAAGAGAGGAGACCTAGCACAATCAAGACAAGCGAAACACTTGACTCAAAATTAAGGTCCATAATCCATAATACATAAATAAATAAAAAGCAAATATTGTTGAGACTTTAATTTGCCAAAATTCAAAAACATTACAATGATCAATTAATCGGTATCACGTAAAATCATTCCCGTACAGCCATCTCTATAGTAAACATTGACATGTAGATCTACGGGTGGCAATACATTATCGTGGTGAGGAAAAGCTACCGTACTAAATTCCTCATTGCCATCGTCTTCATAAGAATCTCTATAATTTCTGGGAGGTGTCATAAAGATAATAGACAACTTTTTATCCAGCTGGTCTTTGACGTAAAACAACTGTCATGCTTGTGACGCGAAAATGAACGGGTCCACCTTGTGACCTAGTGTTTTAAGTTTGACCTAAGTGTAACTAATACTATCTTTTTTGACCCCACATGTATTTTCAACCCAGCCGCACATAAACAGAGGGATGCTTTTAATATGGTAATCTAATAGCCACATCTCTTTTAAAACCCCATAGTAAGGTTTTTGTTTATAGGTTAATACCTCTTTAGAGATGTGTATGTTAGTTCCCTCTACACAAACCCCGCTATTCTAGTAAACCCTACCGTCTCGAGATCTTTTACGAAATTAATAGCCAATAATTTCATATACTTCATAATTCATCACGCTTTTGTGTGGACCATGTGAAATCCACCTCACGGTCTCTGATATACTTTCTGGGGACTCGGTAATCTTCTTTTTAACCTGAAATTCATAGTTCATCAGGAGAGTTCACTAGGAAGGTTATAGTTCTTCCGAAAAGCAAATAAATTTGTTCTTTACAAGTCAGGTAAGTTGTTCCGGAAAGTTTCAGTTCATCTGGATTTAAAAAAAGGAAGCAAATAGTTTCAGTTAATCGGTAAGGTTATAGTTCATCCGGATACCAGGTAAAGTTGTTCTGGACAACTCATGTAAGTTGTTCCGGAAAGTTACATTTCATCGGAATTAAAACAATAAGAAAATAGTTTGAGTTCACCAGGAAAGTTATAGTTCATTTGGATAGAAAATAGAGTTGTTCCGGACAACTCAGGTAAGTTGTTCCAGAAAGTTACAGTTCTTCCGGAATTAAAACCTTGTTGCGTAACCATTTACCAAATCTTGTTCTATGATTCTTCGTCAGGTAATTTAGTCTACTATCAAGATGTTCCTTCTCCAAAAATTTCATGTGTTCTCTGCAAGTACACGAATTGTAAGTTATTAATTATAAACAGATAAAAAAAGGTTAATGATCTAAATTGCTTACTTGATATAAGGCTCAATATTAGGCGTATTTATCAACATGAATAAAATGTGCCTTAGACAAGAGCTCTGCAGAGACTTCATCTGATCTACCAGCTGACCCAGGACTTCCATCCGCAATGCTCTGCTTATTTTATGGAACACCAATAGTTGTGATGTTTTTTTTGGTATTCGCTAAAAAACTAAATTGTTTCTTCTACAATGTTCTCCTCAGCAATGCACCCTTCTGGATAAGTTTTGTTTCTCACATGGCCTTTAATAACCTTTGTACACCTTTCAAATTGATACATCCATCAAAAGTATACTGGCCCACATAATTTTGCCGCCCTGGTAAGATGCACTGTCAAATGAAGCATAACATCAAACTGTGATGGCGGGAAATATTTCTCAAGCAGGCATATTGTCACATAAAGATCTGCTTGCAACTTATCGAGTTCTTCGACATTGATCTCTTTGCTGCATAATGATTTGAAAAAAAAACAAAGCATGATAATAGCATATCTTGTCGGTTCAGGAATGATTGACCGAATTGCAATCGACAGAAACTGTTGCATCAGCATATGATAATCATGTGACTTGAGCCCCACAAGTTTCTTATCCTATAGACTAACCAATCTAGAAAAGTTAGAACAATAGACTTGTGGAACCTTCAAGTTCGATAACGTGTCACAAAACTTTTCCTTTTCATCTTTTTATAATGAGTAACACGCTGCAGGAAGTATTGTGTTGTTTTTGTTCTGTTTAGGCTGCAACTCTGGTCTTAACTGCAAAAAGTTTAGATCATTTCTAGCATTCAGTCCATCCTTTTTCTTTCCGGGAAGGTTGAGCAGAGTTCCAACAAGACTCTAAACCACATTCTTTTCAATATGCATCAAATCAATGCAATGTTGGACACTATTATGCCTCCAATATCTAAGTCTTCGAAACCATATATTGAATTTCTTCCAATATTGTGACTTCTCTTTGTTGTTCTTTTTCTCTTATCAATCTTCCCCCCTCTTCTGGTTGAGGTCTCTGGGATTTTGGAATCAGTACACCTGAATCCCTTTCCCCATTTATTCCTAATATGTCAAACTTCGTTGTATATATGTTCCCTAGTCATAGGATCTACAGTAGCTTCCAACTCTTGTTTACCATCAAAGGCCTCTGTTTGCTTTCGGAAGGCATGCGCAGGTGGTAGATATCTTCTGTGACCAACATAACACTGCTTGGCTGAGAAAGGAAGCCTACAACATTTAGCTTCCAACTCTTGTTTACCATCAAAGGCCTCTGTTTGCTTTCGGAAGGCATGCGCAGGTGGTAGATATCTTCTGTGACCAACATAACACTGCTTGGCTGAGAAAGGAAGCCTACAACATTTAGTTTGTTTCCGACATACCACACAACCATTGAATCCACTATACGGGCAACCACAAAGTGTACCAAGTGCAGGTTAATCATTAATCGTCCATATAACAACTAAACGCATAGTAAACCGTTCTTGCGCATACGCATCATATGTTTCCACACCTGCCTCAGATAGCAGCTCTAGGTCATCAATCAATGGTTCCAAAAACACATAATTATCGTTTCCAGGTGGTGTGTGCTGAGGTGTTCATAAAATATGGCAATTTTTCAAATCTTTTTAGCAGCTTTAAGCTTTTAAATTTATAATACTTGATTTACTTGACAACTACCATTTCACCACATTACACGGGCAAGTATACCCGTCGTGGGCAGTATAGTAGTGATGAGTTGAATTGGGGTCGATCAGGACACAAAGGAAAATGAGATCTCCCAATACTCAATCTATGCCAACGTTTAACCAAACTCTATCTTTGATTTTTAGGGGAAAATAAGTTTAATAAATATGTATATATATAGAGAGAGAGAGATAAAATGGGTTTTCGGACTCAAGTAGTCGTAGTCAATATTAATTGGAATAATCATACCAGTAACTCATAGACAAGTTGTTTATTTATAACTCTGGGTTAAGATTGTCTATTGGCAGTCAACTAGACCGCCTCTCAGCCTCAAATCTAGTATCACTACTCTCCCGCGTGATCGTCTACAAGGAGTACGAACCCTGGGGAACTGTGCTGCCAATAGACAAATATAGTGGTATAATGCCACTTACTTACGTGGTCCCTCAAACCGGTCGATTTACCGTACTCGACACGCCGTCATGAACCAGCAGGGGAACAACCCTGCGTGCCGGATTATATTATTGTAAAAATGATCTTTTTAAGGGACTAAGGTCCGTTTCTTCCATGCACCGCTCTCGCGCATGCATGTCCGGCGTGATCAGAGCCAAGTTCACAAACACGTACCATCTCGGCTTTCGTGAAGTGACAAAATATTACCAACCCCATTCCCAACCAAATACTTTATGCCCGCACTTGCGTGACAGCCGCGTTTGCTTACATAGACATAAGGACCTCAAACGTATCATGTAGCATGGGGCGGGAGTCACCTTTCGGATCATGCATCGTCCCCAGACCAGGTGTCACAGGTCCGAACTTTGGGATTTCGACTTCCCAAATGGTTTGTGATACCTAGAGCACGTTTGGTTCAGAAAATCAATATTACACTTTCAATAAAAAAGGGTTTTTACAAAGTCATTAGACACACCTTAAACCAACTTTATAAAAACAACTTTGAAAACTTGTTAAAGGTTTATTATTTCCAATCTAGTGTAAAAATTTAGCTAATCATAGCTTAAAGTTTTGCCACCAAGTAAAGGAAGATTTCATAGAGAAAACACTTTCAATTACTAAAACTGGTTGAAGTTCTTACAGACTCTGACATACTCAAAGACACGAAAACACCAAGTGGCTCGACTAACTAATCTAAAATTAGGGGGAAGAGAGAAGAATTGAGCGAGTTGTGAAGTGATAGAAGGCGAACGTTTATAGGCAAAGTCTGGAGTTTGGCACGGGCCGTGCTTAGAGTGGCACGGGCCGTGCCATGTCAGATAGATGATTCGAAATCTTCTGTCTTCAGGGGCACGGGCCGTATTTGTCAGAGCATGGGCCGTGCCATGCTAGGAGGCTTCAACACCGGGCGTGGTGGTTTAGAGACACAGGACATGCTGAGCCAGAGGAAGATATTTGTAGATCCGGGTCGGGCACGGGGCGTGCTAGGTTGGGCACGGGCTGTGCTAAAGGCATAATTTCCAAAAATTGCATTTCTCTTCACTTTTCTACTAGATTATGCTCCTTTTGGTATGTTGGCTTTAGAAAACCTGAAAAACTAAAAAGAAAACAAAATCGCTTTGTTTTGATGTTAGTAGCTAGGTTTTGTCCCGAAATGTGGGAATATTTTGGTATAAAAATATATATAATTGTGTGTACATAAAATATCCCCACACTTAAACATTTGCTTGTCCTCAAGCAAAACTTCATAACTAGGGGCCTTGACACATCCCAAAATTTTTATTTTTGTGTTTTTGTCAAGACTTGCATTGTTAAAAGCTATACCTCCTCCATTTTTCATATTTTAATCCACTGATTTATTTTTACCTTTTTTATTGAAGTAAGTTATTTATGACAAGCCTACTTGGAAATTTATTTAACCATGCACCTCACAAGTGGTCACTCGTCACTTGGGTTAGAGATTTTAATTTTCGGGGTGGACACTCATACCAAGGTAAAATGAAATAGAGAGCATATGCTTGACATGGAATCGAACCTCCACCGATCTCACTGTTGATACCTGATATGTACGTCGTGTGAAGTATCAAGCAATGTACAAGATCAAGTCAAGTTAGGTCAGGCCGAACCTGGTCCGAACCTGGAGTTCGGACTGGCCGAACCTGAGGTTCGGACGAAGCTCGGCCAGCTGGGTATAAATAGTTGTTTGGTCTTTGTAATAGTTAGTTCTGAGCGTGTGAGATTTCTGCTAAGTGTGTATTTCTGAGAGTGTTCTCTGTGTCTGTATTCTGATTGTTCTACTGATTGTAATTGTTCATTGTGATCAATATAACAGTTGGTTAATTACGTTTCGATGTTCGAATAGCTAGATCGAATAGACGATCCGATGCTCACGTGTTTTTTAGTGGTATCAGAGCTTTCTGGTTCACTCTACTGATCTGTGGTTGCTATTTTTGGACTTTTGGAGCGTTTTTAGTGATTCTCGAGTTTGTATTCGTGTTGTTCATCAATTCTATCGAGTGTTCGGTGTGAAATCTGCTTCTAAACCATTTTCTATCGGTTTTTTCTGACTCACAGTATTGAGTTTTGTCAAAATCAGTTCATTTTCGCGCGTTTTTGCAAAAGTATGTCTAAGTTCGGACCTTACTGGTCATGTTCGGAGTAACTGCTCCGAACTTAGAGTTCGGACCAAGCTCGGTGAGAGTTCGGTCAGTGTTCGGTCAAGATTCAGGGTTTGGTGCTAGTTCGGTGAGAGTTCGGAGTGTTTTGAGGTTCGGAGCTCGTTTGGAGAGAGTTCGGAGGTCTGTTCGGACAAAGTTCGATGTTCTGAAGTTCAGATAAAGTTCAGATTGTTTGATTTAGGTTCAGACGAAGTTCGGACGAAGTTCGGAGCTTAGATATAAGTTCGGAGAGAGTTCGGCCACCAGAATTCAATCTTTTCAAACGATGTCGGAATTTCAAGCTTTTGTCGAAATGCAGAGCGCGATGCAGACTATGCTAAATTTTGATAATGAAATTGGAACAAGTCAGAAAGTTCCTAAATTGTTGAAGTTGGAACATTATCACAATTGGAAACAACGTTTTTCAGCTTACATCAGCACAAATAATGTGGATTTATGGATTCCGATTCGCAAACTTTACATGCATCCACAAGCAGATGGAGATTTTAAAAGAATTCAAGATTTTGATGGTGATGAAAGAAAACTCTATGAGCTTGAAGAAAAAGCCTATGGTTATCTAACAATGGCTCTGCCCACTGAGTTGTTGCATTAATTTAGTACTTGCAAAAAGTCAAAACAATTGTGGGATGCATTGTCTGCTAGATGCGAAGGCAATGATCAATACAAGAAGAGTAGAAGAAAAGTGTTGAACAAAGAATTTGAGAATTTTCAACATTATGATAAAGAAACTATTCCTGCACTTGTATCCATATTTTCACATCTGATTTGTGAAATGAAGGTGGTGAACATTGAAAAGACCGAGGAGGAATTGAAAGAAAAATTAATGGAAGCATTACCAGAAAAATGGGAAAATTATGTCTTGTTGCTTACTCATGACAAAGATTATCCTGCATTATTATTTCATGATTTAACCGGAAAACTTCATGCTAGGGAGATGGAAATGATGACTTCAAACAAGGCTACTGCTACTTTGCAAAATCCTGAATTGTATCATGGTGAGAATACGGCAAGCATGAATGCTAAAGCTAAACCAAGCCTGAGTTCTGCACCAAGTACAGCTTTCTTGACTGGAATGTCTGATAATTCTGATAACAAGTCTCACGAGGTTGTAGCTTTACAATTCCAAATTGTTCAAGTCAGAATGTTTTTTCTGCTGAATCAACAGATGAGTGTGCTAAAATGATTTATGCATTGATTTCATCATCTTTTGGTTTGATTATCAAGAATGTTGCTGATGCAAAGTTAACCAGCGATGATCTTGATGCACTTGATGATGATCAATTAATTGTATTGGATATATCTTGGCAATATGCTATGTTATGTCAAAGATCGAATAGGTTCTTCAAGAAACATGGAAGAAATATTTCAGGTGATAAATTGGGTTTTGACAAGTCAAAGTTAAAATGTTATAAATGTTCGCAGCTTGGACATTTTGCCAAAGACTGTCAACAAGCAGATGCAAGCAAGCCTGGTTTTACTCAATCACCCAAGCCTGGTTTTACTCAACCATCTACTAGTAACACAAGCAAGACAACAACTTTGACAGCTCAACATGATGGTGTTTATGATTGGGGTCAACATTTTGGATATGATACATCGGCATTAATTGTCACATATGAGCAAGATGATTATTATTCTGATTCGAGTTCCTATGATGCTGCTGAGAATGAGAAATTTGAGTCTAAAATTGAAGCCTTGATGAAAGAAAAAGAATTTTTGATTGAAGAAGTCAAGAGAGTTTCGGCTGACTTAAACAAGATTAGTTCAGAGTGGGGAATTTCTAAGGAAAATGAGATGAAATTGGGTCTGAAGAATAAATGTCTCCTTAAAGAGATCAACTTGCTGAATGAAGTTTTAGAAATTTCTGAACAACATAAAAGGGATGTTGAAACTGCAACAGCTAAGATTTGTAAAGAAAGAGATGAGTTGGTGTTTGAAGTCAAGAAATGGAAAGATGAAGCAGAAGATACGGCTAATGATTTTCAGAATTTGTTTGATAAATCCAAAGTAAAGCTTGATTTACTTACAAAGACTGCTGAAGAATCTGCTGCTAAGATTGAAGCATATCAAGTTGACATGGAAAAATTGTTGGATGACAAGCGAGAGTTGATTTAGTGTTAATAAAGTTCAAAAGGCCAATTTGGAAATTCAAAAACGCAACGAGGATAAATTGAAGAAGGAGTTACATGAAGGACTTGACAATCTCCGGATGCAAAAATATGAAACTCATAAAGTTGCAAAGCGTTTAATGGCTACTGAGAAGGAGTTAGCTGATGCTCAACAGAAAATTTTTGATCTCAAAATTCAAGTCATCGATGCAAATCGCTTGTTGAACAATGTCTCTAATTCTTAAGTGTTTACAAGTTTTCTTACTAAGGATGAGAATTTTGAAAAGATGTTTGATAAAACAGCTTCACCTCCTGCTCAGATCAAGGAAGCCTTCAAAGACGTGAAGGAACAAGTTGATGAGTTTGATTATTGAAAATTATCATCATCTACTGATAAGGAAGAAAAGGTTGTGAACAAAAGAAGAACAAGAAAAACACAAAGAAGAAGGAAAAGAAATCTGAGTTTCCTCCAGCACCAAGATTTGTTTCTGGTTCATTGTCTGCTGACAATGAGAAATCAGCGACTTCAAGTGACAAGATGGAGTTTGATGAGAAAATTTTCTACGATCAAAAGAATGTGACTGAAGTCAAAGCTGAATTTTCTCGATTGGCAAAGCATGGGCATTTTACATCTGAGGAGAAGCTTTCTGGAAAGAAATTTGGGTTGGGTTTTCATGAGAAGAAAGATAAAACTGAGGAGGTTTCAGCATCTGCCCCATGCAACTTGAAGAAGCTTACGATGAAGCAAGTGAAAAAGGAAGTGTTCAAAGCAGATAAAGTTCTACCTCAGAGATTCTACAAGCTCAAAGGTTCTGATCAGATCTTCTCGGATAAAGAGTTTCCTCTTCACTGTGTGGATGCTCGGAAGATTTCTGAAGTTTTTGTGAAAGACAAAGTTTCTTCTGATGGTTCTTCATCTCGAAGCCCAACATCAAAATGGGTTCATGATCATCGCCGACAGGTATATGCTTCTTTATCTGATCATGTTCGAGATATTCACGTGTGTAACTCGTTACAGGTACATCCAAAGTGGGACAAATCAACACGAATCTGTTATGTTTGTCGCCGAACAGGGCATATGACAAAAGATTGTCCACTACCTGCTGTTTCACCCCAAAGATTTCACAAGAAATCGGTTTTTGGTAAATCTGCCAACACAAAGTTCTTTGATGAACAAGGCAGAGTTTTTGATGAAGTTGAGCCTACATTCTTTCATAAACAAAAACATTTTGTTCCACTGTTTCCAAAAGCTCAAAATGTAGGTTTATCATCACAGTCACCTGTGATTGTTTCATCAAAAGCTGAATTACCAAAACAACAGCAATGGAAACCTAAGGTGGTTTCTAAGCAAACCCAGAACACTGGTCGACTAGAAGCAATACGCTTCGGGTCATTTATGAACTAATTAGTTTGACCAGTGTGCAGGTACTTCTAGAAGACCTATCGATGATTGCAAAGTTATTGATGGAGGAGTTTCTGCTTAACTTAAATTTCACGATAAATCTTTCTAACCTGCAAATTTTCTGAATTCTAAATCTGCAAATTATCCGTGTTAATTGATCAAGTTTCTTTACTTACAAATTTTTTCTAAAAAAACCCAAAAATAGAGTTTTGTTTTGTGTAAAATGAAAATCCATAAATAGAGTTTTCATTTTAAGGGGGAGAATTGTAAGTAAGGGGGAGTAATTGAGAAAAAGCTTGTTATGGGAAGAAGGTAAATATATGCCAAATATATAATGAAGGAAGGTGAATACATGCAAAATATAAAATTGTGAGAAATTGATCATTGGGAAATAATGGTACATTGACTTACGTATCTGACTCATGGATAGAGTAGATGAAAGGGCCATAAGATCATTTTTTGATATGCTTGGTAGGCTCGGAAAATCAGAAAGTATTTAGATGTGATGTACACTAAATACTAATGTTTGACCATGTGGATAACATCTTGATGCATATTTCATGACACAAAAAGAAAAATAAGTGTGAAATTTAAAATGAGAAGTCACTGTGTATACATGTGTTCATTTTGCAAAGATTTAAACTTGTTTGATTTTCTTTATTTTGTCAAACGATCGGACTTTCTCTGCGTATCGAAAGATCGACCTGATAATTGTTCGTTTGATATTCTGCTTTATTTTCTTTGGTGTTTCGTATAACTCATCGGACTTTCTCTGCGTGTACGGAAGTACCGACCTGATTGTTGTTGGGTTATACAATTTCAACTTGTTTTATTTTCTTATTTTGTTAAATCCGAGGCCTTATCTGCGTATCGAAAGATCGACCTTAAGCTAGACGATTTAACGTTCTTATTTCTTTTTGCATGGAACACAGTTGACGATATCATGAAAATATTATGCGTTGTGAAAAATCACAAGTACTGTCACACAAAAGGAAAAAGAAAGAAAAAAAGAAAATGTCTGATTATGTCTGATAGTGTGGGATACACTGGTCAAAGCAAATCTAATCAATACCTTAACATATCCAGATGTTATGAGTATGATTCTGTCTGAGTTTAAGATGGACAAATTATACTGGCAATCAACATGACTTGTGTGCTTCAACTAATTGAAATTGAAATGTAGTTCAGTGCGTTATGACCAATATGATCCCATATAGTGATCTTTCTCATACCAAAAATAGTGTTTGATTCCGTATTGCAAGTTCATTTCATATCAAGATAAGCCAAAAAGATTTTCGGTGTGTTTTAGCATAAACATTGAAAAATCAAAAAGATTTTGTTTTTGCTTTATTTTCGATCTGATCAACACGTGATACAAATCAATTTTCAAAATCATATCTTGGAGTCTCAAAGAGACGTTTTGCGCCAAGATTATTTAAATGTTTGAGCAGGTTGCTATGTGCAAGATATTACAACTTCAAGTCTTCTGAAGATGTTGATGAAAGACCAGAGATACACTAAAATGTCATCAAGTATTCAAGATCAAGCTATGATCGAGTTGAGGAGGAGTTTGTTGCAAGATTCATTTCATTGGACGAATGGATTCTACACTTGAGGGGGAGCTTGGTTGAAGATACAGATTAGATGATGTTGAAGAGATATTGCACACGACGAGGGGGAGTTTGTTGATACCTGATATGTGCGTCGTGTGAAGTATCAAGCAATGTACAAGATCAAGTCATGTTAGGTCAGGCCGAACCTGGTCCGAACCTGGAGTTCGGACTGGCCGAACCTGAGGTTCGGACGAAGCTCGGCCAGCTGGGTATAAATAGTTGTTTGTTCTTTGTAATAGTTAGTTCTGAGCGTGTGAGATTTCTGCTAAGTGTGTGTTTCTGAGAGTGTTCTCTGTGTCTGTATTCTGAGTGTTCTACTTATTGTAATTTTTCATTGTGATCAATAAAACAATCGGTTAATTACGTTTCGATGTTCGAATAGCTAGATCGAGTAGACGATCCGATGCTCACGCATTTTCACTCACCAAAAGTCACAGGATCATCATGAGGTCTTTGAAAAGGGATAAGCTTGGGGTAGGGGTAGGATGGTTTTATTTGAAAAGGGTAAAAAGGCGTAAATAAAACGGTCTTTTTATTGATTTTTAAAAGAGTATGTTTTTCACTATTTTCTGAACGAATCTTCTAAAGGCACTTTTTGCTTTTGCCTCTAAGGGGGTTTTCCCTTTATTCGACCATTTTTTTAGACAACGGGTATAAAGTATAAGGTCCGTCTCGACTTCATGCCTTGTTATTAGCTTTTGAGAAAATAGTGAAAATCTGTTTTTGAAAACTTTTTTAAATAACCATTTATTTACTAAAACAAAGGGGGGTGTAGAAAGGAAAGGTTTAGGGGGTTTTGGGGTATTTTGCAGAGGGGGTTTATTCTGCAAATATGAAAGGGGTTAAGAAATGAAAGGGTTTAGGCTCAGAGGGGCTTACTAGGGGGATGTTTTTGGTAGAAAGTGAGGTGAGAAGAAGAAATCCTAATTGCATTAATTCTTTAATACCGTGGCTTCTGATTTTGTCCGTCTTGGGACGTATTGCCATGTCAAGTTCTACCTCTATCGCATTTACCTGGTTTTTCTCAAAGAAAAGAAAAAAGAGCATGTTTTATAGTTAATCATGCTATAAGGGCTCAAATTCTCACTGTCAAGGGAAAGGGGAAGTGTAAGTTCATTATTAAATAAATTTGGTTTCCTCTTGTCAGTAAAAATTCCACTTCAAAATTTTGAGGTATTTACAAATTAATGGATTATAAGTTGATAAACGGGAGGAGGAAAAATTTTTAGACACCTTTCTTTTTAAAACAACAATTTTTTGAAAAATTTGGGCAGTAAAGAAGCAGGTTTTCCAAGGAAGTTTTGTGTAAGGCTTGAGTTGGACGAAGCAATTTTTTTTGGTTTCTGGATTTACCAAAACTGTTCCAATCCCCACACTCAAATTGCATATTGTCCTCAATGTGTCGAAACGCATACAAAATAAGGAAAATATAAAAGAAAAGTAAAGGGCTACAAAAAATTTGGTAGAGTTTCCTCTGTAAACAGGATATTTTACCCGTGGGATGGTTACCACGCCATGCTGTTTTGACATATCGGTCCAGTCTGCTGTAGAGCTAGCCATGTACCTTCTTCTAAACTACTCAAGCCACAACACAGTTAAATAAAAAAAACAAACTAACTAACTACATACGGTGACATCATCCATAAAAAAAAATAAAAATGTATCCACCATCAGAAAGATAAAAATAAAATGTATCAATCCAAATGTCAAGTGTCAAATGCACGGAAAACATCATCGTGCAACCATGGGTCAGAAAGTTATACCTACTAATCGGATTCATGATCGAAAGCTGAGTCACTACCACCATAAAGGTCCCTCACCTGGTCGGCCATATCACCAATCGAACCTCTTCTGGAGGTCAGCGACCTTCTCATGCAGCCCCCATAACTCCGTCTGCATGCTCTGGGTGCGATTGTCTATTGCTTGGACGATAGTGTGGGTTAGCTAGAGGGAGAGGTAGAGGTCCATCATAGTAAGGAATCTTGGGGCCCGCGGGTCTGCCTCGTGGTGCTGCTGGTGCTGATACTACTGCTGCTACTCTGCGTCTATTGATTCGATCGAAAGTGGATCCCATACCTGGTGTAAGCTATCCATCATCCTGAAAGGAGGATGAGGAGTGACTGTGATGAAGCGGCGGGTATAGTCCATGTCTGTATAGAGAGTGGCGGGGGATCTGACGAGCTCCAGAGGGATGGAAGTGTGGTAGGCCCTGTAGATGCTGAGAACTAGGCCTCCATACAGTAGCGGGCTATGGTCATCAGAGTTGGCATCATGAAGAAGGTGGCTGTATAAGGCGTGGGCGAGGATAATGGGCTCTCCCACGGTGAAGCAGTAGAATACCAACATATCCTTCAGGTTGACCACGTCGCTCGACTTGCCCTGGCAAACACAGATTTAGCAAGGCAGCTGTGGATGTAGCGGTGCAGTGGGTCCCTCAGCTTGGTGCTCTTCGTGGCGCTCGGGTTATACCTGGTGGGTCCAGAGCCAATCCTCTCCTAGAGAGCCTGACGGGCTACCCCGTGGGCTGGGTCGGATCTAGTCTCCTCGTGTGGAAGGAACCAACGAGATGCGGCCAAAGCAGGCAGCTCGTGCTAATGGTCGGCTCCTATCTTCGTTATAAACTCCGTCAGCGACCACAAATACCAATGTCTTCCTAATTTGAACTGAACAGCTCTGGGCTCGTTTATGTTCGTGACATCTGGGTGGAACATAAACGAAGCCAGGAACTCAATGGTGCAGTCCCTGACTCCAACCGACAGGAACAGGTCAAAGAGCCTCCTCATCGGAGCCGAGACGAACTCCGTGTAGCGGTGGAGCTAGTGCAGCTGCTCCAGTGTGTCAGCATGGGGAATCCTGGCCTGGCCATCATCCCGAGGGATGAGCCTTCGGAGTCGTTTGTGGCAGTATTTTTCATTTCTTAAGCTGAGTGTGGTCCAATCTGTCCTGAAATGGAAAACACAAAGATATTAGTGCAAATCACACGAAGAAAAATGCAGTTTTTGATGATCAGAGGGTTTGGCACGACCACATTGGCTGGGAACGAACGGGTGTATCACCGATTAACAATATGGGGTCGTGCTGAGTTTGGCACGGCACGTGTTGTTCATACCTAGGCTGGAATCAACGATGAAGAACAGCACAGGGCGTGCTCAACACGACACGTACCATGTTGTTCATATTTGTTCGTTATTTATCCATAAAGAACAGCACGGGGCGTGCTTTACTCGGCACGACCGGTGTTATTCATCGGAAGAACAACACGTGGGTGTGCTAAGTTTGGCACGGCCTGTGTTGTTCTTGGTGTTCATCCCAATTAATCCAGAAAATCAAGATTTTTACGAAAACTAAAGATTTTTATATGTATATGTTCGTAATCCTCCGATTTTAACAACCCTACTAACAATTTTTCCAAAACTTAATCCGTTTATCCATGATCTAGACTTTTCTAAACTATAGTTCTTGGAGAAAATTGTCAAAAACTGCTCTAATTCGTGTGTTTTGACATGGATTATCAACATGGATGATTGTATGACACTTATTATACACAATCCTACAGTTAATTTCATCGAATTCGGGCTAGAAATCACAGTTTCGAATTTAGCCCCAAATTGGGTAAAGTTCTAACCTAACTAAAAGAGTGAAGAAAATTTGGGGTTTTCTGGTTACTTACATGGTAATGGAGGGTAGATTGATGAAGAATCACGGCCATGTGGAGGATTTTCGACCAGAGAAAATTTTGTAACACGTCCCGTGCTAAATGACATCATAAAGGGGTGTTTCACCCGTTTGTCCGGTTTCTGTCGAGTTTAGCACGACCCGTGCTTGGTTTGGCACGGGGGCGTGCTGAACTGTTTTAACCGTTTTTTATTATTAAATAATTTCCCTTTGAAATAAAGTGACTTTTTTTTAAATTACTTAATTATTTATTATTTAAAAGATGTCATACTTAGAACGTGTCGAGCTACAGGTTCCTCTGGTGATGTGCGGTTATGCAAGGAACCTAAAACCATAAATTTTTCTTCAAAAATTATTAATTCTAAGAACAGCTTGGTTTATTTACAGGTTGGAAGTTAGACCTGGCTTATTAACATTTTGATAAACTTCGGAGACTTAGTTTTGATTGAAATCCTATTTAATTCTATCAGTCGGGAAATTCTGATAGGATCAAAACATTTACCTGGGCCGAGGGTTATTATTTTCATAAAATTTATGACAATAACTTCCCTAGACTTTGATGATTTCTTTTCTTTCCTTCTTGATTGACTGTCCCTTCCCGTGGATCCTTCCTATGCCTGAGAAGAAAGATTGTTGGCCAGACATATTCTTCTGAAGGTGCAGTGTAGCTGGGTGATCAAAAAGTGAAAGGTTGTTTTTATAATATATATACTATATATTAGGTTAAGAAAATATAATAATAAATAAGATAGAAATAAAATAGGAGAATTATGGTTAAGCTGTTAACTTAGATTTTTCTTGGAATCCTTGTTTGTGTCCCCAGCAACGACGCCAAAAAGCTTGGTGTGTGCTGAGGTGTTTATAAAATATGGTAAATTTATAATACTTGACTTACTTGACAACTACCATTTCACCACATTACACGGGCAAATATACCCATCGTGGGCAGTATAGTAGTGGTAAGCTAAATCAGGGTCGATCAGGACACAATGAAAAATGAGAGCTCCCAATATTCAATCTTTGGCAACGTTTAATCAAACATTATCTTTGTTTTTAGGGGAAAATAATTTTAATAATATATATATATATATATATATATATATATATATATATATAAAATGGATTTTCGAACTCAAGTAGTCGTAGTCAATATTGACTGGAATAATCATACCAGTTACTCATAGACAAGTTATTTATTTATAACTTTGGGTTAAGATTGTCAATTGGCAGGCAACTAGACCGTCTCTCAGCCTCAAATCTAGTTTCACTACTCTCCCAGGTGATCATGTACGAGGAGTACGAATCCCAGGGAGCTGTGTTGCCAATAGACAAATATAGTGGTATAATGCCACTTACTTATGGGGTCCCTCAAACCGGTTGACTTACCGTACTCGACACGCAGTCTTGAACCAGCAGGGGAAGAACCCTGCGTGCTGGATTATATTATTGTGAAAATGATTTTTTTTAAGGGACTAAGGTCCATTTCTTCCATGTACCGCTCTCTCGCATGCACGTCCGGCGTGACCAGAGCCAAGTTCACAAACATGTACCATCTCGACTTCCATGAAGTGAGAAAATATTACCAACCCCCATTCCCAACCAAATACTCTGTACCCGCACTTGCGTGATAGCCGAGTTTGCTTACATAGACATAAGGACCTCGAACGTATCATGTAGCATGGGGCGCGACTCACCTTTTGGATCATGCATCGTCCCCCGGCCGGGTGTCACAGGTCCGGCCATTGGGATTTCGACTGCCCAAATGGTCTGTGATACGTATAGCACGTTTGGTTTAGATAATCAATAATACACTTTCAATAAAAAGGGTTTTCACAAAGTCATTAGACACACCTTAAACCAACTTTATAAAGACAACTTTGAAAACTTGTTAAAGGTTTATTATATCCAATCAAGTGTAAGAATTTAGCTAATCATAGCTTAAAGATTTGCCAGCAAGTAAAGGAATATTTCATGGACAAAATACTTTCAGTTAATAAAGCTGGTTGAAGTTCTTACAGACTCAGAAATACTTAAAGACACGAAAACACCAAGTGGCTCGACTAACTAATCTAAAAGTAGGGGTGAAGAGAGAAGAATTGAGCGAGTTGTGAAGTGGGAGAAGGTCGTGCTTAGAGGGGCACGGGCCGTGCCATGTCATATAGATGATTCGAAATATTCTTCCTTCAGGGGCACGGGCTATGTTTGTTAGAGCACGGGACGTGCCATGTCAGGAGGCTTCAACACCGGGCGTGGTGGTTCAGAGACACGGGGCGTGGTGAGCCAGAGGAAGATTTCTGTAGATCCGGGTCTGTCACACCCCCAAAAATCCCATGCGCGACAACGCGCCGCAGGGAGCGTGACAAACCAAGATCGAACACATTAGCCATACGAACAGTCTATATGCAATGTAAATTTAAACCAAAGTAAATGCGTTCTGAAATGCGGAAGCGTAAACGGAAAAAGTTGTAATAAATGTTCAAGCGCCCAAACATGCGCAAACCAAAAGATGATTAGTTTTGAAAAGTATTAAAGTCTAATATGCATACATGATAATCATAATCCATAAGTGGTGCATCCTAGCTCGTGGCAATCAATCCAGTTTAGCGACCTGAGAATTAACATGCTTAAGTGTCAACACAAAGGTTGGTGAGTTCACAGGTTTAATCAGTTCATCAGTTTAACAGTTTAGTAAAATCCAGATAATATATCAATAGTTAGCTAGACTATTTTCAAGAAATCAGTGCACGTTTGACTAGATCAACTAGCTATCCAGATACTGAAGCTCGACAAGTTCAATTGTATCTCGTTAAGACTAAGAAGTTTATAACACCCGTTCGATATCCAATCATGCCAGATCGACTGAATCGGGTGGGGTTGTCAACCCAGTAGATCTACTAAATATGTTCCCGCTGATGTCACATTGACAGTAACTATAAAGTGAGGGCTTTATCATAAGTGTGCCACTATCATTCAGGTGATATAATTATCTAACAGTTCAAATGTTGCATGTTAATCTCCCCCAACAGGATTTAAAACAGTAAAATGGGGCCGTGAAACTCACCTTAGGCTGCTCAGCAAAGTTTCCAGATAAACATTTAATTCAAGTAGCAAGAACGAGTCTTGTGCAAGAAATCAATCACCTAACGAGCATAAATGTATAAGTGTGTGTTCTATAAACTATAAGTCTAACGTAATCGGCAAAAACGAATGATCGTGGAGTCTAAAACAAGTCGAGGATGGCACTTGTGCCAAATCTGAGCGATTATCGAAATGGTACAAGAATATACAATATATATTAATATTATATATATTCCAAGTTCAAATATTCTAAAATAATATATTTATATATATATAATATATATTTACTAAACGCTCAAGAAGTGTTAATAACGAATTTGCGAGAACAATGCATATTTTTATATATTAAAGGTTATCATAAAATATTCGGTTATTTCAATAAATTTCAATGATATAAGTTTATATATTAATCTACTCCAAAATATATATTTCACCTTTTCATGTAAAACCCGAAATATTATATCAATATATATTTATATAGATGTTAGAATAATATTTTTAATTTAAAATGACAAGTTAAACATATTTTATAACCCAAAATATGATTTACAAGGTTTTAATGGTTCAAATATGTTTTTACGGGTTGAGATACGACGAGGAACAATTTCGGTACAAGTTTATGTAATTTTCTACTAAAATATATATACATATATTTTCCTTTTTATGAAAAACCATAGTTTTTAGATCATTATATATGAATTATGTTAGGAAAACTATGTTTTAGTCCAAAGCGTCAAACTTTACGAGTTTACTAGTCAAACTACGTTTTTACGGGTTTAAATCCTCTCAAGAAATCGTTTCAGACAAATTTTGGTTCACTAGGTGGCCTAAATCTCAAAAAGAAGATAAATACGAAAAACCAAGGTTGCTGGGACTCGAACCCGCGACCTCTCGGTCGATTCACAAAGCCCTGCCCACTGGGGCAAATCTTCGATCCGTTAATACTGCGAACTGCAATGCTTTTGTTTAGCAAAAGAGACCAGACTTGATAACAGAATGAAAGGAGAACAGAAAAAGAAAATGAAGGGGACGAGTTTCGAACTCGCGTCCCTTGCCTAACAGTCAAGCGCTCAAACCAAACGTGCCAGATTGGTGTCTGGTTTATATCCAGAAATGAAATTATATAACTTGTACATGCCTGACCTCATCTTCTTTATTATGAACTCCGGTGGCCGGAGTTTTATTCCGGTCACCGGAAAATCGCGAAAACACAAATAAACCTAGAAAAAGATGCGATTAACAAGAGGGAGTATTTACCTTGTGTCGGAGATGAAGTTCGAGGTGATTTTGAACCCGAAAACAAACCCAAAACTTAACCGCAAACTCCGAGTACAGTCACGAAACTCAAATTGGTTTGTTCCTGGTTGCTCCTCAGGGGCTCAGGACCCCAAGGATGTGTCGAGTGATGGTAAATAGTGGCTAGGCAGTGGTGGTTCGGTGGTGGTCTCGGTGAGTTTTGTTTCGTCGGAAACAGAGAACGAGAGGAGAGCTTGCGAGAGAGAAGGAGTGTGTGTTGAGGTTTGCTAATGATCGTCATCTATATTATTGGGATCAAATAACCGATCCGAAATTGAAGAAGGAATTATGTCGGTTTAATTACGGAGCGATGATCGTGCGATGGTTTCTGGATGTGTTTAAATTCGACTTTTGCCTATTGGCAAAAACAGTCCCTCCAGGTAATAGAATATAGGCTCACAGAATCTGGAAATTACAAGTTAACCCCCTGGGACTTTATATAGACCAAAGAAATTTATGAAATGACGAACCCGGTCCCCCAAGGTTTAAGAGTACCAACGATCTAACGCGGGTTAACGGAAAATGTTTATAACGATGAATATACGAAGGACGTCAAAATATATTAATTGTCTAGCGTTATAAGGATTATAAATCTTGTTTTACTAAAATAAATCATGGAATATAATTCCACCATTATATATTTTAAACCACATAAAATCATAACATAGAGGTATAAAGCTCATAACTTATATATTTAAGTCGCATATAACTATATAAATAGCTTGTAATTAAAACCCTTTAATTACATAAAATCATAAATCTCATAAAATCATATTATATACATAAGTATTTAATCCACATAAAATCATAGAATTTCAATCGTTTAAACTTTTGGTGTATGCTCGTATAGTGATTATTACACAAAACCCTGATTGCTAAAGTCAACGCAGCTAAGCACATAAATGTTCACACAACATTTAATACGTTTTAAGTTCAGTTAATGTCAGAAAATGACCTGAAAAGTCGGATTGTCACAGTATCCCCTTGTTGAAGAATTTTCGTCCTCGAAAATTGCGTAACGCGATAAAAGTTAATGAGCTAGACACAAGGAAAAGAAAAGAAAAATTCTCAGTCGTCACATCATCCCCTTGTTGAAGAATTTTCGTCCGCGAAAATTTATCCAGTACCTGAACTAGATGAAGGCTGATCTATGAACAGTCTGGGATATTTCTTCATTATTTGATCCTCGCGTTCCCAGGTGAATTCAGGACCATGTCTCGAGTTCCAACGAACTTTAACGATTGGGATTTTGCTACGCTTTAACTGTTTAACCTCCCGGTCCATAATTTTTACCGGTTCTTCGATGAATCGAAGTTGTTCGTCCACATGTGTTGATACCTGTTATGTACGTCGTGTGAAGTATCAAGAAATGTAAAATATCAAGTCAATTTAGGTCTGGCCGAACTAGGTCCGAACCTGAAGTTCGGACTGGCCGAACCTGAGGTTCGGACGAAGCTCGGCCAGCTAGGAATAAATTTGTGTTTGATCTTTGTAATAGTTAATTCTGAGCGTGTAAGTCTTTTGTTAAGTGTGTGTTTTCAAGGTGTTTCTCTGTGTTGTGTTTCTGAGTGTTTCACTGATTGTAATTGTTCGTTTCGGTCAATAAAACAATCGGTTAATTACGTTTCGATGTCCGATTAGCTAGATCGAGTAGACGATCCTATGCTCACGCATTTTCAAGTGGTATCAGAGCTTTCTGGTTCACTCTACTGATCTGTGGTTGCTATTGTCGGATTGTTGAAGCATTTTTTAAGTTTCTCGAGTTTGTTTTCGTGTTGTTCATCAATTCTATCAATTATGTGGTGTCAAATTTGTTCCTAAATCATTTTCTATCGGTTTTTCTGAGTCACAGTATCGAGTTTCATCAAAATCCGTCCTTTTTCGCGCGTTTTTGAAAACTGAGTTCGAAGTTCGAAGTTGTCTGATCAGGTTCGGAGTAACTGCTCCGAACTTAAAGTTCGGTCGATATTCGGTCAGGGTTCGGAGTTGTCTCGGTCAGGGTTCGGAGTGATTTGAAGTTCGGACCTAGTTCGGTGTGTCTTTGGTGAGAGTTTGGTCTATCTTGGTCTAGTTCGGAGTTTATTTACGTTCGGTCAAGGTTCGGAGGTAGTTCGGTGCTAGATCGGAGTATTTGAGGAGTTCGGACTTTGGATTTAGGTTCGGACAGAGTTCGGAGGTCAGTGTTTGGTTCGGAGCAAGTTCGGCGACCAGATTTCAAATTTTTCACGATGTCGGAATTTCAAGCTTTTGCCGCAATGCAAAGTGGGATGCAAACCATGCTAAATTTTGATAACAAAATCGGAACAAGTCAGAAAGTTCCCAAATTG
This sequence comes from Deinandra increscens subsp. villosa, assembly GCA_039602395.1. NCBI lineage: Eukaryota > Viridiplantae > Streptophyta > Magnoliopsida > Asterales > Asteraceae > Deinandra > Deinandra increscens. Next base: position 19,192,664 of record JBCNJP010000017.1, read on the forward strand.
TTGAAGCTGGAAGATTATCAAAATTGGAAGAAACCGTTTTCTGCTTATATCAGCACAAATGATATTAATTTATGGATTCCAATTCGAAAGTTGTATGAACGACCAACTGAAGATGGAGATTTTAGAGAAATTCAAGATTTCGACGCTGCTGAAAGAAAAAGTTATGAGCTTGAAAAGAAAGTTTATGGTTATCTTACTATGGCTTTACCAACCGAGTTGTTACATCAATTCAGCACTTGTAAGAAATCGAAGCAATTGTGGGATGCTCTCTCAGCAAGATGTGAGGGTAATGATGATTACAAGAAGAGTCGGAAGAAAGTATTAAACAAAGAATTTGATAATTTTTAAAACTATGAAAATGAGAACATTACTGCTCTCGTTTCACGGTTTTCACATCTAATGAGTGAATTAAAGATAGTTGGTATTGAGAAATCTGATGCTGATTTGAAGGAAAAGATTATGGAAGCTTTACCTGAAAAGTGGGAGAATTATGTTTTGCTGCTCACTCATGACAAGGATTTTTCTACAATGACGTTTCACGAGCTTACTGGAAAACTTCATGCTCGAGAAATGGAAATGTTAAATTCAAAGAAATCAACTGCTACTTTGCAAAATCCTGAATTGTATCATCGTGAGAATACGGCAAGCATGAATGCTAAAGCTAAACCAAGTCTGAGTTCTGCACCAAGTACAACTTTCTTGACTGGAATTTCTGATAATTCAGATAACAAATCTTCACGGGGTTGTAGCTTCAATATTCAAAACTTATCAAATCAGACCGCTTTTTCTGCACAATCTACAAATGATTGTGCAAACATGATTTCTGCTTTAATTTCATCATCGTTTGGGTTGATTATCAAAGATGTTGCTGATGCCAAGATTACAAGGGATGATCTTAACGAACTTGATGATGATCAATTGCTTGAATTAGATTTAGCTTGGCAATATGCTATGCTTGGTCAACGATCGAAACGATTTTTCAAAAAACATAACATGGGTTCAGCTAATTTCAATGGGCACTTAGGTTTTGACAAGTCTAAGTTGAAATGTTATAAATGTTCGCAGCTTGGACATTTTTCCAAAGAGTGTCAACAGGCACATGCAAGCAAGCCTGGTTTTACACAATCACCCAAGCCTGGTTTTACTCAACCATCTACTAGTAACACATGCAAGACAACAGCTTTGATGGCTCAAAATGATGGTGTTTGTGATTGGGGCATGCATTATGATACATCAGCATTAATTGTCACACATGACCAAGATGATTATTATTCTGATTCAAGTTCATATGATGCTGCTGAAACTGAGAAATTTGAATCTAAGATTGAAGCTTTAATGAAAGAAAAAGAATTTTTGATTGAAGAAGTCAAGAGAGTTACTGCTGAATCCAAAATGATTAATTCGGAGTTGGAAATTTCTAAGGAAAATGAGAAGGAATTGGGTTTGAAGAATGAATGTTTGCTTAAAGAGATCAAATTGCTGAATGAAGTGTTTGAAATTTCTAAACAAGATAAAAGGAATGTTGAAACTGCAAATGCTACGATCTGTGAAGAGAGGGATGAGTTGGTGAAAGAAATCAAGAAATGGAAGGATGAAGCGGAGGATACTGCTTCTGATTTCACAAATTTGTTTGATAAATCAAAAGTCAAGCTTGATCTGCTGACATGGAATGTTGAAGAATCAACTGCTAAGATTGAAGCATATCAAGTTGATATGGGAAAGTTGTTAGATGAGAAGCGAGAATTGGTTCCTGTAAATAAAGTTCAAGCAGCGAATTTGGATATTCAAAAGCGAAATGAAGCTAAATTGAAGAAGGAATTATTTGAAGATCTTGATAATCTTCGCTTACAAAAATTTGAAACTCACAAGGTTGCGAAGCGATCGATTGCTAAAGAAAAAGAATTTGCTGAGGCTCAACAAAAAAATTTCTGATTTGAAAATTCAAGTTCTCGATGCTAATCGATTGCTTAACAATGTGTCAAATTCTCAAGTCTTCACAAGCTTCTTGACAAGTGATGCTAATTTTGAGAAGATGTTTGATAAAACTGCTTCACCCCCTGCTCATATCAAAGAAGCTTTCAAAGATGTAAAGGACCAAATTGCTGATTTTGATTATTAAAAGGTTTTCACATCTACTGTTGAGGATGAGAAAGTTGTGCCGAAGAAGAAGAACAGGAAAAATAAGAAAAAGAAGGAAAAGAAATCTATAGTTTCTTCTGTTCCAAAGTTTGTATCGGGTTCATCTTCTGCTGATAATGAGAAGTCGGCTACTTCTAGTGACAAGATTCAGTCTCAACCTGAGTTTGATGAAAAGATCTTTTATGATCAAAAGAATGTAACTGAAGTGAAAGCTGAATTTTCTCGATTAGTGAAGAATGGACATTGTTCATCTGAGGAGAAGATTTCTGGAAAGCATGAAGGATTGGGTTTTCACGGGATGAAAGACAAAGCTGAGAAGGTTCCAGCATCATCATCTCAAGATTTGAAGAAATTAAAGATGAAACAAGTGAAGAAGAAAGTTTTTCAAGCTGATAAAGTTCAACCTGAGCGGTTTTACAAACTCAAGGGTTCGGATCAATTATTTTCTGACAAAGAATTTCCACTTCATTGTGTTGATGCTCGGAAGATTGCTGAGGTTTTTGTGAAAGCTAACATTTCTTCTGAAAGTTCTCAATCTCGAAGCCCTACATCCAAATGGGTACATGATCACAGGCATCAGGTATATGATTCTCATTCTGATCATATTCGAGATATACATGTGTGTTCTTCGCAGGTACATCAAAGGTGGGACAAAACGGAAAGAATCTGTTATATTTGCCGCCGAACTGGGCATATGGCAAAAGATTGTCCATTACCTGCTGATTCACCCCAAAGATTTCACAAGAAATCAGTTTTTGGTAAACCTGCCCACACAAAGTTCTTCGATGAACAAGGCAGAGTTTTTGATGACATTGAACCTACATTCTTTCATAAACAAAAACTTTTTGTTCCAATGTTCTCAAAGGTTCAAAATGTAGGTTCATCATCACAGTCACCTGTGATAAGTTCATCTCAAACTGTTTTACCAAAACAACAAAAATGGAAACCTAAGGTGGTTTCTACGCAAAACAAGGACACTGGTCGACCAGAAGCAGTCCGCTTCGGGTCATTTTTGGACTAATTAGTTGGACCAGTGTGCAGGTACTTCTAAGAAGACCTATCAACGATTGTAAAGTTGTTGATGGAGGAGTATTCTACTTAACTTAAATTTCATGATAAATCTTTCTAACCTGCAAATTTTCTGAAATTCTAAAATCTGCAAAATATCCGTGTTGATTGATCATTTTTCTTTGCTTACAAGTTTTTTCTCAAAAACCAAAAATAGTGTTTTGTTTTGTGTAAAATGAAAATCCAAAAATAGCGTTTTCATTTTAAGGGGGAGAATTGTAAGTAAGGGGGGAGTAATTGAGAAAATGCGTGTTATGGGGAGAAGGTGAATACATGCCAAATATATAATGAAGGAAGGTGAATACATGCCAAATATAAAATTTGTGAGAAATTGATCATTGGGAAATGATGGTACATTGGCTTACGTATCTGACTCATGGATAAAGTAGATGAAAGGGCCATAAGATCATTGTTTGATATGCTTGGTAGGCTCGGCAAATCAGAAAGTATTCAGATATGATATACACTATATACTAATGCTTGACCATGTGGATAACATCTTGATGCATATTTCATGACACAAAAAGATAAATAAGTGTGAAATTCAAAATGAGAAGTCACTGTGTATACATGTGTTCATTATGCAAAGATTTAAAGTTGTTTGATTTTCTTTATTTTGTCAAACGATCGGACTTTCTCTGCGTATCGAAAGATCGACCTGGATCGTTGTTCGTTTGATGTTCTGCTTTATTTTCTTTGGTGTTTCGTATAACTCATCGGACTTTCTCTGTGTGTATGAAAGTACCGACATGATTGTTGTTGAGTTATATATTTTCAACTTGTTTTATTTTCTTATTTTGTTAAATCCGAGGCCTTATCTGTGTATCGAAAGATCGACCTTAAGGTAGACGATTAACATTCTTATTTCTTTTTGCATGGAACACAGTTGATGATATCATGAAAATATTATGCATTGTGAGAAATCACAAATGTTATCACACAACGGAAAAAGAAAGGAAAACTGAAAATGTCTGATTATGTCTGATAGTGTGGGATACACTGGTCACAGCAAATGTAATCAATACCTTAACATATCCAAATGTTATGAGTATGATTCTGCCTGAGTTTAAGTTGAACAAATTATACCAGCAATCAGCATGACTTATATGTTTCAGTTAATTGAAATTGAAGTGTAGTTCAGTGCGTTATGTCTAATATGATCCCATATAGTGATCTTTCTCATACCAAAAATAGTGTTTGATTCTGTATTGCAAGTTCATTTCATATCAAGATAAGACCAAAAAGATTTTCAGTGTGTTTTAGCATAAACTTGGAAAATCAAAAAGATTTTAGGTTTGTTTTGATATACACTTTCAAAAAGTCAAAAAGATTTTATTTATGCTTTATTTTCGATCTGATCAACACGTGATATAAATCTTTTTCAAAATCATTTCTTGGAGTCTCAAAGAGACGTTTTGCGCCAAGATTATTTAAATGTTTGAGCAGGTTGCTATGTGCAAGATATCACGACTTCAAGTCTTCTGAAGCTGTTGATAAAAGACCAGAGATACACTTTAATATCATCAAGTATACAAGATCAAGTTACGATCGAGTTGAGGAGGAGTTTGTTTGAAGATTTATTTCATTGAACGAACGGATTCTACACTTGAGAGGGAGCTTGATTGAAGATACAGAGTTGATGATGTTGAAGAGATACTGCACACGACGAGGGGGAGTTTGTTGATACCTGTTATGTACGTCATGTGAAGTATCAAGAAATGTAAAAGATCAAGTCAATTTAGGTCTGGCCGAACTAGGTCCGAACCCGAAGTTCGGACTGGCCGAACCGGAGGTTCGGACAAAGCTCGGCCAGCAGGGTATAAATTTGTGTTTGATCTTTGTAATAGTTAGTTCTGAGCGTGTAAGTCTTTTGCTATGTGTGTGTTTTCAAGGTGTTTCTCTGTGTTGTGTTTCTGAGTGTTTCACTGATTGTAATTGTTCGTTTTGATCAATAAAACAATCGATTAATTACGTTTCGATGTCCGATTAGCTAGATCGAGTAGACGATCCTATGCTCACGCATTTTCAACATGCAACTCTTCGAGTGGAGTGATTAATGTCTCATCTGCTAAACATTTCTTTAAATTTGACACATGAAAGACGTTATGTATCCCACTTAGCTCTGCTGGTAAGTTTAGTTCATACGCTGATAGACCAATTCTTTTATATAATATCGAATGGCCCAATGTATCTTGGGTTTAACTTACCACGCTTACCAAAACGCACTACACCCTTCCAGGGTGAGACCTTTAACAAGACCTTGTCTCCTTCCTCAAATTCCAAATGTCTTCGCCGTTTATCAGCATAACTTTTCTGTCTATCTCGTGCGGCTGCCATACGATTACGAATTTGTACGAGTTTCTTCGTTGTCTCGAGTACTAACTCAGGACCTGTGAGTTGACTGTCACCGACTTCCGCCCAACAGAGTGGTGATCTACACTTTCGCCCGTAAAGTGCTTCAAACGGAGCTACACCAATACTGGTGTGATAACTGTTGTTATAGGAAAATTCCACTAAGGGTAAGTACTTATCCCAACTTTCACCAAAATCAATCGCACATGCACGCAACATTTCTTCAAGAGTTTGAATGGTCCATTCACTTTGACCATCGGTCTAAGGGTGATATGCAGTACTCATATCCAGACGTGATCCCAATGCTTCATGTAGAGATTCCCAACATTTAGATGTAAATCGTGCGTCTCAATCTGATATAATAGAAACTGGTACTCCATGTCGCGAGACGATCTCTTTAAGATAAATTTTGCCTAATGTCTCGGAGGTATCAGTTTCCTTGATTGGTAGAAAATGTGCCGACTTGGTTAAACGATCAATAATTACCCAAATTGTATCACATCTACTTGCTGTACGGGGTAGCTTTGTGATAAAGTTTATAGCTATTCCCTCACATTTCCACTCGGGAATTTTTGGCTGTTGAAGTAACCCTGCCGGTTTCTGGTATTCCGTCTTAACCTTGAAACAAGTCAAGCACTTGCTTACGTAAGTGGCAATGTCTACTTTCATCTTAGGCCACCAGTAAATCAGTTTCAAATCTTGGTACATCTTATCCGAGCCTGGATGAATAGAGTAACGAGACTTATGGGCTTCATCCATAATCAATGCCCTCAAATTTCCATACACGGGAATCCATATTCGGTTCGCAAAATACCGGATACCATCGGATCTAACTTCCAGTAATTTATCCATACCCCGCAAGGATTCTAATTCAATGTTCTCATCTTTGAGTGCTTCGAGTTGTGCATTCCGGATTTGATCTGGTAATCCTGCATGAATAGTAGTAAGTTGTAACGCACGAACTCTTCTAGGCTTGGGGTTATCCTTCCGGCTTAAGGCCTCCGCTACTACATTAGCTTTGCCTGGATGGTATCCAATTGCGCAATCGTAGTCATTAAGAAGTTCCACCCAACGACGTTGTCTCATGTTCAACTCCTTTTGAGCAAAGATATGCTCGAGACTTTTGTGATTAGTGTAGATAGTACACTTTGTACCATAAAGATAATGTCTCCAAATTTTCAACGCGAAAATGACTGCTCCCAACTCCAAATCATGAGCTGTATAATTCTGCTCGTGAATCTTTAACTGACGAGAGGCATAAGCTATGACTTTCTCCCTTTGCATCAGCACGCAATCTAATCCTTGCTTCGATGCATCACAATACACCACGAAATCATCACTACCCTCTGGTAGGGATAATATTGGAGCGCTACAAAGTTTCTGCTTTAGTAGCTAAAAAGCGGCGTCATGCTTTTTATTCCAGTTATACGCCATTTATTTATGCGTTAGCGCCGTAAGAGGTTGGGCTATCTTTGAAAATCCCTTAATAAATCGTCTATAATAACCTGCCAAACCAAGAAATTGGCGAATTTTCGTGGGTATTTTGGGCGCAGGCCAATTCTTAATTGCCTCAACTCTGATTGGATCAACGTGAATCCCCTGATCATTAAGAACATGACCAAGAAATTGCACCTCATGCATCCAGAAATCACACTTTGAAAATTTTGCATACAATTGCTCATTCTTGAGTAACTCTAAGATCAAACGAAGATGTTGTTCGTGCTCCTCCTTAGACTTAGAATATATCAGAATATCATCAATGAAGACGATGACGAATTTATCGAGATATGGCTTGCAAACGCGGTTCATCAAGTCCATGAAAATCGTTGGTGCGTTGGTTAACCCGGATGGCATAACCATGAACTCATAATGACCATAACGAGTTCTAAACGTTGTTTTCGAGACATCCTCCTCACGGACTCTCAGTTGGTGATAACCCGATCTTAAATCGATTTTGGAGTAATAGCTAGATCCTTGTAGTTGATCAAACAAATCATCTATTCGGGGTAAGGGATAACGATTCTTGACAGTCACTTTGTTGAGTTCTCTGTAATCGATGCACATTCGAAAGGTTCCATCTTTCTTTTTAACAAACAACACTGGAGCTCCCCAGGGCGATGAGCTAGGCCTAATAAATCCCTATTCGAGTAGTTCTTGAAGTTGAGTACATAGCTCTTGTAACTCATTCGGTGCCAAACGATAGGGTGCACGAGCAATTGGTGCTGCTTCGGGAGCAAGATCAATTCGACTTCTCGATGAGGCGGTAAGCCTAGTAGATCTTCTGGAAATACTTCAGGAAAATCCCTCACGATCGGGATATCCTCTATCCTTTTCTCTTCCTCTGATTTCTCCGAAATGTTCGCGAGAATAGCAACGTGCCCTTTTCGCAAACACTTTCGTGCCTTTAGAAAAGATATCACACCCATAACAGTACCACACTTTTCTCCTTGAACCGAGAGTAATTCTCCACTAGGCAATGGTATTCGAACGATTTTCTCATGACAAACGATTTCGGCACGATTCTTGGATAGCTAATCCATTCCCACAGTAACGTCAAAACTTCCCAAAGAGATGGGCAAAAGATCTATTTCTAGTTTATGGCCAGCCAATTCCAATTTACAGTCTTTAACTATATGGGTAGACTCAACAAGTTTACCATTAGCAAGTTTAACTACGTATTTAGCATCTAAAGGAGTCAAGTTGGCATTTATCATATTGCTAAATTTAGTAGATATGAAGCTTCTATCGGCACCAGTGTCAAATAAGACTAGAGCATAGTATCCGTTAAGAGAAAACTTACCAGTGACGACATTTGGATCTGCTCTGGCATCTCCCGAGCCTATGACAAAAGCTCTACCTCTGGCACCATTTCCTCCATTGTTCCCATTGTTGCTGTTGTTATTATTGCCATTGCGATTACCAGTGTTGGTGTTATTGTTGCTTCCACCGTTCAGTTGAGGACATTATGTGGCATTCTTTCCCACAATTAAAACAATTAAAAACAGTCTTAGTTCCTTCACCCTGCTGAACTTGCTTCCCGTTATTTTTGGCTGGGCAATTCTTGGATTGATGCCCCTTATTGCCGCATTTGGCACACAAATACCTGTCGCATGGGCCATAGTGATGGTAGTTGCACTTGTTGCACTGTGGGTACTTGCCCACATAACCCTGTTGTCCCTGATTCTGATTACTCTGCTTCTGAGAATTGGATGAGAAATTTCTAGAATTGTTAAATCTGCGGTTCTGGTTTTGATGGTTCTGCTGGTTGGAAGACTTGTTTCCAAACTGATTCCCAAAATTATCCCACTTTCTTTTGTTGTCAGAGGCTCCAGAAGTTCCTTTTATAGGAGGCAAGACTCCTTGATCAACTGCTTGATTTGTGAGCCTATTGGCAATCCTTACAGCATCACGAATGGTCACAGGGTTTGAGGCAGTCACCATTCCCTGGATTTGGGGGCACTAAACCCTTGATATACAGCTCAATTCTTCGGTAAGCAGGTGTGGCGATTCTAGGGCACAAATTTGCAAGAGAATTTGAACGAGTAGTGTAAGCTTCAATTTCAGACCCCTCCATCTTGAGATTATACAGTTCGGTTTCCAATTTCTGGATCTCGTACCGTGGACAATACTCTTCTTGTAGCAAGTCTTTGAATTCATCCCAGGGCATGGCATTAGCTTCCTCAATTCCTTGCATTTGCACCTCTGTGTTCCACCAGGTGAGAGTTGGTCCCTCTAAAGTGCCCGTGGCAAATTTCACCTTACTAGCCTCAGGACAGTTAACATTTTAAACGCAGATTCAACTTTTTCAATCCAATGGAGTAGGCTAACAGCTCCTTCAGTTCCTTTGAACTGATTAGGCTTACAGTCCATGAAAGTTTTAAATGTAGCATTACATGTACATACATTCATACAATCATTCAATCATTGATTACCAATGCGTGTCATCACATCAAACAACAAAACACGAATTTTGTGTTACCTTGGGGTGGCCCTGCATTGCCTGCACCTTGGGTCTGTGCCGCCAAGGCAGTAGCCACATGTTGATTGATTAGTGCAGCCAATTCAGCTGGTGTCATGTTTGGTACATTTCCGTCTGCCATTATCTTCAATTCACAATTACCCAAAATGAGAATAAGATATAACATGAATCACAACAACGATCACATAAGTAATAAATTACTTCACAAGAGACAATCACATATTAAATAGTAAATCCCATTTCAAATAAAATGCAACTCGTTCACAAATTATCCAACAGAAATTCAAAATTCAAAATGCATAGTCTTGGGAACATCCTTCCGATAAAACAAACAACCAAACAAAACAAAAGTGAAAACAAATAACTCAGGAGCTATCATGATCACTGGATGCATCAGGCATCTCCTCCTCCGGTTCCTCCTCGGGATCCTCTTCCGGCTCTTCCTCGGGATCCTCCTCCGGTTCTTCCTCGGGATCCTCCACAATAGGTTCATCAACAGGTTCTGCCGGAGCCGGAGGCGCAGCCTCCTTGGCCAACTCAAGATCAGCAACTCGAGCCGTGAGTGCCTCAACCAGCTCTGTGAGATGATTCACCTGATAATACGTGTCACTCAGTGTCACTTGATGCTCGGCCTGGTGTGCATTAGTCCCTTCCAAGTCTTCCTCAAGGATAGCAATTTTCTGAATAGTGCTAGCCCCATTTTCTTGCAGCTCTGCGACCGCATCAAATAGCTTCCTAATGTCCCTGAGCGCGCGGTCAAACATAGAGACCATGCCGCGACGACTCGTTCAATGGCATATGGCAGTTCGGGTAGAAAGAACCGAGTTGACGATGGCTTTGTTGAAGTAAGTGGCACTTGTTCCCGATGAACCCAACTAGCCACAAGTGACTCATACCAGTTCCAGTTGCCATTATCTCTTCCACGAACGACAATTGGTTCTCCATATACGTGGCCCTCGAAAGTTATCCTCCGATTTCCATGAGTCGGGGTAGTAGGACCCGAAGTAACCCGCCTACTGGTGACGGATGGGGATGATGATGATAAGGATGATAGGGAAGCGGATATCCATCCAGCCATGTCTGCATATATACCATATAGATACATATATAAGTACAAGTAACACATAGTCAAATAGTCACATACTAGTGTGTGTGTTCGAGTGTATGACTAAGGTGTAACTAAGGCTATAGTCGGTCCACTAATGCAAACCTATTTCACTATAACCAATGGCTCTGATACCAATCTGTCAAACCCCGAAAAATCCCACGCGCGACAACGCGCTGCAGGGAGCGTGACAAACTAGGATCGAACACAGTAGCCATACGAACAGTCTATATGCAATGTAAATTTAAACCAAAGTAAATGCGTTCTGAAATGCGGAAGCGTAAACGGAAAAAGTTGTAATAAATGTTCAAGCGCCCAACATGCGCAAACCAAAAGATGATTAGTTTTGAAAATTATTAAAGTCTAATATGCATGCATGATAATCATAATCCATAAGTGGTGCATCCTAGCTCGTGGCAATCAATCCAGTTTAGCGACCTGAGAATTAACATGCTAAAGTGTCAACACAAAGGTTGGTGAGTTCACATGTTTAATCAAGTCTTCAGTTTAACAGTTCAATAAAATCCAGATAATATATCAATAGTTAGCTAGACTATTTTCAAGAAATCAGTGCACGTTTGACTAGATCAACTAGCTATCCAGTTACTGAAGCTCGACAAGTTCAATTGTGCCTCGTTAAGACTAAGAAGTTTATAACACCCGTTCGATATCCAATCATGCCAGAGCGACTGACCCGGGTGGGATTGTCAACCCAGTAGATCTACTAAATAAGTTCCCGTTGATGTCACATTGACAGTAACTATAAAGTGAGGGCTTTATCATAAGTGTGCCACTATCATTCAGGTGATATAGTTATCTAACAGTTCAAATGTTGCATGTTAATCTCCCCCAACAGGATTTAAAACAGTAAAATGGGGCCGTGAAACTCACCTTAGGTTGCTCAGCAAAGTTTCCAGATAAACAGTTAATTCAAGTAGCAAAAACGAGTCTTGTGCAAGCAATCAATCACCTAACGAGCATAAATGTATAAGTGTGTGTTCTATAAACTATAAGTCTAACGTAATCGACAAAAACGAATGGTTGTGGAGTCTGAAACAAGTCACTCTCACCGACTCACTCTCACCGACTCCCTCTCTTCTTCCCAAACCCTAAACCTCCGCCTCCTACTTTCCGATCACCACCACCATCCACTCCCGTCACCGTAGCTCACCACCACTACTGTCGCCACCACCCTGCGACCACACCGCCACCTTCCCCGTCGCAAACCATCACCGAAACACCCCCCATTCCCTCACAGCGCCGCCGCTACTAATCCCGTTAAATCCGCCGCCCTCCGCCGCCGCTGAGACCATCCGACTCCACCATCCCGCTCGGAATTCACCACCAATCTCGTCCCCACTGTTGATTTGACTCCATGGCGCCTCGGTTGAAGCGCGTTGCCCGACCCCTAAAAGACCGAATGGAGTATGTTTGTTTTATTTTCGATTTTTCTTGCATTCAATGGTTGGGATGGGTAAGAAACTGTGATTGAAGGTGTTTGGGTCTGTTATTGAGTGGTAAAACACACAAGAATTGAATGATTAATTAAGTTGCAGGTTAAATCAAAGAAGAAAGAGGCTTTTCGATCGTCTCAGGGGCTTCTCGATCAGCCCCTGATACTTCTCGATCACTGGTCACCGATGACCAGAGGCTTTTCGATCAAAAGCCTAGGCTTTTCGATCGAAGGATACACTTTTCGACCAGTGATCATGACTTCTCGATCAAAGCTAAGGCTTTTCGATCGAGACATAGAACTTCTCGATCAGCCTAAGGCTTTTCGACCAGGCCATCAGGCTTCTCGATCAGGCTTAGGGCTTTTCGACCAGGGTTCTCTAGTGCTTGATACTTTCCGATCGGACGGATGCTTTCCGATCGAAAACCCCTGTTTTTCGATCGGAAAGGTACCTGATGATGTTTTAAATGGTTTTTCATTCAATTTTAAGCCGTTATGCTGCCCGTTTTTCGAGAAATCCCTATAACTAATGAATTTTTTGTGTGTTTTGGATGTTTATCTGTGTTTGTGAGTGCAGGGATTTGGAGTTTGTCAAAGATCATAATCAGGTTGCTTATTTGCTGGACCCGCCTGCTGAATACAAAGAGAAGTACCTGTCAATGATAGCGGGATTGAAGAAGTGCTGTCTACACTATGCACTAACAGCAAACCCGGTTATATGCAAACGTATGCAGCAAGAGTTTTGGAAGAAATCAGATGTATCAGAAGATGGAAAGCAGATAATTGCCAAGATTCAATCTACTGAGGTGAGGTTGACTGAAGAGACTTTCAGACAGGCACTCAGACTTAAAGATGTTGCTGTTGATCCCACTGTTCTGGACAAAGAGATGGTGTCACAGTGTCTGAAAGAAATGGGCTATCTTACAATATCTCCTCCCACCATGAAATCTCTCATTCCACCATATTGGAGGATGCTGGCACATTACTTGTAAAAATGTATCATTGCAAAGAAGAGCTCTACAGATCAGTTGAATCAAGTGCACACCCATGCCATGGTGTCACTGATCAAAGGTGTTAGGTTCAACTGGTCCAGAATGATATTTGAAGATGTGAAGGCAGTTGTGTCCAGGGACAAGAAGTTTGCTGCTTTTCCAAGATTCATCCAGTTAGTTCTGGATTCAAGATATCCAGTACTGAGGAAGTCTAATGACACACATGATACCAAGCCAATGGGCATTGAGGTGTTTCTAATGATAAATCCAAAGAAGAAACTGTCTGATAAGATGCCATTTGGTGATAAGTTTGGAGAATTTGGAGAAATAGTGAGACAAGAAGTTCCAGTGATAAGTAAATGGAAAGCCACGGAGGATCCTCCCCTCAGTGCTTCTGTTACTGACGAGATGACTGAGACTGATCCGATGGCTACAGAACACCATGTGCAAGGCCCAAGTTCTCAAGAAGAAGAAGATTGGACCCACGTGTACCACCAGTCACAAGCTCAAGTGCTGGTGAATCATCCAGCCAACCCACAGCCCAAGAAAAGGGGAAAGTAGTAGAAACCCCTGAATTCAGACTGGAAAAGGAACTGAGAGAAGAAATAAAAGTTCTGAAAGCCCAGAATGTAGTCCAAAGTGAGGTGATTGAAAACTTGTTTGATATTCAGAAGATCCCCAACGCTGAATTGGAGAATCAGAAGAAGATAAACAGAGAGTTTACCAGACAATTTAGAGATCTTCATAAGCTGATCAGGCAGCTTAGTTCAGATAAATCAAGAAAATCAAGCATTGACCAAGGAGATAAGGATGAAGGAGGTTCAGGTGCAGGTGATTCCTCACAATCACCAGCATTTGATTTTGAAGCAGATATTCCTGAAGAAACTCAACCAGTTTTACCTGAAGCCTCAGATGAAGATAAAGATACCAGGGATAGAGATTACATGACTGTTCCAGCTTCAGAATTTGACGGAGGTTGGGAAGCTCAGACATTTTCCTATCCTCCTAAAAGGTACTTAATTCAGTTGGGAGAGCATTATCATGATAAGCAAGGAATCAATGCAGATATTAAAGCCTGGATGTTTGATGGTGAGAAGAATATGTTCGTAGTAAGAAGAAAGGGTCAGTATCCATTGGAATACTACAAAAGCTGGACCCAGTTTTACTCCTGGACGAATGTAGATCTCACAATGTTGTACCATGCACCGTTTTCAAATCCTTCAAACAATGATCAAGCCAAGTACTTCTACAGGAAACTAGAAAATGCTGTAAGAAGCAAATTCAAGAGGTTTGAAGATTTTCCTCACAAGAAATCGTACGTGAAGAAGTACAGGAGTGTCTTCAAGTGGGATGGAAAGAAGAGTATCCCGGGAATGGAGAGTGTAAAAGCCAAGAAGTTTACAAATGTCTTGTATCCACCTACAGACAAGACAAAGACAATACCTCTGCCTATGAGACATCCTGAAGATTGCTTGCATGATTTCCAAACATGGGCTTATAGTGATTATTCTGGTGAAGCCAAAATTCTCTGCAAATCAAAGACAATCGATGTCATGGAAGTTCATGATTTGATGAGGTTTCACAAGAAGGATATAATGGTACTTGCAAAGCATCAGATTGAAAGCAATCCAGACACTGAAGAATATGCAAAGTGTTATACCCGGACTGTAGCTGAGATTGTAGCAAAGGAGCTGTGGTATGATCCAGCAACGGTGAATCTATCAAAGAAATTCAGAATGTGAAGACAGTCTATTGCTAAAGCCTAGGGGAAGATTGTAGAGACCTAGAAAATGAGGCTTTTGCATTAGATGAATTTTGGGTTTAGTTGGATACTTGTGGGCTAGTAAATAATTGTTGTAGAAGCATATTCCTATGCTATGAGTGTCTCGTGTATTGTATCTATGTGAGCGTGTCTGAGTATGAGTTATGATAGAAATGTCTTTAATGGCGTATCACATGGTCCGGTGGACCATGTGATCCGGCGTATCAGTTTGATACGCTGGGTGGTTAGTCACTCACTATAAATAGGGTGTGTTAGAATGTGCATGGGAACTAGTTGAACACTTCTGTCATTCTACACCTTTCTGTGTGTGTTTCTAGAGAGAGAAACTAGAGAGAGTTCATTGTAATCTCAAGTGATTCAATAACAAATCTCTTATTTACATCTCGTGTTCACTACATTGATCAAAGCATGCAGTAGTAAGATCGTTTCTCGTTTCTACAAGTGGTATCAGAGCTTTTGGTTGTTCTACTGCTGTGTTTTTGATTGATTTTCGAAGTTTTAGAGAGAGAAAGCTTGGGTTTGGTAAGTTTTTCTTCAATTTTTTCCAATTCTGAGTGATTCCAAGGATAAAAATGATTTATGTATGCTCCTGGAGTGTTTTCGCATCATATTGATCCAGTTTTCAGCTTCAATTGTCATAATTCATGAAAATCAGTCGATTTCAGCTTTATTTGCGTCTGGTCCGCTGATAGATCAGCTGGTCCGCTGACTGGTCCGCCCAGGCATTCTTCAACGAACTGGTATGTGGCGGTTTTGGCGTATCACATCTGGTCCGCTGGTTTATTTGGTCCGCCGTATCAAATTTGATCCGCTGAATATATCTGGTCCGCATCTGATCCGCTAGTATAATTCTGGTCCGCTAGTTCATCTGATCCGGAATCTGGTCCGCTAGTACAAATTGATCCGCCTGATTGTTTTAGTCCGGAACTGGTCCGTCGATTTGTTTTGGTACGCTGGCAGAATAGTGACCTTCACTAAAACTGACGTAACTTGCAAACCGTTTGGAGTTACGGAACCCAATACCAGTCAAAACGTTCGTCTTTCCGAGATCTAGGACTTGTACCCGCCTACTCTTGTGGGCTAGTAAATAATTGTAATTGGGCTAACTTTTGTAGGATTGATGTGGGTTTGGGTCCGATTAGTTTAAAGATGGGCTTAGGGTTCGAATTTTGTAAAGAGATTGACTTGTTTACCAAGTCAATCTCTACTATATATAGACCCATCTATAATCGGTTTTTTGGTTGGTTGCTTGTGTTTTTGCGGATTGTGTGTTATAACCGAGACCACTTAGGTGATCGGTTTTGGTGTTTTGCAATCGACATTCAAGGTTTCTCAAGTTTACTCATCGGTTTGTGTTCTTTATTTGTGTTTTCATATTATTTGATCTTTGCGTCTATTGTTTATACTTGAATCACCTAGCTAAACGCGGATTCCGCACGGTTTTGCTAGTTTTTGATATCGCGTGAGGGTTAGTTTGATCCTTACAGACAGACATCTTGGAGGCGAACTCCATGAATGTATTGTCTTTGCTCGGACAAGTAAATGGTACCCATACCAACAGTTTGTCTCTTTGTTGGGTAGGCAAGTTTACACTTGATAGACTGCAATAATTTATATCATATTAAAATAAAAAAAAGGAAAACCTACAACACCCATGTTCGTCAAAGTACATACCTGCAGGATTCCTGGTGAAGGTGTGGTTTCTGTCACAGGAGGTGAATCATATATTTTTTTGGCTTCATCCTTACTTTTCGTTTTTTTTTGCAGCTTCCTAATTAACATTACATAATTCACACATAAAAGATTAGTAATTGCTGATTTCAAAATTAAACAAATTAATAATCTTGAATAATAACTTACTATGGTTCTAGATCTCGTTGAATCTTTCCTTGTGTTTTTATTAGCAGCCGCATTCGCTAGGGCCCTTTCCCTAGTTTTCTTTGCAGCATCCTACATATAAATAATAAATCACTGATTTAATGTAAAAGAACTTAAATTCTACATAATCACTTACTAGAGAAACTTCTACCTGTATTGATTCTTGTTGTTTGATCATTTCATGCTGTGAATCAGATCCCACTGGAGTTACCGACACATATGTGATCGATGGACTTAAATGATTCAGAGACCCATTGGTATTGGTAGGACTTCTGGAAATGGCCTGATCAGAAGTAAAGTATATGAAAAATGTTATAAATGCCTTCTATATATACATTTAAAATCCTCTTGTAGTCAGAATCACTTACTTGCATTGTAGATATGCTTGTGTGTTGGGCTATACATTATGAGGCATGAACATTAGATTGGGCTAACTTGGTTTGGGCTTAAGGTGATTACGATTATGGGCTTCTTGGACCGATTTCTTTATGGGTTTATGATTGGGCTTAGGGCTTTTGTAATGGGTTCTATATAAACCCCTTTAGTTTATGATTGTAGTTAGTTGTTGTTTACGATTTGTGCCTATCTCTTGTAATTCCGATCGTAATCATCAATCCAAGGAAGTAGTTTGTTCATCATTCAAGATTTGATCTTTTAGTGTTGTGTTTCACTCATATCAAGTCTATTTCATCTACTTTCTCTTGAATCAATCTCGTACAAGGTTTCCGCACTTGTTCGAGATCAAAATATCGTGAACGGTTGTTGATCCTGGACCAACAATTGGTATCAGAGCTAAGAATCTGTGATTCGAGGTTCTCACGATATTGGATTCAAGCATTTTCTGGAAAAGGTTCGAGTTTTTGAAGGTTTGAAGCTGTTTGAAGTGTTTACGATCAAGTTGCTGCTGTTCTTGAAGGTTTACGATTGGTGTTCTTCGAGAATTCAGAGTTTACGATTTCAAGAACGGGTTTTTGAAGGTTTCCGATCAGAAAATTTGAGTTTACGACATCAAGAAACGATTTTTGAGAGTTTACGACCTGCAAAATCGAGATTACGACTTTTCTTACCGGAATCGAGGTTTACGATTTGTTCAACCGGAATCAGGTTTACGATTTGTTCAACCGGAATCAGGTTTTATCGATTTGTTCAACCGGAATCGCGTTTACGACTGGAAGTTATCGGAATCGGAGTTTACGATCAGGTGTTTACGATCAGTGCGTATCAAAATCGTAAACGGTGTTTATGATCGTAATCTCACTAATTTTTGGACTTTTGGACTTTTAGTTTTAAGTTCTCCTAAGCTTTCGTCATGGATTTCGAACCGAGCATGTATCAGAAATTGGATTTTGAGATTGGATCAACTACTCGTCCTCCTAGACTCACATCAGCGGATATTCTTCTTGAGTGGAAATACAGATTCCAGAACCATTTGAAGAGTGTTGATTTGAGACTGTGGAGATCTGTTGTTAATGGACCGTTCA
>JBCNJP010000017.1:19211393-19249964 GCA_039602395.1 Deinandra increscens subsp. villosa
TTTTTCCCATATATATATGTATATAGGGGAAGGATCAAATAAAAACAAGATGTTATTGTGAAAACACGAAAACAAATATTAAAACCTCATAAGTTCCTCATACATTAATATTTTTTTTTTAATTTGCACCAACAGTTTTAAGATTATGTCACCTTTAATTCTGGGAAAAAAATTAAACATTTACAATTTCGTGATTTTTTATTATTGCACATGTGTAATAATACGTATGAATTTTATTACACATGTGCAATATTAATAAAAAAAATTAATTTTTTTAATTTTTTTTTCAGAATTAAAGATAACAGAATTATAAGATTTATGGTGAAATTTTTTATCAAAAATATTAACGTATAAAAAAAAAGTTATAGAGGTTTTAATATTATTGCACATGTGCAATAATAACTTTTTATTACACATGTGCAATAATAAAAAAATAAAAAACATTGATTTTTTTAAATTTTATTCAAAATTAAAGATAACAGAATTATAAGATTTTATGGTGCAATTTTTTATAAAAGATTTTAACATATAAAAAAGTTATAAAGGTTTTAATATTATTGCATATGTGCAATAATAATAATAATAATAATAATAATAATAATAATAATAATAATAATAATAATAATAATAATAATTGCACCTGTGCAATCATAATTTAAAAAAAAAACTTGATATTTTTTAAAAAAAAATTCTAGAACTAAAGATAACATAATTTTAAGGATTTTGGTGCAAATTTTTTTAAAAAATATTAACGTATGAAAAAGTTATAGAGGTTTTAATATTTGTTTTCGTGTTTTCGCAATAAAAGTTGTTTTCACATGAACCTTTCCCTATGTGTATATATATATGTATATATATATATGTATATATATATATGTATATATATATATATGTGTATATATATATATTCATTAAATTTATTGCTTAATATTCCATTTTCCATTTATAGATCATTTTAAAGGTATGTTTAAAATACTATTATCTATGTTTAGAATTAATTGAGTTTTTAAAATCCGAGAAATGTTGTAACGTCCTTATGGCCGAGATACTTTCACCCAGATCGATTTAATCCCCAAATTAGTTCCCACAATTTTTCAAATTTCTCTAAAATAAATTCACTAACTCAAATTCATTGATCAGATGTTATTCCCTCTCACCAAAATTCCTTCACCAAAACGATTCATCGCTCTCGTCTTTCTTCTCACTAAAAATTCCTCTACAGGATTCATCACATTGTAATCTTCAGTAGATCACTACCTAATTCCCGTCAGTATTAATTTCAATGTGATCATCAGGAGATCATTTGTTTCATCTCAATTATTTGATATCACTTATTCCATCGCATTTATTTAATTATCTATTTATTTCATTTTAGGATTCATCTCAATTACAAAGGATCATGTAGCTGAAGCATTTAAGGATCTTAATGATTATTCAAATAACATTGAAGGTGAATACAATGATTATTCACAAGAGAGTGAAGCAGGTGATGATTATTCACAAGACAGTCGAGAAAAGAAAATGGATAACAATGATGACCAAGTCGACGACCTTCATATAGTTACTGAGAATGAGGAAGCCAGAACCTCTACTCCCCAAGCAAACAGGAGGGGCTTGACGCGGCTGGCAAAGTGGCGTGCCAAATTTCAGAAAAAATGATGGGAAAAATGGCCACTAACATTTGATGTGGTGGGAAGGATTTGCGGTGAGCATAGACCAAAAATTTCGAGTTTTGTGGGAGACATTGTAAAGTCAGATGTTGGATTGAGGTATCTTCAATGGAGGAAGGTGCCAAAAGATGACAAGGACAAGATGTGGGCAGTGATTTAGGTTATGAAACAGATTAAACATTTTCTCATATTAAGTTTGTTATTGAATTCCATGTGACTAAAAAGTACTGTCATATGTTATTTTTAAGCAATTATTCAAACTTGATGACTGTCAAAGGGGTGCTATAATGCTACGGCTTGGTGGGTTGCTAAGGAGTCTTAGAAGAAAGATGTTCGAAAAACACATTCGTCCCAACCTAACAAAACCCACCACGCTTGAGAAAGTTCTAGAGATGTATCGCAGTATTGTGAAAAAAGAAGATTGGGACTGATCTGTAGTATATACAAAATCTGAAGAATTCAAGGTTTTTATTCAATTCGAACTGCAGATTTCATTATTTAAGCTAAGTGTTAATTAACGAGATTATAATTATAAATCCTACTGTTCTGTTTGAAAGACTGCGTCAGAGAGTGCAAAATATGTTCGAGCACAGTAAGCTTATGATCGTTAAATGGGACGGGGAGGATACGTCTTTCTGAAAGA
Organism: Deinandra increscens subsp. villosa; assembly: GCA_039602395.1. NCBI lineage: Eukaryota > Viridiplantae > Streptophyta > Magnoliopsida > Asterales > Asteraceae > Deinandra > Deinandra increscens. Next base: position 19,213,707 of record JBCNJP010000017.1, read on the forward strand.
AAAACTGGTAATAAGCTAAGTGTGTTACACCCTGGTTAAGAACCTGCAATATATGTTTCAAGTCTGATATATATATTATTATTATTATAATACAAGGTACAAAACAAAGAAATTGCAGCTAATGATTCCCCCTCTCGAGCGTTTATGTGGAGGAAAGCAAAGGTAAATAAAGAGGGGGAATACAAAACGCCTGTGGTGAAGGGCATAGCAGATGAAATAGTAAGTTTAATTGCTATATATACCTAATTATTTACATGTTAATTAACAGCACCTCACTACATTAACTAAATTAATTACTACAGGCTGAGAATGTAACAAAAATAAATGCGGGATCCGTGACCGTATAACTAGGAACGGATGCCCTGACATTTGTCCTTGACAAGGAAAGGGGTGGATACCTAAAAGGTATTCGGTATGGAGTGACTTCACGTGGATATTGGCAGGGTGCTCCAAAAGGGCGATCAAAAGAGCGGATCGAAAAACTTGAGGCGGAACTCAAGAATGAAAAAAATCTGCGTGAGAAAAAGGATCAAGAGGTTGAGCACCTCAATGATAAGCTTAAATCATAGGATGAAAAAATTGATATGCTTACGGCGTTTATGAACCGCATGATTCAAGAAGAAAAAGTTGATAAAGCGGTAAATTCTGTAAGGGACAAATTATATATATATATATATATATGTATATATATATATATATATATATATATATATATATATATGGAGGTTCAAATGCGAACATGTGTTTTGCCTAAGATCGGTGTGAACACCAAAAAACAACAAAAAAACCATTTCTTTTATTTTTGTTTAAACATCATAAGTCAATTCGCTATACATTCTTTTTGGAACACCTTTTTTTTAATTTTTATGGCGTTTTTATTATTTTTTCAAAAAAGAAATGCCAAAAAATACAAAACCAAAAAAAAAATTAAAAATGTCTCTTTGGTGCGTCTAGAAGAATGGTGTTTTTAGGAAAAAATATTAATTAAAAAAGTGTTTATTTAAAAAAAAACATCACAAAAATTAGAAAAAAAAAGTGTTCTAGAAAGCTAACATAACGATTAGAGGTATACTGGTTTAAAAAAAATGTTAGAAAGTGTTTTATGGTGTTTTTTTTTTTTGCGAAAAAGGAGGTGGATGTAGAGTTTTTGGTGGATGTAAAATAACTCAACTCTCTATATATATATATATATAAATGTATACGTACCTATAATTAATTATATTATATACTTTACTTTTTTATAAATTAATTATTATAAATCATTAAATCATTTTGTAGGTAAAGTTCGCGGAGGCGCCTCTTATTACAACTGTAAGATCTAAAAACAGTTATAATGAGCATTCCAATGTAAATACAATAGTAATTAAGTATAAACGATTATTGCTGATATGATCGACTTCCCATGAGCGCATATTTATTATTAGTTAACTAATTGAATTGTACGTAGGACATGATCAATTCCGCGCACAATACATCACGAAAACAATCTCCTCAATCAAACTCATCTCAGAGGTCGGCCGATAAGGTACGGATTTGAAACACTTTTGAATTTGAGTTGATTCGGAAGATTCTAGTTCATCAGGATGAACATGCGTCTCTAGTTATAGTTCATCCAGATAGTTAAAGTTCACAAGGATAGGTAAAGTTCATCAAGATAGTTAAAGTTCAATAAGATAGTTAAAGTTGATCCGGAAGATTCTAGTTCATCTAGTTGAACATGCGTCTCTAGTTATAGTTCACCGGGATAGTTATAGTTCATCCGGATAGTTAAAGTTCATCATGATAGGTAAAGTTCATCAGGATAGTTAAAGTTCATCAGGATAGGTAGAGTTGTTCCGGAATATAATTAATAATTGTTCCGTCTATGATAAGTTTGTACTTCATCCGAATGGTTATCTAGATAGTTAACTAATGTTTAGCCGGTTATGATCGATTTTATTAATTAATTGAATTGTAGGTCTGTTCTGCGACTGGATCATAACACACTCCTCCATCTACAACAGCGTCCGGCCAAAAGGAAAGGGTAACTATTTCAATTTACACAATTGTGTACTTCCCTTATAACTAATTGCTATACGATCATTTAATTAAATGCTGATGTTGTCTTTCGGGGAAAAATAGACAAAGAACACAAGCAGCAGCTGCTGCTGCCAGTACTGCTAGGGCATCACTGCAGGAAGTGGTATATATAATTAAGGATTTGACAAATCGCTTTGACGTTATTGTTAGTTAATATATATGTTACTAATCCATTAATTATATGGCGTCAATTTAGGAAAAAAATTAGAAACCTACAAAATTAGTAAAACATGCTCGTAAGGTACCTACTAATAATGATAACATTCATGTTGCTATTGAGCCAGTAATCTCATCAGAGGTATATATATTAGTATATTTGACAATTTATTTATTCAGTTTTTCACTCTAATTAATTAATTGTTAATATATATGCTATAACTAATATCATTGTTATGTCACTTCTGATCAGGGGTGCAAAACTGTGATGCTGCACCTTGGTACTCCAAGGAACGTCGTGGCAAAGGCTGAATTATTCCCAACAATAATAGATGAGATGATTCATGGAGTTCCATTACCTTCTAATTGCCGTAGAGTTTCCATTTTTGGGGTTTTAAAGGAACATAGATTTTTACCACACCCAGTAGATGGTTTGACAACAATTAAGGAGATTGCAGATAAGAAAAGTAAGTATATAATTACATGGCCGAAGGACCAAATGTTCAATGTTGATGATATGATATTAGAATCACAAGTTTGTTCCATTGATAATACCGTTACAGTACTTGAAGAACCACAGGTAAATGCTATATTAATCGTATCCACTTTAATTAATTAACTATACATATATATATATATATATATATATATATATATATATATATATATATATATATATCTGATCAGTTTATTTGTCATGTTTAGTTACTCCAGGTAAATAGTGTGAAAACGAAGCCGAAGGTACAATATGTAGCATCAAACAACCTGAAGAGCATAGCGATAAAAAAAACTTACAAGGAGCCAGACGGCGACCAAGATATTATAATTATCATAGAAATTAAAGTTTGATTAGTGTATATGTATGTATAGTTAATTATAAGATAACTTTAAGGTTTCTCATAGACATATATACGCATTTTAATTAATTAATTGTATGCAGTTTAATTAATTGTAATTAAGAAAAACAAAATTCGATGAATCTATAGTTGCTCGATTATATATATATATATATATATATATATATATATATATATATATATATATATATATATAGGGTATCAAATGAGAACTTTTTCTTTTGAGAACTTTTGAGAACTAAATCTCAACCACAAATTTCAGGGGGACCACTACAATTCATGGGAGGTGGGATACATGTAAATAAACTTGTGGCTCTAATTAGTTCTTTTTTAGTTCTCAAATCAAATTGGTTCTCAAATGATCCTCTCCCTATATATATATATATATATATATATATATATATATATATATATACATATATGGTAAGGATCATGTAATAACCACATCTTTTTGCGAAAACCTAAAAACTAATACTAAAACCTTCATAACTTTTTCATACGATCATATTTTTTAAAAAAATTTGCACCAAAAACCTTAGAATTATGAGTTCTTTAATTCTGGAAAAAAATTTAAAAAAACTTTAACATCTCGTCGTTTTTTTATTAGTGTACATGTGCACTAATAATAAAACTCATACATATAGTATGCGTTAATGTTTTTTTTAGAAAAATCGCATCAAATACGTTATAATTTTGTTAGTTTTTTCGTGGTTTTTTATTAGTGAACATGTGCACTAATAATAAAGCACTTTATACGTGTCGTATACATTAATATTTTAAAAGAGAAATTGCACCATAAATCTTATAATTATGTTATCTTTAACTCTGAAAATATATTTAACGTTTTAATTTTTTTTAAATTTTATGCTACACATGTGCACTATAATTAATAGTTATAGTGCATATGTAGAATTATCATTAGTTCTATGAATATTTTAGTTTTTTTAAATGTTTTTTAACCTAAACAATATGTTTTCGCATGACAATTCTCATTTGTGTAGTATTAATAAAAATGGTGCACATGTGCACTAGTAATACACATGTGCACTAATATTTTTTTTTGAAATATCAATTTCTTTTCCAGAATCAAAGACAATAGAATTTTAAGATTTTTGGTGCAAGTTTCATAGAAAAATATTAACGTATATAAAAGTTATGAAGGTTTTAGTGTTAGTTTTTAGGTTTTCGCAAAAGAAAAGAGTTTTCGCAGGATCCTTACCCATATATATATATATGAAACGCAAATAATACCAAATGCCACACTTTTTATATTTTCACGTGGTCGTTGCCACCATTTGGCCACGCGTATTGGGACAAAATATCTGATTTCAACTACCCTTTGGCCATATTTTTTTTTCCTAATATATGTGGCTAAAACACAAATATATGTGACCATATTACACATAAGGCCACACTTTTGATATTTTAACGTGGTCGTTTCCATTCTTTGGCCACGCGCATTAAGACAAAATATATGATTTCAACAACCCTTTGGCCACTATTTTTTTCTAATATATGTGATTAAAACACAAATATATGTGCCATTTCACCAAAGGCCACACTATTGATGTTTTAACGTGGTCGTTGCCATCCTTTGGCCACGCGTATTCGGACAAAATATCTGATTTCAACAACCCTTTGGCCACTATTTTTTTTCAAATATATGTGGCTAAAACACAAATATATGTGACTATATAACACCAAAGGCCACACTTTTGAAATTTTAACGTGGCTGTTGCCACCCTTTAGCCACTGGTATTGGGAAAAAATGTATGATTTCAGCAACTCATTTGACCACGTTTTTTCTAACATGTGTGGCTAAAACACAAATATATGTGACCATATAATACCAAAGGCCACACTTTTGATAATTTAACGTGGCCGTTGCCACCCTTTGGCCATGCTTATTGGGACAAAATGTATGATTTCAGCAACCTATTTGGCCACTTTTTTCTCTAACATATGTGGCTAAAACACAAATATATGTGACCATACAATACCAAAGGCCACACTTTTGATATTTTAACGTGGCCGTTGCCACCCTTTGGCTACGCGTATTGGGACAAAATGTACGATTTCAACAACTCTTTGGCCACGTATTATTATAATATATGTGGCTAAAACACAAATATATGTGACCATATAATACCAAATGCCACGTTAAACAAACACATGTGGCCGTTGGGACCCTTTGGCCACGCTTTCCATAAGAATTGTTTGATTACAACAATAAATATTGGTACCCTTTTGCCACGCTTCTAGATGGCTTCAGCCACTGATATTCTAACGTGGCCGCATGATACATACGGTGACGGGACATTTGGTGTCGATTGAAATGGAAAAAAAAAACGTGACCAAGTACCTTTGGTCACGGTTTTTTATCACGTTTTTTTTTCGTGGCCAAAGGCCATATTGACGCAGTGTTTTTCTTTCACTAATAACATAGATGTCTTTTATATTGCATAAAGTTTCACTTTGTATCATTTGATCTAACAAACATTACACCTAGTGTCTTTTATAATGTATAAAAGTTACACTAAGTGTCATTTACATTGTATAAAATGATACTGAGTGAAACTTTATGCTATGTAAATGACATCCAATGTTATCAGTAAAGATAAGGTAAATAACTTACAAACTGTGCAAACTTAACGGACAAAATTTATAATTCATTCTTTATTATATGTATATATAGGATATGGAACAATTAAGAACCCTATATAATTGAGATAACCAAAATAATCAAAATCTATAGGTTGGATCAAATTCAAATTCAATTGTACCATATTTCTATCATGTGTTATCCTAATTTTCTTTCTTCTTTTAATAATGGGCAAAACAATCAATTAAGACATCATATAAATATCCATTCATTTTAAAACATTTGTCTCTTTTTTATGTCATATCGATATTTTATAAAATTATACAATCAAACTGGTCGTATTTTTATCTTTACTTTCGTTATAGTTTCGATAATTTTAACCTTTTATCGGACATTCAGATTAAGATCGATGTAACAACCACCAGCAGTAATGTAATAGATAAAAACATTATTGTATATCGCTAAAACATTAGTGTGACGATCAATAAAACTGGTGCTACTAATTAAAAACCCTCGTTCAATAAAATCACTACTACAACTAAAATTGCATAGATTATAACCTACACTGTGTAATGATTAGTAATAATAGTGTGAGGTGTTGTAACACTGATGTTAACCCGGACGCCAAGGAAAAGGTAAAAAAAAAACTGTCAAGACTATAATAAAATTAAAGATAACATACAACAAGTCTAATAATATATATTTTATAAAAAACCTACAAGGGATAAAAAAAAGTTAAAAGACGTTTTAAATTGGGAAAGGGTGATTTTTTGTGGTGTGTTAATTGACTATTTTATTCTTTTTACTAAAAAAAATCAGGATGACACATGATAGAAATCTGATACACCTGAATCTGTTCTAGCCACAAATAATTTGTATCACATACATCATTGGTATTTGGGGCACTTAAAACCATACGGTCTTGGGTTAAAAACCGGATATGAGCATAAATATTCTCCAGGTTGGAGACAATGGTTTTTTTCTGAAAATAATCGGGTTTTTTAATTTATAAATTAAAATATGTATATAAAGAGTCAATTTCGTTGAGCCCCAAACATGTTAGGCCGAAAAAAAATAATTATACAAAATCACATACAATTAATATTATGTGTCACGTACTCATGTACCATTTAAAAAAACAAGTTGTGTTTTAAACTACAGCACCAGTAGACTCAAATAAAATTATAGATATCATATCTTCTATCTATACTTTTTTTGAACAGCAGTCTTATTCCACAAAGAGGGAAAACAAACAAGGGAGCCAGCCAGCCAGGAGCTGGGCCAAGACACACCACAAAAAACAGCTAAGGCATCACCATGAACTACTACATAACTATCACACCCTAGCCCCTTCCTCTATAACAAATTTAGATCTACTATTAATCCATAGAGTACAATAACTTTTAATCTCCTTAATAATACTTGACAGAGAGTGGTTCTTCATGTTAAAAGAAGCTTCATTTCGCGTTTTCCACAAGACCCAGCATGTTATAAAAATCACCGCGTGCATCACGATCCTTTTACCTCTCTCCAATCTATGAAACTCATGAAAACTCAAAAGATCTTCCACCGAGAAGGCGTAGACCGGGGGTATCCCACACCAATCCGAGATGATGCTCCAAACCATCGCCGAAACCTCACACCCAATGAGTAGGTGGTCCACCGTTTCAGCCTCATTCTTACACAGCGGACAGATCCCCGAACCTCTAACCACATTCCTTTTTGCTAAATTATCGAACGTCGCTATTCTCCCCAGTTGAGCTCTCCACACAAATATGTTGACTTTGCTCGGCACCATCTTGTTCCATTCCAATATGAAACTTGGACTAGAAATCCTGTTGTGAATAGCAGCCTTCAACGTGGGAACAAACTCCCAACCATTCTGACCTTCACCTACAGTAAGTAAATTCACACTTTGATTGTCGAAGGCCCCTTTTATTTTTAATATATTCCTCCAAACACCAGGGAATCGAGAACTCAATGGGAGGGAGTGAATGTTTGACGGGTCTCCATGAAATCCCGTAACAATCTTTCGCCATAAACATACCGGCTCCTCTTTTAACCGCCACCACCATTTAGCAAGAAGACAGAGATTCACGTTACCGAGTGGTTCAAGCCCCAGCCCACCCGCGGCTTTAGGCGTCGTTATTCTATCCCAAGCAACCCAATTGATCTTCGCGGCATCATTAGAACCACCCCAGAAAAAAGTCCTCCTAAGACTCTCCAATTTATTAAGAACCTTGACCGGAGCTTTGAAAAGGGAGAAATAATAAGAGGGTAAGCATTCCATAACCGATTTGAGGATCGTTAAACGCCCACCGATAGACATCGTCTCAGCCTTCCATCTTGACAATCTTTTTTCGAACACCTCCAATACCGAATTCCACGAACTTATCCTGTTCATGTTCGCCCCGATTTGGATACCCAGATGGGTAAAGGGGAACTCACCCAACTTGCAACTGAGGTAATTAGCAGCTCTTGACCGGTAATAAACACAAGTTATTAATGTCTATAGGTGGCACAATTTAAGGTGTGCCACATAGGATTAGCTTATGTGTCATTTTTATAGATTTTTAAATTAAAAAGTTAAATGGTATTTACAAAAAGGAAAGATCTTATAATTAAAAATAAAAAAATAAAATTCTTTCCATACAAAAATTATTCATATTTGTTTTACAATACCATAACTTTGATTCATCAATCTCCTTCATTTCTCAGTGAAAATTTGAAAAAAAAACTTCCATCTTTTACTTCATTTAATTCTTTTTATATCACAGGCTCGGGTATTTACCCGGGGCACTAACTAGTTATGATATATAGTTTAAAAAAACAATAATAAAAATTTATAAAAGCTTTTCGATTTAAAATATAATAATGTCGATTTTACCCTAAGAGCAACAAATAGCTATTTCTTCTTTTCGTCACAATCTAAAAGTTAATCTTTCATAAGGTGCAAATGTAGTTTAATATCCTACAAAATCTAGAAATAAGTCTTCAAAAATTATGATGTTGCAAACATAGTCTTAATCAATAATTAGTATGATCTATAATCGATCTGTTACACTTCGGAAAAACAATAAAAAAAAATAATAAAAAAAAAAAAACACTTCTATCTTGCTACCTTTTTAGTGCCATCGCCGCTTTCATATATAGTATTAGAATACGAGTTGGTGAGCTTTTGTTATAGGCAATGATAGAATTTCAAATACAGCATCATTTTTAATTCTTTAAAAATTATATTAATATGTGTGAAAGGAATGTATTTTTAATTAAATATATTAAAATTTTATTATAGTAAAATATAAAGCATGCAGCCCAGAAAATGATAGCATGTGAGTTAATGAGATTGGATACCATCTCACCTAATCTTCCAAAAACCATAATCACATGCTCCTCACTCTAAACTCTAAAGCAACTTAATGACCTAATTAGTCTTCGTTGCTTTTGGCTAGAAAAGGTAAACTCTTTTTGACTATTTTGCCAATGAACTATGACCATAAGTTGACAAAGATTTTGTAAATTAAAAATGAAGTTAACAATTAAAACGTAATAACAAAAGTTAATGTTCATATGATGTCAATCAAATTGATTAGTAGTTCGTTTTTGTAAATGGTCACAAGTTTGGATTATGTTGTGTTTTGAATTGGCGTAGTTGACACTCATTTTACAAATGGTTGGTGTCGGTAACGTAGGTCATTAGTATAGTTGACACTCGGTCACATAAACATGTTGTGAGATCATGTAATTAAGTGACCGACACAGAAAATAAACGTGTATAAGTTTCGATGATCATTCGTGTTGCGAGCACGAATGGAATTGCATTAGATTTTTTTTTTTTTTTTTAAACGGCAATGGCATAACAGAACGGGAAACACCGGCGGAGTAAGACACTCCGACCGGCCCCACCAAATATAGTATGTTTCAGTTGGACACAAATGGTTCGTATTAAAGTGTTGATAGTAAAACATGTTTTAAAAATTAAAATTCACCGGTTTAACAGCGGACTAGTTTTAGCATGTATGTATATTAGATGACATAATTTCTAGAGAAAAAACAATTAAGAAGCTGTAGTAGAAGGCGTGAGACCCTAGTTACCTGTTTTCGTGTTGCGGGATCTTTTAACTAGCAATCTAGCATAGTTGTGTAGGTCTTTTTGTATATAGCATAAATATGCACAAAATGTGGCTCTCATCACTTATGCAATGAATGTTGAATGTTAAGGCTTCAATTTTAAATATGGGTGTTTAAAACCGGATATTTGAAATTCAGATATCTAAAATTTTGAATAGTGCGTTAATTTTTATTATCCGAAACCGTATCCGAAATTTTAAATATCCGGATTTTCGAATACAAATTCGGTTAGTGAATTCGGATATCCGAAATATAATAAAGAAAAATTAAACAACGTATGAAGGTGGGTATTCTTCAAAATGTAACCTTCCAAGTTCGATCTATCTTCATTTCTATTGGTTAAAAAGCTGGATAAATTTCAAAATGTAAAATCCATAAAAAATAAGAAGATGGATAAATTCTAACCGAAGCTTTGTGAGTGAGAAATATGGGCTTCAAATCAGAAACTTCAAAAAATAAGATGGATAATAAAAACTAACAAAAACTTCAAACTTCGAAGTTTTTAAAATAAGAAGATGGATAAACAATTAACATATAGAGTGAGTGAGGTTATACTAAGAAGTATGATAAATCTAAGAAAGCTAAGAAGAATTTGAGTCTTTGAGGCCACTAATTTATCTAACTAATTGTTGAGATTAAATTGGTGTAGAAAAATAATGATGGAGGATATTTTAGTCTTAATCATTTTTTTTGACTTTTTATCTACCTCTCCTATTTTTTTAAACCTCTATAACTCTTACATACAACATTATTTTTTTAAAAAATTATACCATAAACACGAGCGTTTTTATCTTTAAAACGCGTACATTGTTCCTATACATAAAATTAAAAAAAAAATACAGTTTCGATTTCGTAGTGCGTCATTGCGTCATTGTGTATAATACTCGTCATTGTGTCTTTATGCTATTATTGTGATAAATTTATCTAATACCTAAAAAATAATAACAATGACCTCAAACATATGACACGGTTATTTAAACATAAGACACGATAATCTGAAGATAAGACATATGTGTCTTTTTATTATTAAAAAAGTACACAATAACCAACAGAAAGACACAACTGACAAGTATCAAGACACAATAACACAATGACGCAATGATACACTACGGAATCGAAAGAGTAATTTTTTTATATTTCGTATGTAATAGCATTGTTTGAGTTTTAAAGATAAAAACGCTCGTTTTATGTGTAATTTAAAAAATATATATAAAGTCGTGTGTAAAAGTTATGAAGGTTTAAAAAATGAGGAAATTTGATAAAATAAAGTCAACAAAAATGGCTAAGACTAAAATACTCCTCCTTTAAAAATAATAGAAAGACATGTGTCATCGCAGGAGACCTTCTTAGACACATTTCATAGCCGAAATCTGGGGTTGGGCACGGGTTGTGCCCGTCAGAGCACGGGTCGTGCTTGTCAGTAGAACGATCAGGAATCTTGGTAGTTAGGGACACGGGTTGCGCGCGTCAGTTAGCACGGGCTGTGCTTGTCAGGCAGCAAATGTCAACTTCTAGAAACCAGCTAAAGTAGGGCACGGGTTGTGCCCGTCAGAGCACGGGTCGTGCTTGTCAGTAGAACGATCAGGAATGTTGGTAGTCAGGGACACGGGTTGCGCGCGTCAGTTGGCACGGGCTGTGCTTGTCAGGCAGCAAATGTCAACTTCTAGAAACCAGCTAAAGTAGGGCACGGGTCATGCCTAGTGGATCGAGCACGGGTCGTGCTTGGGCCAAAAATCACATATTCTTCATAATTTTCTTCCATTTCTTGCATATTTAACTTCTTTTGTGATTTTTACCTAGATTAAAGTGTAAAACTAAAAAGGAAACAATAACACACTGTTTTGTTAATGGTTAGTAAGTTTTAACCCGAAATGTGAGGAATAAGTGATGTAAAAATGTGTATAACTTGGTGTACATCAAACATCCCGACACTTGAACTTTTGCTTGTTCTCACGCAAAACTCTATAATTGAAGCCTGACACACCCAAAGTTCTACTGGACTGTGCAGTTAAGATTCCGGGCTTTTTGAAGATTGCTCCTCCATCTATTTTTAACTTGTCCTTCCATTGAACTTTTATTTATGTTTTGTTGAGATAAATATGGTTCATGGCAAGCCTACTAATTGCCTAATTCTTATCTCGACCCATAGTCCTCCCAAATGATCACTCAACACTGATCGGGCCTTGGGTTTATATTTGTATTTTTGGAGTGAACACTCACACCGAGGTGGAAAACGAGTAGAGGGTATAGGCTTCACATGCAATTGAAACTCCACAGATCGATCTCACTGGAATCCATATATTCATCATGAGGACTTAAAAGAATTTGAGGGTAAGCTTGGGATTAGGGTTTAGATATTTGGCTAAAAAATGGCTAAAATGTAAAAGAGCAGTCTCTTATAAAATCTTTTCTTTGTGTGACCTAAAACAAAATTTCTACAGACTAATTAAGAGCTTATTTACTCCTAATTTTGACTTAGGGAATATTTTATCCCTTATATAGTTTGTTTCTCTCTTCTTTTATTTTCGTTTTTTTTTTTGACAAACACAAGTGCAAACCCATAATTAGGACTTGCCATTTATTTGCTTGTCGTATAGAAAAAGTCACTATTTGGATTTTTCGAAAGAGACCGTATTTTACGAAAATAAGGGGTTTAAAATGAAAAGTTGTTTGGCTATGGGGTGTTTTGCAATATATTACGGGTGTTTGAAGAAAAAATGGGGTGAATGTCGCTAGGCGCTCCCAATGCGGTTGACCGGGGAGTTATGAGTACTCGTCCAAATTGGGGGACTACTCGGGGAATATAGGGGAGTACTTGGGGAGTACAAGGCGTAGGCAGGGAGTACTCAGTCACCTCAGACAAGTTTTACAACCATGCTATGGATAATGTAAAAGATAGGAAAAGAAAATGGGTTAAGAAGCAGAAAGGTAAAAAATTCTAGGTGGCTCAATCATTTAAGTACGCGTTCCTAATTTTGTCTATCTCGAAACGTATTACTGTGTCAAGTTCTACATTTACTGAATTCACCTTGTTTCTCACAAAGATCAACAAGAAAAGAGGACGATATAGATGTCCATGTATAATAGGCTCAAATTATCATTGTGGTGTGGGAAAGGGGTAAAATAAGTCTGCATAAAAGTTAAAATAGGTTCCTACTTGCCATAAAGAAAATATCTCAACATATTTTTGAAAGATTTACAATGGAATTTGAGTGTTATATATATGGAGGTGTTTCTTATTATGTACACAATTTCTTAAGAAATAGGCTTTTTGAAAATTTCAGGCAGCACATGAGCCATTTTTCCAAGAGAGTTTTGTGTAAGGCTCAAGAAATCACAAAGCAAGAAGTTCTTTGTTTTAGCAGATTCCAGTAGTTTCGCACCCCTGCACTTTAATTGCATATTTTCCTCAATGTGCCTAGTGCATGAAAATTGTGAAGAAAATGAAATAATAACGATTAAGGGTTAGGAAGACTTAGGTTGTGATGCTTTGGTAACCTGACAATTTTCCTTGTGTGTTGAAGATACCTTATAGAAAGCCTTAAAATTCCATTATCGTGCACGTTTCTTTACACAATAAACAAATAAAATCAAAAATAACAAATGATTATCATATCATTTAAAGTTAAGCTTACAAATTACATTATAATCATTCTTCAAAAATATTCCTAAATCCTAAGGAACTCATCCTAAACAAACTTTCCTTATCATCATAGTTTTACACCTAAACAAGGTCCTAAATTACTTTCATTTAGTTCTAAGGTTCTACATCTTCTACTCCGCATAAAGTCCTTCGCTTGGCATCTCGTGTGGAAGGAGGAGGAGGTCATCCTGGTCATCTTCCAGGTTAATGATGAAGTCATCCCTAAAAAGTGGATCCAGATTGGGGAGGATGGTGTTTTTGGACACTTCTTCCTCGGGCCATGGAGCATCAGAAGGGACAAAAAATAGGCGAAAGGATAGGTGCAATCCTCTCCGACAAATCTTCTAGGTGGCCAGCTACCGCCTCAAACCCAACCATTAGAAAGTTGACCCTCTCGTTAGGCACCAATTCTCGTTCCTTTATCTCCTCTACTTCCTCACGAAGGCTCACGCAGTATCGGACCAATGTAGCTATGATCGAAGTTTGTCTAGCTGCTAAACCTGTGTGAGTAGAAGTAATAGACGGTACGTTGATTGCCATTTCTGAAAAAAAGATCATCAAAAAAAGACATGAGACTGATCAGACACGGGAGCACGGCCCATGCTCGGTTGAGCATGGCCCGTGTTCCTATACGAAGAAGCTGCATTTGAACCCATGATTTGGATAGAAAACACTAGATTAAGAGTTTTTGACAATTTTTATGATAAGATTTGAATATGAAGCTTAAAATCTTGCATAAAAGATATTTTTGTGAAGAAATGTGAGTTAGAAACAGGATTCAAGCTTGGTTATTGTCACATGCACCAAAGAAGATAAAAAGGAATGAAGGAATTTGGATGTTACCTAATGGGGTATATTTAAAAATTCTTCCAATATTCGAATTTGACCTAGGAGGGAGCAAGAAGGATGAGAAAAATGTTGCCATGCACATGTCTCTTTCTTTACATAGTAGAAAAATAAGGTTAAACATAATACCCTCACCGAGGGCTCGGTGAGGGTGATGACATGGACCATTTCTTTCGGTGAAGTTCGGTGAGGGTATTGGGAAGGTGGTTCGATGATCTCGGTGGCGCTGAGTTCGGTTACCGTCCCCGGTGAGATGGCCTCCTTCACCAACTCAACTTTTTCTTTTTTTTGTTTAGAGTAAATTACGGATTTAGTCCTTGTGGTTTGCACAAATTTCGGGTTTAGTCCTTAAGTTTCATTTATTACGGATATGGTCCCAAACGTTTGCCAAATTGTATCGGATTTAGTCCCTAAGCCTTAACGCCGTTAGAAAATTTTGTTAAGTGAGTGTGAATTGACTATTATACCCCTCATTTAAAAAATAATATATCTAGTATAAAATATTAAGGGATGAAAGTGTAATATTAAAATAGTTAAGGATCAATTTGTAAAATCTTTGTAAACAAACTCTTCTTGTGTCCAGTCTGACTCAACCACCGTCGGATTTCCAAGAACTCGATTAAGGTTCATCGGTTTCGCCGTTACGAGCTTACATGTCCGATCTGATTCAACTGCCACCAACCACTCCGACAGCTTTTGACTGAACGCTCACCAACATTTTCCGACGCCGGTTCACAGCCTGTTAAGTCGGGTCACCAAAAATCGGTCACTTTTCCGGCCGGTTATTTCCTTCCGACTGGAAACATTTGTCCGTTGGGTAAATTAGTTAAAACCGAAATCATGGCGGTAAAAACATTTTGTCCGTCGTCACTGTAGTTTTGCACATTTTCAGTTTCAATCACCCATTTTGTTATGTTTTCATCATTTTAAGAGGCATCGGAACCAAGAAAGACAAAAGATACATTTGTCCATCGCCAAATCCGGTGGTGAAAACATTGTTTCCGCCTCTCCAATTTCATCGAATTCGAGGAGGTCTTCAACGTATTTGAAGAAATTAGGTAACGAAATATACAAAAATGGTGTTTTCTGGAGGCGCTAAATTATTAAGATCGAGCTATATCGGCGTCACCGTGTAACCCCCTCCTTACGCTGCAAATGCGCCGCCACAGACCTCCATGGTCGTAGGTTTGGAAATGGGGAAGAAGATAGAGATTCAGTAAATTGATCCTTAACTATTTTAATATTACACTTTCATCCCTTAATATTTTATACTAGATATATTATTTTTTAAATGAGGGGTATAATGGTTAATTCACACTCACTTAACAGAAATTTCTAACGGCATTAAGGCTTAGGGACTAAATCCGATACAATTTGGCAAACGTTTGGGACCATATCCGTAATAAATGAAACTTAAGGACTAAACCAGAAATTTATGCAAACCATAGGGACTAAATCCGTAATTTACTCTTTTGTTTATTATTTGATTAAAATAATATTAAAAGTAAAGTGATAGGAGTGATAGGTTATAGGTGGGTATTGGAAGTGAAATGAGTAAAAGGTGAGGGGAGTTAGAGGTGATGATGTGACGCTGAGTTGGCAAAAAAGTAAAGTGATAGGTGATAGGTGATAGGAGGGTATTGTAAATAACCTAAAGGGGCACAACCCGTGCTTGGGTGGCCATGGCCCATGCTCTGCTATTGTTAGTCAGATATGGAAATATTGGAAGCACGACCCATGTCAAGTGGGATACGGTTCATCTCATATACAAGAATATTTTGGAATTTTTATTCAAAAAATAAAATCTAAAAGAAAGTAAAGATAGGTGAGGGTCCTAGGCCAGACCCGTGGACGCACTATGTCCGTCCATCTCAAATGTTTCTCACTTGTGTCAGGAATTCCTTCATAGAGCTTTAGACGGTGGTCGTTAACTTTGTATGGTGGATCATTTCCTGCTTCAATGTCAACAACATCGTATGAGTAAACACGCGTCACAGCAAACGGTCTTGTCCATCTGGATTTTAATTTACCCGGCAATAATCTAAGACGGGAGTTTAATAGCAGGACCTTCTCACCTTATCTAATATATCTAGTCTTTCTAAGGTGCGAATCATGGTATTCCTTCTTTCTGTCCTTATAAATGCTAAAGTTGGCATATGCCTGACCTCTTAACTCTTCAAGCTCGTTGTTTTGATCGAATCAAGCTTGCACTGCTCTTTCCAGGTCCAAGTTTACAGCGGAGGGCCAGTATGCCTTATGTTCTGATTCGACAGGTAGGTGACAAGCCTTTCTGTAAACCAACATGAACGGTGTCGTACCAATCAGAGGTTTATAGGCTGTTCGAATGCCCATAAAGCATCATCGAGTTTGTTAGCCCAATCCTTTCAGTATTGACCTACCGCTCTTTCCAAGATTCGTTTTATAACTCGGTTAGTTACCTCAGCTTGACTGTTTTTTAAGGGTGGTAAGATGTAGACAACTTATGGATAACTCCATATCGAGACATGTTGACACATGAAATGGCAAGATGCTGGATCAGACAGAAGAAATCAGAAGAAAAAGACAAAGTTCAAATCTGCTTAGCCGAACCGACCCGAACCTGGACGAACTAGCACCCGAACTACCAGTTCAGACAGTGTCTAGTTCGGGTGACCGGCTTGTCTATATATAGTAGGTTTGTGTTAGAATTTTGGAACTGAGTGTCTTAAGTGTGTGTTTCTTAAGGTGTATTCAGCATTTGAGCTATGAGTCTTTTGTATGTTCTGAATCATTGATCTATAAAAGATTGAGTTCGTATTTACATTGTTTGTGTTGTTTTGTTTACTAAAATGGCTTGAGTTGCGCATGATCCGACTTACTGCTTACTTTCAAGTGGTATTAGAGCATTAGGTTGGTTGCTCAGCTCGATACCGAGTCATTTTTGTTGAAAAACAAAGCATTTTTGGTGTTTTTCTAGAGTTTTTCACATTTTTTTCAATCATCAAAACTTGCATTTTCCAAAATCCGTCAGTTCTGAGTATTCTAGACATCACAATGATCATTTTTTAGTGTTCCTGATTCGTTTAATCGTTTCAGTGTGAAAAACGTCGAATTTCTCTTTCAGTCCGTCTGAGTTCGTGAGTCTGAGAGATAATCGTCATCCGAAGTGCAAGTTTGGCTGAATAACCGCTCCGAACTCTCTGTTCGTTTGAGTTCCTTTCAATTCGTGTACTGGTTCGTGTCCTGTTCGGTTAAAATCTCTGGTTTGGATAGAGTTCGGATGGAGTTCGTCTGAGTTCGGATAAGTTCGGATACTGGTCACTTCGTTTGAGTTCGGATAACTTCGGTTAAGTCAATAAGTTCGGATACAGTTCGGTTGGGTTTGGAAGACTTCAGTTCGTTCTAAGTTCATTTGAAGTTCGGTTAACTTTTTGAGTTAGTTCCCAGTTCGGCTGACTTCGGACAAACACTTTTCAGTTCGTTTTGAGTTCAGATAGATTAGAATTTGAAAATTTTCAAAATGTCAGAATTACAAGCTTTTGCAGCGATTCAATCGTAGATGCAAACACTTCTAAACTACGACAATGAAATAGGAACAAGCCAAAAGGTTCCTAAGTTGTTTAAGCTCGAAGATTACCATAACTGGAAAAAGAGGTTTGAGGCATACATCGGGACTTCTGATTGTGATCTTTGGATTGCAATTGATACCCCATATACCTATCCAGTTGACACCAACAATGTTCCAATTATGCAAAGGAATCTGAACATTACTCAAAAAGCTGATTATACATGTGAACAAAAGGCTTATGGAGCACTTACTCAAGCTTTGCTGAAGGAATTGTTGCATCAATTCAAAATGTGTAAAAATTCTCATGCATTATGGAATTCTCTAAAGGAAAGATGCGAAGGAAATGATCAATACAAAAAGAGAAAGAAGAAGGTTTTGCGAAAAGAATCCGATAATTTCAAACATTTTGATGGTGAGGGTGTTCCAGAGTTGATTTCTAGATTTTGCCATCTTCAATCGGAAATGGATAATGTTGAGATTAAAAAGGAAGATGAAGAGTTGAAAGAAAAATTACTCGAAGCACTACCAGCAAAATGGGAACCTTATGTTTTGATGCTTACAAATGACAGAGAATATTCAACGTTGACTTTCTTGCAACTTTTGGGAAAATTACAAGCAAGAGACCTTTAGATGAAAAATGTGAATACCACTCCTGCTGAAGTACAGAATCCAGATGTGTATTATGGTTCAAATGTTGCGACAATTTCTGGAAAATCCGGTAAACATGCTAGTTCTGCACCAGCAACAGCATTTGTAGCTGGAAATGTGTCAAATGCTGGAAATGTGTCAAATGCTGGAAATACGTCTACTTCTGAAGGATATGAATCAAGTTATGAATCAAGAGGATGTTATGTTTCAATCCCTGCTAGCAACACCATGAATGTAAGTAAACTTGCCTTGTCGGTCACTACAACTGAAGATTATATGGCATTAGTATCAGCTTTAGTATCATCCTACTATGGGGTTATCACTGGCAAAGTTAGCAATGCTAAGCTAATGGAAGAAAATTATGATTAAGTGGACCCGGATGATTTAGAGTTGATGGACATCAACTGGCAGTTTGCAATGTTGGCTAGAAGAGTGAAAAGATTTTTGAAGAAGACAGGATGAAAAGATCTGAATGAAGGTGGTCGTATTAGATTCGATAAATCAAAAGTTCGATGCTACAACTGCTCAAACTTCGGTCATTTCGCGAGAGAATGTTCACAACCGAAGAAGCAGGAATATCAAAAGTTTAATTCCAAAACTGAATCTCCATCGAACAATGCTAAGTTCAAGACAAACAATTCAGGGAGTACTTCTAACTTTAAAACTGATCACACAAAAGCACTTGTATCTCAAGATGATAAGACTTACAACTGGGGTAATCAGTTTACTGATTCCTCTGCCTTAATTGTGACACATGTGCAGGATGATGATACAATGACTGGATCAACTTGTGAAGATGGTGGATCATCAAATGATTGTTCAGAATCAATCGAAGAGATTCAAACATTGTCTGAGGACCAATTTGCTTTTATGGCAAATTCCATACCTGAATTGGTGAATCTGGTGATTCTGATGAAGTTGTATTGTTGAAGAAGGAGTTATAAGTGTTAATAAAAGAGAAAGAAGCTTTGAACAAAGAGTGTGAAGCTACTAAAGGTGAGGCTCAAGATGCAGCGAATGATTTTGAAGCTTTATTTCAAAGAAGCTATCCATTACAGCAAAAATACGAAAAGGCACACAAAAATGTTATGGAAGCAGGTGACAAGATCATCGCATTGCAAGAGGAGATGTAGAAAATAGCTGATGAAAATAACAGTTTCAAATTGGAGAATGAATCTTTGAAAAGGAACAATCTCAAAGAATCAGTTATTGCCCTGATGACAGATACTTCAAAGGTATCTAGTCATCTTCCATGTGATTTGTGCAATCAGTTTGCTAAGTCTAAGAGTGATCTCTTAGATGAGAAAACCAAAATGTTTGATCAATTGTCCTGTGACCAAAGCAGACATGGAAATTTATAAGACCAGATGTGAGGAAACCACAAAAGAATTGATGTCCTTACACGAGCAGTTGCGTATTCAGAAATATGAATTCAGCGAAGCAATCTGAAATGCTCGTGTCGGCACAAAAGGACTTGGTTAATAATCAAAAGATTGTTTCTGATTTGAAGATTGAAATTCTTATATTAACAAACAAAATTGATACTTTTCAAATACCATTGTCATTTACCAATTTTCTATACAATAATGATAAGGGTAATGTATCTAAAAAGCTTAACCAAGTTCCTACTCCCGTGGTTATAAATAATAGTCCATCTTCTGTTCAAATCAGTGAGAAATGTGATTACATTTATTATAACAAAGAAGTGTCTGATCAATCACTTTTGAAGAATTCTGATAAGAAAACAACCGAGAAATCTGCTCTGGACTCTAACGTTGATTAGTTGTTTCACAATGTTTCTGATTTTGATAAATTCGATGACTTGATTTTTGATCCCGAACCTGAGATGTCCAAAAATGTTTCAAACAACATTCAGGAGGAACTCATTTCCAAATAAAAATTTGGTGAAATTAAGTCTGAATTCACAAAACTGAGTGAGTATGAGCAGAAAAATATTGCTAGATCCAAATCGGTTGGTGGAATGAAACTTAAAAATGGTGGATTGGTTTTGAATCCAAATCTGAGTCTCAACCAGCTAAAAGTTTTGAAAAAGGTTCAACTTCAAAATCACCAAAGTTTCAAAATGAAAGATCAAAGGTCAAAAACAATTCTGATGTTTTTGATAAAGATGTCAAATGAACCACTTACCGCTTGAAAGGGTCTGACAAAATGTATAGCGATAAAGAATTCCCGTTGAAAATGGTGAACCCAGACTTGATTGATAAAGTCTTTACGGGAGGGTATGCTCCAAAATATGACCCCAAATGCTCCTAGTGTGCCAATTAGGAGGGGAAATGGAAAGATCATTATTCCAAGTGGCACACTAGATTATGAGCAGTCTGATTCTGAGAAATCAAATAATCATTCTGATAATGGGTTGGTTAACAGGGTTCAGAAATCTGCTAAGAAATCACCAGTTGTATCCCAACCACCAAAAGCTCAAAAACCAGTTTTTCATGAAAATGCAAAATTAAATTTCAGAAGGCCGAATCAATTTTTCAAGAAAACGCAATTCCATGATGATGGGTTCTATGATGATTTTGGTTATGGACCGAATCCACCATTGTATAGGAGGGGTCCTAATTGGTTTGATAATGGTTTTAGGAATGGTGTTGGTGTGGTAGGTGGGGTGGTTATCAGAATGTTAACAATGGATACTATGTTGGAAATGCACATTTTCCTGATGCATATTTTCATGATGACTTTTATCTAGAAAGTGAAAATGGTTATGACTCAGGTTTCTATGATTATTTTAGCGATCATCATGTTTCTCAAAGAAAAATTTTCAAAAACAAAGAAACCAAAACCTGTCATAGAAACCATTGTTAATGACGACACGGTTGAGGAAGTTATTACCGACCGACGTTGATGCTTTAAATGTAAGAAACGTGGGAATACATATAAAAATTATCCTTTGAAGAAGGAAAAATCTGGTACTATATCTGATGGTTACCAATCAGATAAACCTGCGTCTGCTAGTTCTCAAAAACGTGTCAGATTTGTTAACTACAAAGGTGTGGTTCATTATGATGTGGAATCATCCGTTTCTGATTTTCAAAAGTTTAAACATGATAATAAACGAGATGGTAATTCTGGAAAGATAAAATCAATTTTGAAAAATTCTGAATCAACCTCACCAAATCAGCAGAGTGAGAAGTGGAAACCGAAAGGTACTTCCACCGCAGGTCAAGATTTCGTTGAAGATGACGGACGACCCAAAGCTTCGAGCTTGGGTTCTTCCCAAACTAATTAATTTCTTTTAATGTGTGCAGGGAGCTTCGCGATAGCCCGTGAGTAATTCAGGCACATGACTGGTGATATTTCTCTGCTCCATGATGTTCAACCATTCAACAGAGGAAATGTTACCTTTGTCGGAAATAAAGGAGGCAAGATAACGAGCATTGGCAAATTAAGCAATGGTGTGATCACGTTTGACCGAGTCGAATACGTTCAAGAGTTGGAGTATAACCTGCTGAGTGTGTTCCAGATATATGATAAGCAATACACAACAACTTTCACAGGAACTGAGTGCTTGATCTTGAAGCCCGGTTACGTGATTCCCGATGATTGCCATTGTAATGCGTGCACCAAGACTATCCAATTTGTATGTATTGGATATGAATTTAGCAAAGGCTAATGTGGTAGGTCAATGCTTCTTGACGAAAGCTTCTGAGAGATTATGTCCTCTGGCATAGACGCATGGGTCACATTCATTATCGCAAGATGAACGAGTTGGTGCAAAAGAATCTTGTCGAAGGGGTTCCAAAACATCAATTCACTTTTAATGATGTATGCGTCAGTTCCAAAAAAGGGAAGCAACAACGGAATATCACATCCCTTGAAAAGTACCACTGAATTGATGTCCCATTGGAATTGCTTCACAAGGATTTATTTGGTCCTGTGGACAAACAAAGCATTTCCAGACATTGGTACTGTTTGCTCGTTACTGATGAATATTCTCGTTTTTCTTGGGTGGATTTTCTTGTGATGAAAGGTAACTGTGATAACCGACAATTTCCCAGGTTAACCCCGTTAATAACTTGTGTTATATTTCAATAAGGTCCGTTACCTCACTTAACTAGAATAGTTACGCGAGCACTGCACTTGAGTCTAGACGTCGGTTGACCAACTTGAATGTATATAATTTATAATTTTATATAAATTATATTTTATAATTTCACGAAAAAAAATTATATTTTATGATTTCACGAAACGTTTTGTCATTTTATGTGGCAATTATATTTATTAGGAAAAATGGACACTATTAATCCCAGCTATTCGATATTGGACAAAAATAATCCTACCTATTTTTCTGGACAATATTAGTCTTATAAATAGACCATGTTTTTTCTAATAATCTATTCCGTTAAAAAACTAACTCCGTTAGTTTGTGATGATGTGGAGGACCAATACCGTCATTATTCAAACTTGTTTCTATTTAAAAAAAAACTAGGGGACCAATCTTGTAAATTATGTAAACTTAATTTAAATTAAAATAAAAAAACACCCCCTTCTCCTCCGGTAAAACCCGCAACCGTCCGGCGACCCCGTCTCCGTCTCCGGCGAAACTTACAACCGACGACCCCGTCTCCGTCTCCGGTGAAACCCCCAACCGGCGACCGTCTCCGGGTAAACCTGCAACCTGCGACAACCGGCGACCCCGTCTCCGTCTCTGGTGAAACCCCCAAACGGCGACCCCGTCTCCGTCTCCGGCGAAACCCGCAACCGGCGACATGAAAAAATCTGTTAGAATCAAGTCTAGGGGAGCTATACGAGCTCACCTCGCCGCTGGAAGACCTGGACGAGAGGTTAGCGCCGCCACCGTCGGCGTATGGCTAAACCCTAGCCGTTAGTCGTGGCTGTTGTCGTATTTTGTTGTCTTTCTCGGCCGAAAAATAACTCGGGAACCATGGGTATGACACGAGGAGAAGAAAGGAAGAAAAATGAAGCAAAGCGGCGACCTCCGTCGGACACCGCGGCGCTGCCGCCAGCCAGACCGCCGCTGCCGGTCGGAGTTTCTTCACGGGTGGGGGTTGGGAACCAGAAGTCTTGTTTGATTTTTTTTCTTTTAATTACATTTTATGTAAACTACAAAAGGAGTCCCTCCATTTTAGAAGTTTACATATTAGTCCTCCACGTCATCACAAACTAACGGGGTTAGTTTTTTAACGGAAAAGATTATTAGAAAAAATATGGTGTATTTATAAGACTAATATTGTCCAAAAATATAGGTAGGATTATTTTTGTCCAATATCGAATAGTTGGGATTAATAGTGTCCATTTTTCCTATTTATTATTACGTGGTATATATGTATTTTTTATGATTTTATGTGACGGTGCGTCGCGTAATCGTACGAGACATTTCTATAATATTATAGAAATCTAAAAACATATAGTTATGGGTTACAATTATGATTTTATGCGAACCAATTAGGGTTTACATCTTATAAATAATATACGTTGATTTTTTACTTGGACAAACACACGTATTCATAAGGTTAATCTTATCATTGGTTAACCTCGCCCGGAATAGTTAACGACTTTTAACTTAGAGGGGTTATTCTTGTCATTTCTTAAACTTCTTTCAAACCTACAAAACCTGTAAGGGCCATTCTGTAAGTTCCCAAAACTTGATTTCCTATTTTGTAAACTATTGAGGGACTAATTCTGTCAATTTACCAAAGTCACATTAAAACTCAATTTGTACGTCGACGGTCGACATCTCCGGTAACCGACACCCTATTCAATTCTCCGATTATTACCACCGTTACAAACCGATCGATCATTACCCATCATCAAATCTTTATGAATTCATTCAACAAAACATCATTCACAGAACCACCTCTCGTCCCTGCCTTCCTCCGTTCGAAAAAAAAAACCCACAGCACATCTCCGGCGAAGAGATTCCGATCATTAACCTTCAATTCTGCTCTGGTTCGTCGCTTCTGTAGCATCATTGTATTCACATCACTAATCAGCCTCAAGGACGGCAGCAGTAGTGAACAGCGGGTGAAGGCTCACAGATCGTCACGGGCGTCGAGTCGAGTTCGGTTTAAAGATTCATCATCGTTTGTTTCCGTTTCGCACTCGATGTAATCCTAACACCCCTTGTAATCGATTTACAGTGTTATTCTACGCCGATTTCGTGTGTTTGAAGTTTCTGAAAATCCTTGGTAAAACATCAATGGTGGTCCGACGGGTTGGGGTTATTCAATGAAGAAGATGACCCACCAGGATACTTAATATATGATATATATGCGGGTTATATCACAAACGGATCGGGTGGCTTGGTAGTCTATCCTTCGCAATGTAACACCAAGGTTCCCGGTTCAAACATCCGCAGCCCCAAATCTTTTACCAATTCCTTTTCCTAATCCATTTTCCCCTGTCGCTGGGTGAACAAAATTGATGGGTCGCGAATCTGTTAACAAACATCGGCTTGGCCCAGTGGTTAGGTTGCTCAGTTGAGACTTGGAGGTCACGGGTTCGAACCCGATGACTCTCATTCTTTTCTTTTGTATTATTTTTGGCATTAACTTTCACTTGTTTGACCCAAAACCTATCACCCGTCATCTCCCTTGTGATCTTGGACCCATATAGAACCTCGTAAACATCATTACTTTCATTTCCTCTCGTTAGGATATATAATTTGGTTATTATATATAAAATGTTGATTATTGATAATAAAATAATAACGAATACCTATTTGAGAAAATATATAAATAAACATATTTGAAAATATAAAACAAACGTTTTATCAACCCTGATAATTATGAAAAAAATAATATACGTATACGAATATTATTTGGTCGTACTTTGCGATATAAACATTTCTTGTGTTCGGGTTTATATACAAATATATATACACTTATTTATATATCTATAGATATAACCACCTATACACATAAACGTGCATTTCAACTATTCGGGATTTTTAAAGATGATATTTACCTTTTGTTCGCAATTGAGTGAACTTTTATCTTTTTAACGTCGTCATCAACTTGATTCTTGAATAAAACGATTTTTGCAACATGTCAAGTTTAGAAGTTAGCATGCGCGTTACATACGGAATTATTTGTCAAATGAACCGTCGTCTAGGCTATGTTACTTATGTGTGGACACACACTTACGTATGTAAATTCGATAGGTGCTCGGTAGTTATGCAAGACTCGAAGTCTTAGTAAATTGTAGCAGCGCACCCTAAGGTGAATTATACAACCCTTTTACGTTATGTTCGGGTTTGGACGATAACACACGCAAACACGTTACACCCGGGTTAGGGTGATAACACAACAACTATTATGTATGATTAAAGTCGAAATTCAGTATATATCACATGTTCACGTAAAACGCTTTATCTTTCAAGTCCTTACTTATCGAACCCTTAATAGCATATAGCGAGGGGATATTGGGTAGTACTACTGGGGTCTGACAAACCCCACTCAGCGGGCACGAGATGCACCACCCGACTGGCGGTCGGACTGAGGACAATGTCAGCCTAACTTACCGTGATCGAGTAGACACGGGGAAGGCAAAACACGTAAGGAATTATTCCTACAACTAATTGGTCAGCTTCGGTTGCGAATGTTTTAGTGACATGAACTTAGGCTCGCTACCTACGATATGGATTGTACTTGTAATATACATGCTTACATACGAATAAAGACTGTTGTATTCGTACTACATAATTATACTAGATATACTTATGTGAACTCACCAACGTTAGTTGACACTTGCTCTTATGCATGCTTTTGCAGGACGCTAGGAGAATCTGATTTTTGGGCACGTACGTTGGCTAAAACCTTTTATTTTGGGAATTTGTTTTTCAAATCTTTTCAACTTGAACTGGTATTTACTTATCGGGTACTTGTTCACGCAACTTGACTATTATGTGCTTCCGCTAAACTTTGAACTCTGGTTTTGATATTTCCCGTTTGGAAATATATTTACAATTTGAACCCTTAAATTATGTTTGATGTAACTAATGACTCGGGTCCTGGTCTGGTTCACACCCCACACTGTAAAACTCTGTTAGTGGAAATTGGGGGTGTGTCAGTGACACATCGCGAATTCTTATCAATTTGATTAATACTCTGGAATCTTATTACAAGTTGAAAGTTAGAAGAATTCGAAGCAATAATGGCACGGAGTTCAAGAATATCGACATGAAGAAAGATGATGTATTGAGGTACCTGAATGATGAACCTGAGAATGACGACCCTGAAGGTAATACTGGTGGAGGTTCAGGCCCAACTGGAACTTCTGGTTCGTGTGCTGGTATTCCTGCATCCCAAGTGGATTCTGATTCTAGGGAAGCAATGCCTATTACATCAGTTTCGTCAAATCAAACGGCCAAAAGCATAAATGAGATTGGCACGATAGTAGAAGATGGTGAGTTTGTCTGTGAACTTAACCAAGCTCAAGTTCAATCGATCTTTGATTTGAATGACGAGGAGATGAAGAGAGCTGTCGAAGCTGAACCTGAAGTGTATGAGTCATCAGAAATAGAAAGTGAAAATGATAATTTAGATGAGGAGGTTGAAGTTGAAGACATAACTGAAGAGGAGTATCCTGATTTGTACTCCAATTTCAACAACAACAACTCCCAAGCTGATGATGAATTTGAGGTATTTCCTAAAGAGAAGGGTGATGAAGCCAAGGTGAAGCTGAAAAGGAAAGAAGCTGAAAATCCTGAAGACCCGATTGCCAAAGCGGTTAAGGAACAGAAACAAAGAAGAGATTACAATGAATACATGAAAAACTTTTCATGCCAATTATGTTCCTCCTCTAAAACCGATCAAACAAAGAAGGCATGTTAGATTCAAGGGTCAGGTGTCAGGGGATATTGTGAGCTGGATGTATGCAGAAGATCTGAGGTGTTATGGAATCAAACGCCAGTTTGGTATCCAATATTTCAAGCATGCTCTGGATTTTAGTTTATTACCAGTGTGGGATGTTCGTGAGCTGACCAGAAAACCATTCTGTAACTATGGAGATGATTGGAAGGGTCTACACTTCAAACAGATTATAGAAAAAGAATGTGATAGGATTTCAGTTCTTGAAGCCACAAAGACCAAAAAGAAGTAAACATCCGACTAAGATTCATTCGGTAACTGGTAAGAAGCGGATTGTATTAACATTCAAGAAAAGGCCTAAGGTGATGAAGAAGATTCCATTGATGAAGATGGAGTTGGATTTCATATAGAACTTGAAATGGTGGTACTACAATGAGAAGACTGGTGAAGCGGTGATTGTGTTGGAAGATGAGAATAGTGTTGTGAAGATATTCGATCCCATGTGGCTGAACAACTTGTCAAAGGCTGATATAAACAAGCTGTATCATAGTCAGATTTTGTTCCATCCTGACTTTATGGAACAAGCTCTGCAATTTCAAAGGGTTATCCTGATATGCTTCACATTCAATATCTATGTCGGAAGAAATAACCAGAAGGCGTGGACCGAGATAAAGGTTGGAGCTCAAGACTAAAAGAAACTGACAAACAATTGCCAAGGGGGATTTTGTTGATACATGAAAATGGCAAGATGTTGGATCAGACAAAAGAAATCAGAAGAAAAAGAAAAAGTTCAAATCTGCCTAGCCGAACCCACCAGAACCTAGACGAACTGGCACCCGAACTGCCAGTTCGGACAGTGTCTAGTTTGGGTGATCGGGCTTGTCTATATATAGTAGGGTTGTATTAGAATTTTGGAACTAAGTGTCTTAAGTATGTGTTTCTTAAGGTGTATTCAGCATTTAAGCTCTGAGTCTTTTGTATGTTCTGAATCATTGATCTATAAAAGGTTGACTTCGTATTTACATCGTTTGTGTTGCTTCATTTACTAAAATAGCTTGAGTTGCGCACGATCCGACTTCCCGCTTACTTTCAATACAGAACTCGTTCCATTTGGGAATTACATAAATTTTTCCCCCTATCGCTGATGAATGCTTTAGGAGTTCCGAATCTGAAGAACAATTTCTTGAAAACTACAGGCCCATCATTGGTAGGTAAATATTCCGCTTCAATCCATTTGGAAACATAGCCGACTGCTACAAGGATGTAGTTGTTTCCTCAAGAAGTTGAGAATGGTCCCATGAAGTCCAATCCCATGTCAAAGATTTCACAAATCGGGATGTTATTCAGGGTTATCTCATTTCGTGTAGAGATATTTTAGGCCCTCTAGCAAGCATCGCAGGCTTATATCCAGTTGTGAGCATCCCTATACATAGTTGGCTGATATACGCCAAAAGATACATCTTTTTATATCAAATTATCGTCACAATTATGGTTAATTTAAGCCAAGAATTAACGAAACAACCTAATACATGATTCCTTTTGAGTTTTCTTGAATAATCCAGGTCCAAATCACAAAAGAAGCAGAAAAAGATGAAAAACACAAAGAAAATACACAAGCTTAATGATGGAACACACCAAGCACGGCCCGGGCCCCATCCCTAGCCGTTGTTGGAAAGTTAACTTTTGCAATACTAACACACACGACCCGTGCCACTGATGTCCCACAGGTCGTGTCTCTATTGCCTGACAAGCACAACCCATGCCCCTGAAGCCCATGGCCCGTGTCTCTGCCCAAGTCCGATTTCCTGAATATTTCCTGCCAGGCACGACCGGTTCCAGTTTCCCATTTTTCCTATAAATAGCCAGCCAACTTCTCATTTTGAGGAGAGCCTAGTTTTGACAAGAAAAGATGGTCTAGACCCACTCTGGCCAGCTTGGCTTGGCTTAGCTCCGCTCCCGTTTTATCTTTAATAATGTAGTATTTATCTTCTTATTTTCGGTTTTTCTAGTCTTTTAATCTTTATATGTTTGTAAGAATCCTCACTTAATATGAAGTTGTTTAAAGTTCGTCTATGGACTACTCATCTTCTATTAAGCAAATCTTCAAAATCATACTTATGTTTAATCAAACTCTTGCACTTATTTGAGAAAAACAAGCTTTTGGTAGAATAGTAAAATGAGTTTACGTGGTTACCTTAGGGTACGTACGTATGACTTTATGAAAACTCTTCTAAATTGAAAGTGTTTTATTAATCTTTTAAACAAACGTGCCTTACGTATTATAGACCATTTGAGGAGTCAAAAACTCATCACTCGGACTTGTGACACCTGACTGGGGGACGATACATGATCCTAATGGTGACTCGCACCCCATGCAAAGGAATACGTTCATGAGTTTTATGTCTATGTAAGCAAACACGGCTTTCATGTTAACTACGGCCTGAAGGTATTGGTTTGGATTGGGAGTAATTCATGGAAGTCGGTGAGATACATGTTTGTGAACTTGGCTCTCGTTGCGACTTCCCATGTTTGCACGAAAGCGGTGCGTGGAGGAAACGGACCTTAGCCCCTTTTAAAGACAGTTTCCACAATACATTAATCCGATGTGTGGTTATTCCCATTCTGGTTCATGATAACGTATTCGAGTGTAACGGCACCGCCGACCCATATGGCCCTACAACTATTTGGCATTTACGCTTACTTTGTTCATTACCTCTGGGGCGGTCCTCGCATGATCCTTACGGGGAGACGTGAGGAACGCGAGAAAGGATTCCAGGCTGAAAAGCGATCATCCTCATCTGAAGGGTAATGATCTTAAGGTGAGCATGTAAATTATCGTTTTATTCATTTTACCATTGGTTAGTCTTTTCAAGTGATATTATCCTCTATAAAGATTATTAACCTAAAAACCAATTTTCATCTATCTTTATATTTTTCATACAACTTGAACCACTCCTATATATTTTAAAACCCCGGTTAAGTTGTTAATGGAAGATTTATTGTCAAAATTCTCATTTTCCTTGTGTCCTTGAACGACCCTCGGTCAACTTACCACTGCTATACTGCTTCACGATGGGTGCACTTGCCCATGTTATGTGGTGAAATAGTAGTCGTAGTTTATCAAGGTTTTATAAATTTAAAAGCTTATGCATAAAAGGTGCTACTAAAACTGACATATTTTAAAATACACCACCACTACTACAAAAAAGGGCTTTCTTGACATACATTGCGCATCAAGAAAGTGCCTTCTTGACACGCAAATGCGCGTCAAGGAAGTCGGGGTCAAAAAGCTTCTTGACGCGCAAAATGCGTGTCAAGAAGTTCTTGACGCGCGAACCATGACACGCTATCCATGACACTCCATTCTTGACACTCATTATGCGCGTCATCTTAGGGTTTCGTCTGTGTTTAATATATTTTTATTTATAATTTTTTTAGTGTCGTCTGTTTATGACACGCATTTTTGCGCGTCAAGAATTTTAATTTTTAATAAAAAAATATTTTTTATAGGATCACTAATTTCCACAATAAACACAAATTAATCTCATAATACAAAAAAATATAACCAATATATAACAAAATAATGCATTTCATATATATAGCAAAAATTATAAAGTTAATATGAGTTTACAAATGAATCCCATATGTTACCAATATTTATGTCCCTATAATAATAAATCTACCTCAACATTCTTATAACAGTAGTCAACCATTTTGCAGCTCAGCCAACTCATGTTCTTGCTTAGCAATGATCGGAAACTTGGTCAACAGATAACATGACCTCTCCGTCTGTTTCAAAACATCAAATTGTGTTTCAATCTTTGGTAGTACTATCTTCAGGAGTTATGTGTATCCCGTCATCACCACAAGAAGAAGAAAAATGACCTTCTGTAAATAACATTAATTTTAACTTCTAAAAGAAGAAGTAATAGTCAAATTAAACAAATAAACAAAATAACTTTAACTTTAACTTCTAAGAGAAGAAGTAATAGTCAAATGATACAAATAAATAAAAGTAAATTACCTAAGGCAGCCAACTCTTTGGCCATAAAGACCCATATAATACTATAAGCACATGTGGCCGTTGAGCTCGTTACTTATCTGCCTCCGAAGATTATCACCATAACCTGCAACCAAACCAACAAATATTAAGTCTATGTTTGTGTAATTTAGGTGAGATGATGCATTCGGTTCTCAAATTTAAGTCTATACCTGTACATTTGATGCTACAGTAGCTGCTGCTGCATGTGATGCAGCAGAGGTTATTTCAGCAACAACAAGATCTTCAGTAGAGCTCTCTTATTGTATCAACTCCCTAACAGGTTCACACAACAGTCTTAGGCAAAATGTCAAAAATGCCACAGGGTGTCTGCCAATCAGCAGGGCATAAATTAAGCTTACAAAACTGGAATGATAACTAAAAAAAACCAGATTCAGATGAGGCACCATGGGTAATTCTGTAAAATAAAAATCTAATCCAAATAGGAATATACAAAGATAAAATACTTAATTCTTCATTAGGATGAATGCAAGGCCAAGTCAAGCTTTGTGTTTTTTTTGCTCACTTATGTTTCTTTGATGATGTGCAGAAGCTTTCTACTTCAAAGGGGTACCAACAGTTGACTTTGTGATATACTTGTTGACCTCATGGCGTGCTTCAAAGTCAAACCTTGGTCAAATGTTTGTTCAAATCTGATTGAACTCTTTCGGGTCAATTGATCTGTCAAAACCCCAGAAGAAGAAGGGAGACGAGTTTGTTTATGCAGTTTTGACTCCTTCCATGCCGCAAATAACCGGTGCAACTGCGATGGGACCTAGAATTCAAACAGATAATCTTAAAGTCAAACCTTGGTCAAATATACTTCTTTGAGGTAAGAGTATCACTACAAAATCCTGAGATATTACAAGGCAAATTGTTGAACCACAAATATTTTTAAAAACATATACATACATGTTGATTCATTGTTTGCAAAAATACACGAAAAACAATTCGGTTGTCAAATGTAAATACAATCAAATTATCAAAGTCTTCAGCCAATGACATGAAATACTAATTGTACAGACACAATTGGATCATGAAACATAAGTAAAAGATCAGATTTTGAGCCACTTAGCTAGATAATTAAATCAAAGCAAATTGTATAGTCAACTAAAAAAAAGAACCATCATAATAATGAGTTTTTGAGATTATGCAAATAGAATCATACCTGTGCTTTGTCTTTAGAAGCAATTAACTTCAAACCATTAGATAGTTGGGTTACACGGGCTCAGGTTTGGTTATACAAACCCACCAACCCAAACTTGACACGAACTGCCACCTCTGCTTGTATTGTAGAGAAATAGTACAAGAATGCTTCAAGATTTTACATACCTCATATAGTTAGGGACCTTTATCATCATAACCAGCAACAAGGAGTGAAACACCAAAAGGCCTCACACCACTAGATGAAGAACATAAGTTAGATGTTGTATCTGGCCACTATTTAAAATACTCAGTATAGTTAACAAAAATAAAATTTACTTTAGAACAAAAATAACATAAGTAATAATTTTAAAAGAACCTTGGAAATACTCTAGTTTGCAAAATAGGAACTTAAGCTAGCCACAAAATAAAATTGACTTTACAACACAAATAACATAAGTAACGATTTTAAAAGAACCTTGGAAAGACTCTAGTTTGCAAAATAGAAACTCAAGCTAGCCACAAAATAAAATTTACTTTACAACACAAATAACATAAGTAACGATTTTAGAAGAACATTGAAAATACTCTAGTTTGCAAAACAGGAATCTGCTTTTAAAAGAGCAGGTATGTTGGGTATGTAAACAGTTAAGCTAAACGTAGATTTGAAAAAATCACCTCTTTATGGTAATAGTTTCAAATTGGAAATTATATAGATGAAGGCATACATAAACAATGAGAAAGTGTTAATACTGTGCAAAATGTTCCAGAAACTTAGCTAAAAACACATAAATACTGTACGTGTAAACATACAAAGGAAGACAACGGTGGCTAATATAAAAGAGCAAGCATGCGAGGTAAGAGCAAATTAAAAAGCATGTGTAAAAAACCAGAACCCAACTTTAATATCCATTACCAAAAAAATGTAACCATAAACCAAATAACACACTAAACAAACGATAATAAGATCAGAGTGAATAAACTTACGTAGAAGATCAGAGAAAATGAAGTTAAGGATCCATGTTTCTTGATACATGGGGTCATGCCAATATATCAAGTATCAAAGATTATGGTCATATTAGCAAAAATTTATGTGCTTATAACCTCCGTAGTCTAATGACCTTGGTAGTTTATATCTTTGTAAATGCAAAAATTGCCCCTTTGCTGTAGCCACCAAGACCACCCAATAAACCCTAAATTCCATTCCTTGCTCTAGCTCTTGCATCGATAAACCGAGATTCAATCATAATCGAATAATAATTATGTTGTTAAAAATATATCAAAAAAAGATAATGACAGCATATACCTTCACACGAATTCCATTAAGCTACCTTCACACGAATTCTGTCATAACAATAAATAATAACAGGTTATGAACTCTACAATCTGCTTGGTAATGTTTAACAGACTAAATTCAAAAAAATAAATGAAATCATATACCTTCACACAAATTCCATAAAGCATGAGCGCTCGACCTGCAACATTCAATATGAAGTCAGATTGATTTTGAATGTGAATTCCATAAAGCATGAGTGCTCGGCTGCAAGGCATGGACTATTTGAGTGTGAATTGTGTGTTTACAGACCTCTACAACAAAAATCCAACATATAACAAAACAAAAAATCAAAAGCATTCGGAAGATTTACATGTATATTGACAAATGTTTGACGATTAGTTTATGTGTAGTAAATTGATGGAAGGCAAAAAATAAAGTTTGAATTAGCATCCAACCATTGAAATACAACTATCCAGATGACAGATTACTAAAACTATTTTTAAAGAAGAATCTGATCTTGAAATGAAG
Organism: Deinandra increscens subsp. villosa; assembly: GCA_039602395.1. Taxonomy (NCBI): domain Eukaryota; kingdom Viridiplantae; phylum Streptophyta; class Magnoliopsida; order Asterales; family Asteraceae; genus Deinandra; species Deinandra increscens. Next base: position 19,247,997 of record JBCNJP010000017.1, read on the forward strand.
GGTATATGATGTCATTTTGAGTAAGGATCTTAAGGTTGCTTCCATCATTCAACATGTCTCTAGTCAGATTTGGTGTACAGAAAAGAAAACCACATACATATTTTGATGATATCTTTGTAACAGACGTGGATAGATGTAATTTCTATTGGATTATATGTTCTATTGGTTTGTGACTACTACTTCGAGCGTGTTTTGAAACTGGAGGCATGTATTACAGTTTAGCAAGTCATATATATTACAATTACCTGAACATGAGTCGTAGTCTGCCCTGCATGTTAATATACCATGTGGGTGCACCTGGAAATTACATAAATAAAAGTAAACTTTAGGTACATAATACACCTAATGAAGATTCTTGGAATTCAACATATCTACAGTGACAAGTAGATGAATTACATTTCCAAAATAAAAGATAAGAATATGACATAATTAGTTTTATAAAATGGTGATTTTCTTAGAAAATAAGCTTTCTATGTAGCAGGAGACAATCAACAGTATATCATATATTTATGTTATGATCAAATCAAATCAATCTCCCACTTTTACCATCAAATTGAAACAAAAATCTAAGAAATTGGATAGAAATTTTACCACAAAAGAGGAACCTTTCAAGGACACCATGGTGATAGATAAATTAGCTGCAAGATATCATAACTTCTCTCCCGAGGCACTGATTTAAACACCTCAGATTGAAAGCGGGTTGGAGGTGCTAGGGTTACGGTTCTTTGTTTATGATGGTACCTTCATCGCCAATCATTCGGTGGACGAAAACCTCAAATTAAGCCTCAGGTCACATGAATAGGTAGAAATAAAAGTAAGAACAGACCTGATTCGTGAAGATAGCAGTAGACTAGGTAGTTTAGCTCGTTCGAATTCATGTTAATCATCACACAATAATCAATATCCAGGCTTAATTTGAGGTGCTAGGGTTACTGTTCTTCTCCCTCCGCTTCGAGTTCCTCTCCACTGTAATGGTGCTAGGCTAGGGTTAGGGCTCAAAATCGCGACAATCCTAGGTGAAGAAGATGGAGCAGAAAAACACATAACGAATTAAATAGCTGATCGAAACAGACGTTAAATCAGTCAGTAAATAAACGCTTAAAAGAACAATAGCAAAAGTCGCTAACCTCCATTAAACACTCAACGACTACTGAACCCTAGCTTTGGACGGGGCGTCAGGACTAGCATCCTTGTCTTCTTCGGTCCTTATTTTTCTCCATAAACCCTAGCCATATTAAGGTGTGCTTCTCGGTGCCGTCCCTAATACCTGGAGGAATCGAGCACTCCATGGCGCACTCCCTCTAACCGGGATTCACAAAACAGGAACCCTAATTACCTTTCAAGTAACTGTGCGCTTCCTCGAGTTTCCCCCGTCGAACCCATGAGACCATCGTGATGCTAAATAAGAAAGAGAAGAAACAGGTAGGATTGTCGATGGTGAGTGGGAATGAGGGAAAAGCTGGGGGAAATTGTGGAGCTGAAGGAGATAGAATTAGGGCAAAATATCGATGGTGAGCGGGAATGAAAACCTGAATAGGAGTAATGGGGAAAAGTTGGGGGAAAATGTTAGCGGGAATTAAATTTTAAGGAAAAATGTTAGCGGGAATGAAATTTAAGGAAAAATGTTAGCGGAAAAAAACATAAAATGACAGTTTTAAGATGACGCCCATTTTTTAAATGTTCTCCGTGTTTTTTTTTTCTAATTGATGACAGAAACTTTATGACGCACAAAAATGCGCGTCATCTATCCTTAGAATTTTACGATTCTTGACAGTTTTTTTATGACACGTGTTTTTGCGCTTCATAAAAAACCGAGCGTCATCGTTCACGCGTCAAGAAAGGCCCTGTTTCTAGTAGTGCACAAGACACTAAGCTTTTTGGCGCCGTTGCCAGAGACACAAACGAGAATTTTTGATGAAAAATCCAAATTAGCAACCTAGCCAAATCTATCATACTATATATATATAT
>JBCNJP010000017.1:19250464-19271962 GCA_039602395.1 Deinandra increscens subsp. villosa
CCAACTGGAACTTCTGGTTCGTGTGCTGGTATTCTTGCATCCCAAGGGGAGTCTGATTCTAGGGAAGCAGTGCCTATTACATCAGTTCCGTCAAATCAAGCGGCCAAAAGAATAAATGAGATTGGCACGATATTAGAAGATGGTGAGTTTGTCTGTGAACTTAACCAAGCTCAAATTCAATCGATCTTTGATTTGAATGACGAGGAGATGAAGAAAGCTGCCGAAGCTGAACCTGAAGTGTATGAGTCATCAGAAATAGAAAGTGAAAATGATAATTTAGATGAGGAGGTTGAAGTTGAAGACATAACTGAAGAGGAGTATCCTGATTTGTACTTCAATTTCAACAACAACAACTCTCAAGCTGATGATGAATTTGAGGTATTTCCTAAAGAGAAGGGTGATGAAGCCGAGGTGAAGCTGAAAAGGAAAGAAGCTGAAAATCCTGAAGACCCGATTGCCAAAATGGTTAAGGAACAGAAACAAAGAAGAGATTACAATGAATACATGAAGACTTTTCATGCCAATTATGTTCCTCCTCTAAAATCGATCAAACAAAGAAGGCATGTTAGATTCAAGGGTCAGGTGTCAGTGGATATTGTGAGCTGGATGTATGCAGAAGATCTGAGGTGTTATGGAATCAAACGCTAGTTTGGTATCCAATATTTCAAGCATGCTCTGGATTTTAGTTTATTACCAGTGTGGGATGTTCGTGAGCTAACCAGAAAACCATTCTGTAACTATGGAGATGATTGGAAGTGTCTACACTTCAAACAGATTGTAGAAAAAGAATGTGATAGGATTTCAGTTCTTGAAGCCACAAAGACCAAAAAGAAGTGAACATCCGACTAAGATTCATTCGGTAACTGGTAAGAAGCGGATTGTATTAACATTCAAGAAAAGGCCTAAGGTGATGAAGAAGATTCCATTGATGAAGATGGAGTTGGATTTCATAAAGAACTTGAAATGGTGGTACTACAATGAGAAGACTGGTGAAGCGGTGATTGTGTTGGAAGATGAGAATAGTGTTGTGAAGATATTCGATCCCATGTGGCTGAACAACTTGTCAAAGGCTGATATAGACGAGTTGTATCATAGTCAGATTTTTTTCCATCCTGACTTTATAGAACAAGCTCTGCAATTTCAAAGGGTTACCCTGATATGCTTCACATTCAATATCTATGCCGGAAGAAATAACCAGAAGGCGTGGACCGAGATAAAGGCTGGAGCTCAAGACTGAAAGAAACTGACAAACAATTTCCAAGGGGGATTTTGTTAATACATGAAAATGGCAAGATGTTGAATCAGACAGAAAATATTAGAAGAAAAAGACAAAGTTCAAATCTGCCTAGCCGAACCCACCAGAACCTAGACGAACTGGCACCCGAACTGCCAGTTTGGACAGTTTCTAGTTCGGGTGATCGGGCTTGTCTATATATAGTAGAGTTGTATTAGAATTTTGGAACTGAGTGTCTTAAGTATGTGTTTCTTAAGGTATATTCAGCATTTAAGCTCTGAGTCTTTTGTATGTTCTAAATCATTGATCTATAAAAGATTGAGTTCGTATTTACATCGTTTGTGTTGCTTCGTTTACTAAAATTGCTTGAGTTGCGCACGATCCGACTTCCCGCTTACTTTCAATACAAAACTTGTTCCATTTAGGAATTACATTAATTTTTCCCCCTATCGCTGATGAATGCTTTAGGAGTTCCGAGTCTGAAGAACAATTTCTTTACAACTACCCGCCCATCATTGGTAGGTAAATCTTTCGCTTCAATCCATTTGGAAACATAGCCGACTGCTACAAGGATGTAGTTGTTTCCTCAAGAAGTTGAGAATGGTCCCATGAAGTCCAATCCCCAAATGTCAAAGATTTCACAAATCTGGATGCTATTCAGGGTTATCTCATTACGTGTAGAGATATTTTTGGCCCTCTAGCAAGCATCGCAGGCTTATATCCAGTTGTGAGCATCCCTATACATAGTTGGTTGATATACGCCATAAGATACATATTTTTATATCAAATTATCGTCACAATTATGGTTAATTTAAGCCAACAATTAACGAAACAACCTAATAAATGTTTCCTTTTGAGTTTTCTTGAATAATCCAGGTCCAAATCACAAAAGAAGCAGAAAAAGATGAAAAACACAAAGAAAATACACAAGCATAGTGATGGAAGACACCAAGCACGGCCCGGGCCCCATCCCTAGCCGTTGCTGGAAAGTTAACTTTTGCAATACTAACACACACGACCCGTGCCACTGATGTACCACGGTCGTGTCTCTATTGCCTGACAAGCACAGCCCGTGCCCCTGAATCCCACGGCCCGTGTCTCTGCCCAAGTCCGATTTCCTAAATATTTCCTGCCAGGCACGACTGGTTCCTATTTCCCATTTTTCCTATAAATAGCCAGCCAACTTCTCATTTTGAGGAGAGCCTAGTTTTGACAAGAAAAGATGGTCTAGACCCACTCTGGCCAGCTTGGCTTGGCTTAGCTCCGCTCCCGTTTTATCTTTAATAATGTAGTATTTATCTTCTTATTTTCGGTTTTTCTAGTCTTTTAATCTTTATATGTTTGTAAGTATCCTCACTTAATATGAAGTTGTTTAAAGTTCGTCTATGGACTACTCATCTTCTATTAAGCAAATCTTCAAAATCATACTTATGTTTATTCAAAATCTTGCACTTATTTGAGAAAAACAAGCTTTTGGTAGAATAGTAAAATGACTTTACGTGGTTACCTTAAGGTAAGTACGTATGACTTTATGAAAGCTCTTCTAAATTGAAAGTGTTTTATTAATTTTCTTAAACAAACGTGCCTTACGTATTATAGACCATTTGAGGAGTCAAAAACTCATCACTCGGACTTGTGACACCTGACTGGGGGACCATACATGATCCTAATGGTGACTCGCACCCCATGCAAAGGAATACGTTCATGAGTTTTATGTCTATGTAAGCAAACACGAATTTCATATTAACTACGGCCTGAAGGTATTGGTTTGGATTGGGAGTAATTCATGGAAGTCAGTGAGATACATGTTTGTGAAGTTGGCTCTCGTTGCAACTTCCCATGTTTGCACGAAAGCGGTGCGTGGAGGAAACGGACCTTAGTCCCTTTTAAAGATAGTTTCCACAATACATTAATCCGATGTGTGGTTGTTCTCATGTTGGTTCATGATAACGTATTCGAGTGCAACGGCGCCGCCGACCCATATGGCCCTACAACTATTTAGCATTTACGCTTACTTTGTTCATTACCCCTCGGGCGGTCCTCTCATGATCCTTACAGGGAGACGTGAGGAACGCGAGAAATGATTCCAGGCTGAAAAGCGATCATCCTCATCTGAAGGGTAATGATCTTAAGGTGAGCATGTAAATTATCGTTTTATTCATTTTACCATTGGTTAGTCCTTTCAAGTGATATTATCCTCTATAAAGATTATTAAGCTAAAAACCAATTTTCATCTATCTTTATGTTTTTCATACAACTTGAACCACTCCTATATATTTTAAAACCCCGGTTAAGTTGTTAATGGAAGATTTATTGTCAAAATTCTCATTTTCCTTGTGTCCTTGAACGACCCTCGGTCAACTTACCACTGCTATACTGCTCCACGATGGGTGCACTTGCCCGTGTTATGTGGTGAAATAGTAGTCGAAGTTAATCAAGGTTTTATAAATTTAAAAGCTTATGCATAAAAGGTGCTACTAAAACTGACATATTTTAAAATACACCACCACTACTACAAAAAAGGGCTTTCTTGACGTGCATTGCGCGTCAAGAAAGTGCCTTCTTGACACGCAAATACGCGTCAAGGAAGCCGGGGTCAAGAAGCGTCTTGACGCGCAAAATGCGTGTCAAGAAGTTCTTGACGCGCGAACCATGACACGCTATCCATGACACTCCATTTTTTACACTCATTATGTGTGTCATCTTAGGGTGTCGTCTGTGTTTAATATATTTTTATTTATAATTTTTTTAGTGTCGTCTGTTTATGACAAGCATTTTTGCGCGTCAAGAATTTTAATTTTTAATAAAAAAATATTTTTTTATAGGATCACTAATTTCCACATTAAACAACAATTAATCTCATAATACAAAACGAAATACCTATATAACAAAATAATGCATTTCATATATATAGCAAAAATTACAAAGTTAATATGAGTTTACAAATGAATCCCATATGTTACCAATATTTATGTCCCTATAATAACAAATCTACCTCAACATTCTTACAACAGTAGTCAACCATTTTGCAGCTCAGCCAACTCATGTTCTTGCTTAGCAATGATCGGAAACTTGGTCAACAGATAACATGACCTCTCCGTCTGTTTCAAAACATCAAATTGTGTTTCAATCTTCGGTAGTACTATCTTCAGGAGCTATGTGTATCCCGTCATCACCACAAAAGAAAAAAAATGCCCTTCTGTAAATAACATTAATTTTAACTTCTAAAAGAAGAAGTAATAGTCAAATTATACAAATAAACAAAATAACATTAACTTTAACTTCTAAGAGAAAAAGTAATAGTCAAATTATACAAATAAATAAAAGTAAATTACCTAAGGCAGCCAACTCTTTGGCCATAAAGACCCATATAATACTATAAGAACATGTGGCCTTTGATCTCGTTACTTATCTGCCTCCGAAGATTATCACCAAACATGCAACCAAACCAAAAAATATTAAGTCTATGTTTGTGTAATTTAGGTGAGATGATGCATTCGGTTCTCAAATTTAAGTCTATGCCTGTACATTTGATGCTACAGTAGCTGCTGCTGCATGTGATGCAGCAGAGGTTATTTCAGCAGCAGCAAGATCTTCAGTAGAGCTCTCTTGTTGTATCAACTCCTTAACAGGTTCACACAACAGTCTTAGGCAAAATGTAAAAAATGCCACAGGGTGTGTGCCAATCAGCAGGGCATAAATTAAGCTTACAAAACTGGAATGATAACTAAAAAAACTAGATTCAGATGAGGCACTATGGGTAATTCTGTAAAATAAAAATCTAATCTAAATAGGAATATACAAAGATAAAATACTTAATTCTTCATTAGGATGAATGCAAGGCCAAGTCAAGCTTTGTGTTTTTTTGCTCACTTATGTTTCTTTGATGATGTGCAGAAGCTTTCTACTTAAAAGGGGTACCAACAGTTGACTTTGTGATATACTTGTTGACCTCATGGTGTGCTCTTAAAGTCAAACCTTGGTCAAATGTTTGTTCAAATCTGATTGAACTCTTTCGGGTCAATTGATCTGTCAAAACCCCAGAAGAAGAAGGGAGACGAGTTTGTTTATGCAGTTTTCACTCCTTCCATGCCGCAAATAATCAGTGCAACTGCGATGGGACCTAGAATTCAAACACATAATCTTAAAGTAAAACCTTGGTCAAATATACTTCTTTGAGGTAAGAGTATCACTACAAAATCCTGAGATATTACAAGGCAAATTGTTGAACCACAAATATTTTAAAAACATATACATACATGCTGATTCATTGTTTGCAAAAATACACGAAAAACAATTCAGTTGTCGAATGTAAATACAATCAAATTATCAAAGTCTTCAGCCAATGACATGAAATACTAACTGTACAGACACAATTGGATCATGAAACATAAGTAAAAGATCAGATTTTAAGCCACTTAGCTAGATAATTAAATCAGAGCAAATTGTATAGTCAACTAAAAAAAAGAACCATCATAATAATGAGTTTTTGAGATTATGCAAATAGAATCATACATGTGTTTTGTCTTTAGAAGCAATTAACTTCAAACCATTAGATAGTTGGATTACATGGGCTCAGGTTTGGTTATACAAACCCACCAACCCAAACCTGACACGAACTGCCACCTCTGCTTGTATTGTAGAGAAACAGTACAAGAATGCTTCAAGATATTACATACCTGATATAGTTGGGGACCTTTTATCATCATAACCAGCAACAAGGAGTGAAACACCAAAAGGCCTCACGCCACTAGATGAAGAACATAAGTTAGATGTTGTATCTGGCCACTATTACTCAGTGAAGTTAACAAAAATAAATTTTACTTTAGAACAAAAATAACATAAGTAATAATTTTAAAAGAACCTTGGAAATACTCTAGTTTGCAAAATAGGAACTCAAGCTAGCCACAAAATAAAATTGACTTTACAACACAAATAACATAAGTAACGATTTTAAAAGAACCTTGGAAAGACTCTAGTTTGCAAAATAGGAACTCAAGCTAGCCACAATATAAAATTTACTTTACAACACAAATAATATAAGTAACGATTTTAGAAGAACATTGGAAATACTCTAGTTTGCAAAACAGAAATCTACTTTTAAAAGAGCAGGTATGTTGGGTATGTAAACAGTTAAGCTAAACGTAGATTTGAAAAAACCACCTCTTAATGGTAATAGTTTCAAATTGGAAATTATATAGATGAAGGCATACATAAACAATGAGAAAGTGTTAATACTGTGCAAAATGTTCTACAAATTTAGCTAAAAACACATAAATACTATACGTGTAAACATACAAAGGAAGACAATGGTGGCTAATATAAAAGAGCAAGCATGCGAGGAAAGAGCAAATTAAAAAGCATGTGTAAAAAACCAGAACCCAACTTTAATATCCATTACCAAACAAATGTAACTATAAATAAAATAACACACTAAACAAACGATAATAAGATCAGAGTGAATAAACTTACGTAGAAGATCAGAGAAAATGAAGTTAAGGATCCATATTTCTTGATACTTGGGGTCATGCCAATATATCAAGTATCAAAGATTATGGTCTTTTTAGCAAACATTTTTGTGCTTATAACCTCCGTAGTCTAATGACCTTGGTAGTTTATATCTTTGTAAATGCAAAAATTGCCCCTTTGCTGTAGCCACCAAGACCACCCAATAAACCGTAAAGTCCATTCCTTGCTCTAGCTCTTGCATCGACAAACCGAGATTCAATCATAATCGAATAATAATTATGTTGTTAAAAATATTTCAAAAAAAGATAATGACAGCGTATACCTTCACACGAATTCCATAAAACTACCTTCACATGAATTCTGTCATAACAATAAATAATAACAGGTTATGAACTCTACAATCTGATTGGTAATGTTTAACAGACTAAATTCAGAAAAATAAATGACATCATATACCTTCACACGAATTCCATAAAGCAGGAGCGCTTGACCTGCAACATTCAATATGAAGTCAGATTGATTTTGAATGTGACTTCCATAAAGCATGAGTGCTCGGCTGCAAGGCATGGACTATTTGAGTGTGAATTGTGTGTTTACAGACCTCTACAACAAAAATCCAACATATAACAAACCAAAAAATCAGAAGCATTCGAAAAATTTACACGTATATTGACACATGTTTGACGATTAATTTATGTGTAGTAAATTGATGGAAGGCAAAAAATAAAGTTTGAATTAGCATCCAACCATTGAAATACAACTATCCAGATGACAGATTACTAAAACTATTTTTAAAGAAGAATCTGATCTTGAAATGAAGGGTATATGATGTCATTTTGAGTAAGGATCTTAAGGTTGCTTCCATCATTCAACATGTCTCTAGTCAGATTTGGTGTACAGAAAAGAAAACCACATACATCTTTTGATGATATCTTTGTAACAGACGTGGATAGATGTAATTTCTATTGGATTATATATTCTATTGGTTTGTGACTACTACTTCGAGCGTGTTTTGAAACTGGAGGCATGTATTACAGTTTAGCAAGTCATATATATTACAATTACCTGAACATGAGTCGTAGTCTGCCCTGCATGTTAATATACCCTGTGGGTGCACCTGGAAATTACATAAATAAAAGTAAACTTTAGGTACATAATACACCTGATGAAGATTCTTGGAATTCAACATATCTACAGGGACAAGTAGATGAATTACATTTTCAAAATAAAAGATAAGAATATGACATAATTAGTTTTATAAAATGGTGATTTTCTTAGAAAATAAGCTTTCTATGTAGCAGGAGACAATCAACAGTATATCATATATTTATGTTAGGATCAAATCAAATCAATCTCCCACTTTTACCATCAAATTGAAACAAAAATCTAAGAAATTGAATTGAAAATTTACCACAAAAGAGGAACCTTTCAAGGACACCATGGTGAGAGATAAATTAACTGCAAGATATCATAACTTCTCTCCCGAGGCACTGATTTAAACACCTCATATTGAAAGCGGGTTGGAGGTGCTAGGGTTACGGTTCTTTGTATATGATAGTACCTCCATCGCCAATCATTCGGGAGACGAAAACCTCAAATTAAGCCTCAGGTCACATGAATAGGTAGAAATAAAAGTAAGAACAGACCTGATTCATGAAGATAGCGGTAGACTAGGTAGTTTAGCTCGTTCGTTAATCATCACACAATAATCAATATCCAGGATTAATTTGAGGTGCTAGGGTTACTGTTCTTCTCCTTCCGCTTCGAGTTCCTCTCCACTGTAATGGTGCTAGGCTAGGGTTAGGGATCAAAATCGTGACAATCCTAGGTGAAGAAGATGGAGCAGAAAAACACATAACGGATTAAATAGATGATCGAAACAGACGTTGAATCAGTCAGTCAATAAACGCTTAAAATAACAATAGCAAAAGTCGCTAACCTCCATTAAACACTCAACGACTACCGAACCCTAGCTTTGGACGGGGCGTCAGGACTAGCATCCTTGTCTTCTTCGGTCCTTATTTTTCTCCATAAACCCTAGCCATATTAAGGTGTGCTTCTCGGTGTCGTCCCTAATACCTGGAGGAATCGAGTACTCCACGGCGCACTCCCTCTGAACGGGATTCACAAAACAGGACCCCTAATTGCCTTTCAAGTAACTGTGCGCTTCCTCGAGTTTCCCCCGTCGATCCCATGAGACCATCGTGATGCTAAATAAGAAAGAGAAGAAACAGGTAGGATTGTCGATGGTGAGCGGGAATGAGGGAAAAGCTGGGGGAAATTGTGGAGTTAAAGAAGATAGAATAGGACAAAATATCGATGGTGAGCGGGAATAAAAACCTGAATAGGAGTAATGGGGAAAAGTTGGGGGAAAATGTTAGCGGGAATTAAAATTTAAGAAAAAATGTTAGCGGGAATGAAATTTGAGGAAAAATGTTAGCGGATAAAAACATAAAACGACATTTTTTAGATGACGCGCATTTTTTAAGTGTACTCTGTGTTTTTTTTTTCTAATTGATGACAGAAACTTTATGACGCACAAAAATGCGCGTCATCTTTCCTTAGAATTTTACGATTCTTGACAGTTTTTTATGACACGTGTTTTTGCGCGTCATAAAAAAACGAGCGTCATCGTTCACGCGTCAAGAAAGGCCTTGTTTCTAGTAGTGCACAAGACACTAAGCTTTTTTGCGCCGTTGCCGGAGACACAAACGAGAATTTTTGATGAAAAATCCAAATTAGCAACCTAGCCAAATCTATCATACTATATATATATACTTATTTATTTCTAAAAAACAACATTTCTCTATTTTTGTATATTCACTTACACTGTCTTTGGGACGAAGATCTGTCCGGCCAGCAGCTCAAAACCCAAAGGTAGGAAGGATTCTCTGGGAAAAGATCGAGCAACAGAAACGAGAAAGATGATCACACGACCAAAGGAATTATTTTTTTTTTATGAAATTAATACTTGTCTAGGTAAGTATTCATTCAACATTTTTGCTTTGATCTGGTCACTATGTTTTAGGAAAACAATCCCTGTCAGAAATTTCCCGTCTATAGCAAAAGCCATACCAGAGCAAACGCAGAATTATTGACTGATAAAATAAACTAGGTCTAACTTAGGACCTGAAAATAAATAAAGCTATTTTATTAGTTATCTAAAAATAAATAGTAAAATTTAATTACGGAAAATGCTTACATGGAAATTCTTTTACAATTAGTAAGGAAAATTACCAAAGAGAAATTTGAAGTCGGTACGTTCCTATATCAAGTTTTAAGAGAGAGAGAGAGAGAGAGAGAGAGCCAGACACGGGTCGTGCTTGACGAGATGTAAGTCGCAAATAAGGTCAGAAATGACCACAACCTTCGTCATTTACACGGGTCGTGCTCAAGAACTCTCTCTGGGTGATTTTTCACCCTTTCTCACGTTTTCTTCATCCCTACATCAATCATGTAAGTATAATCATCCCCATATCTAGGTTTTCCTTGTTCTTGATGTTCTTACCCAAATTCTTGGGCTAAATCAAGATTTCTTAGTTTTAGACCGAATTTGGGGATAAGAGACTAAGGGGAGATTTATTTAACAAGTCCCTTCACTATTAGTTAATGGTCCATTGGCCCCCTTCTACTTATTTAAAGGCTCTAACTAGTCCTTTAACTATAAAATAGAAGTTTAAAAATTTTTCATTTAATAATTAAAGTGTTATGGGGTAAAATTTGAAATCAAAAAATGGGGGGGGGGGGGGGGTGGTGGTGGAATGACAAGCTCAAGTAGTAAAAGTTATGTTGTCTTGGTGCTTTTTTGAGTGTACCAATCGTGCTGAAGATCATACCAACGAACATAAACCCTAAACTTTTTTCAAGATTAAATTTGATTTATGTTTTATGTCATAAATGGTACCGAAAAGACTTAATACAATAATTATGATAGATTTCTTATAGGCGATTCCAACCTTACTTTGAGAAACAGTATTTTAAAATAATTCAAGCTAATGAAAAAAAGACTTATAGTCTATTCCACAATATCTCAATTGGGTTATACAATGTTAGCTTTAGGTATGGGGTCTTATCGTAATGCTTTATTTCATTTGATTACTCATGCTTATTCCAAAGCATTATTGGTTTTAGGACCGGGATCTGTATTCATTCAATGGAAGCTCTTGTTGAATATTGTCAAAAAAATAAGTCAGAATATGATGCTTATGGGAGGTTTAACAAAACATGTACCTATTAAATGTCAACCGTTTTAGGTGTTTGGAATTTCAACAGAGATGATTCAAGTGATGATGGGTAATTTTGTTATTTAATACTTAAGGAAACGGAAGTAGTAAACGTGGTCGGTGCATCAACCCAAGCAGTAACCTTGGAGGTATATTGGAACCTCTTTTATAGGCATCGTGTCTGGAAGAGTTTGATAACTTTAATATTATAGCTGGTGAAAAGAAATAGAATCTAAATTTCTCCTTATACTCATTATGTCTATGATTTACTAATCGTCCAAACTTATACGGTAGCTTTGGACCCATCTTTCTTTTAGTGACATATTTTATCTATTTAAAAAATAAGGCTAACTCCATAAGCATTGGAAATATGTACTTTTCTTTAAAAAAAACTAATTGGATGTGATAAAACATGTATAAGGAAAGAGTAATCAACGAAGTGAAAAGAGGAAGAAGTTGCACAAGGAGATGTGCTTTCACTTTCTCATGAAGGACAAACTTAAAATGAATGGATGCGCAATAGTAGTCAATAAGTCGAAGATTAAGCACGCAATAAAGATGACGATGACCATAACAATCTTCTATACTATATAATAGGGTGAAGTTATTATGAGAAGTTTAGTTTGGATAAGAAGGATAAGAAGGAATCATAGCCATTAGATCTTCAATTAAATGAAGATCTATGACTTAAAAAGTTCCTGGGTAAATTAGAGAGAAAAGCTAAAGAAAATCAAAGATGGAAGGGTATTTTTGACTTTTTATCAAATTCCCCCCATTTTTTAAAACTTCATAACTTTTAGATACGACATTATTTTTTTAAAAAAATTACACCATAAAAACGGGCGTTTTTTTATCTTTAAAACACGTATAGTGTTGCTATATAAAAAATTAATATTTTTTACTCTTTCAATTGTATCAAAATGTTCAGATCATTGTGTCATAGTGTCGTTGTGTCATTGTGTCAAAATATTCAGATCATTGTATCATATTGTGTCAAAATGTTCAGATCATTGTGTCATATGGTGTTAAAAACCGAAAGAGTAATTTTTTTTAATTTTATATATAGCAGCACAATATATATACTTTTGACATGACGACACAATGACACAATGATCTGAACATTTTGACACAATGACATAATGATGTGTCAAAATGTTCAGATCATTGTTTCATATGATGACAAAAACCGAAGGAGTAATTAAGTTTATATATAGCAACACTATATATACTTTTGACACGACGACACAATGACACAATGATCTGAACATTTTGACACAATGACACAATGATGTGTCAAAATGTTCAGATCATTGTTTCATATTGTGCAAAAAACCGAAAGAGTATTTAATTTTATATATAACAACACTATATACTTTTGACACGACGACACAATGACACAACGATCTGAACATTTTGACACAATGACCTATGTCAAAAATCGAAAGAGTAATTTTTTTCATTTTTTATATAGCAACACTATATGCGTTTTAAAGATAAAAAATGCTCGTTTTTATGGTGTAGTTTTTTTAAAAATATAATGTCGTATGTGAAAGTTATGAATGTTTAAAGAAAATGGGGGAAGTAGATAAAAAGTCAACAAAAGTGGCTAAGACTAAAATACCCCTCCTTCCATTTTTATTAGATCAAGATCTCATGGCTGAAAATCCTTCTAATCCTTCTTACCCAAAACAAACTTCTTCTCATTTGAAACTCTCCCCTATATAATAAACAAAAAGTTTTGTCATACTTTAATTAGTAAAAACAGAACACTTGTCATCATCACAAAAAATTTGGATTAAGTCAAATTTTAATAAATAATTATGCAAATACTACTTTTTCATATTAGGATTTAGTTAGTTTAAACTTTTAATAAGTAATTATCCAATAAGTAATTATTCATATAAAAATTTTTATATTAAAATTAGTAATTATCTAAATACTAAATCTTAATATGAAGGTTAATAATTTATTCAAGATAATATTTTTATTGCATATATATTATACTTTATTAAAATAATATATTTTATTGCACATACTCTAATACTTTAGTATGATGCTTATAATACTTTATTCTATTTAATTTTAGAATTTTTTACTTTAATTGAGTTTAAATTCAAATTTACCAAGTATTTCATTTCATTATAATAAACAAAATCCTTATTTGTCATGACTAGATTTTTTTTTAACTGAAAACATCCGGTTACCCGTGGGTCTTATCATGGCAAACGATGTTACCCTTGACACGTTACGACCAAAGTCCGTACGAGTAACCAAGACCCTCTGTGTTGTACATCCATCCCAGAGGAAACCCAGCGTCTTTATGCCCACTGTCGTAAAACCTCTAACTCACCTATAATTACTGAGAAATTTTTATATAGCTATAAAAATACATAATTGTCATAGATTATGATAGTATTTATAGTTTTTTTTTTAAATTTAGCCGTGTAACACACGGGGATAAAAAAACTATATATAAAAAATTTAAATATTTTCTTGTCTTTTATATTTTTGCGAGTTGATGTTTTTTTCAAATTTCAGAATAAAAGAAAAGTAAAAACTTTATTGAATTTATATTATATATTTTGTATATAACTGATTTATTTAAATAACTTAACTAAAAAAAAAACAAAAAACAAAAAAAAAAAAAAAAAAACAAAATGTTTAGGCCGTGTTATCGGTTTGTTCATAACTCATAGTCATAACCTACCGGATTCAATATGTTACGGTTTTAGACTTTAGGTGTCTGTCAACCGGTATACTGGTATAGGACTATAGGATAAGAAAACTATTGGACTTGGGCTGAAAACATGTAATTTGATGGATCTATAAATATGGAAAAGCCCATATTCAAATATAGAGTTAAAAACACAACATAATGATCCAAATTATTTAAGTAGTAGCTTACATCTTTGTTTGTCATGAAAATAAACTAAGAATTCTATCGAATTATTCTATTATATTTTATAATAAACAAAATCTATGTTTATTAGGAACAATAATTTGGGAGCCAACAGTATTTCGTCACGTAACAGTTTTAGTGGTTGACACATGACATGAATTAAAAAATAGAAAATTCTTATTCAAACGTAATAAATTTAATATATGATTTGGTGGTCTAATAGGTTTGTGGGTTTAGAAATAAGTTGGTGGTATAATGGTATAGTCTTGTAACATATATTTTCTTTATTTTTTATTTTAGTCTTAATGAATTTAAAACAAGAGTTGGTGGTTATAATATATACATTCGTGTAATTGCTCCAATGGTTTTGGGCATTGGACTTGGATTGGAGGGATATGGGTTCGAGGCTTGTCTTGGCCTTTTTTTTCTCCCTCCCAAAAGAAGGAGTTTTATGCTAGAGTTTTTTTTTTTATTATTAATTATGGTCAAGAAAGGAACACCCTTCCTTCCTAGGGTGCTTGATTGTTGACTTTTTTTTTAATACCAATTTGGCAATTATTTTTAAAAAAACTTATTTAAGTAAAGTATCAAAACATTCTTTTCTCTATCGCATAATCACCCAAATGGATCTAACAACACAGCTTCAGTTACGGGTGTTCATCAAGTCGAATTCGAGTTATTCGAATTTGAATTTTTTAAAACTGGATTCGAATTCGACTCGAATTTAAATAAAATTTACCAAAACCAATTTGAACAAGCTTATTCAAATTCTAGTCGAATTCGGATCCATTCGAATAAATCAAATTAGAAGGAAAAAATTAGCCAAAAAAAAGTTACAAATATTAACAAAAAACCCTCTGCTATATTAGCGTAGAAACTACTGTTATATTAACCAAACACAATCTACTATATTAGCCAAATATTAGCAAAAAAATCTGCATTTATATTAGACATAAACCTGCTACAAAATTAACCAAAAACATGGTGCTATATTAGCCAAATATTAGCAAAAAACCTGCTACAAAATCAGACATAAACCTGCAGTAATATCAGCCAAAAGGATGCTAAAAAATCAGCCAAAAGATGCTAAAAATTTAGCCAAAAACTTGCTACAAATTAGACATAGACCTAGTGCAATCAATATCAGCCAAAAAGATGACACAAAATCAGCCTAAAGCATGTAGCTAAGTAAGCCGAAAACAACCCGAAAGTAGTCACAAAACACTAAAAATGACAACAGCTATATAATAGCCATCAACCAACAATGTAACAACAAAAAATAGCCTTCTAGCAACTCCAACTCCAATCAGCTCCAGAACAGCTTCCAAAACAGCTGCAAAACAACTTCAAAACATCCTCCAAACAGCCTTCTAAATAACTTCCTAACAGCTTCAAGTTGCACTATTACCTTCATTCCTTCATTCCCTTTATGGTAATAGCTGATGGTGACTTCCTGATCAGTGCAACAGACTGAAAAAAATAGACAAATACTTGTATGAAATGTTGAGCATAAAATAAATAGATTAAAATATATAACTATAAACAAATACAATGATAGCCAAAACTATAAGCATCCAAAGACAAATAAACAAAGGTAGACAAAAAGGAAGGTTTACAATCTATAACCTGTGTCAAGTTTAAGACAAATAAAAATTTCTTAACCTACAAACAACAAACCTATACAAACTGTTATATTTTATCATAAATTGACCACGATTAACATCAGGAACAACGACAACCTTTGTGATTGTTGATAAATGGACAGTCACAGTTTCTTTAGTTGGGGACAGGCTATCTAAGTACACATGCAATTGAGAAACACCGAATAAAATATGGGGTGGGTTGCCATTATTAAAAAAATGATCAGGCTGAGGTATTTTCCACAACCAACAAGCTTTTTGCCACTAAAAACAAAAAGAAAAAATTACATAACAACCTATTCCTAACATTAACATAATTACATAATCACGAAACATATTAAACAAATGCATCATCTTACATCATAATCCCAAGATGGAGTGCCCTTGCTATTTAGTTGCATCCATTGCATTATCTAGACCCTTAATGGAAAGAAAAGGCCTTGGACGGTTACCGCTTCGTCATTGCAAAATTGTGATAAAAAGGTAAATAATCCAGGTCCCAAATCTATCTAAAGATATCATATGCTTGAATATATGATCATCATAGCCAAAGTTTTTGTGTGACCTGTTTATATAAATAGAGAAGAGTTCACAAAAAAATAAAATAAAGCCTTAGATGTAGCATCAATAAAAAAAATAACCTTTAATCAAGAATACTTATAAAGATACGAAAATTAATCCTTAGATGTAGCATCAATTGCAACTACACCACCTCATTATACCATGAAAATTTCAACATGTTCAATGCAAAAGATACAACCTCAAATGGGCATAATAGAATTAAGATGAAAAAACTTTACCTACGACTCGTATCACACTATCACCATACAAAATACAAAATCAGTCTGGACTTAAAAAAAAACAAATTGATAAGAAATCTAAGAATTTATCTACTGATAGTCACGATTAAATTGCAAGTAGTCATGCATGTGCACAAATAAAAATCAAAGTTGTTCATCACAACTGAAAATCAAAGAAATTATTCATGAAACAGCTTACCTTACCCCCCATGTAAGTTAAGAGACTTCAATGCTACAGAAGCTGCAGGAATTTAAGGTAGCCTAGTCTTCTATTTCACTTCAAGACACCTTTTATTCATGAAACAACTTTTCTTTACAAATTTAAGGTATCCTAGTCTTCTATTCATGAAACAACACCAAAATTTAACCTGCAAAGCATATTATTTATAGCCAAATATGAAGCCCATAGCAATAGCAGCCTCTGCTCCATAAGCATCTGTTATATGAAAGCAATAAAAATATACCTATTTTTAGAACTGAATTCATCAACCAATCCTGCATTCTTAGAAGTACACGCAGCAGCCACTCTTAGTCCCACATACACCAAAAAGGAAATCTAAAAACAAAAAAAAAGTACTAACATAAACAAATACACACTCATAAAGTCATAATGTGGACAAATAAAATTACACCGAACAAATAAAAATTTGGCAAGTGATAAAGACCAAGATTAGCAACTTTGGCTCAAACCCCTGATTCAAAGGTTAAGTCATCAGCTATTGAGCAAGTCAATGAGGTAGCAAGCCTAGAATTTCATTCACTTATTTTTTTTAAATCTACAATATGATGACAATATGAACTTGATAAAAGAGAAATAGCATGAAAAGATTAGCATGAATAGCATGTGTTGCCTATAGGTATTCAAACTGATTTTTGGTTAGTGTCATTTACTCAATATGAAGCAAATTCCCTACAAAATCAAAGATTTACTCAGTATGAAGCAAAATTCAAATCAAACAAATATAAGCAAAGATTATACCTTAATTGTTGCTTGGGTACATGAACACTTCAACTCTACATTCCTGCAAAACAAAAGCTACACTCATTAACAACATGAAAATACAAAACTGCTATAGACTGAATACAAAGATATAAAGATTGAATACAAAGAAACTGCAACTTCTTTATTGTTGGATGCTATTTTTTTTTTCAAAAACATGTTTAGAACTTACACAACATGGCATTTGGAAATGTCTTATTTTTGTTCTTTCTAAGTTTTCAGGTTGGTTTTCTGTATATGCAGCTTTAAATGTGAACAATTATTATGTGATTATTTGTGCATTGAACATGTTAAAGTGGATTCTTTAAGTTTCAAACAAAGGGACCATGAATAACACAATATAAAATCCACATATTAACCCACATATCAGAATAGCTCCATATTTAGAATAGGTGGATCCAAGCACTCTAATAACTTATTACTTAATTATTACAATATCAAACAGCATAACAAGCTACATTAACATCACATCCACTACTAAGACATTCCTATAATGGGTATGTATAGTGTAGGTCCGAGATACACTACAACTCATCTAATTATAGAAGCAATAATGTATGATTAAATAGTTAGGATTATGAGATAGTAACCTGATGTGTATCTAAGGTAATCAAAAAATTGTTAGTTCAACATGTTTCTTAGTTCATAATATTTTTTTTCTATCATTTGTGGTAAGAACACAATAATTTTTACCTGTTTGAGCAGAGCCCATATTGTTGCTTTGGTTGTGGTGGTTGTAATCAGAAAATAGAGGGGGGCAACAATGAAAGCTGACCCAAACTGGCCCCCAAAACTTCAGTTTATACAAAATTAACTTTATGTGCAGTTTGAGATGAACAGAGATAAAATCTATGCAATCATAAACATTAAATCCATCGGAAATGATAGTCAAATAGTTTCATCTACCTAATAGTTGTAGACTATGTAACATTATATTAAAGGATATATGATATAAGCATTATAAGTACCTGATCTAATATGAAACAAAGGTGATGAAAATGAGTGTAAACTGTATAGGCATCTGATCTAATATGAGTAGCCTATTGGGCAATGGTACAACTTACAATTGCCTATTGGGCAATGGTACAACTTACAATTTGATACACTTGTTGCAGATGGATTGGTTATCAATTTATCATCAAACTGACACAGAAGAAGAAATTGTTAAAATCCACATTATAAGATTGTGTATCTTAAGGAATCCACAATAAACACAATTAGTTTTATAACAACTTGAACCTACAAAACTCATATCAAGGTACTTACCATTTAATGAACACAACTTTTTTCGATTTCGATCAAATAAAAATAAATTTCAATATCAAATGAACAAAGATGCAAATCTATTTCTTAAGAAGAAAGTTACTAAATACACTTTGACCGCAAGCATAACAGCAATGGACATGTATATGCAATAAGATATCAGATTGATGTCCAATAATAAAAAATATAGAGACCCTTTAATTATACACACACAAACATGAACTCATTGTACTTGTGTCTAGTAAAAAAGAAAAAGAAAAAAAAACTGCTGGCATCATGGATTCTTATCATAAGCAACGGAGAAAGCAACAGATTTATACGCCGCTTACAACCATAACCACAACCACAGATGTTCCTTAAAGATAGTTTCATCACTGAATATCTTTTCTCCCACAACTACAAAACAAAATAAAACCGGCAAATCAGCAAATTTACATAATTTCAGGAACGATTTCACAAACAATAAACGAAATAAAACCTTAGATTCAGTTTTGAATACATTTGACTGGCATTGTTTGACATATAGATTTAGTTTACCGGCGCTAAGAGAGTGTACTCTGCCAATCGTGGGGTAAAACCACCACAACTGACGTCTTTGCTCCGATCACCACCAATAACCATGGGTAGTCACCATCGATTTCCCCTAAAGCTCCAATTGCTCTCTCGCATACAAAAGAAAATATAATGGACAACAAAGAATAACAACATTTATGAAGATACCTTGCTGTCTCCTTGAGAAAGTAAACTCTGTGCAGCCACTGAAGATGAGGTCTTTTTGTAGCCATTGAAGCAACTTTATGCTCATGCTGAAACTGAACACCCCGTTTAAGAACTTTATGAAACAAAGATTAACTAACATACTTGTTACAAAGCTTCTGTATATAAAACTTCAAAACAACATAATTTCTATTTGGTGTTAGAATGGGATTACATATAGATAACTGATCTGCATACCTTTCAGAGATAGCTGATTTGCATACCTTCCATCAAACACCTTGAAGGTTTTTCATTAAACACCTTATGTGCATTAGATCAGTGATATGTAATGTACAAAACAAAAGTTATAATCTAATCGACCAATGTTCATAATAACACACGTTGACTTCTCAAAGATTCAGAACTAACCAATATATATGACTTGATTAGGAAGCGATTATCGAACCCAGATAAGCAAGGAAACTGGAGCATTGAATGATTCGGGGATACCCCTTGAACAAAGTTAAATAAAGAATCGGACTTTCTGCATCTGCAAAACCAATATGTTTTAAGATTGAGCACTAAAAACACATTAATCATCAAAGGCATGCTCATGAATTACAAATAAGTTCGAAAAAAAAATTGAGATTGATTGAAAACGTATGAAGCTTCAAAACCAAAATCAGATGAATCAAATGGAGCTTCAAAACTATAATCATAATAACAACAAAACTGAAAGATTTACCTCAAATTGTTTTTACAGAACTAAATGGAGATGGAGATGGAGATGGAGATGGAGATGGAGCTGAGAATTTGCAGATACGGGTGTATAGTAGTCACGCCTTTCGATTTGAATCTTCTATTATTACAATCTTGGCCCACGCGGCTGAAGAAAAGACCGAGAGAGACTGAGTGGTCCAAAGAATCGAGATGGCGGCATCTCCAATCTCCTCCGGTGAAACGTAGCTGTGATGGTGACATCTTTGAAAAATAACCTGGGTTATGAATAGCTAGGGTTTTGGTTTTGAATGAATGGATTTCTTTTGAAGTTTCGGAGATTAGGATTTGAGAAATGGAAGAGAGAGACGTGAGATCTGAAATTTGAATCATAGAAAAAGAAAGCGTGAGGAAGGAGGGTGGAGATGAGTGGTTCACGAAGGCGGTGTCTGATTTTTTGTGTTGTTCGATGGAAGCGTGAGGATGGAGGAGTAAATGAGTTATTAATTATCGACACTTGGATAAGATAGCGAGTAATTTCTATTGCGACAAAAGAAACGGTTTTTTACGTTTACACCATCTTTAACAACGAACTTCTACTCCGTTTATTTTTTACTAACTAGCGAGATTTTCCGAATCACTCAAGAAGACTCACAGGACCCAGTGACTACTACATAACATCCTCTTTTAAGGTGGGCGGTATGCTTACCTAAAGCGTGCTTTAGGCATGGATTTTTGACCAATCACATGCTGCCAATAGGAGAGAGAAGAATGATGTAGATTTGATGATTTGGTTGGAGGTATGCTTGCGTAAGACTATGTGTAGTGGTTTGAGAGTTGGGTGGGGGTTATGCGCCATATGGCGAATGACGTGGCAATGAGGGGTTATGAGGTAAGATGTGTAGTGGGGGGTTATGAAGATGGGGGTTATAAGGATTGGGAGAACCAATAGGAAAAAAAAAACAAAAACAAAAACAAAAGAAAAAACATGAGAGGGGGGAGGCGTTATATATGTAAAGTCCATATACAAACTTGCTAACATAACGCCTACGGGGGTGGTGGAGGGGCGCCATAGGGGGTTATGTTAGCAATTTGGGCGCCCATGGCGTCCCACTACGGACCTAAGCATGGTTTAGGCATACTTTTTAAACCCTCCATTTAATAACCTTCATTTTTCTTCGGCGTCACTCGGCATTTGAATGCCGTTGGGAGCTAATTTGATGCCGATGCCGCGATTCAAGTGGGACTCGGTATGCATGCCGAATCGGCATGGTTGATGCCGTGTATGATGCCGAGCATTTTCGGTGAGCATACCGCTCACCCTTACTCCATTCGATGTTAAAAGAATTATCTTTTTTTTATATTTTTTTGTTTTTTTTGGTTCGTGGCCTAAAAGTTTTTTTTGTTTATAACGCTATGAAAAAAAACCGATTTAAATGTTTAACATCATCTTTTAGTAACGAACTTCTCCTAAGTTTACTTTTTACTAAGTGGTGTCGTTTTTCGAATCGTTCAAGAAGACTCATAGACCCAGTGACTGCTACATAACATCCTCTT
>JBCNJP010000017.1:19272462-19344627 GCA_039602395.1 Deinandra increscens subsp. villosa
ATGTTTGATTTCATTTAATAGTAAATTGTGTCCTATATTTGCATGTTTAATCCTTGAGTACTTGTCAAATATTCTAAATTATCCATTGTCGATTAACTATATGGGAATATAGTTAAACTAAGACAAATCTGAGTGATTGGTAATATTCATGGAATATATAATGGATGGTCCCACCAAACTCACATGGTATTCATAAGATGCATATCGGACTACCCCACTAGCGAATTATCACTTTATGGATCATCTTCATTGAGTGAAATTCGTAAATGGTTGCTTTACTTATCCTTAGACTTGAGATACAAGCAGGTCATGCATATATGGATTGCACCTACTTGATGTAGTTCTAACTATCCTGAATAAGGTAGTACAAAAGGGCTATTTTCAGTAAGTGTAGTGAAGTATGTGACTGGACACGTGTAGTCAAGAGGATTTGTTCCTTCAGCTTAAAAGTTGAAGCAGATACCACTGGGTCCCTCATTGGGACTAATTAAGATGTTTGCATGGCCATGCCCAAATGAAATTCAGATGTGTCTCGATTTTGAATTTGGTAATCTTTAATTAGTTATAGAATGAGAAACAGAATCGTTAAAGTATGAAATGACTTGATCCATATTCATATTTAACAACGGTATCGGTAACAAAGGGATAGAAAATGATTGTACCATTTAAATACACTATGAGAAACTGTACTTAAATATTTCCGGGAGCATTGGCGTGTTGCTAGACGCTAACCAATGTTATTACCTTTATTACTACGAGCTCAAGTGGGAGCTGTAGGGATATGATCACGTATTAATAAGCGTATGTCCGGAAAGTATTTAAGCCTACGGGGTTACACGTCTCGACACTAATGTATTTGTATTAATTAATTAGTTAATTAATATTTATCACGAACATTTAACGAGAAGTCGTTAAGAACTAACAGTTAATTCTTAACAGGGGTGTTAGTTGTAAATTAAAGAGAGTTGTAATTGGATTACAATTAGGAAAAGGCTTCGGATAGGCCTTAGGGCCGAAATTTCATGAAGCCCTATCCCAATCCCTAACTTGTTCATCAAGTTCCTAAACCCTATAAATAAACCTTATGGGTTTAAGGTTTATGCTGCTGGATTTTATCTGATAAAAGTGCAAACCCTACTCTCTCTCTCTCTTTTCCTCTCTAATTTTCGACAAACAAGAAAGAACCCTAAGGGTTTCGATTTCTTGTGTGGTTTGACCAAGCCTACTTCACCAAGAGGAGTTCGTGATCGAGTACTAGCATACGTACATCGGTGTGTCGTGTGTGCGAACGTAGAGGGATTTACTTCAAATCCTAAAGGTTCTTCTCTTGCCGAGCTAAAAAGGTACACGTTCTTTAACCGGTTAGTTAGATTAATTCATAGGATTAATTTCGCTGCGTACTCGTGTTTAAAGTGATAATTTGTTATATAACCCAAAACCTATGTCATGAAAAACATCCACATACATTCATAACAATAAAAATATGCAATTGAGCCTATACAGATTTTTGATTTCGTTCAAACCAATGAATGGAACCGAAAGAAGCAATTTAAGACATGACACAATTCTGAAAATTCCTTCATACTCCCACTTGCTCCTAATAACTATTTGTAATGCTAAAAAACAAATTTTCTGCCTTCCACCTTCATCGCATATCGCGATGGTTACATTGGGATGTGTTGTGTGTCGCGAGCCGTCTGGGCGAGCCATATCCTCCGGTAGGCTCCGTGTGTCACGACCGACCCTTGGGGCAGCCATCGCGTGTCGCGACGTCTTCAGGTCAGCAGATTGGTATTAGGTGATCGCCTTTTGCCTTTGTCTTGGTGCACGTCTCAATGTAATATGACTTTACAATCATTATAGAAATTAAAACAAAACCTAACTATTAGATTGCGGGTCCAAACATACCCCAAAAACATACATTCAATATGAAAAATAAAGCAGACACAAAACAACCAACCAAACAACCAATTATAATTTAATAGGCTCAAATTGCATATAATCATAATGTAAATAACAATTGGCCACGATTGTTAAACCTTATGGGTTGACAATTTTTGAAAATTACATACAATTGTACGTGGCCAGAAAACATAAATATAACAAGTATACATAATCTAATTGTCTAGACGGAGTTGTAAGTGGCTCTAATATCAATGTTTTGCTTCCATATACGTTTTTAAATTTTTTAGATTTGTGACTCTGATACCAATGTTTGTAACGTTACAAAAGTGTGTACACGAGGTCAGTTATCAATCAATCCCACCAGTGGTTCAGTCTCACTAGTCGTGATTAAACCAATCGGGACACGATGGTTCAGTCTCACTAGATGACTGATTCACATTTAGGGTTTCGGTTCTCAACTCTTGCCAACTGAAACATAATTGTAATAGAAAATAATAAAACAATTTTATACCTTTCAGCGTGGCTCATAAACCAAAGCGATCGGTGATGATAGACGGTGACACAATGGTGGCGGTAGCGACTCTAGGGTGGTCGACGGTGGTGGACGGCTCTAGGGGGAGGGGGCCGAATTTTCTTGGTCTCCTCTCTCTTGTTTGTTGTGAATTCCAACAACTAAGGTTTGATGTTTTATCCTCTATTTATAGATTGATCAACTTGATAAATAAGTTAAATAAATCCTTTAAATAAACCTATTATATATATCTAATAAATATAATATCTTCTAGATAATTTATTTAAACCATTTAAATAATCCAAAACAGTATAATTATCTACATATATATATGTGTAAATTTCACAACTGATTTATTATCTTACATAATTAATTATGTCTACATTTTATAATTAAATAAAAAAATTCACCGCAACAAATGCATACTATTTAATCGTGATTAGTTATTTAATAAATTAATTAACATTCTTATCCGTTGACCAAAGTGTAACCCTTTTTATCTTACCTCGATAGTAATGTTGATATTATCAAACGACCGGACACCTTAATCAAACAGGATCAACACTTGATATTGATATAAAAACTTGGATGAACACTAGAGATGTTGATAATTCTTGATACTTACAAGGATCACTTTCAGATTTTTAGGTAAAGGGTGTTTTAGTTACCCAAATTCTATAAACTTTTTAGCTAAATTAAGTGCTTTGAAACCGAAATAGCTAGGAAAAAGAAGGTCATTTAGATCTCGTTTGCTAGCTATCCCAAAAAACATGATGAAGAAAATGAGGTCGCACAACACCCAGTTTCTAGCACAGTCGTGGTTTGAGGTTGATTTAAAGGTCAAATTCTCATTTAAATGAAGTGAGACCGAATGAGCTTTTTGGAGAGGACACAGAGGAAGATTTGTAGCTAAGAATGAAGTCATCTGAGTGAAGTATGAGAGGGATATGACTTTCCAAAGGGGACTGGACGAGAGTGACATATGAAAACAAGACTTCATAAATTTCCCCCATTTTTTGCTTATATTTACACAAACAGTTATATATGTTCTTGATTATGCAATTATGTTGCTTTGTGACACATACATTTAACTAAAAACATGTGTATATTTTCTTTTAAGATTACTTGATTATTATTATAAAGGCTAATAATTGATGTAAAATGTTCCGTTTTTATTACAACTTTTTGGTCTGAGAACAGCAGGCACAATGAAAGGGCTGGTTACCGATTTTCTAGCAATGTCACGGTCAGAAGTACTCACAGAAATTGATGCACTCATCCAAATGGTGGAGAGAACATCTGCTATGAGGCGAACCTTATTAGATAGACTCCTCAGTGAACCATCTGTTAGGTATTACAGTGGATATACGGGTTACTGATTTTAATTTTTAGCCGATTAAAACCGATTTAATATGTAAATTAATACTATATTAATTTAGCAGCGGAAACGATTTAAGTAAATACGCGGAAACAACTATAACAGGATCAATCATCGTACACGACAAACACAAGAACATTATTTATTTAATTTAAATTAATAAATATATTAATTAAATATCTAAACGAGTTAGATATACCTTGGCGGGATCCGAGCAACCGCTCGAGACACCCGGATTCAACGGGCTCGCGCTAGGACGAACTGAGACTTCTGACTCGAACCTGCGAGACAGATCATCGACGGCGGCGGCGGCAGTAGTGGCGGCGGCTGTGGTTGAGATACCACGGGCGGTGGTGACAAAACATCCTCCACCGAGATAGCAGCCGGAACAGTCCCCACGAGGATCTCATCACCGGTGACTGGCAGCGACGCGGTGGTGGTGGCCGGCGGGTACAGTGGCGCGGGCCACGACGAGGGGACCGGGCGCGGCGGCCTCGGCTACGCTCGCAGCGCGAGGACCACCGGCCGACGGTCGTGTGATGGTGCGACGGAGGAGGCGGCGGCGGCTTGGACCGCGGCGGCGGCTCGGGTCGCGGCTTTGGCTTAGGCTGGAGCTGCGGCTTCGGCTCGGGCTGCAGCGGCTTCTCTGTCGAGACGAGCACACACACTGGCAAGACGGGGATCCATAGAAAAACTCAAGGGATTGCGGTGGTGGTGGTGGCGCCGATTGGAGGCGGACGGCGGCTGGGGAGCCGGCTGGGGTTTCGGCACAGAGAGAGAGAGAGAGAGAGAGAGAGAGATTGGAGATTAGGGTTTTTTGACTTCTGTTACAATTAATCTCCCTCTCCATTATTTAATTAAAAATCGCGGACCGGGGCTCTGACGGACTGGGCCCGGTCGCGATTTCCTTTAAGCCAACAAGCTGATCAGTCTGTTAATCCGGTAACAACTGATTAGCCCGTCTATTTATTTTACGAGTGTTTTTGGCCGAGATAATTTTGTCGTTTTAATTAAAATAAATAATAAGTATTTATTCAATTAACCACGAAGTTCGTTTTAATACTAATTAACAATTAACTACATTTTATAGTCCGTTGACCCAGGTGTAACTCTTACGGGTCAATATCGGTCGGGTTCGTTAATTCGTCGGGTCAGGACACCCTGTTTCCAACAGTCTCCCACTTGGACTGAACGCGACAGTTTAACAAGCGCAGTCAGAGGCACTCTAGCTATGCATGGCTACACTAACTAATATTGACACTTTAAGTCGTCAGCCAAAGTATATCTGATTGACAATCAAGTAGACTCATGACTTGTGCATTCATTGTCATATGTTCTTTTCTGTATAAGACATTTATGAATCATGAGACATGGACTCTCATTTATGATTCATCGATTTTTTATTCTCGATACAATTCGAAGTGATCCAACAAACACACAGTAAGTTTGGGTGAGGCCTCACACTTATCACTTGGAACCAACGAGGGCGCCTTTATGTCTAACTGTTGCCAAAGCAAGAGTACGGAATCCCTTGTTGAGGCATACAGCTCCCACTAAACCTCGGAGCGATTCCTAAAAGTAACCGTTATGGTTGGCAGTTACGCGACAACGTTACGCTACAATCAAAGAATGTTCTTTAGTAGAAGGGAGTTCAAATATGTGTCTCAGGTCTAAGGATACATTAGAGCATGCATTAATCAAGAAAGAAAGACTTCCATGTTTGCATTGCATGATGCGAGTTACGTCCAACGTCATTCACCAATGAGGTCTATGAGTTTGAACGTTAAACGTCTTTAAGGTTCAAGCAGTCACAATAATCTTACTTTAGTATAGCTCCCACTAACTAATCGACTAAGGACATTTAGGACAAGAACTTATTGTCCAAGGATTAAACGTATAAAATTGAACACAGTTAGGTAATTCATTATTGCATAAAACAGATGGAATAATAATAATACAGATAACTGCTGGTGTTCATACATCCAAATACTGAATCAAAACATGTCTTTAGCTAATCTAAGCCCTATCGCTTCTCCGTGGCGTATATGAGTCTCCTGAGTCATAGGCTTAGTGAAGGGATCAGCTAAGTTTTGATCTGTGTGTACTTTGCTTATTTTGATTTCATTTCTGTCGACTACTTCTCTTATGTAGTGGAACTTCCTCAGGATGTGCTTGGCCTTCTTATGAGACCCTTGCTCTTTGGCTTGAGCTATAGCGCCTGGGTTATCACACAGCATCTCGATGGGCTGCCTTATGCTTGGCATGGCATCGAGATTGGATATGAACTTCTTCATCCACACGGCTTCCTTAGCAGCTTCTGAGGCGGCTATGTATTCGGATTCAGTAGTAGAATCAGCTACTACTGGCTGTTTTGAGCTTCTCCAGGAAACAGCCCCTCCGTTAAGGGTGAATACGAATCCCGACTGTGAGCGAGAGTCATCTCGGTCAGTCTGAAAACTAGCATCAGTGTAACACCTTACAGTGAGCTCTTCATCAACACCTCCGTATACGAGAAACATATCAGCGGTGCTTCTTAAGTATTTCAATATGTTCTTTACAGCCGTCCAGTGAGCTAGTCCTGGTGTCTGCTGGTACCGACTTGTCACGCTCAGTGCATACGAGACATCCGATTGTGTGCAGAGCATGGCATACATGATAGATCCAATAGCAAAGGCAAATGGGATGGACGCCATTTGGCTTATCTCTCGCTCCGTTTTAGGTGCTTGAGATTTGTCCAAGATTGTTCCCTTAGTCATGGGAACGGCTCCTTTCTTGGAGTTGCTCATGTTGAACCGAGCTATGATCTTATCAACGTATGTGCTTTGACTGAGACCCAAAAGGCACTTAGATCAATATCAATCCTTTGACCCAGGTGTAACTCTTATGGGTCAATATCAGTCGGGTTCGTTAATTCATCGGGTCAGGACACCCTGTTTCCAACACCACCTTCACCATTCCATTATTTTGCTGGGTTTGTACTACTTGAGGAAGTACGTGTAGCTAATTCAACACTACTGCAGTTGTTCGCGTTACGGAGAGCAGCCGTGCAGAGACAGCGGGTATTCACAGCCCATGCCTCAGAAATGTCACATCATAGGATGTAGATGTTGTTTGTGCTTTTGTTTTCATAATGTATTTTTTTGTGAAACCTATCTACCCAACGTAATATAGTTTGGGGCTGTAAAAATTATACTATCTTGCCAGATGGTAGCATATGGTATTAAGTCATTTTGTGCTAATGAAATTATCACGTATGCTTCACATAAAGAATGTCCAGTATGATAATACTTGAACTGTGGTTAGTTATGTGAAACTCC
This sequence comes from Deinandra increscens subsp. villosa, assembly GCA_039602395.1. Taxonomy (NCBI): domain Eukaryota; kingdom Viridiplantae; phylum Streptophyta; class Magnoliopsida; order Asterales; family Asteraceae; genus Deinandra; species Deinandra increscens. The sequence continues at coordinate 19,279,574 of JBCNJP010000017.1, forward strand.
TATTAAGTAAACAATCTTTATAAGGTTGCCTAATTTGTCTACACCTCCACATGGTCTATACCTCTTTTTCACATGTTCCAAAATTGCAATGTAACTGTGTTTCAATTTCGTATAGATGTCGTTTACGACACTAATCGCTGTAAACGGAGAAACTAAGCAACATCCAGGAGTGGTATGTTTTCATGTTGAACCATTACATTCAAACGAAAGAGCAGACAACTCTTCAACTAATATGCTTTTTTTTCGTAGATTCTGCTTGTACTATTTACACAGGACTTGCCAAAAACATGCAAGTCTATATTAATTGTTGACTACTAGAAGAATAAATTCAATGTGAATATTAAGTACCTGGGCTCTGGTGTGAGGGCAGCAAATGATGTGACTTGGTCAGCCTTTGTAAATTCCTTTAATGGGCAAGATATACGGAACCTGTGTTTTACATGGAAGAAGAGGAACAATGTGGAGGTTGTTGCATTAAACGCTGATGGCCTAGAGATCCGACAAGATAGCAGTGGAAAAGAATTTATAAATGCATGCTTCGTCCAAACCACCGAAGAATCATACTATGAACAGGTTATATCATTTATAGATACAGATTAAAAGCATGAACATTAACTATCAACTGTGTTGCATTTCCAACACAATTCATTCTATGCTAATTTCCTATATTCTTTCCTTGAATCCAGCGTTTCTCATCTCAGTTTCTTCAGAAGTTTGCAAAACACGTGGTTCTTAATGATTCCTTACACGTAAAAGAGGAACCCCAGGATGAAGCCACCTTTGTACAGGTAAATACATTTACACCCTCTCGAAATTTGTACATCTTTCTATTTATTTCTAAGGTTCTATGCTGTAGATATTTTATAAAATTTTTATTATGACCGGGAGCTGCTATACTATAGTTATATTTTATGCCCTAAAATTGGAACATACAAAAACCAAAACTTATCAAGCAAACATAATGAAAATCATTGTTCAAGATACATGAGGGCCTAAGATATTTGTTTCCTCATATCAACTCTACTGTTACATGAGTGGCAAATAAATTTGTTTAACCATACAATGTCCACTACTCTGTTTCACAAACACACCCACAGTCACGTACCACACTACATGATGTGCACGTGTTTATATTTTAACATCAAACAATCACTGTTGTCATTTTTTAGTGCCCTTTGGTTATTCATCCTATTATCAGTTATTCTGACACAGGTTCCTAACATTCTACATAAACGAATACAGGTAGCCACACTTCAGTTTCCAAACCGTTGTCCCAATAGAGGTACAAAGAAGTTTAAGTTTTTTGGTGGACGTCAAGATTGTATTGTCGATATTGTATATAGCTTCAACCACGAAACGCATCAAACAGTCCCTTCAGGGTTGAGGGAAACACATGGCCATTGTTCTATAGTGTGAATAAAATTGATACTGGATACTGGCTGGTATTCACTGATCTGGGAAGTACCAAACAGCATGGCTTCAACTTCAGTGTTGATGTGTTTACCAAATTAGGGGTAGCGCTGTATGAGGATCCTGGTCATTATTGTACCATTTCCCTCCTCACACATCGTCACAATGATCTGAATCCACACTATTACAAAAAGCTCACCCTTCAGAACTTTGAAAGCCAACTGCTGGCATTCTTTTACTCTGTGATTTACCTAGCTATATTATAGTGCGTAACACTACATAACTTTTAACTTATGTAGGTATAATAAATTATACTTTCCTACTTACTGTTGCAGTCAATACCTAAAGGATGCACTAGATGTTCAGAACTCATTCCTACAGCAAGGCAGTTTTACACTATGGATTGGTTTAGTTTTTGGTCAGGATTGTTTCTAGCGGTGAAGGTGGTCCTCACTCTCGGGTGAGTATGAAGGCGGACTGGCGATCATTCCTACAGCAAACAGGTGTGCCTCGACACAAGCTCTTGCGCTTTGAGCTACATGAGGACATACTACACCCGGATCACACTGTGCATTTTAATGTTTGTTAGCCTCTATAGCTGGATGCTCTGACCATTAAGTTCGTATTCTAGAGTGTTACGGGTTATTTTGCCTATCCTGTTTGTATGCCCGGCAAATATTACTATTTGTTAACTTTTGCTACACTGTTAGCGGTAACAATGAACCTTTTAAATATACCTGCACGCGTTTTGCGTTCATATTTAAATTCGTACTCCATCTAAAAAATGTTACTTTATATTCATGTGACATCTTTATAGAGTGTTAAGGTTAAGCATAAATGTTTTCAATAGATCCGTATGACAGTTCTGTGCATATTTAAATTCGTGCTCGAACTCAGAGACTTTTAGTTCCTAAACATCTCCTGTTGAAACGTGACACTAATGAGTGATTTATAGAGTGCCTGAGCCTGAAAATGACATGTTCTTAAATTGGTAACGTCATAATAAAAGTCCATCTTTGCTACATAAGCACTTATCTGCTTCTTGATATGAGGAACAATAATTTTGCCTATCATTATGACTGCTTCACACATATAATGGATGCTCTTTGTTGTACATAATAAATCATACACAAACGTATGGTATTTCCTATAAATATTGACATGAATTAATCTTCAAAACATACCAAGTAAAGGTAAGTTCTGTTTTATAAAACAAGACATCTATATTGTGGTTTCGTAAATCATCAGTTACTACTATACAAACATAATTCTAATGCATAATATACTTATAATATCCCAAAAACATGCCATTTAGTTTTACCATCATTGACGTTATCACCTTACAAAATTTACTTAATATTTGGAAAATAACGGTTAAATCATAAAATAATCGTTTTATTAGACTATGCACATTGGTAATCAATACAATCTAATCTTATATTAAAAAACTTATTTGTCTTTCTTCAATCTATTCCACTTTAATGTAACTTATTTTTTGATTCACATTATAATAATAATAATAATATCTAAAACCTTTATGAACATATAGTTTTCAGGAATATGCTTATCTTATTTAAACTTATACAAACATATCCAAGCCCTATTTGATTGTCACTCGACGCGTCATATAAATAAATATAATCTTTCATTCGTTTCAATATATTAAATATCTGTTTTATTTTAAATTAAATATATTAGTTTAAAACAAAAAAAGATAACTATTATTTATATAAAAATACAAGATAAACATTATGAATTTCATATGTTTATGTTTTCTATGAAATAATTTTAACTCATTTGTATAACTTTTCCAACTTCAAGCCCAACTCATTTACCATTTTCTTTACCCAATAGCCCAATTGAAAAAAGATGTGGAAAAAATACCGGTTATATGGATACTGAAAAGACGCCATCTTCAACACCACATCATTTGAAATAACTTATACACGTCTTCCCTGCACACACTCACCGGAAAATCAGACGACACCTTTCGTTTCTCCACCCAAAGGTAAGAAATTTGACCTACGCGCTTCAGTTTTCTACATAATACCCATGTAGCCAGGTATATGCGTTTTACTTCTATACTTTTTTGAATTTAATGGGAAGAAACCCCTGTTTTACAGTTTTTAGCGATGAGCATTTACATTACTTATCCTGTTAAATAAAAAACATCACACTTTGATTGTACAGTGTGAAGCCTTGATAGACTGGTAATTCTCTTTTTATTTTACGAGCTTTGCGATCACATCATTGTTGAGGTCTTAACAGTAGAATTTTAGGTTCCATGTGTTTATTTCATGTGTCTATACATGTGTTGTTCTGTTAGCAACAGGTTGCATGTTAACAAAAAGGTCCCTAGAACCAACAATTTCTAAATCTTGCTTGACTTGCCTTACAATCGACATTCAAATAGAGCCTATTTATGAGTTTTTTGTTCTGTATACATTCATACCCAAAATTGTCTCTATACTCTATTATAAACAATTCCTGATGTCCTCATATATATGGGGATTGATATTTAACCAACCATCAGATTTCTGTAGTTTTTAGAAAACTAAAACTGCTCTCTTTTGTTACCTAATGTTACTTATTAGGAACAACCAACAATAATGGAACGTTAATCAGGAACTTCTTATTAGTAAGCCATGTGCAAATCGTAACAGAAATTGATGCGGTTATACAGACACTCGATAGGACAATAGAGGAAAATGAAAGAATCTTAGCTATTGTGCTTGACCAAGACCCTTCGGACTTCAAATCTTGGGCTGGATACTTGCTACATCAAGAAATTTCTATCACTAGAGCAAACCTCAAAAGGCTCAAAGTCATGCAGAAAGAAGCTTTACAGAGGCATCTTGATGTTTCCCGTCGTGTTGCAAGGATGTTCCAAACAGATATATAGTTGTTGTTGTGTGTTTTTTGTTGTGTGTGTTGTTTTGGAAATCAGAGATCACCACATTATATAATTTAGTTTGGTTAACACAATACTTTGGTGCAACTAAACTTTCATATGACTTTTGTGCACTCATATTTGGTTGGTTGGTATATAATGCTTCTTAGTTATCTCACATTTTTATGTTGTCCTATATTGTTTGTCTATATACCATTCTCTGTTTTACTCTCTGTATTACATGTCTATATTTACTCTATTTGATGCTTCCTTTATTAAATAGCAGTATTTAGTAATTGAGATTGATAGTCTTTTACTACGTTTATCCTCCTCATCTCCCCATCTTTGACAATTTTCGCGTGAAAATCTGTCTTGCCAGAATTACATAGGTTGTTGATTAATTTTGATTCTTCTTCAAGCAAATTTGGTGCTGGAAAAAATATGAATGTTAAAAACCACAAACAATTGAAACCTATAACTCAACATCTAAAACAATCAGCTTAAAGGAGTTACAGGATTTGGTATGCATTAACAATAAAGTATAAAGTTTTATTTGACACATATAACAGCTCATTCACTTCACTCAGCACCGATAAAATAACTAAATAACCCGTGTTTACAGAAGTTAAAATTATCTAACAATTGTAAAGGAAGATTACTTAAATATGACAAATAATTTTAGGTACTTGCATGTACAAGTAGATGGTGATGATACACACATGGAAGATGAGTAATTAAAGAATGGAACTTCCAGAGTAAGAAGCGTTTGATTATTGTTAGAGGTGTCTATGGATTGTAATTGTGTGAGTGAAGGCAATTAAGATAAGACATATGTGATATTGGCTTCAATTAGGAACAAATGGTGTGTACCACCGAAAATATGGTCATGGAGAAAAACCAATATTAAAATCATATGTACCTCAACGGGACTTCGAAAAGTTTAAATATGACTATTAAAATTATTCGGAGTTCAAGATGATCGAGCATGTATACCATGGCCAATTACATTAATAAGACTAAGGTCAATTGGAAAATCAAACCAAGATTACCATTGATAAATTAAAATTTTAGAGCGATATAGAAATAGGTTTTAAGTAATATAATCATTTCGGTTTCTATAAAAATTATGATTTGTAGTCTCTACCATCTTTAATTATTTTATAAAACCTATAGGTTGTATGCTATCCTTTATAAAAGCATCACAAGTTTTATAAAAATAAGTCACCTATACATGTGTTAATATATATGTCATTTGGTACTAAACTTAGTGTCCAAATTAACTTAAATTAGGTTGTAATAATATGATTGTTCCATGTAAAGATGTGATTAATTTTGAGTTTTATATGACTAAAGATGGTATGGATCATGTGACGTATGATTTTGTTACACGGCCCAATACCATCCGCAGTCGGTTTAATGTCCAGGCCCATGTGGATAGTGGCCTTTAAACCATATCCCGAAAACAGGTGGGAAATTGTTGACGGTTAAATAGACGCTGAAAAGACAGAGACTTTATCATGCCATCATTTCAAACAGTCGCTACACAATCGCCTCTTCATCTTCAGCCTCCGTGGTCACCGGAAAATCACATTCCAATCTCACTGTACAGAGGTAAGTATTGCACCTTTTGTAGTACCTTTTTATGTCTCATTATCTATGTACGCCTACATTCACTGCTTATATGGCTGCTTCTTTGAATGACGTGCTTAAACTCTGTTGTTTTCGGGGTGTATGTAACCCCATTTGCATATGTTGGACTGTAGAAAACGGAAATTTAGACGCTTTTTACTATATGTTGTCTTCAACGCATAGATTTTCATAGTAAAATACCTTGCATGTTAACAGAAAGAGTCTAAAATTAGATATTCATAGGTTATACTGTAAAAACCGGAAATCCCACTCCTTTAGATTGTAACCTGTCTTGAACACATGCAGATTCATAGTTACATAGCTTGCATTTTGCGGAAAAAAGTCTGAATTACATGATTTAATTTCTGTCATGTTATGTTGTTGCAATAAATATTAAGATAGTGTCCATAAAGGAACTCAATAATAAACAAATCAAAATCATTGACTTTAAAAAATGATTATACTCCTGTTGGCTTTTTTCGTGTGCTCTGATGTTATGCTTACAAGGCTTCCCCTGTTTATAGTTGCTAATTCTATGAACCCAGTTATGTTTACAAATGTAATCTTCATTGGTCTAATGCCTTGAAACTGTCTTATCACTACGTACTTCATAGGACAAGGTTGGGTGACTCAATCAGTTAAAAAATACAGAATAAAACTTTTTTTAACAGGTTTTATACTAATGGAATTTAGTATACAAATACATTATAAATATATAACTCATTATAAACTATATATTTGTTTTTAGAGTTTTATGACATGATACTTGGTTCCAGTAACATCAATATGACAACCACATAACCTATGTTTTGCTTCTATAAAGATGCCTTATAAACTGTTGCTTAACCTTATTCCAGAAAATGAAGGGCCTCGCGGAGTGGTTAGTTCTTTTGTTTAAACAAGTCCATGGTCAGAAAACATTACAACACACACATACTAATATAATCTCTATGTAGGTTTCCCCCTGCAATTCACACGACACGTGCCCAAAAATTGCACGTCTGTTCGTTTTGTTGACTACTAGAAGCACAAATTTTGTGTGAACCTCACTAATGTTGGTAACGGTATGTGGGGAGCTGAAGATGACACATGGCTGTCTTTTCTAAATGCATTCACTACATGTGGCATACAAAAGATTTGCTTAAAATGGAAGAAGGTTGACAAGATAGAAGTTACTGCGTACAATGAAGATGGGCTAGAGATGAGAAGAAAAAGGAATGGAGAAGAATTTGTTAATTTGTGTGTCGTTGAAGCAACTGATCAATCATATCATACACAGATGACACTTTTACTATCTATACATACAATGTCTCATATTCCACCATTATATATCATCTTTTTAATAGTTAAGTTAATATTACTAATATGAGAACTTCACTTCTACACTGTAGCTCCTACCTAAACAGTGTGTTGAAAAATACTTAGTCACCCACCTTCATAATCACGCATTACATGTAAAAATTGAACCTGCTGATGAAACAAAAGAACAAAATGTTAGCCATTTTACATCCTCTACAAAATTTTATTCTACTACTGATCTTAAGGTAAAAACAACTTTAATTTATTATTATGATTGCCTGCATATACCATGATTTAATTACCCATTATTGTTCTTGATATAATGGAAATATTTTATTTCCCTTTTAAAACTATACGTTATTTAATTAAGAAGTATAACTATCTCTAAATTAATATTCTTCCACTCCATTTACATAACTACTTTATATGCCAATCTCATAGCCTACACATATAACTGACATATCTCGATCACCATCAGCTTCACACAATCTTACAAGAAGGTGCTTTATACTAATACTAATGGTGATATACTATATGTGATGACACCAATGAAACAATACCACAACCAGATGCCTATATGATATTCATCTTTTAAATTACAGTAAATCTGTAATTTGGCATGTAAAAATTTAGACCTGTGACTTAATTATCTTGCATAGTTCTCATGATCTAAACATGATTTTCATTAATCATAGTGTTTGCATAATAGGTAATATTATGTTAATTAATTACTTCACACCCATGGCATCTTTTATTTGACCAGATAAATATTTACTAAGAACTATAATATTCGACAACTACTACCTAATGACTTTTGCAATCAGGTGCTAATTTTCAATGTTGTTAAATTATACGTTCTACCGATATAGTTTTCAAAATGGAGGTTCCGAGGAAGGGTAAATACAGTGAAGCTTCATGCGGCCAAACATAATGCGGTCGTCGATGTGCTTTTGGAACTCGATCCACAAACACAGCAGCAGGTCCCACTAGGTTTTACTGGTCGAAGTTGGCCCCTGTTCTATATTGAGAACCAAATTGAACCTGGCAGGTGGCTTATTTTCACGGACCATGGAAGTGATGAACGCCATGCGTACAACTGTGAAGTTATTGTGTTCAGAAATACTGGTACTGCACTATACCAGGATCCCGAACATCAATGTAGCCTGTCCATACCCACCCACATTCACTCTGATGGCAGCCCCCACTACTTCAAACAACTGACAACCCACAACCTGGAAAGTCACCTACTGGTATTTTCACGTCAGAAACAATGGTTTAGTTATATTTTTTAAATACGTAACTATGATTATCAATTTAATTATATGTTAGAGTAATAAATTACTCTTACAGTCCATTCCTAAAGCACTGTTCCGGAGCCACAGCATCCATGTTTCCAATCGAGCAACTTTAAAGGATGGACTGATGGAGTTCCTGGTGAAGATTCTATGGGCAGGTCAAGATGGCAGCCATCCTCGGTTAAGGAGGAAAGCAGACTGGGCCGCATTCTTCCACCTTACGGGCCTTCCGAGACACAAGATTCTGCGTTTCCAACTTGACGAAGCGTGACCAAGCGGATGTCACTACCATATTCCATGTCTGTTAGTCTTTGTCTCTTTCGTTCATGTAACTGGTCTGATTTATGAAACTTAAACTATTCCTATCTTACTTCTGCACCATTTCGGCATATCTCCACGTTGTTTATAACTAATTATACTGTATGAAAACTAATACGATCGTTGGTTCTAAATCACTTATTTGTTTGAACTCAATCTAGTGGTTAGTTTATTTTGTTTATGTACACATTAATACTACATTCATATAGATGCTTTTAAAAGAATGCTCATTTTCTTGGGATGAAAATATGAAGTGAAGCAAAAGTTACCAACAAAATATTTTTTGGAAATCAATACATGAAATCCTCTGCTTTACGAAAAAAAACACTTAAAAAATCAAGATATGCACTAACTTATTGAATAATATTATATTAGTATTTAGTCCTAGCCTTTTTCAAAACCCTTCAAAAATTCAAAACAAGAAGTTAGACTTGGTCAAAAGATATCACTAATGATATATAAAAATTAATTCTTAGGATTGAAAAATGAAAATATACAATAAATGTTACTCAGTTTTCATGGTACCTAATCAGTGCCTTTAGCAAATAACGATGGGATTAACTAATCATATAACATTATATTAATGAACGAATACAAATTTCTATCCATCAACTTTGTAATTAAAAAATTCCTGATGGTGCAAGTTTCCCACCTTCATCGTTAACAGAATTAAACCATCAAAAATATTAAAACCAAAATAAATAATAGCTTTTAAACAGAAAGGTTAGTTGCCTAAAGATTAGTTGGTTATACACCCAGTTTATTAATAACAATTTGGATTAAACAGTGTATGTCACATTGTTTGTTTCTCATTTGTATATTGCACGCAGCGAACTCATCTACACAATGGGCTTTGGCCCGGTTGCTTAGAATACATAACAGACACAGACAACAGTTACAAGGCAAGTGAACGGACATGCGGTTGCAACTGAATCGACAGGCGGCCATTTAAATCAACACTCCTATCTCCTCTCTACAGAACCCGACAGGAAAACAGGCGTCAATTCCATCTTGCCGGCGAAAGGTAAACCTTCCGTTAACAATTGTTACATGCTCTGAAATCAGCGATTACACGATAAGTAATATTGTTTGTCTTCTTCGTGCAGACAACCCTTACAGTCGTACGGAGACCACCGAAGCCCGTCCATCTCCCCGGTAAAAGGTACGCAACCAACATTCTGTATTTCGTTTTATTGGATTTATTTTGGGATGCACACAACTTTGCATGTCAGGTATCCCAATCTTACAAAACAGATTCATGAAATTCTCGGCTTTTGAAGCATATGCCTTTATGTTTTCTTTAATAAAAAAACTTACATTGAAACATCAAGGCCGTCATATACTCATTGTCCCTTACATTGCATTGTTCATCTACTGCATGTAGCCATAAGAAATTTCTAAAACTTAAATGAACACTACCCCAATTAATCTACGTAGGCAACTGTAATCATGGACAGTACATATGTTTTCTGATTTTCTATTCTTCCTGCTATACATAAAGTTCTAATTTGCATACGATTGATCTTATCTGCTTTTTTAATTATTGTCCGTTAACGAATATTTGTGTTTTGTTACATCTGATTTGAATGCACAGTGTTATTTCTCTACAACATGTTAAATAGGATTATATTATTACAAGAAAACAATTGAGTGTTAGTTGCTCCAAAACAATTTTAAAACCTACTTCATGAGTCACTTTTATGTTAACAATTCCAATAGCATTAGCATGACAACAATAATAAAAGGATATGGCTGACTGAAAAAAAGTTGATGATTGTATGGATCCGTTGGTACTCAATATTCATCTTAGGATAAAACACAATTTCAATTTATAACAATTATCTACGTTGACTTTAAGGATTCATAAGAGAAATAAAAACACATTAACTACTCATGAGTCACAGACTCTACCTACACGTCTACACCTGTATCTATGCTTTGTAATGCTGTTTTATTATTTTACGCATGTTTATAATTAGGAAATGGAAGACTATGTCCGTAACTTCTTCATCGCCAGCCACAATGAGACAAACGCTGAACTGTCAGCCGTGATAATGGTGGTAGAAAGGTAGCTGGCATAAAACAGATAGCACTGGACGCGGTTCTTAGCATTGATCCCTCTCCCTTCCGGTATGCTGTCGCCTCCATGTTAATTGATGTGATTCGTACCAAACAGGCACTGTTACGGAATCTACGGACCTTACGCAGGGATGCCGAGGCAGCAGCACGTGATATAGACAACCGGATGGAGTCCAGTTTCAGCCCGAACGTGTAACCGTTATTTGTAGTTTTATTTTATTTGGTGCTTAAACACCCCATCAAACTTTGAGACTACTGATATCAAATGAATCTATCTTACTTTATAATTGTTTGTTGTCTCCATTATGGCTCATTACACCTAACTTGATGACTCTTTTATACACTTGATATTACGTATGTCAATTAGCAATGGTAGGTTCATTTGTTTTAGACACATTACCTTTGGCCGTGCTTAATCTCAGCTAATTTACCTACACTGTTATGTTTATTCGCAATCACCAGCGTGCTAAAAACCATTTCACATATATAAACATAATGAGCATGTTAGGGTCGGCCAAAGTCCCCCCCCCCCCCCCCGGCCGTGCATCGCACGGACCTGCACACTAGCAAAATATGAAAAAAGACAATAAAATAATATGGTTTATTAAGTTAGCAATAAATAAATAAAGTAATGCTATTTATTTTTTCAATATCTTAATTTTGTTTATATAGATAATAATAATAATAAAAATAGAATTGGAAATGACAATTATACCTTCAAGTTGGGGACTAAAATATTTACCTGAATGCAAAGTTTAGATTTTTATATTTGAACAATAGAACATATTTCACGAGCCATGTATAAATTATCAGAAACTCTTGTAACATTTTCGTATTTTCACGACAGAATCCTTATTTTCTTAAATTTGTTTATATAGATAATAATAATAATAATAATAATAATAATAATAATAATAATAATAATAATAATAATAATAATAATAATAATAATAATAATAGAATTGGAAATGACAATTATACCTTCAAATTGGGGACTAAAATGTTTACCTGAATGCAAAGTTTAGATTTTTATATTTGAACAATAGAACATATTTCACGAGCCATGTATAAATTATCAGAAACTCTTGTAACATTTTCGTATTTTCACGACAGAATCCTTATTTTCTTAAATTTGTTTATATAGATAATAATAATAATAATAATAATAATAATAATAATAATAATAATAATAATAATAATAATAATAATAATAATAATAATAGAATTGGAAATGACAATTATACCTTCAAATTGGGGACTAAAATGTTTACCTGAATGCAAAGTTTAGATTTTTATATTTGAACAATAGAACATATTTCACGAGCCATGTATAAATTATCAGAAACTCTTGTAACATTTTCGTATTTTCACGACAGAATCCTTATTTTCTTAAATATTATATTCATACAACTTGTTTCTTTCTTTCTGTTTTTTTTTTTGAACGGCATTCATACAACTTCTGGCCCAAACATATATGCGTCAGCTAGCCCATTAAGAGATCAACAAGGTGATATACTAAGATCCATAACTACAAGTGGAAGAAAAGCTTGTTTAAAAATATAAACGATTAGTAACCTGAAAACATAACCACCGGTTATTTGGCCGAGTAGTATTGATGATGAGGATAAGACTTAGCATTAAGAGGTTACAAGTTCGATACTCGAGCCAGACAGGTTTTTCACCCGGTCATTCACAAAAATAGTTTTCTATGAAAACTGGCTCAACGTGCAAATAATGCTTAATTGACCGTTCCAAAAAAAAAAAAAAAAAAAAAAAAAACCAACCTGTGAAGCTATTTTTAGTAGGGTTGACATAAACCATTTGAGAACTAACCCATTACATCGGTTTTGTGATCGGTTTGGGAATTTTGAGCCTAGAACCGGTTTGTCACAACCCATTAAGAAGCTAGTTTTAGTCGTCTAAATTTGGCAAATTGGATCTAAATAATCCCAGGTTTCATCAATTGGTCGACATTAATCCCATGTAACAAAATATTTACTACCGAGCCCAACTTTTAACATATTTTCCTACAACAATCCCTGACTAACAGAAACTTAACGACGTTAGTTTTATAATAAAAACTAACGTCGTTAAGTCTATGTTAGTCAGGGATCGTTGTAGAAAAATAGGCTAAAAGTTAGGCTCGGTAGTAAAAATTCCGCTACTTGCAAATTAATGTCAGCCAATTGATGAAACTTGAGATTATTTAAATCCAATTTACCTCTAAATTTTTTTACCATTATTTGACTATAATCAATGGCAACTCAAATGATTTGGGGTCCCAAACAAACTACCATTTTGGGCCTTTCAGCATTTTTAAAATTTATATGTCAAATCATTCTCTTTATCCGTTTTGGACGACAATAATAAATTATATTGTTCATAACTAGAAGATTGAATCATCTTTATTCTTATTGCATGTGGGCAAATATGATTAGAACAAACTTATTTTTCTAACCTTATTCAATGCAAATTGTTTAACAAAACATTCAAATATATTAGAAAAGAGAAATAGAAAAGTTAAATAAAAAAATAAAAGAGGAAAATAAAGTAAGGAAGTAAACAAACCAATAAAAAAAGACAAAAAAAATCTAGAAATTAGAAAAGAGAAATAGAAAAGTTAAATGTAAATGTAGTATGCAAAATCTATACTTGTGACCTTAGGGTTTGAACTTGTGAATATAACAACAACACCAAGTAACTTATTTAATAATTTAATTGAATTTACATATATAACATATTTTAAACATATATAGAAAAACTAAAAAAATAAGGGTCCTATATATTTGAGGGCCCTAAACCTTAGCTTGGGTTGTTTGACTCGTTGGGTTAGCCCAAACCATAATCAAACACCACTGAGACGACAGCTAAACACCAAACCCTAATATCTATTACAATAGTTGATTTTTTTTTATCATTATTTGACCATTATCAAACACCACAACGACACAACAGAACATCTAGCCATAAAATGTATTACAATTTTTTGAATTTTCACCATTATATGTCCATTATCAAACTCCATTGCAACAAAAACTAAACAGCAAACCATAAAATGTATTACAACTAGATTTCATTACTCACACGTTGTCTCGGGAAGAACATAAGTTATAAAACAGTTGCATTGCTAAAACACAATAAAAATTTAAATTCGACTCAGCTTGTTTACATCCTGATTTGACCATTATCAAACACCACTGCAACGACAACTAAACACCAAACCATAAAATGTATTACAATTTTTTGAACTTTTTCTGTTATTTGACCGTTATCAAACACCACTACGACAACAACTACACACCAAAACTTATAATGTATTACGATTGTTTGAATTTTTTTTACCATAATTTGACCATTATCAAAAACCACTTCACCGACAACTAAAAATCAAACCATAAAATGTATTACACATAGATTTTACTACACCCACGTTGCTACATATATAACGCAGGTACACAAAATAGTCGTGTTGGTAAAGCGCGTAAATACAAATGAATGTGTAATTACGTTAAAGTTAGAAGCAACACTTATGACTTAAAGGTATGTATGACTTGATATTAATACATACCTCGGTAGTTAAATATAACAATACACAATATTAGATACCTAATGGCAACAATGTTAATTAAAATTAAAATTAGAGAAATGTTTAAAAAAATGATTTAAATATAATTAAAAGAACAAAAATATATAAATCATGACATGACCATGAATGGTGTGAGCACTATTCTTAAGACTTGAATAATATATAAAAACAAATCTTGAATAATATATAAAAAGAAGGGTTATTCGCTTCAAATAATCCTAACTATCATTTGTTGGCCAATAACACTCCCAACTAACGAATTTCCTCTGGCACTCCCAACTATTAACATATTTTCCTCCACCACTCCCTCTGTTAATATCTTTAACCCCGTTAGTTATCTGCCTACGTGGCCATAAGCCACGTAGACCGCCACATAATCATTTTATGCCATGTAGGACAGCCACGTAGGCAGATGACTAACAAAGTTAAAGGAAATTAACGGAGGGAGTGGTGGAGGAAAATATGTTGATAGTTAGGAGTGCCAGAGAGAAATTCATTAGTTGGGAGTATTATTGGCTAAAAAGTAATAGTTAAAATTATTTGAAAGCAATAACCATAAAAAGAAAAGAAAACGAATAAAGTCTAACCTTCTAGAACTTATCCTATAGCCATTAAAAATTTCTACCATAGTACATATACAAAAGAAAGTTGTAGATAATGCATCAAAAACATTCGAAATTTCTCTTTTGTATATAGGTAGGTGTAATGCATATCAAAACTTTTATGATCGAAGGTGTGTTAAACGTTAAACCGGCCTTATCTAATTTTATATACTTACATTGTGAAAAGAAAAATTGGAATTTAATAATCTAAGTTATTACCAATCGGCCAATACTAATTTCAATTTCAAAATTGGCCACTATTAATCCCAATCATTAAGGTGTTGGATTTCATTGGATCCCTGTTAAGTTTTCCTTAACTCCGTTAGTTGTTTGCTGATGTGGCATCCTACTTTGCTTTTATTAATCAGTGTCACGTCAGCAAAAAACTAACAAAGTTAAGTAAAACTTAACGGGGGTTCAATGAAATCCAACACCTTAATAATTGGGATAAATGTAGACCAATTTTAAAATTGGGATTAATATTGATCAATTGGTAATAGCTTAGATTATTAAAATCCAATTTTCCTTTTGAAAACGATCATTATAACATCCATGGCTAATTTACACTAAGTTAAAAGTTGAAGCACTAAACAGCACATTACTCAAATATTGGAGGGCTCATTTGTAAATTTCTAAAAGTTAATAATAGCCTCGAAGTAGATTAGAGTGTCTCACGGTTCTAAAGAAACCAAAAATTTGTCCATAATTAATTAAAAACTACCCGTACAATCTCTAGCAATGAGTCAAAAATCAAAATCTACTACTATCACTTCAATCATTTGTACATGTGCACTCTTTAACTTTATTATTATTTATATTTTTTATGTATATAAATCTGAAACCCTAATATGCAGTCCATTTGGTGCTTCAACTCTTGGAAATTTCATCACCTTATCTCCTCCCATCTCTTCCCACCTGCATTTTTTTCCATTTAAATCCCAATTAGTTACAATTTATAATTTCTTAAATAACAAATTAATATCATTTTATTTAAATATATACCTGTATTTAGTTACAAAGTAATGAAGAAAAGTTGATATTTCTGCAATGCCAAGTTCTTTTCCAGGACACTGCCTCGTTCCCCCTCCAAAGATGAAGAAATAATTGTGGGCCTCCAAGCTTCGATCCTACAATTTATAATTCCATCACGAATTATTTTTTTTATTTTTTTAATAAAAAAGATCTAAAAAAATGATGTAAAATTAAATTAAATTAAATTAAATTAAATTAAATTAGTAAAACCGAAACGAACCAGCCATCTCCATGGGTTGAAGGCATATGGATCCGGATACAAACACGGGTCATAGTTTATCTCTCTTGTATATACATATATTTTCCATCCTTTAGGAATCACAAAACCTGAAAAACACGAAACTCAATTGGTTAGGATTATTATTGAATAAATTATTATTGAACAAACTAATAATTTAGATTATTAGTTATAGCTTGGATTATTAAAATATTACAATAAAAACTAATATTGATGCTGAGCCGATCTAAGAGCTATTTTTCAAGCTTGAGGTAAAGTCCGGTTTCACTTGTTTATTATTTAATTATTTACTTTTACACAAATATAATGACTGTTTAATATATTCATTTAGAGAGAAGTTCACGTAAGAAGTTTATGCAAAATAAGAAAGATAAGAAGGAGGGCAAATTTGGAAACATGCATATTTTTCACTTTCCCCCCAATTATTAAAACGTTTATAACTTTTACATACGATATTATTTTTTTATAAAAATTTCACCATAAACACAAGCATTTTTTTATCTTTAAAACCCATACAATAATGCTATATATATAAAAAAATGTGAATGAGCTGAATATATAACACAACGACCTGAACATATGACACAATAACACAACGACTTAAACATATGACACAATGACCTAAACATTGTTCAGATCATTGTGTCATTGTGTCATATGTTCAGGTCATTGTGTCATTGTGTTATATGTTCAGGTCAATTGTGTCATATGTTCAGGTCGTTGTGTCATATGTTCACGTCATTGACATAATTTTTTTATTTTATTTTTTATATAGCAATATGGTATGGGTTTTAAAGATAAAAAAACGCTTGTTTTTATAGTGTAATTTTTATAAAAAAATAATATCGTATGAAAAAGTTATGAAGGTTTTAATAATTGGGGGGAAAGAGAAAAATGGGCAATTTGACCAAATTACCCCTCTGTGTACCTGACCATTTATTTTTGAGTTTTAATTAAGGGATTAAATCTGGGCCATTGATCATCAGATCTAACGGATGAGAAGGCTTCTTATCCTTCTTATTTTCACCTAACTTCTCATTATAACCTCACTCTATTAATTTATTCTTAGTATAATTATGTTTTATGATGTTTATAAATTTATGAGTTGTTATATTAAACAAAAGTTATTGTGTAGGGTTTGTATATCAAACTCGAGCTTGACCTCGTTTATTATAGTCAACTTTAAGTTTGGGTTCGAGCCGGACTCACCATTAAGTTCCATATCCTTCATGGTTTTCCTCAGAACCCCATTAACAATCGTGGCTAACCTTGAGGTCTCAAAGATCACCTACAACACCCACACATGGTAATTTAAATTAAATAAATTTTTTTTTCATAACAAGAAAATCCAAATAAATTCTTAAATAACTAAAATTCAAAACCTACCGCACGAGTGAATTTCATGGACTTGTAGTCATCCCAATCAAGTGGGTCCTCTGCCCTTTTTCTCTCTCTAATTCCCAAATGTTCTTTCTGCAAAACAAATTATTTAATTAAAACTCAAGTTTTAGAAACAGAAATCCCAATTTTAAGAAATTAAAAACCTCATTTTTTAGGAGAAAAAAAATCCTAATTTCAAGAAATTAAATAATTCATATTTGAAAAAAAAACCCAAAGTCAAGAAATTAAAAAATTCCAAATTTAACAAATTAAAAACGTCAATTTTTAGAAGGGAAAAAAAAGCCAAATTCAAAAAATTAAAAACTTGAATTTGAAGAAAAAAATCCCAATTTCAAACAAAAATTAAAACTTCAATGAGAAAAAAAATCCCAGTTTCAACAAAATTAAAACTTTAGTTTTGAAAATAAAAAATCCCAATTTCAAGAAATAAAAAACTTCAATTTTTGAAAAGTAAAAATATATCGATTTCAAGAAGAAAAAAAAAGCCCAATTTCAAGAGATTAGAAACTTACTCTAAGTTCTTCAAGTACTCTGGGATGATCATGAAGATACTTAACTGCCATCATTGAAGTAGTGGAAACTGTTTCATACCCAGAATACATAATTGTAATTATTTGATCTATTATCTCTTCATCCCTCAATTTATATCTGTTATCTCCACCATTCATCAACAAATTAAGCATATCTTCATGGGTTTCTTCAGACTTTCTTCTTTCATCAATCAAATCCCCCAACATTCTCACAACCTTCTTCCTCGCCTGTAATCCTCGATGATAGTTCGTGTTCGGGAGATTAATCGGAAGCGAAAGAGTTCCCAAAACCAACTTGAAGAATTCAGGCATGAAGGTTCTAGATAATGAGCAAGATTCAATCCCAGAAATTTGTTTTAGGGATGATAACAGAGCCATCTGTAAAGACAATAAAAAACAGGGGATGAGGAATAGAGTGCAATCAAGAGTTGTAATCATTAAAAAAATAACCTTTTTTTCCTTTTTATTTTTATAATCTTAATCATTTTTATTTAAATAAATTAACTTCTTTTACATTCAGGACTAAAATATATTGTCTTTTCTCGGGTAAAACTGTAAATTATTAATTTATATGATTTAATGTTTTTAAGTTTTTTTAAACTTTTTCTCTTCAATCTTTAATGTTTAAGGGAAAAACATAAGGTAATATATATATATAACTTTTTCCACAATCCACATTTAGAGGTATAATACTTTATTAAATATCTAGATACAATTAGATTATCATTGGACTAGAAGTCCTTTGATGAAATGTTTTCATCATCTAATATTTTGTGTTAAAAAGAACGGGTTAAAATATATAAATCGTAAACTAAACCGTTTTGCTCGGTCTGATTTAGATTTTTCAAAAACTATAGTTACCGGTTCAGCCAAGAGACTAATAAAACCGGTTAAACCGGATAATAGACACCTTTATGGTAGGGTAGACTAGTCAAAACCGGTCAAACCGGACCATAAACACCTTATGGTAAAGTAGATGGAAATGATGCAGACCTCTTTGGTTTTCTGTTGGATGTCAATGACTTGATTGGTCCAGTTAGAGAGATGGGACCTCATGAAATCATCAATTTTGGGGAGAATTTGTTGTCTGATAATTGTGGGGCTAACAAGTGACAGCAATGCACCTCTCATTGTCTTGTGAGCAGGGCCATGAACAGCAGCAATGTTTGATTTCCCAAGAATTTCAAGCATGGATTGTGGGTAACCAGGAAGGAGTCCTTTGCATTCATTCATGAGGATGTATCTGTTGAGCTCTGGATCCATTGAAACAATTGTTGGGCATCCCAAAATGTGAGATTTGAACACACTTCCATACCTATTCATCAACAACACAGATTCAATTGAATTGATGTATTTTCTAAGTTGGGGTTTTCAAGAAGTTAAAAAAGATAGCATCTTTTTGTTCAAATCAAGAACCAACAAAATCAAAGTTCAATGATGCATTTTTGAGTTGGGGTCTTCAAGAAAATGAAGAAAAAGAAAAGTTTTTACTCCTTTTTTTTTTCTTTTTGATTTTTCATAGTCAAAGTGCATCTCTGAGATGGGTTTCTCAAGAAGATCAAGAAAAAGGTAGCTTTTCATCACGAAACAGAAGTGAAATTACTAAAAACCCATAGTGAAATTGAGCATTTTGTGAAGAAGAAGAAGAAAGAGGTTACTGTTTCTGTGGTTATCATAAAAATGTGATTTCAAGAAGAAAGTGAAATCCCAGAGTGATTTTGAAGAAAAAGACCTTGCTCTCTGGTTTTTCATGAAGCTTGGGCCTTGTTTGAGGAAGTCAGTGGTCTCACCAAAAAGTGGCCAACCCATGGTACCAGGGGGCAGACCTTTCTTCCTGTACTTCATCTCATTCCATCTCAAAAGGGCAGTGCTTAACATGCACACTCCCAAGACAACACCAATAATCACTGTCAAAACAGCCATTGATGCTCTCTCTCTATCTCTCTCTCAACCTTCTATGACAATTGATGTATTTATATATATTATATATATTAGAGAGAGAGATGAGCAGAAAGAAGGAGAGAGAGGTTTGCTCAAGGTTTTTGCTTGTCAAGAATGTGTATATATAGGCCCTCGTGGGTGGGTGGGTGGTTTGGAGGGATGGAAGGATGGGGAGGTGCCACCTGTTGAGGTAAAGAAAGTGATTTACTGTCCCCAAAAAGTAATTTCACACCCTTTTCACAAAGTTTCTAGTTGACCCCTCTTAACGTTTTCTTTTTGATTTTTTTAAATAATCGAATATTCTTCACTTCATATGTTAAACTTAAAACAACATTGAGAGGTCATTCCTTAAATCTTTCTAATCGTAGCGTCTAAAATTTAAGGTTTAGTTATAAATAAAGAATTGAGAAAATGTTATTTTTTCGAACGGTAACTTGAATTAATTATTTATTTATTTTTCTTTTTTTTGGAAGACATAGTTTTTATAAAGCAATGGCTAAAATAGCCAAAAACCATAAAGTTACATCAATAAGAGTGGGTTAGAAGTCACTCAGTCCAAGATAAACTACACTTTCTATTTCTATTGAAAAACCACAAATAAGAAAGTAAAACAATACTATCAAACAATTTACCGTTCCTAATACGAGAGGGATTGAAAATGGAGTCATATTTAAACGTCCAGATCACCCACCAGGTCTTGAAACAAATTACCTCAATTAGAACCTTCTTCTCCTTGTTAAGCCTCGTAACATCCACTAAAGCAAGTAAGTTCGACGGAGCCAACGGAGCTATGCACCCAACATGAAGCCATTGAGTGATCAAACCCCAAATTGTCACACCCCCAAAATACCACTAACGGAGTTTATACCGTTACGGGGCGCGACTAGACCAGGATCCACAACCACAGTTACAAATACTACACGAATCAGGGTTAGTTCAAACACAAATTATAAATCAGAATTTCAAACACAACGCAGCGGAATAAAATATTGTCTTAGCACTAACCACGTGCTTTACATAAACATTGTTTTAAATTCCCAATTTAGTTTAATCAAACAAGGATCTTCAAGTGCCATGCCAACCCGCTCCGGATACTCCTTAGCGATCTGCAAAAGTTTAAACCACGCAAGTGTCAACCTAACGGTTGGTGAGTTCACAGTGGGCTTGTCATGCATTGGCCCAGTCTCATAATCATAGTTCGTGTCAAGATATACTTACGAAATGTTTATTTGTGAAAAGCAATGCTCGTATTTAATTCTCAGTTTATAAATGATTTGTTCCGTGACCACGTCATCGGGTATGTACTAGTTCCGTAAAGTTAAAGGACTCAACCGATATCGCGGGTAGCTAATCCGTTGTTCCATGCTCTAAGGAAGTTTGTACCAAAGCTGACTTATTTTGTGGGGGCCGAGCCATCCCGTACCGTGCGGACCAAGTCATCGCGTTTTCTGCCTCCCCCGTGTCCTCTCGGGACCACGGGCAAATAGGCTGATATTGTACCTCCGTGCACTCCCCGTGCCACGGGGCGGAGTTTGTCAAACTCCAGTAGATCTACCCAACATCCCCTCGCTTTCACAAATTAATGGCACAATTAAGTTGAGGACTTTTAAGTTATAAGGCATCCTTAGAAAACATGTGATATCATATGGTTTAGACTTTAACCTACACTAGCCATATTAAAACAGTTTTCGTTTCAGAAATCGTTTATTCAGAATTCACAAGTGTTCCCATGAAACACTTCAGTTCATCAAGTGGGTGCCGAGCATCCCGTGTTCTTATGTTTATCAGTGAGGTGCCTAGCACTCTCGAGTTTGTCAGCATTGTTTTTCGTTAAGTTATTCGGTGTGGCCCATCGGACTCACGGTAAGCGGGTTAGTGACACTCACCTTTGGTTGCACAGCTACACTTCAAGTAAATCCAATATTGTTGTTTAACGAGGACCTAGAACACGTTTAGGTCTTAAGTATTAGTTTCGTGTCTAATCTTTACTTAACGTCACTATGGCCCATAACATAGCACGTTGCAACTATGACTCGACATACCGACACACGACACCAATGGTTGATCATAAACAAGGGTTCATTTGAATCAGATATCAAACATATTTCATCATGGCAAAATCATGCAAGTCATGGCATAACACTTAAACAATTTCACAAGTTTGGTTTTTAGGTCAGGCCTTAGTTTCGCTAGCATAGTTTCGCTAGGCAGTTTCGCTGGGTGCACGGGCAGCACTTTCGCTAGGCAATGCCCGGTAACACAGTTTCGCTAGGCTAGTTTCGCCCGAAACTGCTGACGCAGTTTCGCTAGCCTAGTTTCGCAGAGAAACTGGTTTGAACTTTCGTTCAGGTATTTCGCTCGATAGTTTCGCTCGAGCTGGTCTGGTCAGGTTCCCGGCGACACTATAGTTTCGCTGGTCAGTGTCGCTGGAAGGATACATAATTTCGCTACTTAGTTTCGCCCAGAGAACAACAGTTTCGCTGGTCGCGAAAAACATACGGATTTGCCTAAAAATCAACCTAACAGCTTCTGATCATACATGCAATTCATTATCTAGTATCCATAGGCATTTACTAACATAAATCAAGCAACTTTAACAAGTTTAACATGCATTTTGATCATCAAATCTCTAAAATAGGTTCAAAACCCTAAAATGACCTATTTTGCACAAATCTCTAACATGGATGGATTTCACACGTAAAGTTATCAACTTTATTACAGATCTAGCATCCTAAAGCATATATACAGGAGATCAAGCAATATCATGAAGGTTTGAGTATGCTTTAAGAGGAAACATATAG
This sequence comes from Deinandra increscens subsp. villosa, assembly GCA_039602395.1. Lineage (NCBI taxonomy): Eukaryota > Viridiplantae > Streptophyta > Magnoliopsida > Asterales > Asteraceae > Deinandra > Deinandra increscens. The sequence goes on from JBCNJP010000017.1 coordinate 19,302,625, forward strand.
AAAACACATAAAGCATAGTTTTTGGGACTCACGGATGATTCTAGGATCGATGAATGAGGTGAGATGATGGTCTCGAGGTTGGGGTCTTGGTCCTTAGGTGATCTTCTCAGCTGACCAGGAGAGTGTGTGTGTGTGTTGTTGTGTGGTTTGAGCAAATGAGGCTACTAGGGTTTATAATGTTTATTTATATCAGGGGCTAGTTTCGCTGGCAGTTTCGCTGGCTGGCGAAACTGGCTCTGATCTCGGACATACTGATCAGTCTAGCCAGCTACCGGGCGAATCTGTAGTTTCGCTCGGTAGTTTCGCTGACTACCAAATCTAGGCAATTTTCACATAATCAAGTATTTACAATTTATCATGCTATACACAATAATAAGTCATGTATTTAAATCACATTGCACATAAAGATAATCAATGATGAACACATAACACATATGGACGGGTTCGGTGATCAACCAAAGGTCGTGGACGTATTCGGCCTAGTTATGCATTAGCTACTTGTAACGTAACTAACGGGTTTGTCTAACGGAAGTTAACCTTGAAATTCTCGGGTGTCACATCATTCCCCTGAAATTGGAATTTTCGTCCCGAAAATTATTCTTGTGTCGTAGCGTTCGCAGCATCAGCTGTCGTCGTTGCTATCGTCGCTGGGGAAAGAAAGCAAAAAGTTTTAGGGTTGTCACACAAATCTTCTCTGCAACACCACACGAAGCAGAAACATGAGCAACCGACTCAACATGCAATTCGCATATCGGACAAAGAATATGTGAAATATCTATGCCTTTTTTTTATTAAGGTTAAACCGAGTAGGCACGTTATCCAAAAGTATTCTCCAAGCTAAAATATTTACCTTCTTCGGAACAAAATTGTTCCATCTCGTAGCGTGATTACGCAAAGGTAAAGTGCTTCGATCTATAACATTTATCACCGTCTTGACCTTGAACTCTATCTCCCCATCTAAAGACCAAACCCATGAGTCGTCAACATTAAAAAAACTAAAGCCCTCAAAAAGATCCTCTAATTCACGAAATTGCTCATCTTCACACCCTCCCCTAATCTCACGATGCCATACCGACCAACTTAAACAAGGCGATCCATAATCGTGCAATCTTGGTCCACCTCTAACCGAAATAATCTATTGAATCAGTAAGAGAAAGGAGTGTCCCCCAGCCAAGTATCCTTCCAGAAATACGTGCAAGCCCTGTTTTGGCTAAAAATTGCAAGAGTGAATAGTAACCAAATTAGTTTGTGAGGTATGGTGCCCTGGATGTTAAGTTTATAAAATCAATTTTCCCAGTTAAAATTCAAGGATTAAATTGAATGAATGGAAACACAAGTAACAACTTTCCTTAATGCAACTAAGAACACGAAGTTTCCGAGGGGAAAAGCCCTTAACCCTTGGATGTCTCCAAGAGTCGGCGACATAAAAAACCCCTTGGCAATGATAACACACGTTGCCCGTTTATTCCACTGAAAATAATTCGAGTAGAAGTGTTTGCAGCAATAGCTAAGTGTGTAAGTGAGAGTACAAGTGATCGTAAGTGTGTAAAATGAATCCTATACCGCCTTTAAATACAAATAGATCCTAACTAACTATCCGCGATTCTTGGGATCTTCCTCTCAACGACTTGTAGCCGTTATTTGACCGAATTTGGTGGCAGGTCTTGATTTCCACACGTGCTTTGACTTTGACTGAGTCTGCATGACCGTTATCTATCTTCTCGTTCCTGGCTCGATCACATAGAATCAAAGAAAAGATTAGTAATGTCGTCCTAGCATGCAGGGTATCCGTGCATGCTGGGATCAGGTAGATTAAATAGATAAATCCAGAATGTATTACATCCTGGGATACTAATAAAATAAAGGGTACGATGAACACAAATAGAAATCCTGGGTACCGATAAACCGAATATGCATTTCCTGGATATTCGACATCCAGGGGTCTCAACCTGTTGAAGGTCATTAGTAAAATCCAGGGGTAAAATCCAGGGTATAACAATTGCCCCCAAAATTCGCAGCTTGTAGATAAGATTTTACAGCTGTGAATTTTCAAATTGAGACGAGTCATCATTTTCGTATTAATCATGTCCGCAGAAGTTGCTTTTTCAGTTTCGATCTCATCCACTAGCGTCCCATCATCTCTGTAACTTCTCGGCTCATAAATACTCCCACCTATCAAGTCTTTTACCTCACCCGAGTTAAGAATCAGGAGCATCCGGAGTCTTTTTCATTCATTCCGACCAGGTAATTTCTCCTCTCCGATCTTTTTTCCCTTTCTAGAATCATGACTAAATGACGTATTCGTCGCCAACCCACCGTCTCTCTCGCCGGGGTGGAGGATTTCCTTGATCAAAAGTTTCTTCTTCACCCCGAGCAAGAAAAATGCAATTTCTCGAACAATGAAATTGCATTGGTGAGGGATTCCGGTCTTCTTCCCCCTTCTGCCATTATCAGGGCTTTCGACCCAAGATTAAGGTCCGATTTCGTTTCTCCAACCTGGGTTTGCTTTCCATTTACTTCGTTCAGTATGGGTCTGTCCTACCCCTTCTCTGGCCTCGTTGTCGAATTCTTTCAGGCCGCTGGCCTTTCATACGCTCAAACCCTTCCTGTTGTGTGGCGCATCCTGGGAACCCTGGATTGTCTTAATAGTTCTTATGAGCATTTGATCGGCTTTCCGGAGATAGCCCTGGCTTATGAGTTGAAGTCCCACGGTTCCAGCCGTTTCTTGTTTAAGTCCCTTTCGAAGGACATGCAACTCATCCCTAATACTACCTAACATGGTGAATGGAAGGGTAAATTCTTCTTCGTCAAGCGTTCCTGTATACCAAGTGGTCATCAGCTTCCAGAAGCTTGGGTTGTAGAGGGTAGGCATACCTACATTAGATATTAGGGTTTTTATTTGAAATTATACAATCTGACCTTACATGTTGTCTTTCGTAACGAAGAGTTTGAAGGAGATAGGTCCTAAAGAGGAGGAAACCGAGAGTAACTTGCAGAAATTCCTGGGTATCCCCGAGTTTGAGCGTGCATTCAGAGTTGCTAAGCATCTAGTCCTTTCCCAGCCTACCGTCAGCATGTCGAGCTGTAAGTAACCATGCATGTTGCTTATTTCTTTCATACTAGACTGTTGACATCCTGGGTTTTGTCCTTTTTCGTAGCCGCCCCTGCCTACGATGTTGATGACCTCGAAGTTGCTTTCTCCTCAGGGTTAGGTGATGACCAGGAGCTGATGATTTTGAGCTCTGTCAAAGCCGAGCCTACCCCAACATCCCGGGCCACTACATCCAGGGCCTCTGGAATGAAGAGAAAGACCCGAGGGTCCAGCACTGCTGCTGCTCAACATCCCTTGGTTGAACTGTCTCCCAGGAGCTTGTGCAGCACACTGAGGTCGTCGCCCGTCAGGTAACCCTTGGTTTTTCCTGTTTTACACTCATTTCATAGTTAGATATGAAGTCAATTTTTAACTTGTGTTTACCTTTTTGTAGGCCAACTCCCGTCTTCTAGAGCTACTCGAAGCCGCCGAGAGGCGCGTTGCTGATGCTGAGACTCTGAAATCCAGGGTCACTCAGGCCAACAAGGAGGCATCCAAGGCCAAAGCCCTGCATGAGAAGACACAGAAGCTATTGATCGACAATGAAAAGAAAGCAATTGAGGCCCGACTTCAGCACGAGACAGCCCTGAAGGAGTATGTGGAGACGTCAAAGAAATCGACCATGATTTCGGTGTTGCAGACCAAGCTGAGGATGGCCAAGGAGGCAAAGGATTCGGGTCACACCAACACTAACTAGAACGCGCAATAGTGGCTAAAATAGCTGTATGCCTTGGGAGGTGATGTATATCATTATCAAGTCATTAGAACATAGATCTATCATAAATCATCAAGCTTTATTAATATGCAAGCATGTTTTCTCATGCAAAACCCTAGATCTAGCATATATCATTATATCATACACAAAAGCCTCATTTTTAATTCAAAAATGCAATCTTTACCATCATAAACACTAGATCTATACTTGATATCATCATAACAACATAAATCAGACCTAAATCCATCATAAAGCATGAATCTTGACAACTTTAAGATGATCAAAACATACAAAAACACATACCGAAAGATGTAGCATGAAAAAGGATGATATTTAGGCTTGAATCTTGAAGAAAAGCTTTGATCTTGATAAGAAATGAGTATGGAATGACCTAAGGTCGTGAAATGAGCTGATGAGACATTCTTGAGGTGCACAAATGAGGTGATGGTGACTAAATGTGTTTAAATATGTGAGATTAGGGTTTCTGCTGGAAAACCCTCTCCAATCATATCGCTTGGAGGGCTGGGTAACTCTAAGCGATACGCTTAGAGCTCGCGTCCGGAAGCTTTTGACTTTTGTTGACTTTTCACGTTTTTTGATGTTTTGGCCACGGTTTTCAATGATTTAGTTTTTCCTCTATTCACCATTGTTTTTATCACATCGAATCCAATACAATCAAGTATCAACTTGCCACATAACAATTTATAATTATGTAATTAAATTCACGTATCAGTTTGCATATAAGTCACGATACTTAGCAGTTTTCAGTTTATCACTAATGTTTCGAGACTCCAACTTGTGTGTGATGTGTGTGAAGTATTTTAAGGTTACTAGACTCTTCTAATACCTTAATTGACATACTACGTCTATATACGCACCTCCTGGTTTACCGGTTTTATTAGTTTCTATCCGTTTTAAGGCTCGGGTCCAACCCAAAGGGCCAGAATGTCACATTACGATTCTTAGACTTGTGAAACTGGTGAGATCGTGTCATAGAAATACAATAATCTGATGTTACTCGGTGTGGTCTTTTAATCATCATTCGGGTTTTCATCCATGATGGTTACAATGGATTTGATCATCGAAAATGGGAAGTAGAAGCAAGAAAGGGGGTGACGATGGTATATGTGAAAAAAAAACTGAGGTGGAGAATGGTTGCTCTAGTTTATGTGCCATCATCGGAATACTTGTAGGTGTGAGAGCTCTCACATGAGAAAGGGGTGGTGTTTTTATCTTTGACAACACTCACACCCAATCATAGTAAGCAAAAACAATTTCAAATATGCATTTCACATCCACTAGCACACTCACACGTGTAAGTACTCACGCCTCTCACATACGAGGGTTGGTGGTGTTTTTATTTCTCACATCATGCCACGCTAAAGTATACACGTGTCCTTATACATGCATTTTTATTAAAGATGTGGTGAGGTCCACAAAAATTAGGCGTTTTAAGTTAATTTATTTTTTATATTTTGAAAATATAGTTTATTGACATTCATTTCGATGATCATTTTTGTTACGTTTGTGTAAACTATTCGTCAAAACATGTAGCTTTTTAAAGTTACGAACCAAAACTATAATATGAGCATAATACATAGACTATAGACTATTCATATAATTAATTTTTACCAGTAACTTTGAAGGGGAGTGACTTCTCAATATTACCGGACAACTCCATGATTTATTTACTTTTATCCTTTTTTTCTTAAACGGCTAACGAAATATATATATACACACAAAAACGGCCTTCAAGTAGGGATCCGGGACACCAAACAGAAAAGGAAGCAAAGAGAATTTATTGCATTCCAACAATAAAAGATTACATCAATGTAAGGTAAACGAGCAAAAAGACGCGTCGCTAGATCTTTTTGGATAGCAAAACTAATTTTTTTTTAAATCTACGTCCATAGATTTTAGGATCATAAAATTACCATACATAACACGTTGAATTTTACTAAGCATCTCTACAGACAAGAGCAAAGCATCCAAAAATATCAAAAGCAAATAATATAAATACATAATTATTGATTGATTAATGATAGGGTTAAAAAACTCTTATATTTATAAAACTCTATATAATTATTCACTTCAATTATTATCTAAAATGGTCCACCTTCTGTCCGTACTCATGATGTACGAACATGACGAATCCTATCTCAATGCATTAAATGATACCAAACGTATGCTGTTTTGTGACTTAAGGAATTGAGGTCTCCCTCACACGAGTGGTTTCCAATGCCCAAACTACACTGTTTTAGATGGACCTCCTAGAAAACTCCAAGTTAGAACATAGTAAACAAGTTTGGTTCCTCGTGTAATTTCTTTCGGTTAGTGATAGTGACACCTTGTCTTCAAGTGTCACAAAAGATAAGAAGAGATGGTGACTTGAGGAGAAGTGTGAATCAGTGAGAGAACACAAGAAAGAGATTTGACACAAAAGTTGCAATTCCCATTTTGGTAAAAAGAGAATGCATCAATTTCACTTCACCGATTGAGGGGAAACCTAGTCCATTTTATCACCATTTCCATCTTTGTTCATACATCCAAGATAAAATCTTTGTGGGATTTACTTTGATATGTTTTTTCTTTAGTCGGGTGAACTATTTTTTGTCTAATTAAACAATGTACAACTTTTAATGCATAATGTACAAGTAACTAATATAACTATGTTCTTGATTAAATTGTGTCGGTTGTAAAGGGGTATGTCGTAGTTGTGGGTTACTCATGACTTTAATTTTACTTTGGTTTAGCCTCTTTTTGTTCATGGAGGTGATTTTGTATAAAATAAAATTTTATTGTCATAAACATATCAACTCCATCGTCTTCAATTCACCGTTTTATAATATCATTATCAATTTTAATGTGTTCACATGTGAATGGGTGGTGCTTTCATCTTCATCTTTAGTACCAATTCTATGTGTCATCTATCAACTTTGTGTTATATGATATATGCCATATAAAACTCCCTCGTCATTATAAATCGTTAGTTGGTGTCTCACATAACTCGATCATATGATAAATGTTATTCTCTTTATCACTACTCCTCAATCATTACGGATCATTAATTGCTATACTAGGGTTTGAAGCACGAGTAATTGTCATTATACTCAGGCGCAATTTGTTTTTTAAGAGGTAAATGTCTGCACTCTGCGAACCACATCTGCAGACATCTGTAGAAGAATAGATGGACTAAACCTCTGCATTCTGTAAGAATAAAGTGTTTATTTTTTAACTTCTGCAGACTGCTAAAATAAATTAAAATTAAATTTAAATAAACTGTTTTTAAAACTTATAGATAATTACCATTCAAACCTCAATAACTGTTTAAAAACGTTTTTTTATAACTGTTTGAAAACTTTAAAAAATATTTAAAAAGCATTTTTTAGAAATTGTACACAAAAGTTTTTTAAAAACTGTTTAAAATTTTTTTTAGAAATAATAGTTTAAAAACGTTTTTTAAAAACAAAATTTTTAAAAAAAAACCCTTTAAAAAATGTTTTAAAAAACGTTTAAAAACTATTTTCAAAGGTTTTAAAAAACAATTTAAAAACGTGTAAAACTTTTTAAAACGTTTTTTTTTAACTTTTAAAAAGGCGTTTTTTAAAAATTGGTTAAAGTAGTTTTTTTAAAAATGTTTAAAATATTTTAAAAAATTTAAAAGTTTTTTTAGAAAAAACTTTTTAAAAAACAATAAAAACATTTTTTATAAAAAAAACTTTAAAAAAGTGTTTAGAAACGTTTAAAAAAACTGTTTAAAAATGTTTTTTTCTAATGAGAAAAGCAAAAACTGTTTAAAAATGTTTTTTTCTAATGAGAAAAGCGTTTAAAGAGAATGTTAGAAGATGTTAAAAGTGGCAAGTCCACATCTGCACTAAGAAGAGCCTGCGCAGACATTTTTTAATGGAACGTCTTCGAAAAAACAAATAGTCTACAAACCTTAATGTCTGCGCATGGTCTGCACCATGCAGACATAAGAGGACAAGAAGATCTTTTTCAGAAAAACAAGCACCACCTTGGTCTTCGTCGTACTTGTGAACCTCTACATACATTTGTTAGTTAGAAAATTCTATGGAACTTTTGTTGGGTTATTCATTGTTTGATCACGGTTACGGGTCGGCAGTTTAGACGGGTCACGGATCAAGTTTATTAATTAGTGTTTTAGCTATGTTATTTAGTTTCGTTATATGGGTCTTGGTTTCTGCATGTTTAAAATAAAGCGAATAATTGGTCAAGCTTTGACCGAATTATATGGTAGAGTAGGTTCATTTTGTACAATTCCTTAGGGGAGATCATGGATTTGTTTTGTGATGGTTAAATTCCCAAGTTTCTTTTCCTGTACATTTATATAAAGCAACTTGTGCTTAGTAAATAAAGATGCCTTTTCTTTCTACTTCCTTGTTCCAAGTCTGCAACTATTTTGAGCTTCCATAATTAACATTTAATTTTACATACATACGTGAGTAACAAGTGTGTGTTTGAGGGGCCTGAACCAACATTTGGTATCAGAGCCTAGGGCTCGTATCGGGGAAGCGGGTTTGAAGAGTGGAGGAAGCCTCTGCCGCCGGCGGGATTGCCGGTTGCTGGAGGACGAGTGAAAAGAAAGGGGTTGTTCGGGACTGTTACAACAGTATACGGAGACCAAGAGGTAGTTCGGGTTAGCCTTTCTTGCGGGTGAGAATACCGATTTGGATGACGGGGGTGATTGAAGAACGCGCTGTGTCTCGTGGCTGTTATTCTTCATCAAGGGAGAGGAAAATGGCTGTTTTGTGAATGTTTTTCTGCAGGGGGTGCTGCTGTCATGATTTCCAGCCTTGATCAGTTTGTTCGTGATAAGGGGAGACCGGCGTTAGTGTGTGAAAAGCGGGCAGAAAATCCGTCAAAGTAGGTTGCTTTGGATTAGCTTCGTTTAGCAAGGAGAAAGAAAACAGTAGAAGCGAGGTAACTTGTTTTCTTGGTCGGTGGAGATGCCTCTTGAACAAGGGTGATCGGTGAAGGTTGTAAAGAAAAAAACACAGTGTAACGTTATGGTATTGGAGTTCAATCGGATGGCTTTGGATGTTGACCGGGTAGAGGTCGTTGATCCGTGAAGATTCAAGATGTGAATGGACGGTTTCAACGGGATGCCATATGAGATGTTACAAGTGTTGTGAATAATCTAATGAAGACTTTGGGCGTGACTGAGATGAATGTCGGGGTGTCCTGGAAAGGTCATGATATTGAACATGATTCGGTGCTGCTGTGTGAGAAAGGAGCAAACAATGACTAAGGGGGTGAATGTTGGGTTATTCGTTGTTTGATCACGGGTTATGGGTCGGCAGTTTAGACGGGTCACGGATCAAGTTTATTAATTAGTATTTTAGTTATGTTGTTTGGTTTCATTATATGGGTCTTGGTTTTTGCATGCTTAAAATAAAGGGAACAATTGGTCAAGCTTTGACCGAATTATATGGTAGAGTAGGTTCATTTTGTACGGTTCTTTAAGGAGATCATGGTTTTGTTTTGTGGTGGTTAAATTCCCAGGTTTCTTTTCCTGTACCTTTATATAAAGCAACGTGTGCTTAGTAAATAAAGACGCATTTTCTTTCTACTTCCTTGTTTCAAGTCTGCAACTATTTTGAGCTTTCATAATTAACATTTAATTTTACATACATACATGAATAACAAGTGTGTGTTTGAGGGGCCTGAACCAACAACTTTTACTAGATTTTATACAAATAATCAAACCAACTCTCATTTTCAAATAAATTTCATGTACAAAATGAGGTAACAATGTTATGGCTTTATGACTTATGTTTGAGAAGGAGCTGGCCTTGTTACTTGGCATGCTCTTGAAATTATTGGTCTTGATAGACATAATATTTGTGAGTTTTAAGGGTGTTTGAATTTGCCTTCAAATGGATTATTATAACTATCTAATAAAATAATTAAGGGCATTTAGTTTAATTGGTGTAAATTTAAGTCTCATAACGTCAGAATTTTATAAAAAAACCATTGGCTAAGATAGCCAAAACAACAAACAATTACATCAGTAAGAGTGGGTTTGCAAGCCACTCGGTCTAGCTAATCTACAATTTCTATTTTTATTAGAGTACCAGAAATAAGAAAATAAGACAATATTATCAAATAATTCGCCGTTCCTAATTCTCGAAGGATTAAAAATGGAGTCGTTTCTGAACCTCTAGATAACCCACCATGTTGTGAAGCAAACTACCTCAATAAGATTCTTCTTCTCCTTATTAAGCCTCGAACCATGGAGTAAAGCTAGCAAATTCAATGGAGACAAAGGAGATATGCACCCAACCTATAACCGCTGAGCAATCAAGGCCCAAATCTTCTCCGCAACATCACATGAGCCAAAGACGTGAGCAACCGACTCGACATGTAGGTCACAAATCGAACAAAGGATATGTGAAATATCTAAGCCTCTTTAATTCAAGTTTAACCGAGTAGGCACTCTATCCAAAATAATTTTCAAAGCCAAAATATTTACTTTTTCCGGGACGAACCTATTCCATCTCGTAGCCTGATCAAGAGAAGGTAAAGTGCACCGATCGATAACTTTTCTCACCGTCTTCACCTTAAAATGGATTCTCCGTCTAGTAACCAAGCCCAAGAGTCATCGCAATTCGAAAGATTAAAGTTGTGAATTAGAGCATTTAAATGTCTAAACTGCTCTTCCTCACGCCCTCCCCACCCCCCCCCCCCCAACCTCACCTCGCCACACCTAACCAGCCGTAACAGTGCGATCCCTAAACGTGCAATCTTTCTCCAACTCTAACTGAAATAATCTATTGAAGCGAGAAGAAAGAGGACTGTCCCCCAGCCAAGTGTCCTTCCAAAAAAGATGTACAAGACCCATTACCGATTTTTTTTCGAATCGATTGTCGAGGAATTATATCTTTAATATGAAGGTCACAAATAGATTTACAGATACCATTCCAAATTCCACCCCCCCCCAGCCACAACCCCAATAAACATATATTTTCCGTGTATGTATTTAACCACTTTAACCCACATCGCATCCTTATTATTCAGAAACCTCCAACGCCATTCATACAACAAGGCCAAATTCATGGCATGAAGACTACCAAACCCCAAACCCCCATAATCTTTATCGGCAAGAACAACTTTCCAACTTATCCAAGACATTTTCCGCGACGACTCATCACCACCCCAGGAAAAATTAGAACGCAAAGCCTCCAGTTTATTCTTGACTTTCACCGGGACCCGAAACAAGGAGAACCACTATGAACCTAGCGACCCTAGAACATATGTAATCAATCTAGAACGACTTCCCATAGAAAGTAACTTACAATTCCATAGAGACAAACGTTTTTTAAACTTGTTTATAAGAACATCCCAACTTGAAATACGATTCATTCCCCCCCCCCCCCCCCAATAGGAATACCCAAATATTGAAACGGCAAACCTTCATCTTTACAACCCATTACTCTAGCCATTTATTTCACTTTCAAGCTTGTTGTTCCAACTCCTAAAATTAAATATTTATGAAGATTGATTTTCAAACCTGAAGCAAGATAAAAGCAATGGAAACTGTTAATCATATTAACCATATTCTCCTCCCGCCATTCACCAATAATGATCACATAATCAGCATAAAATAAGTGAGAGATGACCAAATCACCAACTTTAGAACCACGAAAGAAGTCAGCCGAAACAACCTCTGAAATAGCCATATGCAAACCTTCCATGGCAATAATGAATAAGAAAGGTGCCATCGGGTCACCCTGTCTAAGACCTCGTTCTATACAGAATTCCTGACTAGGGCTGCCATTGACGAAAATCGAAGTCCTGGAAGAAGACAGACAAGCATGAATCCATCTTATCCAAGCATTACTGAACCCCATGTAAGTCGTGATATCGAACAAGTAATCCCAACAAAGCGAATCATAAGCTTTAGCAAAATCAATTTTAAATAACATCAACTTCTTCTGCTTTTACTTAATGCCAATCAATCAACTCGTTTAGGAGTAGAGGACCATCTAGAATCTGGCGCCCTTTAATAAATGCTGACTGCTCCGGGCTTATCAGACCATCAATCACATTTGCCAATCTAGCCGCCAAAATCTTAGAAATAATTTTATACTGAACCCCGATCAAACTAATAGGGCGAAAATCATTAATCAAAATTGGATCCACAGACTTCGAGATGAGCGTGATAAATGAAGAATTACACCCTAAAGGGAATGAGGAATTATTAAAAAATTCGGTAACGAATCCATAAATATCACCTTTAATCAACTCCCAATGCTTCTTAATGAAACCAAACGAAAAGTCGTCCGGCCCTGGCAATTTAGAACTACCACATGACCAAACTGCATCCTTAACCTCCAATAAAGACGGGATCTCGTCCAAGGCCAACGTATCTGTCTAACTAATCTTCCGGAATTTGCCATTCATATTCATCATCTTAACGCCCTCAAACTTGGAGAATTTGGATTTCAAAAACTCCATAAACCCATTCTTGACCTCAGTTGGGTCCTCCACCCAAGCACCATCGATCTTAATCCCCCGTATCGAAGAATACCGACGCTTCTTATTAATAATCCCATGGAAATACTTAGAGTTTTCATCTCCTTCAATACCCCACTTGACCTTAGCCTTTTGAGCTAAATCCAAACCATTCAAACGTTCCAACTCGTTAATACTCTTCAACAACTCGCGGCGTTCAACAATAGAGTCGTCACTAGCCTGATCCGATCTGTCAAATCATGATGTCGAGATCAACAAGATCTCGATGAAGCTGCTTAAGCTTAGCTTCTCGTGTAGGTCTCGTCGAAATCCAATTTTTAATCTTCGCTTTCAAATCTTTGAGCTTGTTTTAAAATCAATTATCTTACACTTTGAAGCCCCATATTGCCCAACACCCAAAGAATCACCCATAAAGTTGTTAATATATAGATTTTTTTGAATTAACAATTTCAGATCACTAACGAGGGCATTACATCACACACCCGATCATCTCCACTCCCGGGGTGACAGATACTGGCACGTCCTGGGGAAGCTCGTACATCAGCCCTGCACTCAACCATTACACCTGTTCAGAAGGAAACTGTTCACTGTCAGAAAACCCTCTGACTTATCAGTCAGGAACTCAATGTATTTATCGTTAAAAAATCCTAAAAATAAAATAATGATAAAAAATGAGAATTATATTTAAAATAAAAATAAAATTATATAACTATTTTACAAAAAGGTATGTGATTAAAAGCATGGAAAGGAGATTCAAACATTTATTCCCAAAACGCCAATTATACAACTTACTTTATATTTAAACTTTATTATATTAATATTAAAAATTAAAAATAATGATTAAATGTTTCAATAATATAATGTACAAAACCTATTATAATAAGTTCGAACCACTTTAATTTCTATAGAGAAAGAGTTGGCTAATGGAATAAAAATATATAATTCTGTGAAGGGGTTTAATGATAAAAGCAATATAAGATATGGGTTGAATTATAATTAAAGATATTATGATCATCTAAAACTTCTTTAGAATTTTTTAGAACAACAAACTCATATTTTAATAATAAGATGATTTAATTTTAATAATGGAACCAAACACTGTAATTATATTACTATAACGCTATGTAAAGAAAACGAAAATAAAAAACTGAATAACAATACTAAAATTAGAAGACAAAGACAAATATTTAAAATATTAAGTTTACTTTTAAACTTATATTAATAATTACACCATTAACTTATATATATTGTACTATCTCCTTAAGGAATACAATAATCAATTATATTAGCAAAAAAAAAATATAATAATCAATTATAGCAAAGAAATACAATAATCAGTTATATTACTAAAGGAATATAATAAATTAATTATATTAAAATTATATGTTTATATATAAATGTGTGATGAACCATTTTCAGGTACCCAACGATGCAATTTAACAATATTTATATAGGGATGTTCATTTGAGAACCATTTGATTTTGAGAACTTTTAAAAAATCATTCTGAACCACTAGTTATATATAGGAAAACCATACTCATAAATTTGAGTGGTCTCACCTGAAAAATAAGTGCCTTATAATGGTTCTTAAAAAGTTCTCAAAATAAAAAAGTTCTCAATTTATTTTAACCTTACTTATATAATATATATATATATATATATATATATATATATATATATATATATATATACATAAATAAAAAATATCATCATGTTAAATATATATATATATATATATATATATATATATATATATATAAATCATCATTGATGAAGTTATTGTTAGAGGTTTAGTTTGGATAAGAATGATAAGAAAAAATCATAGTCATTAGATCTTCAATTAAATGAAGATCTATGGCCTAATTTTTTTTTTGTAAAATTAAAGAGAAAAACTAAAGAAAACAAAAGATGGAATGACATTTTTGACTTTTTATTAAATTCCTCCCATTTTTTAAACATTCATAGCTTTCACATACGACATTATTTTTCAAAAAAAAAAATTACACCATAAAAACGAGCGTTTTTTTATTTTTAAAACGCTTACAGTGTTGTTGTATAAAAAATAAAAAAAATTTAGTCTTTCAAATGTTCATATTATTGTGTCAAAGTGTTCAGATCATTGAGTCATATTGTGTCAAAAATGTTTAGATCATTGTGTCATATTGTGTCAAGATGTTCACATGATTGTGTCATACGGTGTCAAAAACCGAAACAACATTTAATTTTATATATTGCAACACTATATATACTTTTGACACAATGACACAATGATCTGAACACTTTGACACAATGACACAATGATCTGAACATTGTGTGAAAATCGAAAGAGTATGTTTTTAAAAAAAATTTATATAGCAACACTGTACGAGTTTTAAAGATAAAAAATGCTCGTTTTTATGGTGTAATTTAAAAAAAAAATAATGTCGTATGTGAAAGTTATGAATGTTTAAAAAAATGGGAGAAATGATTAAAAAGGAAACAAAGATGGCTAAAACTAAAATATACATCTCCTTTCTTTTTTATTAGATCAAGATCCAATGACTGAAATCCTTCTTATCTTTCTTACTCAAACTAAACTTCACATTTTATCTCTCCCATATTATCATTTATAATAGAGTAAATTTCACTTTTGGTCCCCAAGGTTTGCACATTTTAACACTTTTAATCCAATTTATAAAATTATAACATTTATGGGCCTGAGGTTTGATTATTTTTTCAATTTTGATCACTTTTTCTATTTCCATCCAAATTAACGGTTGAAATCAGTCAAATAGAATATTAATGAGGGGTATTTTAATAATTTAACCATCACCTTTTATTTATTTGATATAAAACGCAGTAATTGACTTTCCCTTTTATTTATTTAAAAAACGGCTGAGTTACATAGTGTTTTTTGAGGGAAGTAGTTACTGTGTTTTGTATCAAATAAATAAAAGGGGATGGTTAAATTATGAAAATACCCCTTATTAATATTTTATTTGACTGATTTCAACCGTTAATTTGGATGGAAATTTAAAAAGTGACTAAAATTGAGAAAATAATCAAACCTTAGGTCCTGAAATGTTATAATTTTAGAAATAAAAATGTTAAAATGTGTAAACCTTAGAGACCAAAAGTAATGTTTACTCTTTATAATATCTAAATAAGAATCAAATAATATATAATCGTAAAATACTTAAATAAAAAAAAATGGGTATTATTAGACTCGGAAACTGGCATTCTACACTCTCGTCTCAGAATATCATAGGAGGCAACCGATTCATAGCTTTAACCAAGGTTATAGTGTGTGGTTTGAACTACTATCATTGTCCATCATCACTATTTGCTTAAACCTGACCTCCACCGGATCACCCAACCCCTACAAATAATAAATACATGAAATTACCGAATTGGACTTTTAATTAAGACGAGGTGGCATATGTTCTCCCGTCCCCTATCGTTTAGGTAATCTTCTATTAGTAGTGTAGAAATCTATCACAACGAGCACAAAGAGCAATAGTATTTTAGCGTTGCTTAGTATTATTCTTTTATAGGTTAAGGATTGAAGTTTTATATTGAATAAATAGTGTAAAATTAAACTGTTAAAAGACAAACAAATTGTGCTACAGGTGTATCTCATATGCCTAAGAAATCTTTCGACATCACGCACATTCTATTTTATAAAACTCTTTTTATCGGCAAATACACATCTATTAATCTACACCTACAACAACAACAATCAAACTCAGTATAGTCCCACAAATAATACATAAATGGTTCTGTTAGTAGGGTATTAATCTACACCTAAAATATCATTATTAGGGATTGATTGATTGAATACAGGGGCGAAAATGGCATGGAGACAGAGGTAGCACGTGCTACTCCTTAAGCTCGTACGCGAAGTGGATAAGTTTTTTATTTTTGGGTTCTTTTGTTCGTGTGCTACCCCTTAAAAACCATTAAACCATTACCTAACCTAAATACACCTTAAGATGAGCTCACATTATAAAACTATAATAAACTTGAAGAAAATTATAGGTCAATTTTCGGTCAAATTAATTTCTAATGCGTTTTTCATTAAACAATTTGATCAAAATAAAATATTTTGAAGCTAACGTGGAAAGGCCTCCCGCCCTTGGGATGCCACTCTCTCGGAGGAGCTGTCCCCGAACCTCACCAAAATATTTTATACTATCCCTCAGAAAAACCCTAACATATAACCTTCTTTATAAGAAACTTAGTTACTTATTTACTGATTGGGCTATCTCCATTGACTATGCTTAGTAAAACTTAAATTGTTTTTTCATAACTAGATTGATAACAAAAAGACGATCTATGTGTCAATCGTTATTAAATGTAAGCTACACGAAACAATAAGGACCACTAGATGTTTAACTTCATTTATTTTTAAAAAAAATCAAGAAAAGTTGATGTAGTGGTTAAAATTCTAAGCTTTTAATTTAAGAGACTCAAGTTTTAGTCTCACTCATATCACTTTGTGAGATATTGATGGACAATGAAGGATTGAACTTGCTTGATCCTGAGTCATAAGGGAGAGTTTACGGGCTTACCCGGTTCCCGCCTGATGGTGCAAATGGGGAGCGCTCCCGGGTTCCCTCGCTATGAGGTCCGGACTCGGAATAGTGGATAAATCTAGGATAACCAGTCTCGATACACCGCTAAGGGCATGTGGTATACCCTTGTTAACATAACATGTTAAACATGCCACGTAGGCGCCACGTCAGAGTTAACACCACTTAACACCACTTAACACCCGAGGGGGATACTCCATGCCATGTTAAACTATTTTAAATTAATTTATTTTCTTTTCATTTTCGAATTATTTTATTGACTACAAATTTTTTTTTTGTCTTCGAAAAAATTAAATAAATAAAAAAAAAATTAAATAATTATTTAAAATTAAAAAAAACACTAAAAATACATTTATTATAAAGTTAAAAAAAAAAAAGCCGCACTGTGAGCTTTCGGGTAAACCCTGCGCCTTTCTCCGATGGGAGCCGTAAACCCTTTCACAATCGTAGAGTATTCGGGATAGATCCCGTCTCCCAAATAATATCCCCGCTTGTACGTGTTGCCACGTAGCTCAAACGATGAATGCTCTCGTTCTAGATCGTTCACAATTCTTAGAAATAGTGAACGTCGCATACGAAAACGTTGTTCGAACGCTTCCGCCGGGTAGACGCATGGATCGTTGAAATAGTCTCTAAGAAGACTCGTTTGCCCCATTTCACGGTTTCGGTTTAGACGAGCTCTTCGTGTAACCGTTTGTTGCGCTCGTCTATTTAGCCGACGTTGTTAATAGTTCACCATCATATGGAAAAACATTTCCGCAGCTTCGTCGGAGGATGTGTCGGATGAATCGTTGGACGAGAGGAAATCCATGTTAATTTTTATGAGTTGAGAGAGTTGAGAGGGTTTGGTTTTTTTTAAAAAGATGTGGGTGTAAAAAGTGAATAATGGTTGATTTAAATAGTGGTGGAAATTTTTTTTTTTTTAATGACCCAACGGTCATTTTTCTGACCGTTCAACGTAAACAAATTCATTTTAACGGGCGCCAAAGGTTTAACGGGAGGGAATGGCGCCGGTCTTCAACGCGAGGGAGGGGCGGTGTTGGCGCCGAATGGCGCCGTTAAAGCGCATAATGGCGCCGGTTGGCGTCTTGTATACCGGGTGCCCTAAGCTAAATTGCCGTTAAAAAAAATTATATTTCAAAGAAAAAACAAGTACATGCATTATTGTTATGGATGTACTATAACAAAACAGACACTACAGTCCAGTGTTCCAGAGTTGCACGAGGGCCTATCTTTTGTATTTTTCTTCTGCTTTTTGCCCTTTTAACTTTTTCTATGTCTACATTTTAGACCCTCACATTTGGAACTCCAATTTTTAAAAATCAACGATACATGTTTTTAAAAATCTAGTCTTAAACTCCACGTAATGCTTATTTTATAGAGCTTACATCCCTACTAAGTGGGCATCATTAGATTCCTTTTAAACGTATTATGATTGAGCTAATGGTTGTAAATCGTAGTGATTCGATGGTTAAAGGACACCTAATGTTGTATCGTTAGGTTTCTCATATCACAAGTAAACATCAAACGAAAAGATACGATTAGTAAGGGTAAACGCATGTGAGCTTTTATCATTATTATTGGATATAACTAACAAATTGGGTTTGAAGGGAATGTTAAATCTTATTAACTAGTTAATTTAAATAAGAAAAATTGAATTTTAATAATCTCAACTTTTATATTTTGGCTGCTAAATCTCAACTAAGAATATTTTTATCATTGGTTTCAACTATTTAACTATTTTCTACCAACAGTTTACTAGTCTAGTGTTAAAATTATCTACTTCGTTTGATTTATGTTAAAGCTTGTATGTTTCTTGCTTGAACTAGATGTAGATGATGAAGACGAACTCATAGAAACTTATTTCAGTTCTCAATTGTGTGTGTGATTCGAAGGAAATGGTGAATTGGAACTTCCCCAATTCACTGTTTGCTTTGCCTCACACATAAAATTAAGAACTTAAATGAGTTCCCATGTGTTCTTCTTCATCGTCTACCTCGGTCCTAAGAAAGAAATGCAAAATCTTTCATGAAAATCAAACGGAGTAAAATAATTTTACTTGAATGAAAATAGTTAGAAAGCTGCGACCGATGGCAAAAATATTCTGAGTTGAGATTGTTAATGATCAATAGGTCAAAGTTAAGATTATTAAAATCTAATTTTCATCTAAATGAATACTTCTATGTTGTTTTGCTAATCATGCTTAAAAACCAAAATTACAATTAACACCAAAAACATTGAAAATATAACTCTCAAAACCACATTGTAGAATCGAGCTATCCTGAATAGTGGGACTGATGGTGGCCGGTCAGGGACTCAAGGATAGGTTATTAGGCTAGAGGCTCGACTACAAGATGAATATCAAAGTAATGGATCAGACTTGAACTTCTTTGAGGGATCTTGACAGTGGAAAACTAATAAGCACCATTAGCCTCGCCACATGATAGGAGTTAGTTATGCGACAAAGTTCAAACGTGAGAATAAGTATATGCGACGTAAACGTAACAAAAGAAAGGAACAATTTTCCGTACTAACTTCTTTCCAAACTAAAAAGAAGCTCGAAAAAGACAAATATAAGATTTTTATAATTTATATTGTTATCCTTCAACTTAATATAATTCAAAACCATGTCTTTTTTTTGTTTAATACCATTTTATTTATGAATGATCAAATTACGATAAAGTGATAGGTAAACGAGCAACAAGCTGAGTCGCAACCTCATTTTGGATAGTAAATCTGATCCTACTAAATACAAAGTTATGATATTTAGGGTCGAGGAATTGTTTTATAAAATTATTTGTTTTTTCCTCCTTTCAACACACATAAAATTTTCATTTTCTTTTCTCTTCCTCAAACTCTAAAACACAAAAGAAAATTAAATCTTTGACTACTATTACTTTTTCTTTCCTCGTTAATTTTCTTTCACATTTTTTTTTCTTTTATTTATTAGATTCGAAAGCGAGTCGTGCAACCCAACCTCATGAAAGGCAAGGTTTGTTTGAGTGCTTGAATTGTATGTGGTCTTAAATCGCTTTTTACACAAATCCTTTAAGGGTGAAACAATAGAGTTATGATGTGAAAGATGGAAATTGGGTCAAATTTGGAGACATATGAAAAATAATGTAAAATATATATAAAAGTGAAGGGGAAATCAAAGGTAGCGTATACGATGAGAATTCTAAATTGGATGATTGATTGCACGTGTGGGTACGTGGAAGTGGAATCCCCGTGCAATTGTCTTTTTCTTTTACCCAACATGCTTATTACATTAATTATTATTCTTATTCAATTAATATTCAAATTTATAATTTTTAGTATTTAAAATTTTAGAAGTTTTTAAGTTCTATAATTACTAATAGTTAGTAACCAGTGTATGTATTCATAATATTAGATAAAACAAAAGAAAAAAAATAATAATCAAGAAATTTAGAATTATAATTGATATAAAATTCTTATAATATATTAAATAATAATTTAATACATTTTATTATGTTTGATAAGTTGTTGATTACTTTCCACAAAAAGACTAAAGTTATTAAATTAATTAATCATATCTACATTAATTGTATCAAAATCTTAATATAAAAAATTGATTTTGATAAAATTATTAATTAATCTTAATTGATGATTTACTAAATTGGTAATTGATTGTTAGCTTGATATGTGACAGTGATAATGTGGACCCTCTTTATAAATGAGACATTTGACAAAAAATTTAGTGTTTTATTGGGATTAAGATTACTATTACTACCAGAAAACAATATACACATCTTGGATTTCTAAATAATATATTTTTTTTGTGTTAAAATAATAGTTTTTTAATCCATGTATTATTGTTTTTAAATTTTATTCTTTTTTCGTTATTTTTAATCTTTTTTCATTATTGTAATAGTAATAATTATTATTTAATATTTTTTACTTTTTATTTTTATCTGATTTATATTTTCGTAAAATGATTAGTGTTTTGTTGGTGGTGTGACAAAGTTTTTGATTTTAAGCGTTTTGGCCGTTATACGTTCTTTTATTTTTGTCTTCTTTACGTAGTTTTACCTTACCTTGGGACCAAATTGGTTATTGGGCAGTGAAAATTGTAACAGGTGTACTTGACGCTATTCTTGTAATAGGATAGCAATTCAACTTCTTTTTATACATTAACTATCCCCACATCAATGCGCTTGTAACACCATACCCGCTGAAATGATGGATTTTACCTTCTTGAAAATACGGGTCAGAAAATTTCATTTTCTTACACCTTCTATTCCGTTTGCAGTAGGACACGACGCTACTAATTAAATACATTCAAGCGTCAACATTTCATATCAGATTGGTGTTCGGTTCCAAAACTTCATGCTCGATTGTGATCCAACTTCACCTACGTTGTTTTCCTGCCATTAACACATTAGTACCAAAGGGGTCATTCATTACAATCCTACCCAAACAGTTCATTCGTTATAGTCCTACCCTAACATGTCATTCGTTACAATCCTACCCAAATTGGTCATTCGTTACAATCCTACCCAAACGGGTCATTCGTACAATCCTACCCAAACGGGTCATTCGTTACGATCTTACCCAAACGGGTCATTCACTATCCTACCCAAAGAGGTCATTCGTTACAATCCTACCCAAACTAGAAATTGAAGAAAATTAGTTTGAAGTAGGTAAAGAAGGATGTTTTTCATGCTGAAAAGGTTCAATTTGCGGGATTTTGTAAACTCAAAGGTTCAGATCAAATTTACTCTGATAAGGAGCTTCCACTTCATTGTGTGGATTCTCAGAAGATAGCTGAAGTGTTTGTGAAGCATAATGATCAGAACAACAAGAAGAAGCAACATGCTAAATATTCTTCTGGAGGATCAAATTCTACTCCAAAGAGCCCGACATCAAAATGGGTACACGATCATCGGTTTCAGATATTTAATAATTTTTATGATCATTTTGGAGATGCTATATGTGAAGCTTTGCAGATTCCAAAAAGGCAAAATATAAATAATCGCTTGTGTTATATTTTCCGACAAAAAGGGCATATGACACAAGAGTGTCCGGGTTTTGGCACAAGAGTGTCCGGGTTCTGCTGCTTCTACACAAAGAAGAGGAAAGGTTTCACATGTTGGTAAATCTGCCAAACAAAAATTCATTGATGAATATGACAGAATATTTGATGAATATCAACCTACCATTTTCAAAAATCAAGGAAGATTTATTCCTAAGTTTCAAAATGTTCCATATGTAGGTTGTTCGTCACAATCAACTGTGACTGGTTCATCAAATACTAATTTACCAACACATCAAATCTAGAAACCTAAAGTGGTTTCGAAAGGTAATCAAGACACTGGTCGACCAGAAGCGATTCGCTTCGGTTCATTTATAAAATAATGAGTTTGACCAGTGTGCAGGTACTTCTAGAAGACCTATCGGTGATTGTAAAGTTGCTGATGGAGGAGTATTCTGCTGATTTAAGTTATATTACAAGTGATATCAAATTTCAAAACTGATTTATTTCTGAAAGCTAAATCTGAAAGGTATCCATGTCGAAAGGTCAATTTTTCTTTCTTTTACATTTTGTATGTAGTTTAGCGGGAGAAATTTGAAAATATCAAAAATAGTGTCTTTGTGTTTTGTTAAAATGAAAAATCCAAAAATAGAGTTTTCACTTTAAGGGGGAGAAAAACAGAAAAATACAAAAACATTGAAAAATGAGAAATTGTATCCGACATAATTGGGAAATGATGATACATTGGCTTACTTGTCTGACTCATGGATAAATTAGATGAAAAATATAACACCCGTATCCTAGGATAAGCACTAGGGAGTGTTACGCGTCGAATAACAAGAAATCACATGGCACTAATCAAAGTTACAGCGAAAGTCTTGAACCTTATTTATAACAAAAGATGTAGAATCTACAAAGTACTTAAGATAATACAATATCTAAGTTCTATTTGAAACTAGAAGTCTATGTCTTCGTCCAACCAAAATTGAGACTTCTATACTAGCTTCTTCATCGTCCCATCCATGTCTAGCTATCCGCTATTACATGGTACCTAAGATGTACGTCCAATAGAAAAAGACAACATTTGGGGCTCAGCATATTGCCGGTGAGTTTCATAAACGTAGCAGTTCATATGTAATTAAATTATGACTACAACATCATATAAACATGTATATCCATGGTAGGGATCACAGAATCAGGATCAGGAAAGATCGTCCAAGTAACTAGGTCTATCTGTATGCATACTACCTATTTGTACGTGTCACATGGGCCCTCTTCCAAGATCGTATCTAACCCTTCAGGCCTCAACATTTATAGATACTAATGGCAGTCAAATATAAACTTTAATTACAGAACAACACATCCCGTTTCATAAAAAGTAATTGTCTAGTGAGAGAGTGACACACCTTTGTCTTTACTCGAATAATCTCAGGCAAAATCTTCACTAAAAGCCTCGATCCAAACCTAATCGTGTATCGGGTAGCATTAATGCAAGGCATTATATTATAAACATCTTCTATGTTCTATAATCCTAATAAAACTAAAGCTATACATTCTTAGAGATCAAAATGACCAAAATGCCCTTTATAGGCAATATAGCTTTTCAAATGATAATATGAAGACGTGCATTACTATAAGTAAACGCTCACTCTGAGGTCGCCCAGTGAGGGATGCCAGGTCCCATTTGGGATTTATGCGACACCCTTGTTATGCCAGAAACCCCAGTGTACAGGTGCTTACCCTTCCGGTCCGTGTGAACTTCTAGATACCCGAATAATTCGGTATATTCAATATTTTATTTATTATCAAAATTGAACTCATATATATCTAATATATACATATATATATAATCTATATATATATATATATATATATACATATATATATAAACATGTTCTAATACCAAAAACCAACTCCCAATTCCTTATAGATCGCCCAATATTTGATAATCATCTTTCAAAACCCTAATTTGATGTAGTTCTCAAATAATCAAAACTATTTTTATTATCAAATAAACTTAGGGCTTCTGTTCATAATATCATATTATGATACTCTTCGAAAGATAGAACCTTAATTTAATCCCGATAATTCAATTTTAGTAAAACAACGTCTAGAAAACCCTAATTTTGACCCGTTTCTTAAAATAAACTTTTTGGCTTTCTTAAAACATGTTATTTTAAGCTTATTTACCAAAAATCAGACCTTAATTCCAAACAGATTACTCAATTATAAAGAATCATGTAAAAGAACCCTAATTTCCGATCTTTCCTAAAAGCATATCTAGGTGTTATGAATCATAAAATTGATTGAGGGCTTTTGTAATACATACCTAATAAAGCTTGAATGCAGAAAATTAGCTTCTAAGACCTCCTGGATCAACTGATTTCGAGCTATGAGCGTTCTTGAGAGTTTTAGGGTTTTTTCTAAGCTTTGATTTGTGAATTAGCAAACGAATCTGATGAACTAAGGCTCCTATTTATAGTATAAGGTGTTAAATATGGTCAAGACACGTCCCATGGTGACTAAGGATAAAATTTGATGAATCATAAGAAGTAATAATTCCAATGAATGATATTGAGACACATAAGTATGTGACTAGAATAAAAGTTGATGAGTAGTCATACGAAGTAATCATTCAAATGAATGATATTGAGACACATAAGTATGTGACTAGGATAGATTTTGATGAGTCATAAGAAGTAATCATTCAAATGAATGATATTGAGACACATAGATATTTAGATATTTTAGGATATTGTGGTGTATTTCTACCCTTTATACTTTCATTTTAAGCCCCAAAACCTATTAGGATGTATTTCTAATTATTTATAACCCTCGGGATACATAAAATGATGATTCTAATCATGTATATCATCATGTATTTATCCAATACTTATCCTCACAACTACGTATTTACATATATCCTTATGCATATATACATATAACTCATATATAATATATATAACACATAAATATGTATTTCTTAATATTCTAACTCGTTAAACACGTAAAATAAGCATAGTCTTATATATTAACTTTGAATTATGCAATTACCTGAATCTTGGGATGTTACAAAAAAGCCATAAGATTATTGTTCGATGTGCTTGGTAGGCTCGGCACTAAATCAGAAAGTATTCAGATGTGATATACATTAAATACTAATGCTTGACTAAGTGGACAATATCTTGATGCGTATCTCAGGATATCAAGAAAAAGATGTGTGAAAAAGAAAATTAGAAGTCACTGTGTATACATGTGTTCATTTTGCAAAGATTTAAACTTGTTTGATTTCCTTTATTTTGTCAAACGATCGGACTTTCTCTGCGTGTCGAAAGATCGACCTGATTGTTGTTCGTTTGACGTTCTGCTTTATTTTCTTTGGTGTTTCGTATAATTCATCGGATTTTCTCTGCGTATACGGAAGTATCGACCTGATTGTTGTTGAATTATACAATTTCAACTTGTTTTATTTTCTTATTTTGTTAAATTCGAGGCCTTATCTGTGTATCGAAAGATCGAACTTAAGGTAGACGATTTAACGTTCTTATTTCTTTTTGCATTGAACACAGTTGACTATATCATGAATTTAATCACTATGTGTTAAATCACATGTGAAATCACAAAGTGTGATAAGCAAAAACATATCTGAGTATGTTTGATAGTGTGGGGTACACTTGTCAAAGCGAATCTAATCAATACCTTAACATATCCAGATGTTATGAGTATGATTGTGCCAGAGTTTAAGATGGACAAATTATACCAGTAATCGACTTGACTTATGTGCTGAAATAATTAAAATTGAAGTGTAGTTCAGCATGTTATGTTCAATATGATCCCAAGATGTGATATTTCTTGCAAAAGACAAAAATAGTGTATGATTCTCTATTGCATTTATGTTTCATAGCAGAAAATTCGAAAAGATTTTAAGTGTGTTTTAGCATAAACTTAGAAAAATCAAAAAGATTTTTGGTGTGTTTTGATGTAAAGTTTCAAAAAGCCAAAAAGATTTTGTTTCTTATTTGTTTTCGACCGATCGACATGTGATACGAAATCAAATTTTAAATCTATATCCTGGTTTCTCGAAGAGAATTTTTGCGCCAAAATTAAATTAATTTTCAAAAGAAAAAGGAAACTGCGTTTCTGTCTTCAGAAAAAGGCAGGTTATGCTGTTAAGAATCAAGCATGGTGAAAGGAGAAGTTTGAAGTATCTTTCACAAATGGATCTTGAAGTTCAAAGATTATTCAAGACTGATCCAGCCATGCAAGCTCTATTGTTGACAAGAAATTTCAAGTTGAAGATCAGATGCAGCGATGCTGAAGATTGAAGACTGAAGTTTAGTTAGCATAGATACACTACACGTTAAGGGGGAGTCTGTTAGAGCATATTCCTATGCTATAGAGTGTCTCGTGTATTGTATCTAAGTGAGCGTGTGTTAGTGAGTCTGTGTGTCAACATACCAAGGTGGTCGTACCATCTGGTACGCCGTACCAATTGGTACGCCCGTACTAATTGGTCTGTCTCATGGTACGCAAGCTTGTATGTTGCACCTATAAACACTTTATGTTAGAATGAGAGCGGATCACTTCTGTCATTCTACACTTTCTGTGTGTGTGTTCTAGAGAGAGAAACCAGAGAGAGTTCTTTGTAATCTTCAAGTGATCCAATAAGAAATCTCTTATTTACTTTCTCGTGTTCACTAGATTGATCGAATCATGCAGTAGTAAGATCATTCCATTTCCTTACAGAGTTGAGCCAGGCAATGATGCGATAACAATAGTTTTAGGGAAGGAAAAATGTGGATCATTAAGAGGTGTTGGCACGGGGGTCAATCCTACTAAATATTTCAATGTTCCAAGACAAAGAGGCTCCATGAAACAACATGTGAATCAGCTTCAGGCTGAACTAGAAAAGGAGAGAAAAGAAAACAGGAAAATGATGAAGAAGTAAACAAGTTGAAAGAAAGGATGGCGGAACAAGATAAGATAATAGCTTGGATATTAGCCACTCTTCCACCTGAGGGGCAGGTAGTGCAGCTTAATACAAATAGATCTACAACGCCAGTAAGTGATTCTGACTATAAGAGGATTTTAATTGGATATATAGAAAACATTTATAACATTTTACATATACTTTACTTCTGATCAGGCAATTTCCATAACCACTACCAATGGGTCTCCAAATCAGTTAAGTCCATCGATCACAAATGTGCCGGTAACTCCAGTGGGATCCGATTCACAGCATGATATGATCAAACAACAAGAATCAATAGAGGCACAAGTAACTCCAGTAAGTTATATTGTAAAATTTAAGTTCTTTTACATTAAATCAGTGATTTATTATTTATATGTAGGATGCTGCAAAAAAAAAAAACCAGAAAAAGGGCCCCATCGAATGCGTCTGCTAGTAAAATCACAAGGAAAGAATCAACAAGGGCTAGAGCCATAGTAAGTTATTATTTCAAGATTATTAATTTGTATAATTTTGAAATCAGCAATTACTAATCTTTTATGTGTGAATTATGTAACGTTAATTAGGAAGCTGCAAAAACAACCAAAAGTAAGGTTTATGCCTGGCAATTGTTACCCATAAGTTAAAATTTGGGTGATATTGGGCTTTTAAATAAAACATTTGGACTCTTTTGGGTGACACGGTATTTGTGTTTGGGTCAAACTGGGCTCTAAGAAAATAAAAATTTATAACTACGGGTAAGAATGGGGCAATTTAAAAAACCAGATTGGGTCAAAATGGGCTTAAAATAACAAGAGGGGTGCCAAACTACCCATTTACCTCAGAAGCTCGCCATCCTAACCTCGCACCGCATCGACCGGACCCGACCCCCGGATCGCATCGACCGGACCAACCCTCACACCGCACCGACGAACCCGAACCGACACTCGGAGCGCACCGCCCGGACCCGACCCGACCCCCGGACCACACCTACCGAACCCGATCCTCGGACCGCACCAACCGGACTCGACCTTCGAACCGCACCCGACCCCCGAAATAGTATAATTTATGTGAAAGTCGTGTGACCTAATAATTAATAATTAAATATTTTATAAAAAATAAAATGATCGACTTAATTGTACGTGGTTATAATTTTATACATTTTTTATTAATAAGTATATAAAAAATAAATTAAATTCACACACAGAAGCACCTCACATGTTAGTTCTTGAAGAAATAGGGCAAATTAATAGGACTTATGGTCTGAGCATCAATTACAGCAACTAAATAAATGAGACTGTTATTCGTCCGGGGTTGGGTCCTGTCGGTGCGGGGTGTGGTCGGGTCGGTGCGGTTCGGCGTCGGGTCCGGTCGGTGTGGTCTGTGGTCCGGTTGATGCGGTTCGGGTCAGGTCCGATCGGTGCGGCACGGGGGTCGTGTTTGGTCGGTAAGGTTTGGGGGTCGGGTCTGGTCCGAGGGTGGGGTCTGGCCGGTGCAGTACGAAAGTCGGGTCCGGCCGGTGCGGTCCGGGGGTAGGGTCCGGTCGGTGCGGCCCGTGAGTCGGGTTCGTCAGTGCGGTCCAAGGTCGGGTCTGGTAGGTGCGGTCCGGGGGTTGGGTTTGAAATGCAATTTTGAAAAAAAATGCTTTTTTAATATGACTCATTTTGACCCAAACCCGTTCTGATCCATACCCGTTCTGATCCGTGCCCATTCTGACCCGTGCCCATTCTGACCCGTGCCCGTTCTGGTCTGTGCCCGTTCTGACCCAGCCCAAAATGAACCGTTATTAAAATTGGCCCGTCTTAGCCCGTACCCATTCCAACCCAAAACCATTTTGGGCCGACACCCAGCCCGACCCGACCCACCCATTTTGCCAGGTCTAGTAAGGTTGAAGCCAAAAAAAATATATGATTTACCTCCTATGACAAAAACCACAACTTCACCAAGAATCATGCAGGTATGTACTTTGACGAACATGTGTGTTGTAGGTTTTCCTTTTTTCTATGTTAATATGACATAAATTATTACAGACTATCAAGTGTAAACTGGCCTACCCAAGCAAGAGACAAATTGTTGGTATAGGTACCATTTACGTGTCCGAACAAAGACAATACAATCATGGAGTTCCACTCCATGATGACTACTACAAGGTGTCGGTTGATGAAGTGAAAGTACCAGCATCATTTTTACCATATGAGGTAGATGGTGTCAAAACATTAGAGAAAGCACTAAACCACTTTGTTCCTTGGCCAAAGTGCCTTTGCATTGGTGAATCAAATGTAAGTTTATTTTAATTTGTTACTTTCATAATTACATTATATTATTGTTCAAATTAGATTAGTTTTCATTTATTATTTGTTTTCTTTTTTCCATCTTAATGTTGTTGATGCAGGAACCAGTTATGACTACACCGGATCAACAAAACGAAAATGAAAACGTCAAGGTGCAAAAGATGAAAAAACAGTTTATAACGAGAGATGTCATCCCGAAGATGAAGAATGTTAATAAGAAGATTAAGCTTTAGATTGATATAGATTAAGAAGCATTTCTGTTTTTTTTAACATGAGATATTTTATTTGTAGAACAATTTCAATTTATTTTAATAGTTTATGCTAATGTTATTATTTAACCTTTTTGGTCTCATTTTATATTATTGTATTTTATATCACTAAAAGGTACAAAATTGTCACTTTATATTAACAATTGTGTATCTAAATACAGAAGCAGTCACATAGAATAATAAAACTGTGACTATAACTGTTTTACCGTCATGTATTCATGTATCATATGTGACTATATGTCAAATGTGAAAACTAATATTTAAAACTAATGTGACTAAAGCTATAACAAAAGTGACGATTACAACTAATTAATGTGACTATAAAATGTTTCCCATCTCGGTGTCGTTTGTTTAATGCCACTACATGGTATGAAATGGTTACTCTATATTAAAAACTATGATATTATTAACAACATATAGTCACAATTTATGTAATTAATTGTGACTAAAATACATAAACAGCCACATAGAACCTAAAAGTGTGACTAAAAGTGTGTTAGGGTGATGTATTTATGTGACATGTGTATGGTAGGGGGTGATCTATAGAAGACCAGAGAGACACTGGGGGAGGCTTAGAGGTAGATCAGAGAGATCTGATAGCGGAAGATGTAGATCAGATAGATCTGGATAGATGGGCTTGACACACTCGATTCACTACTGGGAACTCTCAAGGCTCTTATGTAAATGCTCCTCTTGACAAAAGTTCATATGAAGAACATAAGAACTTATGAAGACTCTTTACAAATACTAGAGGGAAAGTAAAGAAGTAATGTAGATCGTAGATCTAACCATGGGGGGTTTGTCTCCTTTGACAGCACTTGATTATCACTTAGACCTTTAAACACTCTTATGTAAATGCTCCTCTTGACAAAAGTTCATATGAAGAACATAAGAACTTATGAAGACTCTTTACAAATACTAGAGAGAAAGTAAAGAAGTAATGTTTATTTCAAACAAGGTGTGTTTTATAATGAGGAGAATGCCTTCCTTTTATAGACCAAGGAAGGGCTTGATTACATCATTACTTATGTCATACTACACTTCCCTAGTGGAAGATTACACGTGATCCACTTGTACTAGTGGACAACTACTACATACTCCACTTACTAGTGGATGAATATAACAAACAATAATACGTAAGTGCTTTCGTCACTATAAGAGTGATTAAGCCTAAGCACACACATTAATCACTATAAGAGTGATCAACCTTTATTTGATCTTAAGCACACATAAAAACATAACCATCTTCTGATGGGTTCGGAGTGAGTAGTCAGTCAGGTTCGCGATCTGGCCTTTTGGAGCGGTTGACTGGTGTGCCTAGCTCTTTTTCAAGCCATGAAGTGGATTCTTTAAGAAGGTGAGTACAGATATAGTGCCTACTTGCTTTTTTTCCAATCTTTCGAGTAAGGATTTCTGTTCATCCAAACATTTTGGCCATGCCAGATATTTGAGGCCATATCTTCTTCTTTTACATTGTTCGCATAGGCCAGGAATATGCGTAGTCTTTTCCACTGAGTGTTCCTATTCTTGTGCATGAAATTATAGCTAGAAGGCTTGCAGTTTGTCCATTCGTGTATGAAGCACAAAGGAGCATGTAGGATAACAGCCTTATTACTATGGATGGCGAACGGAGGTATGTAGTGTCCAGGTCGGTTAAGTATAACCACACAGTATTTCCTCGTTTCGGGGCAACCAGTCTGATCCATTCATAATCCGAGAGGAAACATTGAAGCATAGCTAATGTATTCCTATTTTCTTAGGGAAGTCTCCGATTTGACAGTCCACAAGGTACTGGAGAAACTTGGCAGAGTTAAAATTCATAGCAATGATATGAGATTCGAATAGGTACCAAAAGAAACAAGGGGCCTCTTTTGGAAGGTTGTATAGATCCCTGATATGAAAAACATTCAATAAGGGATAATCTGGATGAAAGATAAGACCTTTCATAAACAAACCATATCTTCTGAGGGTGATTGTGAGGAACGTCTTATAGTTCAGGAGTGATCTTCCAAATATAGTATGATTAGAAATTACCTCTATGAGTTCATCGGGAATTTTCTTTTCTTCGAACTCATGTCTGAAGCTGGCTATGGCCTGTGGGCTGGTTGAGCCGATAGTGTTCATGGTAAACACAGCTAGTAATATGCGGTGGGCTGGGCCATGCTGGTATCTCCAGGGTTATGTGGGTTATCATCTGGATTCCCTGGGAGAAACAATTTATAGACTCCATGGAAAGGCAATGACTTATTGGCATAGGCAATGATGGCACATTCCCATTCATTGTCATGTTCATTATTTGGTAGTCCAAATTCTCTTCCTTCTAAGATATTCAGGGGAACATCTTTGTCTGCATGGTTTACGCTTGCTAAGTCCATTCTTCTGTTCATCCAATCATCATATTGGCTTATCTCGTAGTAGAACTCTGAAGGGTTAGTCTCATACCACGCATGGATAAGGCTTTCTGGGTTTGTATGATTTTTTTGGAGATTCTGGAAACTGGGCCTATGGAATATTAGCATGCAGTGTCTTATGGCATACGAAACCATGAGCTGTATCCATTCCTGCAATGGGAGGAACCATTGTAAGAACCTGGGGGTATTTTGCCTCATGTCAGGAAACTTTTCTGAAAGGAAATCCGTTTGGTAGCTTAGTAACTGATGCGGATCGAAATCCATGGCTATTATGAAAACTTTAGTGAGGTACCAGAGGAAACCTAGGGCCTCTTTTGGTAAGTCATCAAGTTCTTTGATGCAAAGAACATTCAAGAAGGGATAATCATGATGAAACTCATCACCTTCTATAACTGATCCATGCTTCTGCAGGGTGATCGTGAGAAACACCTTGTAGTTGGTGGATGGTCTAAGCCATAGATCTTGTTGAACGGTCACATCGTTGATCTCCTGAGGAATTTCTTTCAGTTGGACATTGGTAGTCCATTGTTCTGTTAGGTTTGTTTCTGCGGGAATCAATGGTGGCATCACATCAACAAGTGGGTGGGGGATCCACTCAGCGGGTGGCATCTTGTCAGCAAGTGGGTGGGGAATCCACTCAGAGGGTGGCATCACATCAACAAGTGGGTGGGGAATCCACTCAGAGGGTGGCATCACATCAACAAGTGGGTGGGAAATCCACTCAGCGGGTGGCATCACATCAGCATGTGGGTAAGGAAGGCTAGCATGTGGGTGGGGACTCCTACCAGTGTGTGTAGTCATATTAGCACGTGGGTCGAGACTACTCCTTCAGTATTTTGTCATTTGACTTTTTGGAAGAGTCTCTATCTGGACCCAAGACTGTTTTATTGAGTAGCAGGTCTGGCTTTGTCCCTGTTGCTCAAGCGTCGTCGTGTTGTCTAGGGAGTGATGCGTTTCTTTGGTTACACAAAAAGGTTGGTTGCTATTATTAGCATTCCAGGTAGAGTCTGCCGCCATATGGATTGACGTTCGGCCGGAATCTAATTCCGAAGAGTCTAGTACTTCTGATTCATCTTCGTTTGGGCTTGAATCGCCATACAAGATGGAGCAGAAAGGTACATCTCCTGGCTCATCATCTGAAACATCAACTAGCTTTATGTTGCTGTGTTTCATATGGGTAAGGTCAGCTGTCTTGAAGGTCATGCTTGGGGACCTTATCAGCAATTCCTGGGGGATTATTCACTAGGTGAGTGAAGATAAGTTCTTTGCTATTTAGAGCTTGAACCTTCTTTGTTGGGATCCCCTTCTTTTTCTTTTGATTTTGTTCATAAGATATTTTACTCTTTCTTGGAACTTCGCAGAAGTAATCATCTTTAAGCCTGGGGTAGATGTCTTCATTATCGGCAGAGTTACCAAATTGTGTGAAAGAGTTTTGTCTTTCTTTGAACAAATGATCTGGATCATCAGTCATCATGATCTCATCAAAGGATATACAAGTCTTCTCAAACAAAAGACTAGATTCACCTTTAGAGTGGCTGGGATAGACTGATTTGATGATCGAGGGGCCGGGTTGGATACCTAACTGAAGATTATCAGTAAGAGCTGTTAGATAAGAGGCTTTTGGCTGGGAGGGTGGGATATCAGTCTTATGTATGGGCAGTATGTAAGCATACTGAGTATCATCTATGGTTTGGGTGTTGATTTGGACTTGCTTTGTAGACCATAGATATAGACAAATGAAAGTTTGAGAGTACGAAGAACCGCAATCTACTTTCCATGGGTCATAGACTAGCTCTTGTCTTTGTTGTCTTTCTAAATCAGCAAGCTGTATCTTTAGAAACTTTATCTTTACTTCCTTTTGAACAAACTCTTTCGGGTTTTGTAAAAAAGTAGTGTATTGAACTAACCATAGTAAATCAAGATGAAGAACATTGATTTCTTTCTTGAGTTTAGTTATGATCGTATCTAAAGTTTCTTTGGGTTGGGGATCATCAGACACGAATGAAGGTGGGTGTTTTGATGGTGAGTGTTTATCAGGTAGTGGCTCTATTTTTTATGAAGGATTTCAATAAAGAACATAGTTATCCAAATTTTCAGCCGCTTTACCAAAATGGCTAACGTTTGAATCTCCTGATTCATACCTGTCTTTTAAGGAATTTTGAGATCCTTTCTTTTTTGTTTTTTTGGATAAAATTATCGTCTTTTACCATGAAAGCTTTATCATAATCTAAGCAATTTTGGTAGTGGCAAACATCGTACGGGCAATGTACTATGCGACTGGGAACGATGGCTGGGGTGATCCTTGGTTGGGAGATTTGTTGGGTGGCGGAAATTGGTGGTGTGGTGGAAGATGAATAGGGATCATCTGGGAAGGTTTGGGCTGACTCTGGGTTTGTGAAGAGGGACGAAATGGGTTTAGAAAAAGGGGACATAGAAAAAGAAGATGTAAGGGACATCATACCATGATCTTGATTCATAGCTGGGTTTAGACTTTCTGCAACACTATAAAAAATTTCAATTTTCGTACTAAATTTGAGATTATTGCGACCTCCTCGTCGACTTACCACTCAACAACAATCATTCTACTCTTTTCGATCTAGGGTTCAGTTTTTCGGATCAGTCTGTTAGAACCTAACTAGGTTGGTTTTCTGTCGGCAGAGATCAGCACATACGTCTGCAGGACCGGAGCATACTAATCCAAAACCTTGGGTAGGGTAAACAGGAGCGAAACCGCTCTGATACCAATTATGGTAGGGGGTGATCTATAGATAGGGGGTGATCTATAGAAGACCAGAGAGACACTGAGGGAGGCTTAGAGGTAGATCAGAGAGATCTGACAGCCTAAATGGGAATATAATAACAAAAGGTTGTAAATAATGTGACTAAAGGTTGGCCAAAAAAAAAAAAAATACTTAATATGATTATAAAACGTTTCTAGTCACATTTTTATTTGTCTTATGTGACTAAAAGGTATATAATGGTTACTTTATGATACCAACTAGGTGCTTAGTTGTGACCATTTTTCAACCAATAGTCACTTAAAGACATTTTTGTGTGACTAAAAACTATAAAATAGTCACACTTCAAAATATTTCTACATCAACTTTCATACTATGGTCACACATAACAAAATTATGTGTCTCTAAAACCTACACAATAGTCACACTTAAATATTTATTATGTGACCAATTGTTAGCAAAACGTCACGGTGAACAAAAAAAATGTGACCATTTGGGAACATTATGTCACTAAAGATATGTAATGGTTACTTAACCAACTAGGCGCTTAGTTGTGAACATATTCCAACCAATAGTCACTTTAAGACATTTTTGTGTGACTAAAACTATGAAATAGTCACACTTCAAACTCTTTCTACATCAACGTTTATGAAATAGTCACACATAACAAAATTGTGTGTCTCTAAAACCTAAACAATAGTCACACTAAATTATTAGTTATGTGACAAATTATTAGCAAAACGTCACCGTGAACACGAACATCATGTCACCATTTGGGAACATTTTGTCACTACAAAATAAATAAGTGTGACTGAAAAGGGTTTATGATGACATTATTTGATAAAATCATTGATCCAGCAAGATAAATCGCTAGTCTATAGTCACAGTTTTTATCTACGGTCACATTTTTTCGTATCATGCAGTCACTGAAATTCAATGTCACTGTATGTGACCTAAAATGGTGTGACTTTTGGTCACGGATGGGACGGAAAAAAAAAGTGTGATTAATCACTTACGGCCACACTTTTCTGGTGTGACCGAAGGTCATATTTGTACTAGTGTAGTGTACTTTTAAAACTTATTTACCAAATTGGTGTACTTCAAAAATATTTATCAAAATAGGTGTTTTTTTTTAAACTTCACTTTGTCACTCTTATTTTCATAGGATATTAAATTTATCACTTTTATTCTTATTAGACAAAATGAATTATAAAAAAAGTATTTTTAATCAAATTAAAAAAAACTTGTTGGGAGCGTGATGTTTAAAAAATGTATTTTTGAATGTTTTATAATGTTTGTATATTAGTTTTACGTAGTTTTAGTTCTTTAAAAAAATTGTGTTGTTCTTCTTTATGTGTTTTTTTTTCAATTTTTTAAAATACCAAGAAAATTTTTTATACAAAAAATTAAATAAAACACTTATGCAAATTGAGAAAAAAATACACATAAGATTTATAAAAAATAAAGTTAATTTTATTAGAAACTTTCAAAGGATATTTTTAAACTAACTAATTTAAACTAATCACAAGCTAAGCTTGAACTTAATGCTAGCGAGTCTACATGAGATTGATAAGTGAAGTTTGAGTTTGTGAGTTTGGACTTGTTTTAGCTCGACTCGACTCAAGATTTTAGCTTGTCGGTGTATAACAAACTACTCACAAAAAAAAAAAAACTAGATTACGCAAGAAGGTAGTCACAAAAGTTTTTTTTTAACATTTCAATAGAGACATTAATTATTTTTTTATCTCTACTCTAGTAAGTGATATTGATTTTTGAATTCTAAAAAATACTTTGTTTAATACCAAATTATATTAAGAAAAAATTACATATTTTGTCCTTTATCTTTTCTCATTTTTTAATTTTTGTCCTTTATCTTTTTTTGTTACACTCTCTGTCCTTTAACTTTTTTTTTCGTTCATCTTTTGTCCTTTTTAACAGAATCCGTTAAAATCCACCGTTAAGTCAAGGGTATTTTTGTCTTTTTACCTTTTAAGGTATTTTTTGTACTTAAATAAAGAAAAAGGGGTGTTATGTAAATATTGTATTTCTCTTTTATCTCCCTCACCCTAAACCTAACTTAAAGAAAGAGAGACAGCAGCGACTGCTGCTGCCCCCATCTCCGGCGGCGACCATCTCCGACCCACCTCCGGCGACCCCTTGCATCGTCCTGCTCCATCACAGCGAAACCCCGCACCAACCGGTGAAACCTCCCTCCTTCCGACCCTCCAACGACCACCATCTATTCCGTTCGCACATAAAACGACCACCATCGATTCCGGTTAATTAACAATAGCCGGATTCCAGTAACCTCAGCAACGGAGTCATCGGTTTGGAAACAACCGCCGAAGCAATTGTGACGTTGATCTCCGATCTAGATCCGTCGAATTCAATCCACGAGTGTATGTTTTGACCGGTTCGCATTTCCACCGGAATTAAACTTTCCGGTGGAGTTATAGTACCCGACGGTCACATAAATCTCCGATTCGATGTTATTCAGATCAAATACGACGTGATTTCCGTTCGTTTCGTTGAACTCTGTGTTTATTCCGGTGTTGAATTCAACAGAGATAAGCGGCGCTACCGTCCCGTTCGTTTCGTGAACTCTGTGTTTATTCCGGCGAGGTTGCCGGAATTCGGCCAGAGCACTTGGATTTCGTTGAACCTCCGATTTATGCATGTTTACCACAGATCCGTTGAATGATAGTGTTTTTGGGATGGGGCTCGAGTCAAGAACCAGAACTGCTGGCGGCGAACATGGCCTCCGGCCGCCGGCGAATGGACTTTGGCAGTGGTGGTGGCTGTAAGGAGGTTGGGTGAGGGATGTGGCTTTCTGGGGATGATGGTGGGATGTGACTTTGGCAGTGGTGGTGGCCGCAGCAACCGGAGATGGTCGCCGCCGGAGATGGGGGCAGCAGCAATCGCTGCTATCTCTCTTTCTTTATGTTAGGGTTAGGGTGAGAGGGATAAAAGAAAAAATAAAATATTTACATAACACCCCCTTTTCTTTATTTAAGTACAAAAAATACCCTAAAAGGTAAAAAGACAAAAATACCCTTGACTTAACGGTGGATTTTAACGGATTCTGTTAAAAAGGACAATAGATGAATGAAAAAAAAAGTTAAAGGACAGAGAGTGTAACAAAAAAAGATAAAGTACAAAAATTGAAAAATGAGCA
Source organism: Deinandra increscens subsp. villosa (assembly GCA_039602395.1). NCBI lineage: Eukaryota > Viridiplantae > Streptophyta > Magnoliopsida > Asterales > Asteraceae > Deinandra > Deinandra increscens. The sequence goes on from JBCNJP010000017.1 coordinate 19,340,323, forward strand.
AAGATAAAGGACAAAATATGTAATTTTTTCTTATATTAATGTAACAGTAAAAATAAAAATTTAGTAAATCCTGAATACTTGGTTTTATTTTCACGATTATAATGTACAAATAAGAGATTAAATAAGTGTATAACTAACTAAATATTTGGTATAACTAATTAATTTATTATGATTTGATAAAACGTCATACACAATTCTCAAAGTTCATGGAATCCCATACTTATTATTATTACACATTGGTCACACCATGGTGTACCTAACATAACCCTTTATAATCTCTTAAAGTAGAGACCTTTGGCGTAATTAGTTTGTTTCTATGGTTCTATGATCTTGGTTTTTATTGTTTAATTTTGTGTTTTATCAAGAATTGTGCATTAATGATTTAGTGTTATTGTGTTTTATTTGAAACAAGTATTTGTGCCACGCGTTATACATTGAGTTACACAAACGATTTATTTTCAACCACATAACTATCTAAATTCTAAAGCAAAACTAAGAGTTTGTAAATTGAGTTAAACGAATGATTTATTTTCAAATGCATACTCACAAAACTAAGACCGACCCCAATGCATCAAAATGATGCGCACGTCCGTCTAACGTGGAGGGTTTTTTTTATTTGTTTGTGGGACATGCGAGCGTTGTGGAGATTTGTCCCTCGGTTGCATTTGAGTGTTTGTCCGTGGCTACGTGCGTGATTTTGAAGTGTCCGTTTGTTTTTTTTACTTCACTCACAAACACATATATACATATATAAATATAGAATGTTTGTGGAAGTGCAGTGTTGTGGTAAAAATCTGTTTGTAGAAAGGATTTAGAAGGATAAGTAAAAAGCTTATATGATATGCTGACTAGGCGCGTTTGTGAGAAGGATCATGTCTAGCGTTGTGGACAACCTAAGAGTTTGTACATCTACTCTTCAACTTATAAAAATGCATTCATGTCAAATGCATACCCACAAAAGAACAAAAATGGATTCTAAAACACATATAGAATGTTATATGTTATTCAACTTATAAGAAAATGTATTTATGTCAATGTTGAGGTTGTATATGAATAATCTTCTCTCTACAACCACACTATCTTCAAATGGTAAAAAAAACCTGAAACTAACTTCACGATATCATAGAGACCAACAACTATGCTTATAGCTTGATCATAGAACAAAGAGCACAGAAGAAAATACAAACAAATATAGAGAATAGAACATAACAAAGAAGGTGATTTTGTTGAAAGAAAGGAAGAAAGAAGACTGTAGAAGCAGGACTTTTATAGAGTTGAAGTTGATTTTAACATTATGAATGGTTGATAGAAATGTTTGCTACTAAAAATGATATGACAGCCTCTTGATTTGGTTAGTTATTTAAATTCAAAGATTTTACTACACTAGGTTGGTTTTGTTTATTGTTATTACCATTGACTCTTTATATAGTTTTTGACTTTATATTATAAAAACCAATTTCTTTTATATCGCCTAGGGCCTAATTTTCCGCCTCTATTTGGTGACCCTACAGTTTTCTGAGCTAGTTCGAACAGATTGTGCATGATGAATATGGTTTTCTTAACATTTTCTTTTTGTTTTTGTTTTTTTTGTTTATTGTTTTGTTACCGATGGGATTTGAAGTTGATTAGCCACCGAGTTAGGATGAGATATCAACTTGAATGGTGATAGTATATTGATTGTGTATACAACATGGTTACATAACTGTTATGTATAAAAAGTTTACATTTTAATAAGTGTGATAATTATATAACTAGCCTAACAATAATGAATAGTCTAATATTTTTAAATAGAACAAAATATGAAAGTTAAAATCTTATCAATATATAAACTGCAAAAACAAATTAGCTAATTAAATTTCAATAAAATAAAAGAGTTTGAGAAGGGTAATTTAAAGATCTTTTGAGCTGTAAAAAAGATCCCAAAACTTTAAGCTTAATTATTTATATTAATTAGTTACCACATATTTTTTTAACGATATGTTTAGACTCAGCAGCATTGCTTCTTCTTATATTCATCTTCAATTTCAGAGGAAACCTAATTATTCTTGAAAAACACCTGTCCCCAGCCCGGCTGAGAAGTATTTTTACTCACATCCGATTTTAAATCCAAAAATTTAGGATCTCAAGTCCCCCCATGTATCATTGAGCTATGAGCTCGTTGGTAATTAACATATATTGTAGCAAAAAAGATTTAAATATATCATTTATTAATTCCTTATAAATCTCTTTAAAGGTAAAATAATAGGTTTAGTGTTTATATTTTTTTAGAAACAACCGATATAAAAAAAACTCTCAAGCAAGAAGCTAGAGAGAGGATTACAAATCCATGAAAGGAATGTTACATCATTGAGCCCAATGTATAGAGTCTAAATTCCCCTATTAATGATCCATAAATAAGACACCGACTTTATGTTGTCAAACACAAGATCAGCCCTCTCCACTTTGTTGTTGAAAATGGGGTTATTTCGAGCTTTCCAAATGCTCCAGATAGTAGACAGAAGAATACCTAGAAAGACTTTCTTGGCTTTCTTAGAACCATTCCAATCCACATAACAATTTAAGACATCTGAGATCGACGACAAAGAGGTCAGGGAGGATCGGCACCATCTTCCCACTTTAGCCCAAACTTCGATCACCCGGTGGCACAGGAAGAGCAGATGGTGTGTGGTCTTGTCAGAGCAACGACACGCCGGACATAAAACCTCCGAAGACCCCCCTCTCGAGGCCAACCCAACTTTGGACGGAATACGACCCATAGCCGCTCTCCACGCAAAAGCACTGACTTTAAGAGGGACCCATGATATCCAAGGAAATTTAGGAGCGTTAACCCCTAACAATCTCTTTTGAATATGTTTTCGCACATCGCCCGTCGGGTATACATCGGCCACAAACCTACCCCAACCCCAATAATCCTCCATATATATAAGATTTGCACCCTCCACCAATAATTTTAGAATTTAAAATTCATCAACAGTTGCACTACAAGAGAGCCCCTGAGTCCACGACTCATTGAGAGAAATCCTGTCCCCCACCAAAGCCAATCTATGAGCGACCAAGCAATCTTTGAAATGCTCTCTTCTAAAAATATTAGAGAACAGATTCTTCAAAGGCCCAAACCCTAACCAATTCTCCGCCCAAAAGCGAATAAGGAGCCCGTTACCCAGCCGACATCGAGTCCCTTCGCTCACTTGAAGCCCAAGAGTTTGGGCTTCCTCATACGCTTTTAAGACGTTTGCCCAGCCGCCCCTAATCGATTTACGTACCGGAAACTCCATAGCCTTAATACGGTTCGAATGGAGGGCTTGAATCACCATAGCCCAAAGAATATTCGGTCTAGTCTTGAAACGAAATAACCACTTAATGAGCAAAGAGAGATTTGAAGCTCTAATAGAACCGATTCCCAAACCCCCTTCCTCTTTCTCAGCGATCATTTTCCCCCAAGAGACCCACGCAATTTTTTTATTCCCTAAGGACTCCCCCCAAACAAATTTCCTCCGAATGGCCTCCAAGGAGTTAATCACGGCAATAGGGGATTTGAATAACGAAAGGTAATAAGTAGGAATGGCCCCAAGAACCGCTTTAGAAAGGGTCACTCTTCCACCGAACGATAAATTATCCAGCTTCCATTTAGATAGGCGTTTAGCCACCTTATTGACAAGCAGGTTCCAACTGTTAATACGATTGAGATTCTGCCCAATCGGCACCCTAAGGCAAGTGACCGGAAAAGAACCCATACTACAATGAAGCTTTGACGCCAACTCACCAAGGAAAGAACTGGAAACTCCAGTCCTGTTCAGTTCAATTTGATCGTTCCTTTTACGGTTCCAGTCCTGTTCTTTCGAGAATCGAGGATGAGTACATCTAAAATAAAAACCAAACTAAAAATTCGTTTCTCTAGAAAATATAAAACCAAATCCTTGATTTGCTTGGTTTAGTTTTTCCAATTCTTTAATACATAATTTGAATCCATGATTTTTTAGTTGAGAAGTCATTATTTATTTTAGAGTTAATTGCAAGAATCATCCATGTGGTTTGGGATATTTACAATATCATTCAAAATGAAACTTTTTTGCATTTGACACTCTGTGGTTTTGGTTTATTGTAAATTCACTACAAAACACTAACTCTGTTAGAAAAAGTTATGTTAAGTTTAGGGGTATTTTCGTCTTTTTATCTAAATACAAGTCATTAGTGCATCTAACTAATTTATATGATTATACAAAGTTGGAGTACTGGATTGTAATTTGCTTAAAAGTAAATAAAACCCTCATTTTCTCTCGATCGTTTCCTCCACCCTCACTAACC
>JBCNJP010000017.1:19345127-19389772 GCA_039602395.1 Deinandra increscens subsp. villosa
TATTCGGTTTTTGAAACGGTTTATAAAATGCGGTGGCTATTTTCTTAGAATTGAACAGATGTATGTTTACTGGCGTTTTGTGGTATCTTCTGTTTGTTTTTCAAAAATTCTGATTGTGTGGGTTTCGTATTCGGTTAGTGTCTCTTCCAGGATTTCGTATTCGGTTAGTATCTCTTCCGCGATTTCATATTGAGGTTGATTATCTTTGAGAGTGTTTATGCACATAAGGTGTTTGTCTAAATGCCTTTTGTTTTTAGGTGCTGTTAACTTTTCGATTTTGGCGTGCCAGTAACTGTTTTGCTTTGTTTTTGTAGCATTTCAACTTCACTTTTGGTATAAAGCCCTTGCTTTTCAAGATAATTTAATATAGTATGATGTATAGTTTCAAGAAATGGTGTATAGATCAAGGTTCCTGAATGATGTTTACATAGACTGAAGTTTTCTCATAACCTGTACAAGAAAAGTGTGTACCTTTGAATTTCAACCTAAAATTTGAAACGAAGCCATTGCTTTTAAAGATAATTTTGTGGTATCAATGTTTAATTTCAGATTTTCAAGGAATATTGTTTAGATCAACTGTTCCTAAATCATGTTTACCTAAACTAAAGTTTTCTCAAAATCTGTCCAACAAAAGTGTACCCTTTTCAAAGAAAATTTCAACTTCAGATTGACATAAAGCCTAACTTTTCAAGTTAATTTGATAATATGATGTATCTTTTCAAGAAATATTGTATAAATCAGGTGTTCCTGAATCATGTTCATCTAATCAAAAATTTTCAGAAGCTGTATGATGTGTCATTGAAGATGGTCTTTGAGCTTGAGCTGTTATCAACCATTTTATGGTTTGGATTTTTTTTAGGCCTGGATCAACCACTATAGAACACATAAATTTGGCCCCTGTTTTGATCTTTAGTGATTCATAGTGCCTACAAAAACATGGGCTTCTTCCTTTTAATTTGTGAGTAAGCCATCTATGTTGTCATATTTTGTGCTCCACCATTATTTCCTCTGTTATCATGTATCATCTGTTAGTTGTGGTCGCCTGCCTATATTCAGACCCTTATTTTTATGTGTGTGTGGGTTGTAAACGGCTATCTAAAACAGCTAATTAAATCTGCAGCGATTGGTAGGTCCAGAAACACCTGATTACTACTTAAAAACTAAGAGTGTCTTAAAAAGGGAAAAAGGTGATTGATATCTTATTATAGATTTAGAAAGAATGTTGATATGAAAGAAAGTTAATTTCTATTTGTCTCTTTTGATGGTTCACGTTACTAACAAGAGGGTAAGTGTCGCGACCGTGCAAAGAAAAAGACCAAGGGGGTGTCTAATTGTATGTTTTTTTATGCAGGTCTACTACTGCTGTTCTCTGCAGTTGCATACAGGTATGTTTGTTGTTATGAATATAACATATCATGTCGTTTTGTCATGTCTTTAGTTGTTTTGGGTTTACGCATTTTATATGGTCTATGTATGTGAGTAATGAAGTCCTGAGGTTACTGTTGTATAGTTTGTTATTCCTAAAATGCTAAAAAAATTTACATATGGGGGTTTGGTGTCTTCTTGCTTCTGTCTGTGTGTGTATATACGTATATATATAGTGAGGCAAAGAGGTTATATATAGATATATGTGTGTGTGTCTAGGTGTTTATCCTTGAAAATATTTCCCGGGACTTTGTTGCTGCTGGTGGTTTATATTTACCCTTGCTGTCTACGCTTTTTGCTACAAAAATTGGTTTTGATGTCTGCCGCAAGACCTTCCCGCAAGAGAGAGAATGTGTCTATTGATTCTGATCCCTACGCTCTTGCTGATGCTTCCGCTGCTCAGCCTTCTTCTTCTCATATAATTGAACCGCGACCTACGTGTAATCCTCCTAAATTTCGCCTGACAGGTTATGTACAACCTGTGCTGTCGCCTCGCCCTTTGCTTCAGCGCAGTACATTGCCAGTTCATTCTGTTACTGTTCCTGAGAGTTCTTCCACGTCACATAGCGCTTCTAGGTTTGTGGTTACAGGTTATGCAGGTCCCCAATCATCATCGCACGGCTTACCTCAGAACTCTGCGTTATCTGATGTGGTTTATGAAGCTGTTGTTGGTGCCAGTGGTGTATCAGGTACTTATTCGTGTGTCGGGCAGTGCTCTTCCTCTTCAGTGTTTGTCCAACAGCCTCCTGTTAGTGAAGGTTTTGTTGCAATGCCCAACCCCACATCTCGAGAGGCGGTCGTTAAGCGAAGACGTCCCTACAGGAGGTTTTCGTCTCAGCCCCCCCAGAGTAGCACTGGGTTTGTCTTAACAGGCTATACAGATGTAGGGTGCTCACGGGGGCCTATTCATAGAAGGGGTAACAACCACCCACCAAAAAAGAAGGTTGCTGGCGTGGGGTATGCGGTGGGGGGAGATTATAAAGACTTGGGCGATTGTGATAGGATCTGCATCCATTGTGGCGCGACTTTTTGGTTTGCGGAGCACGTTAGGTCTCCCTCTTCGGGCTCAGATATTGGCTATAACATGTGTTGCAAGTCCGGTCGTGTTTCCCTTGACTTACCCTCTTGATCCACCTGAGGACCTAAAAAATTTATATCGGGACCCGAGGTTCATGGCTGATATTCGTGCGTACAATTCCATGTTTGAAATGACATCGTTTGGCGCGATTATTGACGAGGACATCAATACTAAGCCTGGCCCATACGTCTTTAAATTTGCAGGGCAGGTTTCCCATTGGCTTGGTTCGTTATGTCTTGAGACGAATGCTAAGCCCTGTTTCCTTCAGCTTTACATCTACGACACTCTTAATGAGGTTTCTAATCATTTATCCGTGTTTCGACCACGGCAGCGGAGGGCGTTACAACCTCAAATCGTTAGTGCACTTATTGATATCTTGGACAGGAGCAACGAATTGGTTAGACTGTTTAGGACAGCTAGGGATCTTTGTGAGGGCGATAACGTTCCTGATTTCGGTGTGCAGTTATATACAAAGGTTAGCACTCATCCATATGAGGGGCCTGCGGGTGGTACTCTTGGTGCTATAATTTATGATGGTGATCCGATTGCTAAAGATTTTGATATCATTGTGCGTACCAAGTCTGGTGTCCGTCAGCGTGTTAATAATCTTCACCCCTCTTATATGTCACTGCAGTACCCTTTGCTATTTCCTTTTGGTGAACACGGATGGTCAACGAGTATAAAAAAGTCTCCTGGAACTTCGGGTGATGAAAAACGGGTTATCATGAACATGTTTTATGCGTACCAGATACATCATCGACCGGGATCTTACACGTTGCTTCTAAACGCCAGGCGCCTTTACCAGCAGTACTTGGTTGACGCGTACATATCCATCGAGCCTAACAGGCTTGATTACTTTCAGCGCAATCAAAGGAAACTTCGTACGGAATTTCTTAGCGGCATACACGATGTGATATCTCGGGGTGATACGGAGGGTTAAAACATTAGAAAAAGGATAATACTCCCTTCCTCTTTTACTGGTGGCCCCCGCTACATGTACAAGCATTATCAAGATGCGCTTGCGATATGCAGGGTGCATGGCAACCCTCAATACTTCATAACTTTCACCTGTAATGTGAAATGGCCGGAGATCCCAAGTCATATGGAGAAGTATCGAACGCTCGGTGCGCAGGACCTGCCATGTATTATCGCCAGGGTTTTCCAGATGAAAGTTGAATCGTTTATGGCTTTTTTGAAAGATGAAAAACCTTTTGGAAAGGTGGCAGCAGGTCGGTCGTTATCTCTTGCTCCTTATGGTCTAAGTTTGGTTGCGTATATTGTGGAAAATATACGCTTACTGTTCTGGTCTGCTTTGTAGATTTGTACACCATTGGGTTTCAAAAAAGAGGCCTTCCTCATTGTCACACACTTCTTTGGGTCACTGATTCGTTTAGGATCACAATGCCGGAACAGATCGATAGCTATATATGCACAGAGATACTGGACGAGGCGACAGAACCTGCACTTTATAAGGTGATAATGGAGTCAATGATCCATCATCCGTGTGGTTTGGCTAATCCTGGTGCTCCGTGCATGCAAGGCAATAACTGCTCAAAACTCTATCCCATGAAACATGAAAATGCCACGCGTTTTGACAAGGACGACCACGTGTGTTACAGAAGGAGGCCTGATGGCCCTTCTGTGACCAGAAATAAAACTACCCTTGACAACCGTTATGTCGTGCCTTACAATAAAAAGCTTTGCAATAGGTTTCAGGCGCATATAAATGTTGAATACTGTGGCTGGAGTATGCTAATTAAGTATCTCTTCAAGTATATTTCGAAGGGCCTTGATCGGATTAAATATTCTATTGCTTCTAATACAGCGACGCCGAACCAGACCCAAAAGAAACAGCCTGTTCAGACTGATCAGATTAAAAACTTTGTTTATGGTCGGTTTATATGTCCACATGAGGCTGCTTGGAGGATACTTAATTTTCCTATACATCATCGAGACCCTACAGTGCAGGCCCTTTCGGTTCATCTGGAAGGAAAACAAAGTATTACATTCCAAGACCGCCACAGGCTGGAACAAGTAGTTAGCAATACCTTTTTGGCCAAGACAACTTTGACTGAATGGTTAAGAAGCAATATTGTTGATCCATCGGGCAGTCATCTGCGGTATGTTGATTATATCTCTGAGTTTAAATGGGTTGCCAACGGAAAGTACTGGGCTAGGCGTGCAACAAAGAGAAAACTAACCATTGGAAGACTGGTATACGTGCATCCTACCAGCGGGGAGCTATTTTACCTACGTATGCTGCTCAACCACCAGAAAGGATGGCGCTCATTCATTGAAATGTCAGCGGGGCTGTCATGCTAAGTTATCGGGCAACATGCGAGAAATTAGGGCTAATTGGTGATGATAAGGAATGTGAGCTCGCGTTAGAAGACGCAGCCGCATGGGCAACAACACCAGAATTGAGACAGCTATTTGCACATATGTTGTTATTTTGTGATGTTGTAAACCCGTTATACCTGTGTGTTGCTCACTGGGAGAAAATGGAAGATGACTTCAGGTACACCATAAGCCGAGAGACCAGTGTTGCTCCGTATTGTGTTCCTACCGACTCTCTACAACAGGCCATTCTGTACGAGCTTGAAAAGATCCTCAAGTTTGCCCCTTCTTCTTCGTCACTTTGTGAGTATGGGCTTCCCATGCCGCAAGGACACTACGTGTAGCTTCTGGACAATCGTTTGATAATGGAGGAGAAATGTTATGATAGGCAGGCTCTGGCACTTGAAAACCAGAACCTATGTGCGTCTATGCATCCTAGACAGGCTGAGGTATATAATATGTTGATGCATTCGCTGAGCAATGATACCCAGGTTCTTCTATTCTTATACGGTCATGGAGGTATGGGTAAAACTTTTCTATGGAAAGCCATTACCAGTGGTCTAAGGTCTACTGGCAAAGTGGTTTTGGCAGTAGCAGCCTCGGGAGTTGCATCACTTTTATTACCCTCCGGGAGAACAGCTCATTCAAGGTTTAAAATTCCGATCAATATCACTGACGAATCGCTTTGTAATGTTACCAAGCGGTCAAAGGTTTAAGATTACATTTTACATATTAAATATCATCTTTTATACCTGTGATGATATTAAAAACTTAAGAATGATGATGCTTGGTTATAACTAACGTGGTTTATGTTGTGTGTGTTTTTAATACAGATCAGGGATGGCTGATCACCACAGGGTCTCATGTATCAAATCGGCAACGTCGCCGGTGCCGATTGAAATAAGAATCATTCGAAAATGGAAGCCTTTTGCTAAAGTGCAAAAAATATCGTATCTCTTTGTTGACAAGCATGTAAGCTGTGTAATAAGTTATATTTCCAATGCATTTGTGCTTATATTTGGACTCATACGTTTATAGGCAAACAAACAGGGTGATGCCGTGCAAGCGTTTATTACCCAGTCACAAGATGACGAACTCTCACAGAGAATCACTATGAATCACTGCTATCGGCTGGAAAGGTACGTGTCTATACCCGCACCAGGTGTCATGAAGGTGGCTCTTCACAGTGCGTCCATCAAGTTGGATTCACATACACACTTCATACCAATAGCTAATGATGGTGGTATCCCTGAGACCTACTACAACTTTGCTTCATATGAAACACTTGGTTTAAGGGCAGGGGTAAACAAAATTCTGACAGGTAATGATTAGCATAGCGTTCGATATTTATATTTGGTAAATGAGATTCACTGTCTTTTAACAAGGTTGTCTTTCGCAACAGATTATATAGGTATGGTCGAGGCCATTGAACCGGCCCGCAGACAAGGTTGGATATTGAGGACATGAGGTACAAGGCATTAATTAAAAAACTAAATTAACATATTTAACCAAACCGCTTTTAATAAACCGGTTACTCTTTGAAACTTTTGGATGGTAGCGGTGAGAAATTCCGTGTTGCCTTATGGCTTGAGATAGCAGCGCTGGTGGACAACAACAGGCTGGTGGATAGCCAGTTTAAGTTAGTTGTCGCATTTATTTCCCTACACGTTACCAAGTTCCATGGTAAGCCGAGATCCAGTCATCATGTATAGATTGGTGAATATTGGTTAAAAAAATGACATCCTGCTATGTGACAGCGACAGGGAAATTGCAGTTTGAGTCAACTTCGGCTACACGTTTAGAGATTGAGCCAGAACAGGAGATTGCAAAGAGAATAAGGGTCATGTAAGGGCCACTAGATACTCAAATGGTTCACAAAAAAGGCGTTTGTATTGACAGTCTTCTGTACAGGTACAATAATAGGTATCAAGAGGCTCATGAAGCACACCAAGGAATTAAGGTTTTACCAATGCTGTCGAAACGCAACCGCATGACTGTAGCTGAACTACTGCGCTCAGACATCCGCCAATCAGGCACCAACCAAAGTGAGGTATGTTGGTCCTAGATCAAACCGTCGACACGATATATAATCACAAATGAGTGCGGAATCCTCAAATGCGATCGATTCAAGAAACAAGTAGAAGAAATAGATTCAATCTATAAGAAAGATTGAATCTTGAATGAGAAACCCTACAAGTTGAAGCTGATCGTAAACAAGAATGGACAACAGAAATCGTAAACTGTTTTGTGTATTGAAAAGCTTGTCAAAATCATAAACACATGAGGCTTATATAGTGCCTCTTACAAAAACCTAGCCCAATAGTAAACACATTAGGCCCAATCATAATCATATCAAAATCGGCCCACATGGCTCAATACAATGACTAACTAATCCCAAAACCAACTAAAGCTAGCCCAATAACTAATGTTCATGCCTCCATAAAATATAGCCCAACAATCTTCCCCTAGGCATGAACCATTAGACCTTTTACGGCAGCAGCAGATCGAATCTGAATGTATTCTGAGTGTTGTTCGACCACCATCTGTTCGCCACAATCCGGTTTGCCGTCCAGTGGAAGATTCCCACCCTCACAGCGTTTTCCAAGTCATTTTCATCTCCGAGAATAGTCTGTGAGGCGAGCAACTTGATATCCTTTTCTCCAAATCTTAGCAAATCCACCGGATCGTAAAAGTGAAACTGCCTCAGACCCTTGCAGAGAACCACCACCTCGTGTGTCGTTGGATCATAACACCAGCAGTCAAAGTTTTTGACCAAGGTACCATCTTCAATCTCGTCCAACATATTGATAACTCTTGTGTGTTTGGTGGGTGGTCTCCTTGCTTCACCAATTGGCTCTCCAGTCACTGGGTCAGTTTCAGTCTGGACCCATCTTACTTGCTTTAGCTCAAAATTTTCAAAGTTATCTTCTTGATGGCTCAGCAGATTGTTTCTAATAAGGTCTCCGTCAGGGCTGTTCCATCTGTTTATGTAGGGAGCTCGAAGCAGATTTCTGATCTCAGGCTCAGTCCAAGAATTGAATTGTGCACGAGTTCTATAATATTCAACTGGACTGTAGCCTTCACGGATCACAGCAAATAATTTCTTCTCGGCGTCATAATGCCAGCACAAGATGGGTTCACAACTCCCCTTTTTGTCTATAGAGCTTTTTCCAAGATCAAGATCATATTTAGTGGGGGCTGGTCCTTGAAAGAATTCTCGGAACCAGTTGTCGTGACCTTCAGGAGCTTTGGAGATGACTCTTCCTCCTCTGGCATAATCAGACATCTCAATATTTTCATCTCCATCGTCTTCATTCATTGCATCAGCACCTTGCACACCCTGTGATGAACTTTGTTCAGGGGCACCTGAAGATTTTGATTCCCCGACACTTTTCAAGTCAGTAACTTCTTCTTAAGGTCCATCAAAGTCTCATAGAGCCACTTCATTCTATTTTTATCCGCCACCTCCTTTTCTCTCATCCTTCTGTTCTCATCCTTAAGAGCCTTTATCTCATTTTCTCTGAATCTATTCTGAGAGATCAAAAAGTTGATATGAGGATCAGTGCTTATCCTCAAATCAATCGGAAGTTCAGCAGATTGGAAGGGTCTGAAGCTAGGTATAGCTGTTGGCTGACTTATCACAGGAGCAACGCTCACTCTCACTGGGCTTGGTACAGCGAATGAATGATCAACCTCTATAAATTGTCCTTCTTCCCGAACTGGGCTACGTTCGGATAGAAGTGGAGTTTTAGTCTGAGCAGGAGCAGGTTGATCTTGAACATTTTCAGCAGCTGTTTCTTCTTGAGCACTGGGACCCTCAGAACTGGGCCCTGCTGGTTGTACTATCATTAAGCTTGAGCTTGTCTTTGTAAGCTTGAATCTTATGCTTCTTGGATCTGACCTCTTTCTTGGAGAAGGTTCACGTGTAGGAATTGGTTCTTCAAGAACATCCTCAACATTCAGATTTAGCTCAGGAGGGGTTGTATCACTGCCTGATGATCCGATCATGTCATCCCTTGACCTTTTAAGGTTAAGGGGCGCCAAATTCCCATAGATATCATCATCAGTAATCTCCTGACCAGCAAGTATATCATCCATTACATTCTCTTCATCGGAGGGTATTATTACATCTTCTTCTTGCACATTAACAGCCGGAGTTGCTGTTATGTCTTGTTCTTCAGCAACGGATGCATTAACATTAGGCACATCGGCTTCAGGTTCATCTTCATCAAACTCTTGTTCCCTTGCCACCTCTGGGAAAGCACCCCTCTTTACCCATTCAAGTCTTCCTTGAAAGCTATTTTTGCCCTTTCTATCTTGGGTTTGAAGACCAAAAACCCCACAATCCATCACTTTTATGTCCAACTTCTCTATCCTTTCTTCAATCATCGGGTATTTCTTCATGACCACCATTTGCACAAACCTTGGTGTCATCAGGAACTGTTCTCTGGCACTCAGATCAGCATTGCCTACCCAGTCTGACAGCATCATCTTCGAGAAGTTGAAATCCCAATCTAAAGCCAATGCGATGAAAGCAGTTCCATGAAGTTGATTCAGCTGATCAAAGCTAGTTCTCTTGCCTAGAAATGACTTCTGCATATAATGTGCCAGGCACCTCCAATAATGAGGCAGTAGCTTCTTGAAAATAGGCGGAAACTTCCCCTCATACCCCATAGATTGAACAGTTGCGGTAATACTTGTCTTGTCAGCATTTGCTCTTGCAGTACCCCAGAACTCCCTCACTAGCATCTCATCAATAAGCACATTCGTCCTCAGGGCATGGTTTATTTTGCAAGTATTCATCCCAGCCACCAGAGAATAGAATAGTTCCATATGCTTCTCTGGCGGGTCTTCAAGATACGCTGGGATGCAGTGATCTTGTTCAAACTTTATCTCTTCGTCTAGCATCTCTTCTGCCATCTGAGAAAACGAGACAAATGTATCAGACATATTCATCAAAGCTATTGTGTTTGTCAACATCTTCTTGAAGTTCAATTGATTATCACTTTAAATTTCTTTAAGTACAGAAAATTCTTAATTTAAACGCTCAAGTGAAATGTCTGATTTTGAAGCACAAGTTAACAAACACCATTAAGTTTGATGAGATTTAAAATAAAATTAGGTGTTTATGAATTTAATTCAATTTTAAGAAGGTTTACGATCCAAAATATGGGTTTACGATGCACAGTTCGAGTTTACAATCCGAAAGTGAGTTCACGATCGGGTCAAACTAAAACCAGTCGGTAACGAATAAGCCCAATCGTAATCACTCAAGGGAACCCTAAGCCCGATCGTAATCTCTAATAATCATAATCAGGGATCGTAAACTGCATCGATGATCGTAAACATGGATCGTAAACACCAAGAGTCGTCTCCTCCAAAGCGACGGTCGTAAACGCCCAAAACCGCCATTGATAAACCTGCAAAAATCTCGTAAACACGTTAAACCTCGTAAATCTCGAAGCAAGAACATCTGTGACTACCTTTATGAGTTTCAATCACCAAAACGACTTCAACACTTCGAAAAAAAACGACTTGAAATCAGAAAACAGCACGAGTAGAGTTTGAATCTCAAAATCTGTCAATAGATCGATGAAACCCTGTGGAAACAGACGATTGAAGAGGGTTTCTTGGTCGAAAAATGATTTTGATGGTGATGGTAAACTCGGATTTCACAATGGGTGGCCGGAGATGGTCGGAACTGGTTTTTCCGGCGAGGTTTAGGGTTTCGAGAGTGAATCGTAAACGCAGATAGGAGGGGAGAGTTTGGATCGGAAATGGGAGAGTGAAGTCGTAAATGAGGGTTTTGATGTTAAAAATTTTCATTTTGGCCCCCCTCAAGTTTTGAAAACATTAAAAATACTCCCAAACCTCTAAAAAAGATAATTCTCTAAAAAATGTTAACTTTAAAGAATTTGAGAATTACAACGCTTCCCCTTAGACTCAAACCCCGAGTATCTGATCTTGATCATAAAATTAAATAAAATTTTAAATATTTAAAGACTAAAAACAAATTGAAGAATGCACAAAATTAAGATAATCTAAATACTAGACAAAAAAAATACTTACCTTGAGATTGATGTTTTTCATTGATCAAACCAGACAAATCATTAACTGAGGAACCCTTTTCAGCTTTCGTTACTCGACGCTCTAGACATTTGCTCAAAAAATTTTGAAACCATATAAACTCACATCCAGTTAAAAGTTTTAAGTGCTTAAGTTGTGGTACATAATTACCGTCATGTTTAACCGTCCCCACACCCAATTGTTCATAGCAAAACCTACCCAACCTCAGAGTTTATTGAGGATTCACAAACCCCCAACTTGAGGAACCATGCAACACTGCTTTGACAACCATTTATTTCTTATTTTCATGAATTATCGGTTGGTGATCAGGTCGGCCGCATAAGCACGCAGAGAAGACCAACAGAATAATTTTCTTTTCTTTTTCATTTTCTTTTTCACAATTTTCATATTATTATTTTTTTTGAATTCTTTTTCTTTTTCTTTTTCTGTGGTGTTGTCATTTACAGTATAAACATGGCGTGTGAGAGAGTGAATACTAGGTAAATACCACTCTCAACCCATTTTTGCCGGGTCTCAGTTTTTTAAACTATGTAAACTAGGATGGAAAACTAAACATATATAAGAGTTAAGTTTACTGCACTTACAATGGATGATCATTGTTTTGATTTAGCTTACCGAACATCATCTTTGAGACGTCTTTCACTTCTGCCTTACACGTGTCAGTCTCCGATCGTCATGGAAATTTATATCACTTCCTACCAACTCAAGGCAAACAAAAGACATCATAAAAACCTTAAACATATATTTTTTAGATTTTCTGAGACAATGATATTTCTTCCCCTGTATTTATGAGGCTTTTGAAAACAAACCACTATTTTTTTTTAAATTTTCTGTATATATATATATATATATATATATATATATATATATATATATATATATATATATACTAGCCGTGTGCCCGCGCGTTGCGGCGGCGACGGTTTATGGTGTTATTTGTCATTTGCTCACGCGTTACAGGGGCACGACAATTTACAACGTGATGTTATAATGCGTGTAATTTGTCATTTGTTAGCGAGATGCAGCGCGCCAACAATTTATAATGCGATACATTTGCGTTCGACGGTGGCAAGAGTTTACAAGAAAATTGTCAAAACCATAAAGGTTTTTGGTACAACTTTGATGAAGCTTGAAAACCAAAAGCTATGTTAAATTTCAGAGACTTACGTATAGGGGTGAGCAACCCACATCAGATCTAACTTAAAATTTAGAAAGGGTCTCACACCTATAATTTGATAAGCTCTTAACTTTCTAATTTATTTGAAATACATCCAATCCCACAATGCATGTGGGTTGAAATGTTAAAGCTTCCTACGTGTATAAATTAGAGAACATGGATTCCCCATTCTAATGGACTTTTTAGCAGTCGAAGTCGGTTACTTTATTTTATTGGTTTTCTTGGTTTGCTTAGTTTTTTTGGTACGTACAGAGCTCACAAGTTGAATAAGCAATCATAACAGGTGGTTAAGTATTTTTCAATCAAACTTAGTTTAGGATATCCGAACCACACCGATACATAAAACCAATTAATTGAAACCGACTTAACCGAAACCAGTCGGTTAACCTTATATGATTAACCGGATGTCGGTTATTGTTACGATTAAGAGCGAAAACCGACTCATGCACACCCCGACTTTACTTAAGTTATACGGTTTTCTTCATAACTATTTCACGAATCGTTCAATATCAACACAAAATGAAATCCATAAGGCCAAAACTATTAGATACGATGGATGTTAAGATGCAAATCAGAGACCATTGGGTGCAGTTTATTAATTCCACAAGTATGACACCAATTTGAACTTGAAACTTATATTTTGAACATCAAATGATGAACATCTAAGAAAATGAAGTGCACCCCTAATCTATGAAAACTAAAGTAGTATTATATTACAACCATTAATTACACCTACCAATTTCAATCGACTATTGAATAAAGAAGCCATATCTGACAAATCACGAACCCTTAAACCAAAATCTTTGATTGACCACCAAACCCATAAAGAGTGCGTCCTTGACCCTTCAAAGAATTAACAACATCCATCACCTTGGATCCTCATTAGCAAACAGGTCACACAGGTACAATTATGCTAATTAGCAAACCATGCTTCATGAGCATTGCTAATATTCCTGCAGGATGCTAACAAAGTAACTATAATGCCAAATAACTCCAACAGTTAGATTATTCACAAAAATCCAAAAACTTAATCGCGTTACCAGATATAACGTCGCAAAATCAAGTATGCGCGAGTCTCTTGAGACTGATAAAACTGAACAAATTCTAGTGATATCATCTTCTTGGCATTGGTGTATATCATCTTCTTTCAAGACTTTATAATTCTTCTTAAATGTAAAACAAATTAACTAAAAACAACAACTTTAATCATCGAACTATCTATTCTGATTCTGAAGTCCTTATAATCATTTAACAATAATATTTAATAATTCTATATTCTTGAAAATATATAACTCATAATTGGCTGGTAATCTGGCTGTTAATCTATTCTTACATGGATAAAGTATGATGCAATGAAAAGATTTAAGATGGAACCTAACGTTACAAAGCATTACGAAGAAATCCTTGAGAACTCAGAACGGAATAAAGATATGAACTGTTGTTACTGCAAAACACAAACAAGGTTTTAAAAGAGAATTAAATTAGTTGAGCTCATGGAGTACCTCTTGGGCTCTTTTGTATCTTTGATGATATTCATCACATTTGAAGCATTGAGAGTTTCTCACAAACTATGTGTGTGTAACGCCCGTTCTGAAACAAATCAGATATACATTTCCCAACAATTAGAACATCCAAAAGAAGACAGATTTCACATTCAAACAAAAAAATATAAATCACAAAGAACTACAAAGAGTTAATTAGAACCACACCTCATTATCATGATTAGTTTCCATTTCTGATACATGTAGTTTAGATGTAAATCAAATATTCAAAGATAAAATTGGTTGTCTGCTTTCAAACAGACCACTATCAAACAGCAAACAGTGAACCCAATGAACAACCAAATATATATAGAAACCCTAGAGATATGATAATTGTTAATTTATGGAGGAAGAAATTACTCCACCACCAGATATTTTAACCCTAATGTTGTTGCTGATGTCTTTACTACCAGATCTCTCTCCATGATCACCAATTGGAGAGGGAAAGTTAAACCACCTAAAAGTACAAAGAACTCTACCTCTTGGAGTAGGAAAAGTGCACAGAACCATGGAAAATATTGTTGGTAAGCTTTGCACCTGTATAACCCCTACAAAAATCAAAATCTAAAAAAAACACTAATCATAATTTAGCACAAATATACATGGAAATCACTAACCCTTCATCTATACGAACAGATGACGAACACCGGCTGATTTTCTCTGAATCTTGGCCTGTTAGGAAAGTTAAAACAAACATTTTGGTTTAGAAATGAAAGACTACAACTTACTACAGAGATAAGATGGATGAACCTAAACAAATACCTGTCAATACATAGATGCTTAAAGTATGATCCCTTTGTCATCAAATACCTCAACAAATACTTGTCAATACATAGCTATTAGCCTTTAGTATGGATGTATGGTATTTAAATTACCAAACAATAAGTATGGCCCCTTTGTCATCAAGTCAGGTTAATTTTATTGTAAAATATAGATGCTTGAAGTATGATCACCTATATAATAGTAATACTTCACAGAGCCTAAAAGTCTAGCATAAATTTTAAAAGTAAAAATTAGTCTGTATATTATTACTGAGTAGCAAATAATAATGATATGCAGTAAAGGTAACCGAAAAATCATCAAATTTGATGAAATCATCCCTTCCTATCGCTTACCTCCATACCAGGAAAACCTAATTTCATTAAAATTAGACAACCAAAACATTAGAATAATAAATAAATGGTTTTTTAATTTAATATTATTATTTGAAATAAAGTTCATTGCTGGAATAAATAATCTTAATTCCTGTAAACAGATAAGTTTGAAACAGAAAATAATAACTTAACATAAATTGCAGCCATGCTAGCTGATTTGAAAAGGAGAAAAGCAGCATGTCTTCTTGTTCAATGGAGAAAATCACCTGATTGTTTGTACTTACTTGTTCAAAAGGAACAGAGGGCAGAGGTGTGTGAAGGCTTCGATTGCGTTCTAGTTGTAAAGGAAAGGAACATAACATGTAAAAGGAACGGAGGCTTCATCTGGTTAAAAGAAAGGATGGACTCTTACCTTCCATCTTTGTAACGACATACAACACACTGCCATTTTCTAGTATTATTAAAATCAAGTATATAATCATCGTCAGAGTATGTACAATCAAAAGTATAAAAGCACACCATTTCTAGTATTATTAAAATCAAGACTGTGTTATTTTATTTGGGCATTCTTTAAATTTCAACTTCTTGTTGTCAATTTTTTATTACCAATATAAAACTAATGCAATTTAAATGTATTACCTTGTGAGGTCAACCACCAATACTTCGATAGTAGGAAGATGGCATATCATCCCTGTAAGTTGCCCATTTAGGGTAGGAAGGACTTTCCTAGCAGCCTTGAAACACTGAACAACTGATTCAGAGAAAAAGTTTATGGTATATATATTCAAAACAAAACTTTAAATATCATTGTACACAACCCCTTAGCAGGTTCAGTGCTGCTGGGAATAATATTAAAAGAGGCAGCAGTTTTCTGCGTTGCTCAATGTTATTAAAGAAAGTTAACCAACATCCAACTTTTCTATAACCCTACATTAAAAGTGTTCAAAGACAATATCCCTACCTGCGATAAAGTGAATTGTGGTCATAAGGCCAAGATGATTGTTATAGTTTAACATAAGCCATCAAACTGAATCAACTTCTTGAAAAATAGGCAAATGAATAAAGGAATTGACCACATAATGCTTGACTAAGGACATTAAATTCAGTAAAAATATTTTTAGTAATACAGAGTGGATGGAATTACCACATTGTACCCATATCAGTTGCTGCATCTGCTGTCCTTGGTGTAGGTGGTTCTCTAACTTTCGCCTTCACACCTTCTAATGCTATAGTTGTCACCATTTCTTTAAATAATCCTGCTCCATAGTATATAAATTTTAACAATGGTCATGATATCATTAAGCCTATAATATAACGATGAACACCTTACATCAGTTACAAATATATATTTAATATGGATTCTTTACTTTTTTCATCAATCCTGAAAAGGATGCAATAACATGATGTGATAACAGATGGAACTAATAAAATTGGTCAAAATAAGCACAAGATGGGAGAGATTTACCAACA
The DNA here is from genome assembly GCA_039602395.1 of Deinandra increscens subsp. villosa. Taxonomy (NCBI): domain Eukaryota; kingdom Viridiplantae; phylum Streptophyta; class Magnoliopsida; order Asterales; family Asteraceae; genus Deinandra; species Deinandra increscens. The sequence continues at coordinate 19,361,337 of JBCNJP010000017.1, forward strand.
ACAATTAAGAAGGAGAGATTTACCAACAAAAACATTCAAAAACATTCAAAAACATTCAAAAACAAAATCTTTGCACATAAAACTTTTCATAAAAACTCTATGGAGTGAGTGATAGATATGACATCAACTAAGAAGAATTAGAAACTTCACAGAATCTTCATGAACCTAATCAAAGAAATCACTCAATCAGAGTACTAAAAAGAAATAAAAACCTTCAACCTGCAGTTTGTCACAGATACCATAGACATTCAATTAAGCTCAAAGGCAACTCATAAAAACTTGAATACAGGAGAAGAAAACCTTAAAACATACCAGTGAAGTGAAAATCCCGATAAGTGATGGGCAGAGGCTAACTTCGATGTCGTATTATGCACAAGCCTTAAAAAACGAAGCACAAACGACAAACGTGTCTGAGTATTCATAGACTTTAAAATCTACAATACAAAAACTTTAAAGTAATATGATAAACAATTATTTTCCTTCTATCAATTCAAAACACTTTCATTACAAACAGACTTCTGTATATTCATAGACTTTCAAAGATCATAACTAATCAATTGGAGACGAACTATAGTAAATTCAATCCTATAACAGCTTGTGAAGCCCAATCTAACCTTCAAAAATCATTTTATATATTAAGAAACACTTCTAAGTCCAAATATATGATAAACATATTTCAATAGATAATTTTAGAATCATTTACCCAAAGTGTTCATCTGTTTCTGTTGATCACACCTCTTTAATCTTTTTAACCCTCATAAAACCATATGAACCAACAACCTAGAACCTGCCACAAAAAAATACATATTGAGAACTCACATGATTTATGTGTATATATTATATAAAGAGGAAAAGAAATCACGGGCTAATCCTTAAAATCCTTGCACCATAGAGATGACTGCATGTTTGTACCTAAGATATGGTGTGGAACTCCTACTTAGTACAACATTAAAAAAATTTATATCAAATTATACACAGAAATCAATCGAACCTTCCTGATTGTAAATTGAAACTTTGTTAGTGAGAACATCCAATCCTTCATTCACCTAATTCCAAATTCACAAGACAAATAATAAATTAGGTCATGCGATACATAATTTTTTGGAAATAAAATTATACGAAAGAAAAAACCTAAATTTATATCAAATTATACACAGAAATCAATCGAACCTTCCTGATTGCTTCCTACAGTCGCCGCAACAGTTAATTTTTTGCTGACTGCTAGTGATTCTGGTTATATGCCTTGCAAATGTCGCTTCTTTATTATTTACAACATGCATAACAGACAACACAAATTCTATAGGTAAGGTGGTAAATTTGAGCCGGTTAACTATACACCAACAGAGGAAGATAGTCCCAAAAACAACTCATTTGTTTAAGAAGCAGAGCGTTGCCACCAGTTCCGTCAGAAACGTCTTCACAAAAAATAAATAACGCTATTCTTGCAGAAGAAGAATCTTGTTTACAAATCACAAATCAAAAACTTCAAATCAAGATATACAGATAGTAGAGAGCACAGTGGTAGTCACTTGCAGAATTGTAAAAATAGAAGTTCATTCTTCAAAATAGCAATTCAGTTAGATTGCTTCCATTAAGCATAAAGATTAAGATGAAATACCTACTTGTGCAGCAATACCAACTTGTATAATAAACTCTCTACTGTACCTTCCATCCAATCTCCATAGTAAAAAAAAATTAGCATCCATTTAAATCATCTTCTAGCTCCTCAATTCAATAACACAGTTCAATCAATTCAACAAAATCCCGTCACACACACAATGGAATTCACAAACCACAAACAAAATTATTAAAACACATATGTGAAACTAAGAACTTATGAAATATCTTTGCGTAACCAAAAACCATCAACCATTGATAAGAAATAATAATTAATTTTGTCACCTACAACACACTATACCATATGAGTCAGAACATAGCTTACCTTCGACGCAGAGGAAATGCAGAAGAAGAAAAAAAAAGCCCTAAAGATAGTAGACGGAAGACGAAAACAAATCTGCAGTTAAACGCGTCAGTGTTTTAGGGTTTAGCTAGATGACGAAGAGAATGGAAGCATTCTTCGTACCAAGATGGTGTAGGCGCACGACCGCTACCGTAATTCGGTGATGAAGGATCTTGATTGAGAGGAACCAGCCATTGTCATCTTCGTCTAGGGTTTCAAAGAGAATATGATGAACTGGTGAAAAGGTAGATTGATAACTAAGAGAGAGAGAGATTGAAATGCCTACCGAGGTATTGAAATTTTTGGAATTCAAATTCTTGGAAGGAGTGATCGAGGCGGAGTAAATGCTCAGGCGTGTGGGAGGAGTAACTGCAAAAGTGATTTAGGCGTGTTGCAGGTGTTAAAGAGGGTAATTTACTGTATTAACCTCTATTTTTTAACGTATTTAGTTGATTGCTATAGATGCTTTAATTTTGATGCTTTAAACCCTTGTACATGTTGCATAACAAATTGTAAGCGTCTTAAAATTAAGGAATTTTATGACGAAAATACCCCCGATGACCAATATGTATTATATAGTAGTATAGATATTTTCTGAAAAGAAAAATTTACAAACAAAATTTGATCAGATCATTCCTCGAAGGCAATCATCTTTAGGCCTTCAACACATGATTCAAAATTTGGACGAGGAAGGGGTTTTGTAAAAATGTCCGACACATTCTGATCGGAGGTTACCTTTTTAAGCTGAATTAGCTCCCGATCATAGCAATCACGAATGAAATGTACCTTTATGTCTATATGCTTGGTTTTGGAGTGTTGGACAGAGTTTTTTACAATTTCCAGAGCAGCAGCGTTATCACAGAAGATAGAAGTGTTAACGAATTCCATACCGTAATCTGTGAGCTGGTTTTGGATCCATACTAACTGTGAAGTACCGGCAGATGCTGCCACGTACTCAGTTTCAGCAGTTGATTTTGATACGGTATGCTGCTTTTTGCTCTGCCATGAGATGAGCCTATCTCCCAGGTACTGACATCCTCCAGTAGTAGATTTCCTGTCAAGGTCACTACCTCCATAGTCACTGTCAGTAAAAGCATATAATTGAAAATCAGTGTTCTTTGGGTACCAAAGACCAAGCCTAGGCTTGCCCTTCAGATACCTAAAGATACGCTTAACAGCAGATAAATGAGAAAGTTTAGGATTGGCCTGATAGCGTGCACACGCACAAACTACATGCATGATGTCTGGCCTACTGGCTCTCAAGTACATAAGTGATCCAATCATCGACCGATACTGGAATTCACTCACTGGTTCCCCATTAAGATCAGCTGACAAAAGTGGCCTGGATGCCATGGGAGTGGAAATGGGCTTGCAGTCCTGCATCTTGAATTTCTCCAGAATCTCATTCACATACTTTGCCTGATGAATAAGAATTCCCGATTCATCCTGTTTTACTTGTAATGCAAGAAAGAAACTCATTTCCCCTTGGTCACTCATTTCAAACTTTTTCCTCATAATCTCTTCAAATTCAGTGCACAATTCCTCGTTTGTTGATCCGTAGATAATGTCATCTACATAAACTTGCACCATGATTATGTCTTCCTTCACCCTCTTTCTGAACATCGTTTGATCAACCACTCCTCTTGTATATCCATTCTCCACCAAGTGATTGGACAGAGTTTCATACCAGGTGCGCGGAGCTTGATGCAAACCATACAAGGCCTTATCCAGCAGATAAACATGGTCAGGATTTTCTTCATCTATGAACCCTGGTGGTTGAGTTACATAAACCTCTTCATTCATCTCTGCATAAAGGAAGGCAGTCTTCACATCCATCTGATGTACTGTAAAATTGAGATACGTTGCTACAGCCAGAAAGATCCGAATTGCTTCCAATCTTGCCACCGGAGCGTATACCTCATCGTAGTCAATCCCATGAACTTGCCTGTGCCCTTGTACTATCAATCTCGCCTTGTTTCTGACAATAATTTCGGTGTCATCCTTTTTGTTCTTATATAACCACCTCGTAGGAATAACCTTCTTGTCAGCTGGCCTCTTCACAAGTCGCCACACTCCCAGCTTTGAGAACTGATTCAATTCATTGTGCATGGCCTCCATCCAATTTGGATCTTTGAGAGCAACCATCACATTTGGAGGCTCAATCTGGGAAATGAAACAGGAGAACATGCAGAAGTTAATGTTTCCCGTGCGGCTTCTCGTTGTGACTCCTGCTGTCACTGGCCCAACCACGTTACTGAGTGGATGATCTCTGTTTATTCTACTCTCTTGAACATCAGGCACTGAAGCAGTAACAGGCAGGTTAGTATTAATAATATTATCAGACATACCTGGGCCTTGAGAATCCACTGGAGCATCGCGAGTTCCTGAACATTCTGGAACATTTGCATTAGAATTTCGTGACGTCTCTGCCGATGCTCTTTCCACATGTGGCCTCACTTCAGGACTAGGAGCAATGATATCTTCTTCTTCTCCCAGATTGTGGAAAACATTGGAGAAGTTGAAACCTTCAAACAGCGATCCGTAGTCAAAGACCCAATCTGGTCCAGTACCCGCATCAGTTGGATTATCCTCCATCCAATCCACATCAAAGGTCTCAATAATCAATTTGGTGGTTTTGTTGTACACGCGATAAGCACTATTTGCTGAGTAACCGACAAAATAGCACTCATCAGCTTTGGCTTCAAATTTCCCTACATCGGACTGAATTAGCATCGTGCATGGATATCCGAAGGTCTTGAAGTACCCCACCCTTGGCTTTTCTCCATAAACAATCTGATATGGAGTCTTCTCGTGTCGCTTGTTCAGAAGTACTCTATTTTGCACATAACAAGCTGTATTCACCGCTTCTGCCCAAAAGAAGATTGGTAGTTTTGCTTCACACATCATCGTTCTCGCTGCCTCAATGAGTGTCCTATTCCTTCTTTCTGCAACTCCATTCTGTTGTGGTGTATAGGGAGCACTGAACTGCCTTTCAATACCCTTCTCACCACAAAACATGTTCAACTCTGCATTCTTGAATTCTGTTCCATTGTCAGTTCTTATCCCCTTCACTCTCTTGTTCAGCTGGTTTTCTAAAAGTGTGACGAACTGTTTTACAAGGGTCGGAGTTTCGTACTTGTTTGATAAAAAGAAGACCCAAGTATAACGTGAATAGTCATCCACTATTACGAGACAATAAGAAAACTTGCTGATGCTTTGTACCTGCATGGGACCAAAAAGATCCATATGTAAGAGTTGAAGAACAGAAGAGACAGAATTAACAACCTTTGGACGGTGTGGCAACTTGTGCTGCTTCCCCTTAGCACAAGCCACACATTTCTCCACAGACGAGAAATCTTTGATTGGTAAATTTCTAACGTGCTCTCCTTTAGCCAGCTTAGACAGATTCTTCATATTGGCATGCCCCAGGCGACGATGCCATAATAACGCTAAATTCTCATTATGCTTTGAGATAAGACAGGCTTCTTCAGTGGTTGGAGGTTTGCCCAAATTCATCTGATAGGATTTTCCTCTTCTTGGAGTACGCATTAAGATGCACTCCTCTGGAATTTCGAAGCCTGGCTTGAGGATTATGCATTCCTTCTTGATGAACAGGACTGAAAAGTCTTTATCACACATTTGCGATACACTGAGCAAACTGTGAGACAGTTCCTCTACATAGTGTACGTCAGAAAAAGTCAAGCTTCCACTCTTCACAACCCCTTTCTTACTGATTCTACCACCTACCCCACCTGCAAAAGATACTCCTCCGCCATTGAAGTCTTGTACCTCTTCCAATAGGGATAAGTCTCCGGTCATGTGTCGGGAGCAACCGCTATCAACGTACCAGAGATTGTTGATAGATCTACTTGGCTGTCCCTACAAAATCGGAAATCAGTTAGAGTCAGGTACCCAGGTCATAACTGATCTTGGCACTCCTTTGGAGTCAATGTAGTTAACCAATTTGAAAGACATTCCGGCTTTAGATTCAGGTTCACTCAAAATTTGAGCATTGACTTTAGGTTTCCAAGTAGGTTGTTTCTGAGAGTTAGAACTGCTAGCTGAGTTCTTTGCTGGTGATGGTTTCTTTGATGGAGATGTGACCTTTTTACCTTTTGACTTAACAATAGGTGTCCACTCAAGTTTCAATTTAGTATAAACCATTTGTTTTGTTTGAGTGACATCTTTTGGTTTTTCAATAACTGCTTTTCCCTTAGGTTTAGCAACATGGTTGACTTTAGGCACTTGTTTCTCAAAAGGTTTTGTTTTCATTTTGTCTTTTTATTGATAAACTCCCTTAGGTTTGTAAGAAGAGTTTGAAGGTCTAGTCACATTCCACTTTTCTTCAACATGCTTTGTCATCGGAGCTTTTGTGTTTAAAACCTTAGGCTGTTCAGTCTTCATTGGTTCTAAAATTTGCTTCCCCTTAGACAAAGCTTGTTGTTTTTGGTTTTTGTTTTCTCCTGCCATCATTTTCTGCAACATACTGGTCCGTGGGTTGTGCGGACAGTATGGTTGATAAGGTCTATTTAAGCAATTTGCAGCAAAATGTCCTGGCTTCCCACATTGAAAACAATTTATAGGTCTAGGCCCATTTACATGGCTACACAAATATGAACGTCTTGGGTACGATGATTTCCACTCTGGCTTATCATCCCACTTGTGTATCACATGTTTTGTATCCCTTTCAGGTTGTGTGATCAGACAAAATTGTTCCGATTTAGATTTATTTGTCCTATTAAAAGCAGACACAACCTGAGGATAAGCCACAAAATCTTTGGGTTTGGTTTCACGTCCTACTTTAGTGTTAGGCACACGCATTTTAAAACCATGAATTTCATTACTAGAATTTGAAACATGTTTTAAGTACTTTGACACAACTAATTTCATAGACCTAGACTCATTCAATTCAGACACTGATGCTAGTACATCATCTTTAGACAAATCAGAAACTACACTACTTGACACATGACACTGTTTAACTCTCAAACATTCTGCATCCTTCCCAGATATATCTTCAATACCTACTTCATCTGCACATGAAACAAAACTATCAGCAGGTCCAACATCATTGTTTAATGACTCCTGGGAAGTACTTGATTCACAAGTGTCAGTTACAATTTTATCCTGATTACCCAACCCATAAGACATGTGTTTCTCATTCTCTATTTCCTGAGGGGTCAAGGGTGTCACTCCTACCAGAACACTATCTAAGGGAGGTCCTATCTCATGTGTTCCTGATTCAGATCTGTCTATCTGGTCCTCCTCAAAGATTATTCCTATGATATCTCTAGAGTTCTCTTGGAGAACATTGTTCTTACTTGCGTCTGGGAAGCTAATTCCTATTCCACCCTTGTCCTTTCCCACCCTAACATCAGTTATACAGGAGTTCAACGATTTTCTAGCCTCAAACATTCTTTTGCTTTTCGTTTGATTCATATCAAATTTGACCTGCAACTCATTGTACTTATGCGTAATCTCATCTACCTGATTCCTAAGCTCAGCTATTTCTAACTTAACATTGTCATACAGGAGAGTTTTCTCAGTTGCCAGTTTTTGATATTTTACTATGTCTAGCTTTTGAGCTTTAACCTTCTCCTCATTTTTCTGCCATCTACCCTTAAATGAACTCCTTTCACACTTGATCTCAAACAATTCTATTTGGTAATTTTTACAGATTTGTCTAAGACCAGGAATTATACGAGCACAAGTGGGATCAGAACATACCTTGAGGTTTTCAGCTTCAGCAACGAAGGCTTCCTTATCTTCCACTGGAGTTTCAACAGTAACCACAAAAGCATGCTCTTCATCTTCATCCCTTTCCATGGCAGCAATCATTGCATGAGACATACTAAACTCTTTCAATTGAGGTGTCCAATCATAATCGCCTCCTTCTTGAACAACCAAAGCCTTTGCTTCAACCTTACCTTTAACCTCAGCAGCATTCTTCTCTTCGACCTTCTCTTTCTTAGGCTTAGTGCACTCCCTAGCAAAATGCCCGTATTCATCATAATTGTAGCACCTCAGCTTGCTTTTGTCAAACCCCATCCTTATCTTGTATTGATCTTTCCAGACGTTTCTCCGAGTCTTTGCCATAAACTTCTTTGCTCTGAAGACTGCCATAGCCATCTACCATGAGACATCCAACATCTCAACATCTTCAGGATTTATCTAGTTTAGCTCACCAGACAACATATCAGTAGGCACAAGAGTTCCGGCCATGAGAGCATGGTAGCTGTTCATAAAACCCATACCAAGAGCAAAATTGGGATCATTCGTATCATCAGGGTTGACACTTCCACCTGAACTTCCTTGAGGTTGAGCCACAAAAGCAGTTAACTTTGCGACTGAGCTTGATCCATTTCCAGTTGACTTCACTTCATGCTTAGCCTCCACATCTTGTGACAACAGAGCTTGATTTAGTTTCCCCGCCAAACTAAGAGAGCTTATATGGTTCAACTCTCTTTGCTTGCCATCAATTAGCTTGGACTTGAGTTTGTTGATTAGCTCATCAAGAGATAGTTCACTCAGTCTGTTGTTGTCCTTGATGATAGAGATATTGGTGTTCCAAGATTTGGGCAAACTATTCAACAATTTCAGATTCTTGTCTTCCTTGTCTGGTTCAACATTATAGCTGGACATTTCAGCCATCAGAGACACAAACCTCTGCACCTGAGCCTCAAAGGATTCACCTTGAACATGGTTGAACAGATTAAACTGTTGCTTCAGCATTTGCTTGCGGCTTGCCTTTATGTCAGGATTTCCTTCATAAGCCACAACCAAAGCGTTCCAGAGTTCCTTAGCGGTCTTGCAGTGTTTGAAACCTTGAGCAATATCTGGTGTTAATGCCATAGTCATGATGTCAAATGCTCTTTCTGCTTTGTTGCATCTTTCCCAATCATCATCGTCATACTCATCTTCTGTCTTGACCTTCCCTGCATTAACTCCTTCTGCGTGAGTAGGTGTGAATGGTCCATGAATAACTGCCCTCCAGAGTCTTAGGTCAACACTCTTTAAGTGATTTTCAAATCGATATTTCCATTCCAAAAATTTATCCGCCGAGGTGAGTCTAGGTTGGCGAGTGATGGATCCAATTTCAAAATCCAGCTTCTGATACATACTTGGTTCGAAATCCATTTCGTAAGCTTAGGGAACCTAAAACTAATGTCCAAATGTCCAAACAAAAGAGATTACGATAACACACTCCTGATTACGATCGTAAACACAAGATTACGATCGGGAACACTGATTACGATCCAAACAGAATCGTAAACTCCAAATCCGATAAGTATACTCATAAACACTTGATTACGATTTCTGATTACGACTCCGTAGTCGTAAACCCTGATTCCGATTAGAAGAGATCATAAACTCCAATTACGATTAAACGAGTCGTAAACTATGATTACGACTAGCGATTCTGGTAAGGCAAAATCGTAAACACCAATTACGATTCAGAGAAATCGTAAACTCTAAACTCCGGATCGTAAACACGATAAAAATGGTTTCTGGAAGTCGTAAACACGAGAACACAGCAGATCTTCAACCTATGAACTCGTAAACACCCAGAAAACCCAGAAAAACGATCGTGAACGTGAAGAACAGCAGCAGCAGAAATCGTAATCACCCAGAAAACCTTAAAATCTTCGAAAGCACGAACTAAAACCCAGAAAACTGCTTGAATCTATATCGTGAGAGCCTCGAATCTAAGATTCTTAGCTCTGATACCAATTGTTGGTCCTAGATCAAACCGTCGACACGATATATAATCACAAATGAGTGCGGAATCCTCAAATGCGATCGATTCAAGAAACAAGTAGAAGAAATAGATTCAATCTATAAGAAAGATTGAATCTTGAATGAGAAACCCTACAAGTTAAAGCTGATCGTAAACAAGAATGGACAACAGAAATCGTAAACTGTTTTGTGTATTGAAAAGCTTGTCTAAATCATAAACACATGAGGCTTATATAGTGCCTCTTACAAAAACCTAGCCCAATAGTAAACACATTAGGCCCAATCATAATCATATCAAAATCGGCCCACATGGCTCAATACAATAACTAACTAATCCCAAAACCAACTAAAGCTAGCCCAATAACTAATGTTCATGCCTCCATAAAATATAGCCCAACAAGGTATCCAAAAAATATAACCGTGCAGGTGCTCGGTTAATTGTGTTTTACCGTATTAGAAGGGTGTTTTTTGACTGATAATTTTACAAGATGTTTTCTACACATGTGAGGACACCTTCCCAGCTTTTACGGAGGGTAAAACATGGCGGTACAACACATGCCCTCTGTGCTCAAAAACCATGTATCCAGAAGAAGATGGCTATGTTTGCACTCGACATTTCCGACAGGAACCAAGATACAAGTATGCGTTCTGTTCACACGTATACTATTACTTTTTGCCCTTTCAATAGTGGTAGGCTAAACAATATTTTACCTAAACTCATGTCGCTTCTTATGGTTCAACACTGTTTATGAGCATTTTTATTATTTCCTAAATATATGGGGTTTGGTTTGAGACTCACATATATTAATGCTGAATTGCATATCATTTTAGTTTTACAACGTCCGTTCATAGCATAACCACTCTAGACTCCCTTAAATAGGTACTGCGTGAAGGGTGACATTTTCGATGGGAGTGGTACGGTTGCGGTTATTATAATTGACAACCCAGTCTGCTCATTGCTTGGAGTAACATGCAATGACCTGGTCTGTGGTCTTGGCTTCACTGATCCTTTAAAGAAACCTGAGCCGCTGCAGAATCTAAAGGATAACAAGCAGATCTACCAGCTAAACAGCCTAGAAATAGATGCTCACGGCTGCCTCAAATTCTTAGTCAACCGTATCTTCAAGCGAAACCATGTAGGCGGTGGCACAATGGAGGGAACTTCCAGCGGCATTGAACGTGCAGTGACAACCACTTTTAACAGTGAAGGACTTGCTGCTATTGAGGGAGGGTCAGCTGAGACTGTCACAGGAAATGAGAGCGCCTAGGTGGTAACCGTTGTGCATACAACACCAGCACATGACAGTGAAGCTAGCATGAATCAGAAACTGTCTACTCAAGCACCAGGCGACAGTGAAAAGGTTGCAAGCGACTCACCAAATAAGGAGGTTGTAACATATAGATCAATGGTCTAAAAATGGGTTCAATGGATTCCTCCACTCAAGAGGGTTTCCATTTTACCCTTTCTCTCTCTCTTTCTCTCTCTCTATATATATATATATATATATATATATATATATATATATATATATATATATATATATATATAGGGGAATGTTATAATAGAAACCTTGTTAAGTGGAGGAATCTATAGAACCCAAATGAAAGGACCTCATTGTTCCACATCACCATTTATAATCATAAGGAAAAGGGCAAGATGGACATTTACTCATTTCCCCCTTTTCCTTCAACCTGACAACCTCTTTTTTCAAGATTTATAAAGGACACTTGGTGTACTATGTACATCATCTCTCCTCTCTCATCATCATACACTTTAACCCATTATAATTTCTCTTTCCTCCCTCATAGTCATAGTTTTTTAACTTATTCACCATTTCTCTCTCTTCTCTCCTCCCCCCATCTCTCTTTTTATTTGAACGGCCTCCTCCCTTATCTCTCATCTTTCATCTTTTCTATATTATAATAAATAGCAATTATGAGTTTTTTTTTCCTATGAATTAGCTTATTTCAAATTTGGGTTCTAAATTTGATTCTATTAATTAACTGGTTTGTCTAAAATATAACTAAAAATATGTTATAAAAAAGGATTTAGTTTAACATGTTAACTAAAAACCGGGTTTTTTTTCCTCTAGTTTGCTATACGTGGAAAAAATATTCCATATTATAAAATTAGTTAATTGATTTATAATATTTTATTTAACTAATTACATGTTTAAGTTTGCTTGAATGTTATATGTACAACTTTCTTTTCCTTTTTTATACTTTAATAAAAATCTTTAGAGATTTTTTTTCCGAATAAAACAAGTTCATTAGTTAATATACGTAAAACGTTACACTTATTATATAGACAAAAAACAATAAATAATTTTATTTGAGTTACACATATAAGACTTTAGAGCATTTGTAACGTTTCACAATATGATATATATAACATGACTAGAAAATACAAATGTAATATGTTACACATTAAAAATTAAATATGTAATGTGATTGGAAAATACATTTTATTAATATTTTGTGACTTACACATGTAACAACTTGTAACATATGTAACGTTACATGTGTTATTATATAGACAAAAATCAAGATATAAGTTTATTTGAGATACGCATGTAACAACTTGTAACATATGTAACATTACATGCGTTATATAGATAAAAAACAATAAACAAGATTTTTAAGCTATACATATCACAACTTGTAACATATGTGATGTTACACATGTTATATAGACAAAATAAAGAAACAAGTGTATTTGAGCTACACATGTAATAGCTTCTAACATATGTGCGTTATATAGAAAAAAATCAATAATCAGAATATATCAGCAAGTTTATTAGAGAATCATCCAAACAAATTAAAAATGTTTATACGAGTTATATAGAGAAAATAAAGAAGCAAGTTTATTAGATCTACGCATGTACCAACTTGTAACATATGTAAGATTACATGTGTTAATAGATAAAAACCAATAAACAAGTTTTTTGAGCTACGTATGTCACAACTTGTAACATATGTGACGTTACACATTAGATGTGTTATATCGGGGAAAAAATCAATAAACAAGTTAATTTGAGCTAGGCATGTAAGAACTTGCAACATATGTAACATTACACATGTTATATAACCAAAATGAAGATGCATGTAAGAACTTACACATGTAAAAACTTGTAACATGTGTAACATTACATGTGTTATTATATAGACAAATAAAGGGATTCGGTTTAACATGTTAACTAAGAACGAGTTTTTTTTTCTCCAATTTGGTAGACGTGGCAGATTATTCTATAATATTAAATTTGTTAATTGATTTATAATATTTTATTTAATCAGTTACATGTTTAAGTTTGTTTGAATGTCATATGTACAACTTTCTTTTCCTTTTTTATACTTTAATAAAAATATTTAGTGATTCTTTTCACTTTTAAAAGAAAAATATTATCTCTCACATTTTTTTTAAATTTCTCTTACTTTTTTAATGCTCAGATATGAAATGTTACATACGTAAACACATCTGGATGGGTGTAAACAAGAAAATGACAAATATATATTTATTAATTTATAAGAAAACATTACAATCAACAATAAACATACTAAAAATGTTTATACGAACTGAAATATTAAAAAAGTGACAAAAAATATAGTAAGCTAAAAAAATATATATATCTAATATTACATGTGTCATATAGAAAAAATTAATAAACAAGTTTATTTGACCTAGGGATGTAAGAACTTGTAACATATGTAACATTACACATGTTATATAAACAAAAAGTACATATGTAACAACAAGTAAGGTTGCATATGTAACATAGTTTTGATGTCAAAAATCAGGGTAATATTACAAAAGGCATGGAAGTGTTACATATGTAACAACATCTGGTGGTACATATGTAACATACTTTTGATGTCAAAAAAGCTATGTAATATTACAAAGACATGGAATTGTCACATATGTAACAACAACTAAGGTTACATATGTAACATACTGTAAATGTCAAAGATCAGTGTACAAAGTACAAAGGCATGGAATTGTTACATATGTAACAACAACTTATGTTACATATGTAACATACTTTAGATGTCAAAGAGATAGGTAATACTACAAGGCATGGAGATGTTACTTATGTTACATATGTAACATACTTTTAATGTGAAATAACATAGTAATATTACAAAGGCATGAAATTATTACATATGTATCAACAAGTAACATATGTAACCTTACACATGTTATATAAACAATTATATTTTTTATTAACTTATAAGAAAACATATACAATCAACATTAAACGTTACAAAATGTTTCATACAAACTGAAATATTTAAATAATAATAAAAAGTATAACAAACCTAACAAAAAATACAACAAACTACGAAAAAATCATATAAAAACTAATTATGCTTCAGTTGTTGGTAATCATCTTCAAGTTTGATGCAAAAATTCATTCACCTACGGAGAAAAACAAATTCATCAATTCATATATGTAAACGTGACACATGTTATCTATAAAAAAAATCAAGAAACACATTCAATGTGTCAAACAAGTTATATATGTAACATAAAAATTAGTTACATATGTAACATAAAAATAAAGACTCGTAATGAATTAAAAAAAAATACATAGCTTACACATGTAACATTGAGCAAAAAGTTATAAAATGTAACAACACACAAAGTTACATATGTAACGTTTAACGTTACACAAACTTTAAAAAGTAACATTACAATTTAAAATTGGTTAGGATATCTCTGGCCTCCCAAATTGATTTTTCTATAAACCCGTTGTAATATCCTTTTTTTCATATGAAAATTATAAACAAACTTAAATAAGTATTAGAATTTAAAAGTTAAAGAAAATGAAAGTAATAAACACTTGTACAATTCTGAGTGGTAAAATTACATATGTGATATCATCCAAATAACTACATAGTTTACATATAAACAAACTTACATAAGTATTAGAATTTAAAAGTTAACAATTTCTTCTATTTTGATAACCACATTTTACAAATAAGTAAATAGACATGACATGTCGTATATTGTGAGATATTCATAGTTTAAATAATAAATGAAATATTTTATGATAATATATATAATAATAAACAAAAAACATGTTTTTCCAACATTCAAAATTAAAATTTACAAAATGCTCGAGTAAAATGACATTCAAAATTTACTTGCAATAATATATTTTAGTAAAATGAAAACCAAATTCTCATTTACCCATATTGACACAGTTTACTTTTCCTAGGTGATATTGTTTATTATTATTTATTAAATGTTTTTCTTTATCAAGTTCATCTTCTCCATCCCACAATTAACCTGCAACTCTTCACTTGGTACTCATAGATTATGTGTTCTCATCTAAAGCTTCAATGGTCAAAAAGAGAAAAAGAAGGAAGGAAGGTGCATCAATTGACCACCGCATTTGACAAAAAAACTATGGAAATCAAAAATTTCATTTACCTCGTTCAAATCTTCTGCAAAAACCGAGCTTTTCGATGCCTAATCGACACTCTTTCCTCACACGGAACACATAGACCTCCTCGTGTAACGACAAAGACAAACACGCATAATCCACACGCACCACCGCAGGTATCAGCGACGCGGCTGGACAGAAGTCGTGGAGAGTGATGGATGGTGGAGTTGTTGCCGGAAGTCATGGATGGTCGAGTTGCTCTTCCAACGTTGTCGATCGATCCATGGATCTATTGATGGAGATGGTGGGGAAGGTGGTGGGTGGTGGCGGAGGTGGTAGGTAGTTTTGAACTAAAGTTGTGAAGAATGAGATCTGGGGGTTTGAAGATGATACATGGGGGGTTTTGAAGGGTTTAGAAATAGATCTGAAATGGAAGCTTGAAATTTTGAATTTTGGGATTTGAATGCTTGAGAAATGAATAATATATGAGGTTGATGGAACATGTCTTGTTTGATATGACAAGGGAGTACATCTATTGGGAAACACAAAAGCTACTATGCCCATACTACCCTTCTTGCATATATGTTTAATGTTTTATTAATTAAATTTAATAAAAAATTCAGGATTAAAGGAGAGCCATAGGATCAACAAGATCAATGGTCTAAAAAGGGGTTCAATGGATTCCTCCACTCAAGAGGGTTTCCATTTTACCCTTTCTCTCTCTCTCTCTCTCTCTCTCTCTCTCTCTCTCTCTATATATATATATATATATATATATATATATAGGGTAAGGTTCATGTGAAAACAACTTTTATTGCGAAAACACGAAAACAAATATTAAAACCTCTATAACTATTTCATACGTTAATATTTTTATAAAAAATTTGCATCAAAATCCTTAAAATTATGTTATCTTTAGTTCTGGGAAAAAATTAAAAAAAAGCAATTTTTTTTAAAATTATTATTACACATGTGCAATACTTTTTATTATTATTATTATTACACATATGCAATAATATTAAAACCTTTATAACTTTTTTCATATGTTAAAATTTTTTATAAAAAATTGCACCATAAATCTTATAATTCTGTTATCTTTAATTCTGGAGAAAATTAAAAAAAAAATCAACGTTTTTTTTATTTTTTATTATTGCACATGTGCAATAAAAATTTATTAATGCACATGTGCAATAATATTAAAACCTCTATAACTTTTTCATACGTTGATATTTTTGATAAAAAATTGTACCATAGATCTTATATTTCTGTTATCTTTAATTCTGGAAAAATTTTAAAAAAAAATTAACGTTTTTTTGTTAATATTGCACATGTGTAATATAATTAATACGTATTATTGCACATGTGCAATAATAAAAAAATCACGAAATTTTATATATTTAATTTTTTTTCCAGAATTAAAGGTGACATAATTTTAAGACTTTTGGTGCAAATTTTTTTTAAAATATTATAGTATGAGGAAGTTATAGAGGTTTTAATATTTGTTTTCGTGTTTTCGCAATAACATCTTGTTTTTATTTGATCCTTCCCATATATATATATATATATATATATATATATATATATATATAGGGAAGGGTTCCGTGTAGACCCCTTAAATTTTGTAGACCCCGTAGACCCCTATAAAACTCAATAAAAATAAAACTCAGTGTTGTAAATTTGGTTTTTTTTTATTACGATAAGCTTTTGAGAACCAAAAAAACAAATATATAAATTAAAAAAAAAAAAAAACATTAAAAATCGAACATTTTAAGACAATGAGTTTTAAAATAATGAGTTTTAAATGCAATACTGAGTTTTATTGAGTTTATTGAGTTTTAAACTCATTGATTTTTAAAACTAATTGTCTTAAAATGTTCAATTTTTAATGTTTTTCGTTTTTTTTAATTGTCTTTTTTTGTTCTTAAAAGCTTATCGCAAATAAAAAAAACTAAATTAATAAAACTGTGTTTTATTTTTAGTGAGTTTTAATGAGTTTTATTGAGTTTTATAAGGGGTCTACGGGGTCTACAAAAAATAAGGGGTCTACACGAATCTTTTACCTATATATATATATATATATATATATATATATATATATATATATATATCGGGGAAAGATCCTACGAAAACACCTTTTTTTGTGAGAACTGCGTAAACAAATCTTAAAACCTACATAACTTTTTCATACGTTAATATTTTTTTAAAATAATTTGCACCAAAAGTCTTAAAATTATATTATCTTTAATCCTATAAAAGTTTTAAAAAACTTAACGATTTTTTTTTATTTTTTTAAATATTTTTTTGTGTGGTGCACATGTGCATGACAAAAAAACTCATACTTTTAGTATGAGTTAATATTTTTTTTTCTTAGTCGCACCATATGTCATATATTTTCATCATTTTTTTTTGTTTTTATTGAATGATGCACATGTGCATCATACCAAAAAAAAAACACTCATACATGTGATATACATTAATAGTTTAAAAAGAAATTGCACCCTAAATCTTATAGTTGTGTTATCTTTAGATTTAAAGAAAAAAATAGCATTTTATAACTTTTTTTAATTATATGATGCACATGTGCATCACACGGGAAAAAAAACGTTCAGTTTTTTTTTAATATTTTGCTCCAGATTATAAGATAACGTAATTCTAAGAATTTTGGCGCAAATTTTATGAAAAACCGTTAACGTATGAAAAAATTACGTGAGTTTTAATATGTGTTTTCGCAGTTTTCACAAAAAGATATGTTTTCGCAGGATCCTAACCCATTATATATATATATATATATATATATATATATATATAGTCAAAGGTCCATTGTAGACCCCTTAAAAAGTGTAGACCCCTTAAACCCCTATATTATTCTATAAAACTCACTAAAAATTATAAAACTCATTGTTGTTATTAAAAAAAAATTTTATTTTTTTTATTTTGTCATATTTCTATCTTTATATTTTAATTTAGGGTTTATTTCTAATGTTTTTAGTTTTTTCTTTATTTTTTATTTTCTTAATTTGAAATTGTAATTTTCAGTGAATTTTATAGAACAATGATTTTTAAAGTTGCAGTGAGTTTTGAAAATTATGTGTTTTAAACTTAAGAGTGAGTTTTATAATTTGTAGTGAGTTTTATAATTTTCAATGAGTTTTATAGAACTTTGATTTTTTAAGTTGTAGTGAGTTTTAAACACAACAGTGAGTTTTAAAACTCAGCAATGAGTTTTATAATTTTTAGTAAGTTTTATAGAACAATATAACTTTTTTTTGACACAAATTATATTTCAATGTCTCCAACAATTTTCGAGGTTTTCTTTTTTATTTTTAAATATTTATCGCATAAAAAAAACCAAACTCAACAGCAATGAGCTTTATAATTTAGTGAGTTTTATAGAACAATATAGGGGTATACAGGGTCTACACTTTTTAAGGGGTTTACAATGAACCTCAACCTATATATATATATATATATATATATATATATATATATATATATATATAATGGGACCCCATATATAATCATCAAGTTTGGTATATGTAAATAGTGTGTAGTGTGTAATAGGTAATGGGTTGCTATCCCGCTTTGCTAAACGCTATGCTTGATATATATATATATATATATATATATATATATATATATATATATATATATATATATATATATATATGGTCCTTTTAGTGACAATGGCTCATTATTGTTTTGTGCCCAAAAAAATTATCTACTGTCTCAAGGAAGGGTGATAATGGTTTTGTTAGTCTATAGATTTTTAGTTTTCATCTACTTGTGTGGTTGAGATTGTACGTTCGTACGGTCAAGCGTTGTTCGTTGATGAACAGAAGGAGAAGTGGGTGAGTAAGAAGAAGAGAAAGAGTTTGATCACTTGATCTTTACAGGAAGGTGCAGGAGCATTCTATTTATATAGGTGGATCATGCATCAGAAATGCCCCTGGGTAGTGTCATGTTTTTAGCTGCAGATGTAAGGTTGCAATTTTGAAAGGATGTGCTGACTTTAATGGTGAAAACTAAAATTTGGATTCGTTTAGATAAGCCTCTAATTGTTTAATACGCAGGTCTTTTAATTGCGGTAAAGCTTACATCCGTTTACCTTACGATACAGCACATAAGCACCGGCCATAAAACTGGCATGCGGCAACGCGCGGGTTGAAACATCTAGTTTCTAATATAATTTCGAAAATTCATCTACCCTCATATGTAAATTTAGAAACCCCCGACCTCGTCTTAAAGGAGAATCCCTAATTTTTAGTATTTACTTGGGAAGTCACTCTTTCCTTTGTATGTTAAAGATATAAAACTTATATAGATCGTCGAAAATTTAAACCTTGTCATGTTCTGTTTTAATATATTTGCTCTACCTTTCGGCGTGTTTTGTCTTTTTAATTTTTATTTTGTTTTCACCCTTTTAATTACACTAGCAGTTGCTTTACTATATTTTTTATTTTTTATTTATTTTTTATATTTTTATTAAACCCATCATTTATATTGTCCCATGTTGCAATAATTAATTGATATAGGATTCAGAGACCTGAGACGTAAAGTATTTGAAAACTAGATTTTAACCGCGGAGGTGTTCAAGAATGACATCGTAAAATTATCAAATTTGCAACGTTGTTGTGTTAATTCACAAAAGATCATGACTTCGTTCATCTCAACGCGGTCTCATTTGGTTCTTGTTGTTTTAATCGTTCGGATAAAATGGGTAGAAAAAATAGATAAACTGCTACACCACCAACAACATAAATCATTGGTGATCAATGGAGGTTAACGTGGGGATAACACAAAAACACAAAACCATTTATGGATACCTGGAGGAAAACGAAAAAAGAAAACATTGAACAACCAAAATCACTTATAAAATATGACCAAATCATATTTACCATTTAAAAGTTTACGTATTACACAACCAAAACAAAAATATAAAAAGTAAAAAAAAATTATAAAATTAAATAATCTAAATGGAGGTACCGTTGGGATAATGCGAACATACAAAACTATTGCAATGGAGGTTACCGCTCTGACAATGTGAATATTTCATTTGTAATATGCAAACATAATATAAATTATTGGTAATCAATTGAGGTTATCGTTGGAATAACGCGAACACACAAAATTAATGGTCAGGTTACTGCTAAGATAACACGAACACACAAAACCATTGGATTGATCATAATATCATTTAATAAAAATAATAAAAAATATTTTATTTGTTTGATTAATTAAATATATAAAAATCATTTCATTAATTAAATATATATAAAACTCTAGATTATTTTTTAATATATATCATTAAAATAATATAAAAATATTAAAATATTCTAACCAAATAAAATAATAATATGTTGTGAATTGTAATATATAGTAATACTGATCCCGTAGATAGAAGTATAAATTAACAAGATTTTCAACCCGCGCTTTGCTTTTCCCGTAGAAATAACATGGATAAATATTACTTTACGTTTTAGTAGAAACATAAAAATAAAAATTTACATTTAGTATCAAACTTAGGGCTTAAAGATTGTGTTACACAACTATACATGTTCGACCACCAATAGCAATCCAAATTATTAAAAATATTAAGTTTAAAACCTAAAGACTATGTTACACTACTATATTAAGGTACGTCAAATGTGTATTTTGTTTGTATGTATAAGAACTAGTCTTTGAGACCCCTGGTGTTACACGGGTTGGGGTTTTAAAAGTCCAACTCGTGTAACACAGGGGTCTCAAAGTTGAGTGTTCAAAGCTGTGAAAGCTGCGACAATAGAGAGAAAAATTCCAAATATAGAATTGTAACTCATCTTATATTGGTTGGGGATGAACTTGAAGTGGCATATAAGGTGGGGACTATACCCAAAATTGTTTCCATATAAGGTGGGGGCATATAAGGTTGGGGATGAACTTGAAGTGGCATATAAGGTGGGAACTTAACTTTTGGTATAGTAACATGTTTATATATATAATAAGTATATATGAAGTTAAAATGAATGAATAATAAGTATGGGAAATACTGAGTTAATTGGATATTTAAAAGTTCGTGCGGACCGATAGGGTAAGCGCGTGTACACTAGGGTTTATGACAATCGAGAGTGTCGCATAAATCCCAACTGGGACCTGGCACACCTTACTAGGCGATCCCGGTGTGAGCGTTTACTTATAGAAATACGTGTCTTCATATTATCATTAAAGAATGATATTTTGCCTATAAGGGCATTTTGGTTATTTTGACCTATAGAAAGGGTTATTCTTAATAATTAGATATTATTAAGATTATAAAATGTAGAGCTAAACATAAGAAGTATTTATTATATGAAACCTTGTGTTAACGCCATACGATATGCGAATTAGGTTTAATCAGGAAGTAACAGAGATTTTGTCCAAGAAAACGATTAAAGAGATAAGGTGAGTTCTATGAGCCCACTCTTTAAATGTTTTAATGTTTTTGGGCTGATATAAATGCAATGTTATTTGAAATGCCTTTTTATGTGTTTTGTGTTAATACACATACGTGGAATGCTTTAATGACTATAAGTGTTTTAAAGTGTTATTACTTGTTATAAATTCTTTACGGGAAGGTTAAACTGAATGGGTAATAAAGAAGTTAAACCTTTGAAGTAAAGTTTAAAGATGAGGAAAATAAGTTTTGAAGAATGGAAATTTTTTCAGAAGAATTATAATAAATGTTTATTATAAAGATAAATCTTTTTAAAGGTTTTAAGGAAGTTGTTAAAGGAAGTTATAATCTAAGCAAAGATTATCTTAAGGAAGGTTGAGGGGAATTGTACAATTCAAGCAGTGGATAAAATCCACTGGAGTAGAGACAGTTACTCAGGAGGTCGGGAGGCGACGGCCGACCGAATGGACTAAGCTTAGTCCTAGTTAGACAATGCTTATTAAAAAGAAGGTTTGCTTATAATGTTTCGTATGATCCTTTTATACTTAACGATTATTTGCACAGTAGATGGATCCCGGAGACCCAAGGTATTTTTAGAGTATTAAATGATTTATAATAATGAAGGTCTAAATGTTTGGTATAATTCTGTTATGTTTTATATCTATTAAACGTTTATAAATAAGGGACCATTAGGTCCAAATGTTTGAAGTAAACCTATCAAGGTTAAGGTTGAGTTTTAATACTTAGAACTCACCAACGTAAGCTGACCTTTTAAAGCATGTATATTAGGTGAGGTTAATGATCCGAGCAATAAGGGGAAGGCTCGTGTTTGAGCGGAGTAGATGGGCAAGCTATTTGAAGAAGGCTATACAGGCGTGCTGGATTAAGTAATGTTGATAGATGCATATCTATTAATCGTTATCTTTTGTGGTTATAGATAACCTTTGTAGTAGTTTTATCTTACTTGTACTTGGCATTATAAATAAATACAAGTTTTTAAATTTTCGCTGCTTTAGTTATCTCTGATGGATCTTGTGTTCATGAGTAAATCCGATGGGTGACCTCTCCTAGAGCCAAGTCTGGGAGTGGGCGTCACAGGTGGGTTGGGACAAGTTAGCTGCATGTTGCGTGAATTATTCGTAGGTTGCGTGGCGCAAATTCGTCTGGTGGGCGTACTAATAGAACGATTCGCGGGTCCTCTAAGTTACGCGCGTGGTGCTGCCTGTGTCCATGTGCGCTGAAGTGAACCAGCAGGCTGGTCGGTGCGGATGGATTCCATGCCTGCGCACGCACACTGGTGCAGAGCACAGATCTCAGTTACCTGCGCATGATTGCCTAGACGAAGCGCGGGTTTTGCGCGCGTGGAGCGGCTGCAAATTGACTGGCACGCGCGCCCAGCCATCAACTGCTAAAATAATCAAATTAATTACTGTTGTTTCGTTTTTTACCACATAAATGCCACCCGATACAACCGTTTTTGGTCAATATAACATAAAAGTAAATCATTAAAGATGTTTAATGAATTTGATTGTCATTATTATTTTGTGTGTTTTAAGTGGATGAGTACCACTATAAATACATGACTCATTTGTTGAGTTCCACACACCAAAGTAATCTGTTTGCTACTCTCTCTAAAAACTCTCTCTACACAAGCTCCAAGCAATCTTACACGTGTGTCCTTGGACGACCTCAGTATCTTACCATCACTATATTACACTAACGATGAGTTCACTTACCCTACGTGTGGTGTTTGGTGATTGTTAGTTATCGTGTTGTTATACATTTAAAACTTGAGCAATAATGTTGTTATTTTGACATAAAATTATCTTATCTTATACACCAACACCCGCAGACTAAGTTTTGGGCGCCGTTACTGGGGACACACAATAGGGCCATCAGCGCGCCTAAGGATTAGTGAGGATCTTCAGCAAATAAGTTGGGTACAGATAAACGGAGGGAAAAAACATTGTACAAACCTACTTGCATTGCAAAAATAGGGAAGGAATTGCAAACCTTCCTTCACACAGGTAAAAGAAATCAAAGCCCAGGTAAGTAAAAAATCAGATGACTCATCTTGTCCCGGTTACCCAAAGCGATTTTCCAACCAGTAATAAAAGAAAGATTGTAACCAGAACAAGCGGGAAACGAATAAAGGAAAACCCAGCTGATAAATAATAAATTAATAACCTGGTCTAACTTGGAACATGTAAATAAACCAAGCTGTTTTCTTTTTGTATTTTTAAGAATCGACATAATTCATTACGGCGACAACAAAGGACTTATAGATACGCCCCATTATAATGGAACATATCACCAAAGAAAACTTTGACATTAACCCGTGTTTATATATATATATATATATATATATATATATATAGTTTGACACGGGTCATGCTCCACCCATAAAATGGGTCGCAGCAACAGCCACGAGGCTAACCTCCCCCCTCCCCCTAAATAAACTCATTTAGCATAGTTCGTGTTAGAGAACTTTCTTAGGAAATTTTGTGGTTTCCACCAACAATCGTACCTCTTTAATCATCCTTAGATCACTCAAGTAAATTCCATGATCCAACATTTTACTTGATGAATGCATGTTCTCGATGTTTTCCCTAATTTGAGGTAAGTTTTTGGAACCTAAGTTTTTTTTTTCTTCTCAAAATTGGTGAAATTTGTTGTGTATATATGTTTAATAAGTGTTCTAGTACCATTCTTGATAGTTGCTTTGTGTTGTAACATAAGATTTAGGCCAATTTTTGGATGAACACGACATGCCCAATCCAAACTTTAATCTTAGATCTCTCTCATTTGGACTATGTTATGGAAAAACCGATTTTGGGGTTCTAATTTTTGCCAAAATAACCATGTAAAAAATTTTAAATTTGGAAATGGTCAATTTCTGACCAGGATTTGATCCAATCCGAAAGCACGACATAGGTTGTGTCATACCACGACATGGGTCGTGTCGACCTAGGCAGTCTGCAAAAGTTGACCTGATTTTTGTTTTCTGTTTACACCTGCTTTGTTAATTATTTTTCAAGGACAACTGGATTACATTTTCTGATAGGAGGGAGCATTGGTGGCACGACCGGCTCTGGACTTTACTCATCCGCACCAAGGACCAACACAAATTCCGAATGTCGTGACACTGAGTTCCCTGAACCAATTGGATAGGTACCTGGCTTTTGTACCTATTCAGATACAGGGACTCTTCAACTCCTATAATGCAGCATCTGTTCGGGAGTGCACAATTGAGTTCCTGTGCTCTTTCAGGTTTGATGACAAGAAGCATGTCTGTTTCAGAAGCGATGGGGTAAAGTTCAAACTTGGTAGGACTTGGTATACTAGATCAGTTGCTCAGTTTTCTATGGACTTGGGGATTTACTTGGATGATGAGTTAGATTTGATCCCAGACTCCCTAAGCACCTTCTCTGACGAGATATTCAGAGGTCACCCCAGAACATGGCAACCCACGTCATGCCTTTTGTCAACATATTGCTTATAGGACCTACAACCCTAGTCGGACCAAGCGCACGAACATTCGGGACCCCCTCCACAGATATGTACACAGGTGCCTCAACGGGTCGATCTTGCAGAAGGGAGGAACTGGTGGGGTTGTTAGCCTCAAGGACCTACTGGCACTTTACTGCTTTCAGAGCGGGACTGCACTGAACATTCCTTTTCTCCTCTGTAGCTAGCTCTGCTCCGTGGCCACATCTGATGATAAGAGGCCACTGCATTTGTGGGTCTTATAGAGTCTTCGTTCTTGATAATGTCCTTCAGGGCATTGCCACCCATCTGGTGGATGTTTCCTACTGTCGTACTTTCTAGCTTATAGCTGATGTACATGGAGTCGGTGTCTATTAGAGCATAGTCCTATGCATCATAGTGTCTCGTGTGATCAGAAAGCGAGCTTTGTATAGAGTCTATAGGTCAACGAACCATGGTTCGAACCATTGGTTTGGAGTTAGCGAACCAATGGTTAGTTGGATGGTTCGTTGGTGAGTATGTCACATACTATAAATAGGTTGTCTTATATAGAGAACTTAGAACTTGAACTTCTGTCCACTTGAGTATTTCTGTGTATGTGAGTTAGAGAGAGAAACTAGAGAGTGTTCTTGTAATCTTCAAGTGATTCTATAAAAGAACTCTTATTTACTTTCTTTTCTTCACTAGATTTGATCATAAACTAGCAGTAAGATCCATCCCAGGCTTTTACAAGTGGTATCAAAGTAAATCCAGGTTGCTCTGCTGGTCTAGAATTGATCAAAGTTTCAGTTTCTTGTGAGAGAAAGTGGGTTTCTTTGGTTCTTCACCATTTTTCTCAATTCTGAGTGTTTTAGGTGTCAAATTTGATTTTAAATCCTTCCAAGTGTGTTTTTCTTGCTTACTACTGCAATTCTCGGTCTAAAATCATCAAGTTCATGAAATTCAGTCAAAATCAGTTTGGTTCGTCGGTTAAACACAATGGTTTGTTCGATGAGTGTGTTGGTTCGCTAGTGTATATTCAAACTGGTTCGCTAGGCTATCTTTAAGTTGGTTCGCGACGGTGTTCACCTAACCATTGGTTCGCCAGTTAGCTTGGTTCGCTGAGATCTTTTGGTTCGCTGAATTACTTTTGGTTCGCTTCAAAGGGTTGGTTTGCTGAAGATATTTGATCCGCTAAGAATTTCTGGTTCGCTGTTGACTAATTCGGTTCACTTTAATTTTTGTTCGGTGGTAGTGTGTTTTGGTTCGTTGGGCAGAAAAGTAGTGTTCACTAAAACTGATGTAACTTGAGTTCTGTTTCCAGTTACAAAACCCAATACCAGCTAAAACGACTATCTCGAAAAGATCTACACTTTTAATCGCCTTACGGCCAGTACACTCCGGTTTGATCCCCAAATTCCACTTCTAAGACCTTTTTTTTGCATTCGAAGTTTCCAATACCGGAAATTCTATCTCAAAATGTCTGATTTCCTTGCATTTGCTGTTATGCAAAGTGTGATGCAACAAATGATCAACTATGATAATTGTGACAATCCGACTTTTTAGGTCATTTTCTGACATTAACTGAACGTAAAACGTATTAAATGTTGTGTGAACATTTATGTGCTTATCTGCGTTGAGTTTAGCAATTAGGGTTTTGTGTAGTAATCACTAAACGAGCATGCACTTAAGTTCGACGTTTGATATTCTTGTTCTATGATTTTATGTAAATCATACGTTACGATTCTATATGAACGTTGTGTCATTTAATGTGACGGGTAAACCTATATTTTATGTGACGTTTATATACATTAACAGTATATAATTTTATGTGAACTTGATTTTATGTAACTCAAAGAGTTATAAGTATGATTTTATGTAACTTAAATGCATATTTATAGATTTATAATCTATGATTTAAGTGACAACGAGATTTGTATTTCCTTATAAACGTCATACAATTAATATATTTCGACAAGTCTCGTATACTCGGCATTAAAAATACTTTTCCATTACTCTTCGTTAACTTCCGTTAGAGCCGTTAGACTTTATAAAACTTCGAGGGGTTATTTTTGTCATTACCCAAACATGTTTCTATTTAATCTAAACCTAGAGGGACCATTTTGTATTTACTTTAAACCTGTTTTGTTAGTTGTAAATGTTGAGGGACTAGAACCGACAATTGACCAAAGATTGAATAAATGTCATTTACGACATTCAAGTCGTGAACTGTTTCATCCAGTCGCTCTGATCATCAATCCCCCATCGGTTTCAACCGATTTCAATCACTAAATCAGTTACCTTGGAGGCTATCAATGGAGATAAATGATACGTATATCATTGAACCCATCCACAAATCAAACACACAACTCACGGTTGCTCTCATCTCTCTCTCGTCTTTTTTTTTTATTTTTCAAAGTTTTCCGGTGAACTCAAGCAATTACGTCCAAGCACTGCTCGATCAACCTCCATTTGATCACCATCGTGATCGCCTTTCATCATCGAGCAAGCAGGAGTCCTTTGTTTTGAGAATCGAAGCAATGTGCGGAGTGGTCGTCAAGGTTTCGGAATCGATTTCGGTGTCAAAAACTGGTTATCTCTCATCTTCAAATCAAGGTACTGGTTTCCTCGTGTTAGTCGCATCTTTTTCTACGTCTAATTGTGATTTTGCAATTTTCCGGCGATCGGAGTTAGGGTTCCGGTCACCGGAATTCTTTAATGAAGAAGATGAAGTCGGTCGGGTTCGGGTTATATAATTTGGGGTTGGGTTTGTATAACAGACGCCAAAGTGGCAGGATGGTCCGGTCGCTGGTTTCTGTCCGAGAGGTCGCGGGTTCGAGTCCCGGCCTCACCATTCTTTTTCCCTATTTTACTGAAATTGGTTTTCTGGGCACAGTTTGAATACAAAACCAGTTCTGACTGAGATGTTAACAGATTGTGCTGCTGGCCGAATGGTTAAAACCTTCCTGTTGGTCCGAGAGGTCACGGGTTCGAACCCGGTGACCTCCATAGTTTGTATTTTTATTATTTTTGCATTGTTTTGAGCATTTGGTGGCTAGATTTTGTATCAAAATTGTTCCCTATCATATCTAAAACCCGTAAAAATATATTTAAGACATCTAAACCTCGTGGAATCATATTTTAGATTGCAAACATGTTTAACTTGTCATTTAAATATATATATATATATATATATATATATTGATATAAAACTTTGGGTTTATCTAAAAAAGAGAAATATATAGTGAACTAGGTTTGTATTAGTAAGCCGACTATAGCCTTAGACACACCTTAGTCATACACTCGAATAGATATAAAACTTTGGGTTTATCTAAAAAGGAGAAATATATATATATTCATTGTGTAAACTATTATATATATATATACACAAGGCGTTGGCTTGAAACAAAGTAATATTTTGTGTAAACATTAAAATGTTTTAGGAAACTATTAAAAAGCGTTGTTTTGACTAGAAACACGA
>JBCNJP010000017.1:19390272-19426787 GCA_039602395.1 Deinandra increscens subsp. villosa
TGACTTTGCATTAATGCAATCCGATACGCGCCTAGGTTAATTGTGGACCATAACGGAGATTCTGTGTGAATAATCACTTAAAGATATCAGGTGAGTTTCTACAAGCCCACTTATAAATGTTTTAAATATTCTTCAATATTTTCGGGCTAGTATACATACAATACTTGTGAAAAAATATTCAAGATAATTGTGACTTGATATATACGTGTTATATGATGAAATTGTTGTTAAATTGCTTATACGTGTTATGCAATTATGTTGATTATAATGTGATGTGTATATACTTGCTTGAAATTAGGTGGCCAAGTGACTAGGGAGTTGTTAGTAAACGTTTAGTGAATATGTATGATTATATGAGAACAGATGGTGCATTTGCTTGTATTAATATGTGGTGGATACGCCGCTGGTACATCCTATATATATATACATAGTAATATAAGTTACCCGGTATATCGAAAGTGTGGAGGATACGCCACTGATACATCCTCTATACATATACCTAGGTAAATTGGGGGATGTCCATTTGTTGCAGTATATTAATGTCTTATCATTGTTTAATAACAAACTTAAAGCATCTGGTTATTTAACTAGGGGTAAGTAGTATGCATGATCAGAGAATTAAGTCATTAAGATGAGAAAATGACATAATAGAGTTAAAGCATGAGTTTCTACTAGAACCTAATAGAGTTGAAGCATGAATTGCTAATATGACTTTTTAGAGCATGTGTTGCTACTGAAGACGAAGGCTCACTGCTTCCCCATAGTGGTGGCTTAGGGAACCGTGTACGGACGGAGCGACAGTCGGACATCGCAAAAGCTATCTTACGACAAGATAGGATGACGATTGCAGTGGCGGGCGAACCTTTCGAAGGAGATGAAGAATGAGGAGATGCTGCTTCCCCATAGTGGTGGCTTAGGGAACCGTGTACGGACGGAGCTGCATTGGGCCGTTGTAATAACTATCCTTCGAGATGGGACGGAGTGTGCAGTGGAGGGCGGACTCTTCATGGAGAACCAAAATAGTTGGTTAAATATAGTGAACTAGAAGTTTAGCCTAGGGTTATGGTTAAGATAATAGGATATATTATCATAATGAATATGTGTTAGGATATATATGTGATTTATAAATATGTTGTGAAAACCAGATAACACTTTAACGGTTTTTGAACTAAAAGGTAGAACTCACCAGCGTAAGCTGACTTCTTAAAGTATGTATGCTAGGTTCTGCAGAGACGTTTAGAAGTAAAGACACGGATCGTTAGAGGACGGGATAATCGGGAAAGCTATCAAGGAAGAGGTTCTGGCAAGCTGGCTTAGTTATAGATTTCCTTATTATAGTTAGTTATAGTTATGTTCAATATCTCGCTTACTGTAATACTTGGCTTATATAAATAAAAGTTTTAAATTTCCGCTGCTTAATA
Organism: Deinandra increscens subsp. villosa; assembly: GCA_039602395.1. Classification (NCBI taxonomy): domain Eukaryota; kingdom Viridiplantae; phylum Streptophyta; class Magnoliopsida; order Asterales; family Asteraceae; genus Deinandra; species Deinandra increscens. Next base: position 19,391,694 of record JBCNJP010000017.1, read on the forward strand.
TCTTTGTTGATACCTTGTGTTCATTAGTAAATCTGATTCGTGACCCCTCCTGGTGCCAAGTCTGGGAGTGGGCGTCACATCTACCATAAACAAACGGACACGGTCTTCAACCGAACTCTTTGGCAAACTCATCGGCTTATGCGTTACCTCGTCTCAGGCTAGCGTCATTTCTTTGAGACTCTTGAAACTCTGCTTTAAAACATCGATAATAAGAATCTCTTTGTTGAACTCAAGCATGATCTGTCTAGCTAGTTTCTCCTTCAGGGCTACATCGACAGCGTCTGGGGCGTTGGAGGAAGATGAGAGCATGTTGACAGTGAGGTGGGAGTTTTTCACGTGTGACATGATTTGAAGTCTGTTGGAAGAAGCCGGCGTAGCGTGATTTTGAAAAGGTAATTGAGTGTCTAGTTTTATAAGGGTGATGATTGTCTCAAAGTAGTAAATGCCGCACCTACCATTTAATTGATTATGGATTCAATGGGACGGTTGGGACTTTGGGAGCGGAAGGTGAAGTGTAATAAGTGCTCAAATGTGAATTTATTCGCAAACACAGATTCATGGTTACGTGTCTTGCGTGTATTTTTTCTAGGGTTTAGGTGTATTTGTCTTTTTTGTTCTATTTTTCTGCGATGTTTCATTTTCCCCTCCAATTTTTAGTATATATATGGGGGGTGTCACCATGCACTTTTACACGCAAAACCCAAACATCACAAATTCACTCTTTCATTTTCAGTCTTCAAGCTTAACAAAAATGGCATCTTCTTCTTCTAACCCCTCTCCTTCGAATGCAGTCTTCAGGCCTGTTGAGGAGATGCATGCAAAGGAAGCCAGGGGATTGTGGCATGCGGAATTCATTCGGCATGATGACAGAAATTACTGTAGACAACATCCAAACCCATATTAGGATGCTGAAAGAGCTTGTTGATCACCCCCCCCCCCCAATGGCCATAAAAGATGCTACTACAGACTACATTACTCAGCAGATGCGGCTGAAGGAGAAAATCCATACCCTCCTTAGTGGTGTTGTAGACAGCACCATTAAGAAGGCAAAGGATAAGGCGCGCAGCTGTGGAAGAGTTCAAGAAGCTCTAGGCACCCATTTTTGGGGTTTATGATGTTTTTTTGTTTTTTTGTGAATCTTTTTTTAAAAACCGAGGTGGTGACCAAATACCTTGGTTGCGGAAGCGGATCGAGTCTTTGTGTAACTCGTTTTTATAGAAACAAATGAACACCCGGATATGAAAAACGAATGGTGTTAGAGATGTGATGATGATGATGAGCAAAGCTAGTAAAACATGGATAGATGAAGAACAACATAGATAGATAAACAAGATGAAGTAGGATAATCAAATATAACCGAATGATTACAATATACCTACCCCACGCATCTCGGGTATCATGAATTTACTAGGTGAGTTCATGAACCCTTACAAGTTTCAAAGAACCATGACTAACTCTCTCTCACTAAACATACATCATCAAGACATTCCTCCATGGGTATGTCTCTTTATATAGTACAAGACTCACTAAGGGCGTAATAGTAAATACTAACTAGTGACAATATTACAACAATAAATAATAATCACTAGAGCCTCTTCTTTAGTCGATTCGTGCGTCTTGAGTCGTCATGGTCTTCACCATGTTGTAGGGACGGTATATAATAAGTGGTCGTTGAGTACTAGTCACATCTATGCAAATCTTGTTAGCTCGGTCTCGAGATTCCCAACAATCTACCTCTATTTGGTAGATGGCATACTCAACACTTGTGACATTGATTCTTGTATTCTTGCAACTTGACTTCAAGGTAATCTTCATGTAGTTTCAAATCTTTTATTCTTCATTTCTCTTTTGTGAAGCTCCCCCTACAATTAACATTCTTCTAGCCCGAAACCAAACAAAAGGCTATAAATGTATAGGGTGTTTACAAAACTCAACACAATGGCTACTTCAGGATTCAATCATAATTCGAAAGTGCCAATCTTGTTGGAAGTAAACAAGATAAAGGATCTGTGAAAAATTAGAAACTCAGAAAAATTAGAAACTCAATCCCAAAATTTAACCATCTTGAAATACTTGGCCGAATACCAAATCAATGTTTTCCACATAGACAAACCATTTCTTTTGTGCTATTAACCTTGCCTCGATTTTTACCATAATGGCAATGTCACAACTGTTACGGCTTAAGGACGCTTCGAAAATTAAAATTCACGTTGCTTTCTTTGCTAAAACCGTTGCGAAAATTCTCATCATATTCATCACATCTTCTCCCCCTAGACTTTTGCAACCAAGCAAAAATAATAAACGTGTTATGTTGTAATCAAAACCCATAAACAACATTTGCATCAATATTTCTGTGAAGTTTGAGTAACGAATTATCATCTCATATAAACCAGTAGACACCAACCTGATGAAGAGATGTATGCTACAAGATTCATGATTTTAAAAAGCTATTATGATTGTTGGTTTGTAACAGAAAACGTATTCAGACCCGAATCTAAGTAAAATTCATCAAAATTTGATGAAATACATTTACCCACTTTGAACAGATTCTGTTATCAACTTCGTATTTTGATTGATATCAACATGTTGTGACTTCAAGAAGAACCATGTAATCTGAACAGTGTATTCATAATGATACTAACATGAATGAACTCGTTTTCCGGCCACCTGAGGTAAATTCCGGTAAGCCAAGTCTGATCGGAAGTAAATTCCGGTGATCCAATTCAGATCAGAAACATTCTGATTAACTAAACTGCAAACGGTGGCTATCTTCAATGATTAGAAGTATTCATGACATGAACAAAAGTTATATAACCAAGCTCCTCATCTCGCGTAATCTAAACGTGATCTAAGATGAACTCCGACAGTCAGAACCACGTCAGAAAATTTTCTGGTTGAATACACAATTCCGGTTGATGTTGATTTCCGGTTCAAGTGAGAGATCTGGTTTAAGTAGGGTTTTCCGCTAGAAGATGGAACGGAACAAAATTTTTCCGTTTGAACTGCGATTCCGGTTGAACGAGATTTTTCCGCTTAAATATAATTTCCGGTTGAACATGAATTTTTCCGGTTGAACAACGAGGTTCCGGTTAAACCTAAAAGTTCCGCTTGAACTGAGTTTTTCCGGTTGAATGGAAATCTTCCGTTTGAACGATGAAGCGGAGACAAGAGAGATAAAGGTGATCTTTGCGACATTTTTCTAGTTTCTCCGACAATCCACAGCCAAAAGTTATCCTTTGCAACACTCCATCTCCAAATTCGTTTTTGACACCCTAGATTGGACATGTCGCTATCAACAGGTTCTTTACATGAAACCCTAAAGACGTAAAGCATCCATAGCCAAACAAGATTCGTCTTCATCGCCGTCAACTTTCTTCAGCTGTAGAACCCTACTATGAACCAGTAGTTTAAACCCATATTCCGATCGGTTTCCTTCATCACCATTATCAACCTTTTCATGATCAACCAAAAACCCTAATGTCGACCACAGTATCGTTTTCGACATCCCCAACTGAGTCTATTATCCACATCTTCACCGTCTTTCACCTGGAATCACATAAACGAGGGACGACTGGACGAGCTGCAGTCTCGTATTCAATCTTTCTGAGTTCCTCGATAACTATTATCTTCACGAAATAACCTGCATATCACTCTTTTATGGGTTTCTCTCATGTTTTTAAAGAGGGGGAGAGAGTAGCATGGTATATTTGATTTTGTGAAAAGAGAGAAAAATAAAGGGTACGTGGGAATGGACAGAGAAGAGAAAGTGTAAAGCATAAAGTTGACTTGCCTAATCTATTTCTTGGTTTGACAACCCATGCGTAAAGAGAGAAAAGCATAATTTGTATAGGCAGTGGAAGTGATGACCCATGGGTATGGTACAAATCCGAATCACTTTTGTCTTTCTTTTCTAATATTTTGAAAACAGCTCGTACAAAACAATAAAAGAAAAGAAAAATTATTTTGTTTTGTCAAGAGATTTTGTTTTTCAAGACATGGATTTGTGAAAAGGAAATTGTGAACCGGGTAAAATCGGATAATATGAGCATGGTTCACACTGACATAAATTTGGGAGAATTATATATCTCTTTTGTGTTTAAAGATTCAAACACATAACCCAAAAATAAATTTTCACAACAGAAAGCAAGATTTTGAAAGATATGGAGATGAGCTCAAAAACCTTTCAAAAACATAAACATCTCTATTTGTTTACAAAAATAACGAGCATATGAACACAAAGTTGAGATATTAATCGTGAGGTTGCATTATCTCGACCATGGCTCTGATGCCAATTGAAAAACCGAGGTGGTGACCAAATACCTTGGTTGCAGAAGCGGATCGAGTCTTCGTGTAACTCGTTTTTGTAGAAACAAATGAACACCCGGATATGGACAATGAATGGTGTTCGAGAGGTGATGATGATGATGAGCAAAACTAGTAAAACATGGATATATGAAGAACAACATAGATAGATAAACAAGGTGAAGTAGGATAATCAAATACAACCGAATGATTACAATTTACCTAACGCACGCATCCCAGGTATCATGAACTTACTAGGTGAGTTCATGAACCCTTAAAAGCTTCAAAGAACCATGACTAACTCTCTCTCACTAAACATACATCATCAAGACATTCCTCCATGGGTATGTCTCTATATATAGTACAAGACTCACTAAGGGCATAATAGTAAATACTAAATAGTGACAATATTACAACAATAAATAATAATCACTAGAGCCTCTTCTTTAGTCGAGTCATGCGTCTTGAGTCGTCATGGTCTTCACCGTGTTGTAGGGACAGTATATAATAAGTGGCCATTGAGTAGTAATCACATCTATCCAAATCTTGTTGGCCCGGTCTCGAGATTCTCAACACTTTTTATGATCCCACTCCCACCTGATAGTGAAGATCCCACTCGATAGTTTTGTATAAAATTATATATGGATATTTGAATAGTTATGCTTTTGTGTTGATCTGTTTTGTTGATGTTGATCACTTCGTTTTTTTCTTAGTATTTGCGTGATTTTTTAGAAAATATGCGTTATTTTTTTAGAAAACAAGGAGTTTTTAAAGCGTGATTTTAAGTAGAATAGTTTTAGTTCGTTGCGTGGTTTTTTTATATCAAATGCGTGATTTTTCATAAGATAAGTGAATTAGTTTTTATAAAAAGCATTTAGCAGTGCGTGATTTTTGAAATAAATTTGCGTATATTTTTTTCCAGAATCGTCTAAATAACAGGATTAAATTTTTTATTTAAGAGAGAAGCATATTTTTGTGTGATTTTTTAAACAAATGTGCATAAATTTTTAATGTTGCGTTGAAACAACATTTTAATCTGGAAGGATTTTAAACCTTTTAAACAAGTGCGTGATTTTACATCTCTGCGTGATTTTTGTTGACTTTTGTTGCGCGAATATTATGCGTTATTTAATGCTCACACGCTAATTTAATTATTACGTTAAAAGACAAGGATACCATTTTTAAGTTAAAAGAAGCGCACACCATTTTTTCCTACGTGTATCAGCCCTATACGTTAGATCGTTTGTATTGTTCCCAATCGGCGGCTGGGTTTCCTTCGCACACTTTGTATGGAAATTTGGCCTTGTACAATAACTTTCCCTTATATATATGTGTGTGTATATATATATATATATAGAGTCGAGTTAGCCTACATCCAGCAAAAACGCTACATTCATTGCGGATTCATCTGGGGCGTCCATCAAGATCATCCAACAGTCAGGATCTATGGTGTTTCCGCCTATGGTGTTTTCGGTGGGGGAAAAAACACCATAGGCGGAAACACCATAGATCCTGACTGTTGGATGATCTTGATGGACGCCCCAGATGAATCCGCAATGGATGTAGCGTTTTTGCTGGATGTATTTTACCCCAAACCTATATATATATATATATATATATATATATATATATATATATATATATATATATATAATCACAATGTAAATCCCTTATTTGGGGATTTGTCATTTATTTGCACTACAAAGAGAAAGTCATTTTTGGTAAAAAGATCGCATTTTATAAAAATAAAGGATTTAAAATTAAAAAGGCTTTTGGCTTGATGGGTCATTTGCGATACGTTGCAAGTGACTTGAACAAAAACGGAGATAGGCTCAACTTGACTTTCTAGGGGATGTGTTAAAGTTATTAGGGAACAGAAAAATATGTTTAAGAAATGAAAAGGGGTAAAAATCCTAATTGCCTCAATAATTAGTTATGCGTTTTCAAATTTGTCCATTTTGAAACGTATTACTGTGTCAAGTTCTACCTCTACTGAATTACCTGGTTTCTCATAAAGATCAACAAAAAGGAGAGCATGGTTAGTTTATGTATATGCATGTTAGGCTCAAATTCACACTGAAATGCGAAAAAATGAAACATATAAGTTTGTATAAAAAAATAAACTTATTTCTACTTGTCATAAAGAAATATTTCAGTTTTTGTAAAAAAAGATAATGGAATTTGAATTTTCTATACTTGGAGGTGCACCTTGTTATTTTTATGGTTTCTTATACAACGACGGATTTTTTAAAAATTTGCGTTGAAAAATTTAGGTAGTATATGAGCCATTTTCTAAAAGAGTTTTGTGTAAGGCTCGAGTAATGTCAAAGCAAAAAGTCATGGGCTACAGTATTTCTCATCCCCAGACTTATATTGCACATTGCCGTCAATGTGCCCAAGTGCATGAAAAAAAAACAATATGAAATAAAGAAGTTGAGGGTTAGGACGATCAACAGGACCAGCCAAGCTCCTATTCATTTTACTCAAACAAGCATGACATTATAGATAAACTAAAAATAAGAATGTGTTCACCATCCATACAGACATAAAAATAAAAACATCACAACCACAATACTAAAGTAAAGGTAGTGCCATAGGGTTAAATTTGCACCTACATTACCGTTCAAATTAAAAGTCATGGCGATTAGAAAACAAACGTGCCCTCCCCCATCTAAACCTACCTAGTCCTTGTCATCAGGATGGTAATAGTAGTACTGCCAGCTCCCTCAGATAGCTGACATCCTACTGCAGCGCAAAGATGTCATGCTGCATATCAACCGTCTAGTGATCAATCTTCTGGACCGTGGTGTGGGTCTGTTGTAGGGTGTTAAAAGGTCTATCATGGATGAGAACTCAGGAGGGTGTTGAGATGAGAAGGCTCCCGCATAAGGCTGGAGGTAGGGGGAGTGGTGCTGCTGGTATGGGGATCTGCCAACAAAAGGATCATGGGGTGTGTGTTGCTGACACTGTTAGTGCTGGGGAGTTGTGTTGTTATATGTGCTCAGCGTCACCATCATCATCATCGTACTCATCACCCTCTACATCCATGTCAGGTGCATACAGTTCCCAGACTTTCCCGCCGGGGTCCTGCATGCAGACACTGTAAAAGCCTGGGATGGATCTTACTGCTAGTTTATGATCAAATCTAGTGAAGACAAGAAAGTAAATAAGAGTTTTTTTTATAGAATCACTTGGAGATTACAAGAACACTCTCTGGTTTCTCTTTCTAACTCACACAAACAGAAATACTCAAATGGACAGAAGTTCTAAGTTCTCTATACAAGACAACCTATTTATAGTGTGTGACATACTGACCAACTAACCATCTAACTAACCATTGGTTCGCTTGCTCCAAACCAATGGTTTGTTGACCTATAGACTCAATACATAGCTCATTTTCTGATACATCACATGAGACACTCTGGCGCATAGGATTATGCTCTAACAGACTCCCCCTTAACGTGTGGTGTATCTGCTTCAAACATAATAGCATCAAATTTGATCTTCATAATATTTGTAGAGCTTCCATGATTTGAAAATATTATCATTAACTCCTCCTTTCTTCATGCTTGAGTTACATCAACAAACAACCTGCAATTTCAGAAGACAAAAACGCGGGTTTCTCTTTTCGATTTATCAAGATTAATTTATTATTAGTACAAAACTTCTCTTTGAGAGTCCAAGATATAGTTTTGAAATTTTGATTTCGTATCACATGTCGATTGGTCGAAAACAAATAAGAAACAAAATCATATTGGCTTTTTTAAATTTAGATCAAAACACACCGAAAATCTTTTTTATTTTTCTAAGTTTATGCTAAAACACACCTAAAATCTTTTTGGATTTTTCAGATATGAAACATAAATGCAAATCTGAATCAGACACAATTTTTTTGTGAGAAAGCTCACAACTTGGGATCATATTGATCATAACAAACTGAACTACATTTCAATTTCAATTACTTCAGCACATAAGCCATGTCGATTGCTGGTATAAGTTCCATTTTAAACTCAGGCACAATCATACTCATAACATCTGGATATGTTAAGGTATTGATTAATTTATTTTAACCAGTGTACCCCACACTATCAGACATACTCAAATATGTTTTAGTGTCACACTTTGTGATTTCACTTGTGATTTAACACATAGTGATTGTATTCATGATATATTCAACTGTGTTACATACAAAAAGAAATAAGAACGTTAGATCGTCTACCTTAAGGCGATATTCCAATACGTAGATAAGGACTCAGATTTAAAAAAATAAGAAAAATAAAACAAGTTGAAATTCTATAATTCAACAACAATCAGGTCGACACTTCCATATATGCAGAGAAAGTCTGATTAATTATACGAAACACCATGAAAACTAGAGCAGAACCTTAAATGAACAACTATCAGGTCGATACTCCCGTATACGCATAGATAGTCCGATCATTTAAGGAAATAAAGGAAAATCAAACAAGTTTAAATCTTTAAATATCTTTCATATCTTGGTCAAGCAGAACCTTAAAGAAAAATAAAGCAGAACCTTAGATGAACACATGTATTGATGTGTTCGGAACTATACCAAAAAAATACTAATTAAACGTAGACCTAATCTTAGACCTAGACACACCTAATTTTACCGAATTTACCTAAACTAGACCGAACCTAAGGCAAGTATACCGATCGGTAGTAGAATAGCTTATGTAAGACCGTATAGCGAACCCTAAGGACACTCTATAGCTAGACTTAACCTAGGACCTAGTGAAATGGAAATACTGAGTAATTTGATTTTTGGAATTTAGGAACTAACTTAACTTAACTAACTGATTAACTAACTAACCAAAAGCAGAGGAAACCTAAGAGAAAATTAGATGAGAGGAACAGTACCACCAAGGCCCAGACTCCTAATTCATGCCATTGACTTCTATCGGCTATGACAAATACGATAGAGTCAGGATCTTAATGACAACTCTAAGAAAACCCTAATGAACCCCAGATCACTCTCTGTGTGTGACGAAATAGGAAATCCTAAGAATCGAATACGCTCACGGATTGGTTAGGTCACCTCCCAGATTGTTCCTAACTGATAATTCTAGCGCTTGGACGATTGGTTCACCTTTTGATTTCTTCCCAACCCACCTATCCTAACCACCTCCGAAATACTCTCGGGCACCTTAAGATAGACGAAGCCATTACTAATTCCTACAAGTAACACAATTAGAAAATCAATTAACTAATCTAAGGAATTTCCTTTTGGGACAATTTTAAGAAATTAACCAACCTCGACTAATTGATACCCTTATCACCTCCCGGATCGTCTAAGGATAGCAACACACAAGAACCAAGAAAACGATTACCAATTGAACCTATGATAAGTAAATAGCAATCACATTAAATAGCAAACCAAAGTCATGAAATTTAACTACTCTACTCAAACTGGAAGACATCCACAAGTAAAGCAAGATTCAATTGACAATCATAAACTAGATCAAGTATCCATCCGCATTATTTGCAGAAACTTAGTAAACTTTAAAGAATATCAATCCATACATGAAAATTGTCATAAACCAAAATAAATCAAAAACAAGAAATTAGTCATCCATTGACCTAGGCGGCACTAGGAGCTTAGTGTAGGACCATAATATAGTCAAGAAAGTAGATAAAGATAAAAACTTGACAAGCGTTCATGGTTCTAAAGATAAGTACTAGAGGAATCAAGTAGAGAATCGAAAACCAGAAAGCGATGTGGATCGAAATCTTGATCTTCGACTCTCCTTCTTGATCCTAGCTGCTCCTCTAGTTCAAAGTCGTCTCCCAAGGCTCCTGCAGACGGAAATTAGGCAAAAAGTCCCAAATGAATGACTTAATCTCGAATTTAAAGCAAAACCCTAAAGTTTCCGGATCAAACCCCTCTAAGCGTATCTCTTAGAGGGTCCAGTGGGTAGGAGGCGATACGCTTAGAGGGTATAAGAGACAAAATACTCGAGTCGACAATTCTTAACTCCCTGTTGACCATCAAAAACTCGCGTATTGCCTGGAGCTTCTTTTTAAAATTTTCTTCTCTTCTTTTTTCCATCTTCTCCAGTCATCATGTGACCTCGGGAATTACTCAATTAACCTACAAAACACAATAAAACACAATAAAGACTCAATTGACCAAAATGACTCGGAACAAATAAAATGACGCAACTTGAACTAAAAACTGACTTAATTATTGTACAAAATACAAGGAAGTATCATATGTGTTTGCAACACATCAAACATCCCCACACTTACCCGTTTTTCGTCCCCGAAATACCGCAAATGGAATCATAACCAGGGCATTCAATTTCTAATTATTCAAAGATTTAATTACAATAACATTAGCTTCGTTCAATTACCGGTATTTAGGTCCAATTAAACCCAACCACCGATCCTTAACCCCAAATGCATCAATTAGTATTATTTATTTATATTTTGTGGCATCAATCAACCTAATGGGTCTCACGCTCAAAAATCACAACTTTACCCTAATCCCGTCACAAGATATCAAGGCCTAGGTTTAAACCATTTAGGTTTTCCAACCATAGTATTTAAGTATATAAGTGTCTCAAAAATATTGGATAAAAGGTGGATGAATGGATGAATTTATTTATTTGAGCCATTTATTATTATTTTTCATTTGATACATCACCTAGAGGCGTATCCACCAAGTAGCGAGCCCAATGGGTACATAGGGTATTTAGTTTACTACCTAACCTAGAGGTGAAAAACCTTCAAGTCGTCATCCCAAAGGCTAACACATAGGCTTTGGTATTTTTTATAGGAAGCTCAAAATAAATGGAAATGGAACATGGAAGGGCCACCAGTATCGAATTTATTTTCATAAAAAGATAAAGGCGTGCTAATATTTAAGAGACAACATGTATATTAAAATTATTTAAGGTGCCTATCATCTATTTTTGACAATTTCAGTTACATCGATCAAAATAAGGCGGGAACCCACTAAAAAATCCTGATTTATTAATTATTTTTATTTATTCATTCAAATCGACACATAAGGATTTTTAAGCTTATAGAATCAGCTGGGCCTACCAATACATCGAAACTAGCTATCCAATTAATATTTAACAATTATGCGCATTTAATCAGAAAATTGAAACCCAATTGTACTATCACTACCCATTTATATGCAGCAAAAATCAGAATCATTTTTATAATCTTTTTTCTTTTTGTTTTTCAAACAATCACTAAAAATAAAAACAGACTCAAGACACAAAGCTTCCCATCCCCACACTTAAACGACACATTGTCCCCAATGTGTGATGAAAATAAAAATAAAAATAAAAATAAGCACACGAAAATAAAATAAAACATAAAAGATGCAAAAATAAATAAAGGAATTAAGTCGGAACAAACTCCACTGATTTATAATTTGGATGAATGAAAGGAGAGTTTGTATCCACAGGTCCTCCATTGAATTCCATGAGCATCCCAATGCGAACATCATCGAACCTGATTACCTAGAAACTCAGAAATTCAAGACAAACGACTCTACGAAAATAATAAGTCACGAGAAAGAAAAATAAACAAGAATAAAAATAAATGAAAAACAAGTTGGATCATGATTACCTAGAAACTCAGAAATTCAAGATATAAATGTAACCGGCATGAAACAAATTCGGTGAACAAAACTAAAAAAATAATAATTTTTTTTTATGCTCACCACTTCTAGGCGTATCGCTTAACAGACCAAGGGAGTTCTAGGCGATATGCTTAGAACATAAAGTAGCCGGCCCCTAACACCTCCATGCATATCACTTAGGGAAGTCATACCCCAGGCGGTACGCATAAATCGAATTTTCCAATGATTTAGCAGAATTTTGGCCTTCAAAAATTTTCTATCTCCTTTCACCAATGCTTAATATAGTCAAAATTTTTCAACATACCTGCACATGTGACCTCAACATGCACTTGGGAAACCTCCAAACTCAATTCCATCATCAAGAATTCCTCGGATTTCCTGCAATCACCAAAAACAACATCGAAAATCGAAAAACACGAAAAACATTAAAATTAAGAATCAACTAATTTTACAAACTCTACAGCCCGGGCACTATGCAGTCAGCTCAAAACCACTACACAACCTCCCATTTCAGTATCCGGAAGCTTCGATTTCACATATTTCACAACTACATGACCAGTATGTAATTGGTTTCTCATATTATGCTCCATAACTAATTTCCTAACTACCAAACTCCTAAAGTTCACTAACTCCAACAACGTTTTAACCTTCCAATATCTGTATCTACCAGGAAGAAATCTGATTTTACCTAGAAAGCTTAATCCCGGGTCATTAACACAACTAACTACCAACCTCCCCACACTTGGCCAAAACACTAGACTACCATCAATTCCTATAACATCGCCAAGTGTGGCCACCACCCTATCAATTACCAACTCTGATACTACCTCACCAATCAAACCACCGGGTTCAACATCCGGGTCATTTAAGACCTCATTGACTACCTCAACTACCCCGGTATCCTCCTCACACTTAGGCTCTGCCTTAACCTCCATCTCACTCTCCACAACTTCAGTTTTAACCTCCACATCACCGGGGATCTCCTATTGGGTCATCTAATTTAACTATGTCAACCAAATCATTTAACCCCCAGGATCTTCCCCACACTTATCCTCAACTGCATCCTCATCCTCTAACCTATTGCCAACCACTACCAAATCTATTAATAAGAAGAACGTATCTACTAAGCACCCTGATTCTTTCCACTATCACTCGACCTACCTACGCGAAAAGTAATGCTCTCTTCATCAACCCTTAATGTTATTGTACCATCAAAAACATCTACTAGAGCTCGGGCAGTCCTAAGCAAAGGTCTACCTAGAATCAGAGGACATCTAGCATCATAGTCACTGTCAACTACCACAAAGTCAATACGGAACAGAAATTTATCAATTTTAACTAACACAGTTTCCACTATCCCTTTCGGTCTCACAATGGATCGGTCGGGCAATGATATGTTCATGCAAGTCGGGGCTAAATCTCCTAATCCTAGGTGCTGAAAAGCAGAAAAAGGCATTACATTAATAGAAGCACCTAGATCAGCTAAAGCATGTGTAACCGAAGAATTACCAAAAATGCAAGGAATATTAAATGTTTCTAGATCGTTTAATTTCTTGGGTAATCTATTATGTACTATTGCAGAACAATTAGCATCTAAACTTACCTCAAAAATAGCCCCTAGCTTCTTCTTATTAGTTAACATGTCTTTTAGGAATTTAGCATATTTAGGCATTTGTTATAAGACTTCGGCAAAAGGCAATGTAATCCTAACTTGCCTTAGAAGCTATAGAAATTGACCGTATTCCTGTGCATACTTTTGTTGAATCAATCGCGCAAGATATGGCACACACTTGAGGTCATCATCCATGATGGGTCTTGGCTCGAATCTGACCTTTTTCTTCGGTTTATCTATGGGTTTTTCTCCAATGGGTGGTGGCTCATTTACTCCTTCGACCTCGACATTTGGTGCGGTACTTACTGGCCTTCGACTCTCATGCACCATCCCGTCAGGTGTCTCCAACTCAATCTCCTCATCAACTAGCTCCTCCTCTACTACCATCGGTGATGGTCTTTTAACAACTCTCACGCTCCTAGTGGTGACAGCATTGAACGAAGCGTTGGGGTTTTTTAACGTACTACCAGAAAACTGGCCCCCTCGGTTAGCTAGCTCCTTTACCTGCTTAGCTATGTCACCCACCGACCTGTGCAAATCCAGAAAAGCCGCATGTTGATTTCTCAGAAGTGTCTCATGCTCCATCAGCTTTTTCTGGGTCACCTCATCTCTCGCGACCAACTGCTATAGAATCTGGGTTTGGTTAATAATCAGCTCCATTAACTCCTCATGCTCGGCCCATCATTCCCTCCACCATTTTTATTATATCTCGATTGGAAACCTGGTGGGTTGCCTCCATCTCGCCACCCTAAATTCTGAATGCTCCTCCACCTGGTCTGAAATAAGTTACCGAACTGGTTTCGGTTTCCAATGTAGTCTACCTGCTCAGTATAGGCGAGCGGGCAGTCACGGGTGTCGTGAGCTCCATGACATAGCTCACATTTAGCAGATTATTAGAGTTGTAACTCGTGAACCTGTTTCCTAAGGGGGTCTATCTGTGCCTAAGTAGCAGTGTCTAAACTAACGTGATGAACTTCCCTAAGATTAGGTGAAAGTGTACCCCTAGTGGGTGCTAAGGTGATGACCCTACGGTCTTTAGGGGTCTGTTGCTCGGCATTCGCGAAGCTCTCGAAAAGTTGTTTTGTAAGGAAACAATTTGTGGCTTCTGTATTAAATCATCAGTTGGCGGACTATTTTGAAGGCCTATGTGATAGAATAGGTGTAAAATAGTTGGGTTTTCATTGTATTGGGTCATTGGGCCATTTTGGACATGTTAGGGCCCAATTAGAAAGAATTTAAGGGGTGTTTAGTGGGCCTGTTTGGTCAAATCCGAATATTAGGTTTAAGATTTGTTTATCTATATAAACAAATCTTAATACTCATATGAGGAGTTAGTCAGTTGAGAGAGACAGAAGGGGGCTTTTCGATTTCTTTTGAATCTGTGTACCAGACGATTATTAATCGTGTGCACTTTGTTCTAGGTTTTTATTATTTAATTATTGTGTTCATTGATTTCTATTTCTCGCATCTTGAATCACTCGATTGACTGGATTCCGCACACTCAATCGAGTAGTGATATCGTGTTAAGAATCGTTTTTGGGACTTACAATTGGTATCAGAGCCAAGAAACGCAAGTTTCGCGGCTCTCGCGATATCAGATTCGAGTTTTGGTTACTAACTGTTTGAGTGTTTTTTGTGTTTCACAGTCGTTAGCACAAGTCAGAAGTCTTTTTGCAGGTTGTGAATAAAAAAAACAGACGCTTTCAAGACCCTGTGCTTGTGTTAGAGCATATTCCTATGCCACGATGTGTCTCGTGTATTGTATCTATGTAATGAGAGCAACTGTGTGAGTCTAGTTAGGCTGCTGGGCGTATCACATGGTCCGCCGGACCAGTTGGTGCAGCGTATCATTTGATACGCTGGGTGGTACGCCGGCCAGTTTAAGTTACCTATAAATAGGTAGCATGTGTAGAGAGTTAAGAACTGATAGAGAACTCTTGATATATTCTACACTTCTGTGTGTGTTTCTGTGTGTGTGCTCTCAAGGCTTATTAATACAAATTCCATTTGTATTTACTTGTTTGATCTTATCTTCATCTCATTATCACGTGATTAGCAAACGATCCATCGCTCCATGGTTTTACAAGTGGTATCAGAGCTATCTGGTTCCATTTGCTGATCATATTCTGTGATTTTGGAGATTTTTAGAGAGAAAAAGTGGGTTTTGAAGCATTTTTCATCAAATTCTTCCAATTCCGGGTGTTTCCAAGGTTAAAAATGATTTTCGAGCATTCCTGGTAGGTTTTCGCATCTGTGTGAAGCAAATTTCAGTTCAATTTGTCAAAATTTGCGAAATCAGTCGAAATCTGCATGAAAAACGACTGATCCGCCGGATGAAAAATCTGGTCCGCCGACTGGTCCGCTAGGCAATCTTCATCAGCTGGTCCGTGGCAGTTATAGCGTATCAGTGTGATCCGCTGGAAAAATTTGGTCCGCCGTATCAATTTTGGTCCGCCGGATCAATCTGATCCGCTAGTACAATTTTGGTCCGCTGGTTATAAATCTGATCCGCAAGTATAATCTGGTCCGCTGAGATTGATCTGATCCGTTTTTGATCCGCAAATACAAATCTGATCCGCTGATTTTGGTTTGATCCGCTGGCAGAAAAGTAGTCATCACTAAAACTGCCATAACTTGAAAATCGTAAGGAGTTACGGAACCCAATACCAGTCAAAACGTTCGTATCGACGAGATCTAGGACGTGTACTCGCCTACGGCCAGTACGTCCAATTTTGAGCCTCTAAATCCACTTGGAAAGTGTCCGTTTTTCAGTTTGAAGTTTTTGAGTTCGATATCATACATTCAAAATGAGTGATTTTCAAGTACCCAAGTTGTTAAAGCTGGAAGATTATCATCATTGGGTTGAAGAATTTGAAGCCTATGTCAGGACACATAAGGCTGAGTTATGGTTGTCCATTAATAAAGACTACTTACATCCAATGGATACTAATGGGAAACCTAAACTGGAAATGTATCTTAATTCTGATGAAAAGAAAAATCTTAAGAGCGAAGACAAGGCTTTTGAAATACTTACTATGGCTTTATCAAAGGAGTTGGTACATCATTTTTCATCATGTTATAACTCTAAACAATTATGGGATGCTATTGCTCAACATTGTGCTCACATTCAGACAGTGAAGATTAGTGAATGTTTAACTAAGAGTGGTTCAGAATCTACAGATTCAAAATCATATGATTCAGCATCAAGTGGTTTAGAATCAGGAAGTGATAAAGTGTCAAACAAAAGGGATTCTGATAATATTTTCAATATTGAACACCTTGACGGTTGTGTGTATGATTCTGATTCTGGAACAAGTTCTTGTGTTATATTTGACGAAGGGAATGATAGTGACGTAGAAGAAGTTCAGAAGGAAGTTGTTTCAATGTGTCCAAAGTGTGCTGAACTTATTAAGATAAATGAGAACTTAATGACAGAAAAGGATCAATGGGTTGCGGAATATGAAAAGGAAAAGGCTGCTCATCTTGATGCGGTTCAAGATTTTGAGAATCTATTTGAAAAGAGCTATCCTATTCAACAAAAGTATGAAAAAGCAAATGCAATTGCTGTTGAAGCTGCAGATAGGATTTTAGAGCTTCAAGAAGAACTTTCAAAGCTTCAAGATGCAAATGTTCAAGTTCGTGAGAAGAATGAAATTTTAACAAAAGATGTTTCTTATTACACGAAGAAGTGGGAGAGAGTTCATGCAGAGTTAATGGACATTTGTGATATAAAGAGGCAAATGAAGGTAGAGTACAATGATTTGTCAGAACAGTTCATTACTTCTCAGAAAGATCTGTTGGATGCTCAAGTGAAGATTTCAGAAATGAAAATTGAGATTCTTGATTTGCAACGACAAGTGAAGAATTGCAATTTGTCACCAACATTTCTGAATTACATTTATAAACTGGAGAAAAATGAGGGAAGTGTGAAGGATGATTTACATAAAGTTCCGTCACCGGTTGACATATCAAGTATTCCATCTGATTCTGTTAATCCAAATAGCGAAATGCATGATTATTCAAAATTTATGACATCGGTCTCAGCAAAGAACAAGAAAAGGTCAAAGTCTGTAAAGAAGAACGTTAGCAATGGAAAAGCACCAAAGTTTGTTGCTGGTTCTTCATTTTTGGATGATGAGAAAATTTTTGATAAGAGTGAAAAGTCTGTTAGTACTTCAACTGAAGCTGAATTTGATAAATCTTTGATTCATAAGAATAAGCTGAAGGAAATTAAAGATAAATTTACAAGAAAAGCTAAAGATGGAGTTGTTTCTGATCCTAAATTTGAGTCATCAAAGATTCCAGGATTCAAGCACAAAGTTTGGGTTATAAAGTCACGGATGCTTCGGTGCAGCAGACGACACAGAAACAAAAGAAAGTTGTTGTTCAGCCTGTTCATCGATCTCAATTACAACCAAAGAAGCAGTTTGTCAAGTCTGTTCCGACTCAGCAAGCTTATCAGAAGAAGCCAAATGTTTCTACATCAAGAAATGGTTGTAATCATTCTGGAGGTTCGTCAAGTGGTTCTTACTACTTTCCTCAAAGATCATCTCCCAGGTATGATTTTTCTGATAGTTTCTTTGATTCATTTGCTTCTAATCATTCGTTTGGTTACTATGATTCTCTTGCTGGGACTCATAATTGGAAACCAAAGAATTTTTTCAAATCATCACGAAAACTTCGTGAAAGAATTTGTTATGCATGTCGTCGACCTGGACATATGGCTGCAAATTGTCCGACGACTGCATATGTTCATCAAAATGCAAAATATGTGGATAACAATGGTAAAATTTTTGATGAACCTTGGTCTCCACAGTTCATATCAACTAGTAAGTCGTTTTGGTTCCGACCAAAGACGCCAGTTGAGAACTTTTCGGGTTCTGATTCAAAACTTTCATTTTCACAAATTTGGAAACCAAAATTTGTTTCCAAGGCCAATTCCGACTATGTGGAAGACACCGAGCGACCCAAGGTTGTTAAATCGGGTCGATCCCAAAGCTGCTAACGTTTTATTTGGTGTCCGCAGGTATTTCATGAATACCTATTGGTGGTTGAATGATTACTAATAGTGAAATATCTGTGATAATTTAAAATGTTTTTCAACCGATTTTTTCAAACCTAAAACTGCAAAGTGTCAGTGTTGGTCGATCAATTTTCTTTCTTGTTCATATGTTTACATTTTTGTAGTTGTTCATATTTTTAGGGGGAGAAAATTGAAAATTCAAAAAATAGTGTTTGTTTGAATTTTAGGGGGAGAAATTGGAAAAATATAAAAAAAAAATAATTAAAAAATTGAGAAATTGATCCGACAAAAGCGAGAAATGATGGTACATCAGCATATATGTTATCTGCCATGGATAGATTAAGTCTAAAGGCTGTAGGTACTTGCATAATCTGTGAATGTGCATGACTAATCTGATATCTGCAAGTAAGATATAAACATAAAGCTAGCCTGATGATCTTTGGTTATTTGCTTCTTGATGAATGCTGTGTGATGATTCCAAAAATAGAATAAAGAGATATCCTGATGAATGCATGTTTTCATTTTGCAAAAATTTCAACTTGTTTGATTTTCTTTATTTTGTCAAACGATCGGCCTTTCTCTGCGTATCGAAAGATCGACCTGATTGGTGTTCGTTTGACGTTCTGCTTTATTTTCTTTGGTGTTTCGTATAATCCATCGGACTTTCTCTGCGTGTACGGGAGTACCGACCTGATTGTTGTTGGATTATACAATTTCTGCTTTATTTTATATTTCTTATTTTCCTAAACAATCGGACTTTCTCTGCGTGCTCACAAGCCGACCTGATTGTTGTTTGTTTAGGGCTCTGCTTTATTTTTGCATGACTCATCAAGGATGATTAAATCTCTAAGAAAGTTGGTTTTATATGATAAATATGATGATTTGCCAGTATTTCTGATAGAGTGGAGGCCGAGTTATCAGTGCATGATAAAATTACCTTAAGCATATCTGAAAACGATAGAAAATGATTGGTGCATGCTGAAATAAACATAAATGTTGTATTTGCGATTATCTTGGCTTGCATGCTGATTAAGACCGAAATTGAAATGTGCTAGATGCGTTATGTCTGATATGATCTCGTGTCGTGATCTTTCTCGCAAAATACCAAAAATAGAGTGTAATTTTGTATTGCATTTATATTTCCATTTTAGTAAAAATCAAAAAGATTTTTGGTGTGTTTTAGCATAACTTTGAAAAATCAAAAAGATTTTAGGTGTGTTTTGATCTAAAGTTTCTAAAAGTCAAAAAGATTTTATTTCTTAGTTGCTTTCGATTGATCAACACTTGATACAAAATCAAAATTTCAAAATCAATTTCTTGGATTCTCAAAGAGAAGTTTTGCACCAAGATTAAATTAATTTTGGAAATTCAAAGAAAATTCTGCGCTTTTTGTCTTCTAAAGTCGCAGGTTCTGTGTGTTAAGACTCGAGCATGGTGTAAAGAGGGAGTTTGTTATATCATTCTCAAGTGGATCTTGATGATCAAAGTTGTTTCAAGTAGAGATCCAGCCATGCAAGCTCTGTTTCTGACAAGATTTCAAGTTGAAGATCTGATGCAGCAATGTTGAAGATTGAAGACTAGAGATTTTGTTAGACTAGATACACTACACGTTAAGGGGGAGTTTGTTAGAGCATATTCCTATGCCACGATGTGTCTCGTGTATTGTATCTATGTAATGAGAGCAACTGTGTGAGTCTAGTTAGGCTGCTGGGCGTATCACATGGTCCGCCGGACCAGTTGGTGCAGCGTATCATTTGATACGCTGGGTGGTACGCCGGCCAGTTTAAGTTACCTATAAATAGGTAGCATGTGTAGAGAGTTAAGAACTGATAGAGAACTCTTGATATATTCTACACTTCTGTGTGTGTTTCTGTGTGTGTGCTCTCAAGGCTTATTAATACAAATTCCATTTGTATTTACTTGTTTGATCTTATCTTCATCTCATTATCACGTGATTAGCAAACGATCCATCGCTCCATGGTTTTACAGCTTGCTCGTTGAAGACTTTTCGATCCAATTCAAGACTTTTCGATCCACCTCAATACTTTTCGATCAGACATTCTGATCGAAAACCCTTATCTGCTGCTCTTCGTTGATCGAGAAAGACCTTTAGTGTCTTTTCGATCAGTCTTGCCTCAGTCGAAAAGTACCATTTCGAGACTTTTCGATCGGCTCTTTATAATCGAGAAGTCCACTCTTGCGACTTTTCGATCAGAAGTCCCAATCGGAAAGGTACCCAGTGACTTTTCGATCACCACCACATCGCAATCGGAAAGTCCCTTTCGAGACTTTTCGATCAAGGTCTCTCTTCGATCCGTTCCTTCGATCGTAAACACCTTTCTGATCCATCACCCTTTCCGACCGAGAAGCACTTTCCGACCCATTTCTTGTCCTGTTGAAAACCCATTTCCGATCAAGCCTCATCAACCGAAAACCTTCTTTCCGATCAACCGTCTCGATCTATACCCTGTCTGATCGAAAAACACTTTTCGACCTACCTTTCCGATTAAAAAAAAAAAAAACCTTTTCTATCCGTTTAAGTCTTTCAGAATTTTCTCTAGAAGTTCATTCAAAGTCAATGGCAAGTACTCAAGTTGTTTCTCCTGCTGTTGATGATCAAACTCAGATATGTTCGAACTCGGCATGCTCAGAATCGATCGAAAAATATAAGCAACTGTTTCAAATTGAACAAAGAGACCGTATGAATGCAGAGTATAAACTAAAGACTCATCTAAAACAAGTCGAACCCTACAAAAAGCGGATAGAGTCTTTAGGTGAAGAACTCAGTCTGCAGAAGTATCTTTTCCGGAAATTCCATGAAAAAGAGGAGGAAAAGAAAAAGATCAATCATGCTGATGGGGCTTGGATCCGTAACTGCGAGGAATGCCCAAACCCCATCTGTTGTGCCTTGACTAAGGAATGGGAACAAAAATTCATAATTGAAACCGCAAATCATGCACTCACTGCTAGAGACCTTAGGGAGTCCAAAAGTAAGACCAAAACATTCAGAGAAAAACTTGAGGCCATTTAGGTTGATGTTAAGAGTCTTCAATGTCAGGTGAGTGATAAAAGCACCTATCTTAGGCTTGCTAACGCTAAGGTAGAAGAGCTAACTAAGGAGGTGGAGGAACTAAGAACCAAACTTGATACTTCCCAATCTGCCCTTGAGAAACATCAAGTTATTCAAAAGAAAATGATGGACTCTCATCATGCTTTATTCAAATCAGAGGAGCGATTCGAGCATGTAAAAGAAACATCTGGCCTCGGGGATGGAAATTTTCCTCCCCCATTACAACATGAATACATCAGAGTGCCCCAAAATGCCGATGAATTGTTGAAAGAGTCCCTGAATGAAGCAACCATGGTATATGGGCCTCAACCAGCACATAAAGATGAAAAGACAGCCACTGAAGCAACTCAATCTAATAAAACTACTGAGTGTGCAAGCTTAAGCTCCAGTGAGGTGAAGAGAGCTGATGAAGAAACATTGGTTCCTTATCCAAAGATCGAGACTCCTTATTCCAAAGTTGTGGATGAGGTAAAGTGGGAACGAGTGGTGATGACTACAAGGCCCAATGGTAAGATATTCATGACTAAAAGGGTCTATGTTCATTCCGATTGAAGGAGAAGAACGACCCTCATTCACCACTATGTTCAAAGGCTTAGGTCATGATGGTGGTTTATCATCTCACATTAAGAGTATAAGGCAAGATCACCATCAAGCCTCCAAATTCCGTTCCAATCAAGATTGAAAGGCCCAAGATGACAAACAAGTCTCCAAACTCATCAGTGGGCTCATGCAGTGGCAAAACAACTTTCTTAAAGAAACCAGTGGGCCTAAAAGGTCAAATGTCTGGTTCAGCTCAGTTTTCAATGAACCAGAAAAGATTCAACAGAAATGGATCAAGGTCAGAAAGATCGAACAACTGGAGATCTGGAGTCTTTCTGAACATGCAACCGAATCTCAATGCCTCTCCATCAAAGCCATACAGCTCAAATGGTCACACTTCTGACTTCTGCCTGAAGAAGCAAACTTGCTTTAATTGTGGCAATCCTGGTCACATTGCCCGAAATTGTCTCTATCGCCCCTATGAGCCATATTATCCGCAAAGTCGGAGTGTCTCGTTTCAGGATTCAATAAAGTCTAAGCCAATGAAGGTGCAACCACCTAAGGCGATGAAGACTGTTTCTCCTTTAATAAAACCCTCTGATCAGCATTGGGGCGCTGCCAAAGAGCAAAGAAAATTTTCAAATCAAAAATATGTTTTTCAAATTTTGAAAATTTTCATAAAAAGGTGAAGAAACCGATTTCAAAACAACACAAAGTTGACAAACCTAAAGTTACCCCTCCAAAGGTAACTAAAACTGTTTTGAAAAAGAAACCTGAAATGAAGAAGGTTGAAATACCTAAAGTCACTACTCCAAAGGTGACTAAAAGAACTTTCAAATCACCTGGAATTTGGAAACCAAAATCAAAGGCAGCTGCAACTCAAATTCCTGATTTTTCAAAGGGCATGTGTTTAAAAGAAGTAACTTTCATTGATTCATCGGGTTTACCCAGAACCACAATGGCCTGGGTTTTAATGGCTAACTAATCTCTCACAGTATGCAGGAACCATCAAGGAGGACTTTCATTAACCTTGTTTGTTTGTGATAGTGATTGTTCCAGGCACAGGATATGAGGCATCTCTCTACTACATGACATGAAGATTTCAATGGAGGGTATGTTTCCTTGTGAGAGGTAAATCTGAAAAAAATCAGCAGAAAAGGTAACATTGTCTGAATTGTTTGTTTCTTGGCTAGTTTGATGTGAAGTATGGTTGTGCATGAAACAAAACCCATTTCTGAAAATTTTCAAAAGATAAACTTTGAAGGTTAGCTTGGCCAGTTTTAGTACATATTTAGTATTGTGTCAGTGTGTGCTTAAAAAAAAGAGAGAGAAAAAGGTGTGTGTTGTTATTAAAAATCAAAAAGCAAGGGAAAGAATAGAAAAGATGAAATAGTAGCCCCTCAAAAGAAAAATTGTGCCTTTTCATTTTTAATCTTTTGTTTGTGCGTTTGAGAAGGTGGGAAGTGAAATATTTCCGTTCTCAGAATGACTGACACGCGTAAGGCAAAAGTGAAAGACATGATCCAAGGTGATGTGCTCGGTAGGCTCAGTTCCAAAAAACAAAGGTATGGGTCACAACACTTAAAGATAAAGTATGTCATTTGACGGGAAACACACACTTAGGTTAAGTGCTTGTTCTATTTGACTGCGAAATTGTTCCCGATACACACACCGGACTCCAAAGTGTAGAATCAAAAATCTTAAAAAGTCGGTGTCCCCTCTGTTTTGTGTGAGCAAATATCTGGGGATGTCAAAGCCGTCAGTCAAGTATTGCCTTTGCTTTGCGTGAGCAATGACCTGGTGTAGAATGGTTGACGTGTTAATCAGATTTTCCTCTGTTTTGCGTGAGCAAAGACCTGGTTAGTCTGAATTAACGTGCTTGCAGATCGCTGTATATAATTTACACCCCAAAAGATGCCAATGTGCAAAACAAAAGAGACCCTCTAGCGTCCAAAACCCTTCAGCCCTGACTTTGTGACTAGGCTTATGTGTTTGATGAAAGGTTACCACCTGACTGATAAACGCCTCTGAGTTGAAATCATACAAGTCTTTTATATTATCCCTATCTCTTTTATGATCTGTTCTTTCTCTTCTCCACCAAGTCTCGAGAAAAGATTCAAAACTCTGGATATGGGAATGTGAAAATATGTGGTAGGGAATGATCAAACTTGATAGACTGCACATATTAATTACCTAGGATTTGTGTGTGACTGTCGGATGTTCATAATTAATGCACCTAAAAGATAAATAAGTGACAAACAGCCGGGAAAAATGAGGAACACGGGTTTAAGAAGGACCAATATACTGGAAATCGTTTGGACGTGTTCGAGTAACAGATACTGAAAAGGGTTCCTCAGTCAGATTCATACGGTTTGATCCCAAATAAAACCTCCTCGTTTAGAAATTTGGTATGTTTGTTTTATTTTTATTTTTCTTTTGAGTCATCTTAAGTTTTTATTATTTATTTTTCAACCATGGCCAGGTTAATTAAAGGTTTTAATAAGTTTTATGGGTTTTATGCAAGAATGTTTCACTCCTCCAAAATCTCAAGGGGAGATAGTGCGAAGAGTCCTCGGGTTCAGGGGAAGTATTTATAGGAAACCCGTAACCTATGTTAGGGTTTTTGGTTAAATAAGGCTAACCCGATAACCAGTCATCATTGTCTGGTTAGTGTTTGTTCCATGTTGTGCATGACAGGTTAAATGAGATGTCATGGAGAAGAAAAGTCAATAAGTGCTGCTACTGTTCGTGTTGAAGAACCAGCCGGAAAAGGACTTACCCTATGCTCAGGGGAAGTTTGTTGGTTGTTCAGTAAAGCTTCCAAAGACACTATTCTCAAGTTTAGGGGAAGCTAATTTAAGAAAAGATGCAGAGCAGTCACAACAAGAAATTCAAGAATGCCAAGACAGAGGTTTTCAAAATTTATCCTCTGAAGTCTCATGCAAGTCAAGACAGTTAATACTGATTCAGTAATGGCTCAATAGTTTTCAAGAAGAAGCAAGTATTTGAGAATCCTCCTCTCATTACTTGTTCATCATTTGCAGTTCAAGCTGATGCTGATAAAGAGAAAGAGCCATCAATCATCCCACATGCTGCCCAATGAGGATTGCTAAAGAAAAGAATCTTTAGCAACCCATGCTCATGCCAAGGTGAAGACTGCAAGTTCTGAAGATTGAAAGTAGAAGACATTTAATATCACAAGCTAAGGGGAAGATTTTAAGGAAACAATTTGTGGCTTGTGTATTAAATCATCAGTTGGCGGACTATTTTGAAGGCCTATGTGATAGAATAGGTGTAAAATAGTTGGGTTTTCTTTGTATTGGGTCATTGGGCCATTTTGGACATGTTAGGGCCCAATTAGAAAGAATTTAAGGGGTGTTTAGTGGGCCTGTTTAGTCAAATCCGAAAATTAGATTTAAGATTTGTTTATCTATATAAACAAATCTTAATACTCATATGAGGAGTTAGTCAGTTGAGAGAGACAGAAGGGGGCTTTTCGATTTCTTTTAAATCTGTGTACCAGACGATTATTAATCGTGTGCACTTCGATCCAGGTTTTTATTGTTTAATTATTGTGTTCATTGATTTCTATTTCTCGCATCTTGAATCACTCGATTGACTTGATTCCGCACACTCAATCGAGTAGTGATATTGTGTTAAGAATCGTTTTCGGGACTTACATGTTTGCATTCATCCACAGTGAGCTTCTCCATCATGTGTCCTCTAGCATGTGGTGAAACATTATAGAATTTTTCAATTATCGCTCAGTCCGTCAACCCGTGTTGCGGACATTTGCTAAGAAAGGTGTTAAAGCGATCATATCCTACAGAGTAAGGCTCGTCGAGGTCCATCCGAATATAGTGGATTTCCTCCCGAGTACGCGAGGCCTTCGTTGGAGGATGATATTTTTTCCAGAAATTTACTTTTCAGATTTGCCCGGGTGGCAATTGAATTTGGAGGCAATGCCTCGAGCCAAACGGCAGCTCGAGAGGCAAGAGAGAATGGAAAAAGCCTCAGATATAGAACCTCATTTGTAACTCCCGTGAGCCCGAATGTGTTACATATACGCACGACTCAAGAAAATGGGTCGGTGCGTCTTCATCATCACGTTCGTTGACTTGAATAGAATTGGTGATTGCGTTGATGATGTGTGATGGAACTTGCCAGTTAGTGGTACTAGCAATGGTGATCACAATGATGACAAACCTAGCATCATCGTCGATGCTGGCCTGCTCATGAACGGTGCGTCGCTCAGGCATGGGTGTGAGATCAGGAAAGGATAACGGAGTGGTATCTCGAGTGATGGGTGAAGAAATAGATGGTTGAGAACGAGTGGCGGTGAAGATGAACGCTTCTAGATCGTCCTGAAGCGTGCAAAACCGTTCACGGATATCACGATCAGGATCAGAGAAAGATGAAAGCCCAGGTGGCCTTCGTGAACGGGTGTGTGGCATAAAACGGAAAGAAAAATAAAAATAAAAATTAGAAAGAGTAAAAACCTAAAAAACTAGACTCGGGAATGGAAACCTAAGAACACTAGACACGGAATACCTAAAAGGACTCAAAGTTTCCTAATCACGACCTAAGTTAATCTTGCTATTGCCAAGTGTCCCCGGCAACGGCGTAAAAAACTTGATGTGTTCGAAACTATACCCAAAAAATAGTAATTAAACCTAGACACGCATAATTTTACCGATTTTACCTAAACTAGACCGAACCTAAGGCAAATATACCTATTGGTAGTAGAATAGCTTATGTAAGATCGGATATCGAACTCTATGGAAACTCTATAGATAGAC
Organism: Deinandra increscens subsp. villosa; assembly: GCA_039602395.1. Classification (NCBI taxonomy): domain Eukaryota; kingdom Viridiplantae; phylum Streptophyta; class Magnoliopsida; order Asterales; family Asteraceae; genus Deinandra; species Deinandra increscens. Next base: position 19,418,655 of record JBCNJP010000017.1, read on the forward strand.
TTAACCTAGGACCTAATGAAATGCAAATACTGAGTAATATGGGTTTTTGGAATTTAGGAACTAACTTAACTTAACTAAATGATTAACTAACTAACCAAAAGCAGAGGAAACCTAAGAGAAAATCATATGAGAGGAACATAACCACCTAGGCCTAGACTCCTAATTCATTCTATTGACTTCTATCGGCTATGACAAATACGATGGAATCGGGATCTTAATGAGAACTCTACGAAAACCCTAATGGACCCCAAATCACTCTCTGGGTGTGACGCAATAGGAAATCCTAAGAATCGAATACGCTCACTAATTGGTTAGGTCATCTCCCGGATTTATCCTAACAGATAATTCTAGCGCTTGGACGATTAGTTCACCTTTTGGATTCTTCCCAACCCACCTATCCTAACCACCTCCGAAATACTCCCGGGCACCTTAAGATAGACGAAGCCATTACTAATTCCTACAACTAACATGATTAGCAAGCTAATTAACTAACCTAGGGAATTTCCTTTTGGGACAATTTGATCCTAAGAAATTAACCAACCTGACTAATCGATACCCTTATCACCTCCCATTGTCTAAGGATAACAACACACAATAACCAAGAAAACGATTACCAACTGAACCTATGATAACTGAATAGCAATCACATCAAATAGCAAACCAAAGGCATGAAGTTTAACTACTCTACTCAAACTGAAAGACATCCACAAGTAAAGCAAGATCCAATTGACAATCATAAACCTAGATCAAGTATCCATACGCATTATTTGCAGAAAATTAGTAAAATTTAATTAAAGAATATCAATCCATACATGAAAATTGTCATAAACCGAAATAAGTCAAAAACATGAAATTAGTCATTCATTGGACTAGGCGGCACTAGGTGCTTAGCCTGGGACCATAATACAGTCAAGAAAGTAGATAAAGATAAAAACTTGTCAAGCGTTCATTGTTTTAAAGATATGTACTAGAGGAATCAAGTAGAGAATCGAAAACTGAAAAATGATGTGGATTGAAATCTTGATCTTCAACTCTCCTTCTTGAGCTTAGCTGCTCCTCTGGTTCAAGATCGTATCCTAAGGCTCCTCCAGACAGAAATTAGGAAAAAAGTCCCGAATGAATGATTAATCTCGAATATAAAGAAAAACCCTAAAGTTTCCAGATTAGGCCCCTCTAATCGTATCGCTTGGAGGATCAGTGGGCAGGGGGCAATACACTTAGAGGTAATAAGAGACAAAATAGTCGGGTCAACAATTCTTAACCGCCCGTTGACCATCAAAAACTCGCGTATCGCCTAGAGCTTCTTCACCAGTAGGCAATACGCCTACTCGTCTTTTTCAGTAACTCTTTTTAAAATTTTCTTCTTTTCTTTTCTTCGTCTTCTCGAATCCTCATGTGGCCTCGGGAATTACTGAATCAACCTACAAAACACAATAAAACACAATAAAGACTCAATTGACTAAAAATGACTCAAAACACATAAAATGATGCCACTTGAAATAAAAACCGACTTAAGTATTATACAAAATACAGGAAATATCAAATGTGTTTGCAACACATCATGTATACACAGTGACTTCTCATTTTTCTTTTTCACATATATTTTGATATATCCTGAAATATGCATCAAGAGGTTGTCCACTTGATCAAGCATAGTATTTACTATATATCACATTTGAATACTTTCTGATTTGCCGAGCCTACCAAGCACATTGAGCAAATGATCTTATGGCTTTTTCATCTATTTTATCCATGAGACAGACATGTAAGCCAATGTACCATCATTTCCCAATTATGTCGGACACAATTTCTCATTTTCAATGTTTTGGTACTTTTCTATTTTTCTCCCCCTTAGAATGAAAAATCTGTTATTGGATTTTTCATTTTTAATAAAAATACAAAGACACTATTTTTGGTTTTTTGATTTTCTCCCCCTAAACTACATACGGAAATGTAACAGAAAGAAAATTGACCAGTCGATACGAATACCTTTCAGATTTAGCTTCCAGAAAAATTTCAGTTTTGAAATTTGAATCATTGAATTTAAGTTAAGCAGTATACGCCTCCATCAGCAACTTTTTAATCACCGATAGGTCTTCTAGAAGTACCTGCACACTAGTCAAACACGTTAGTTTATAAATGACCCGAAGCGAATCGCTTCTGCTCGACCAGTGTCTTGGTTTCCTTTAGAAACCACCTTAGGTTTCCATTGTTGCTTTGGTAAATCAGTATTTGATGAACCAGTCATAGTAGAATGTGACATACCATCAAAATTTTGAAATTTAAGAACAAATCGTCCTTGATGTTTGAAAAACTTAGGATGGTATTCATCAAATACTCTGCCATGTTCATCAATGACTCGTTGTTTGGCAGATTTACCAACAAATGGAATTCTTCCATTTCTTTGAGTAGAAGCAGCAGTGGCAGGACAATCTTGTGCCATATGCCCCTTCTAGCGACAGTTGTAACACAAACGATTGTTTATATTCTTCTATTTAGTACCCTGCAAAGCTTCACAAACTTAACATCTCCAAAATGATTTAAAAAGAATCAAATACATGATGTTTGTGATCATGAACCTATTTTGATGTTGGGCTATTTGGAGTAAAATTTGATCCTCCGGAAGAAAATTTAGCAGAATGATTCTTCATGTTTCTAGAACCATCATCCTTTACAAACAATTCACCTATCTTCTGAGCATCCACACAATGAAGTGGAAATTCTTTGTCAGAAAATATATGTTCTGAACCCTTAAGTTTGCAAAACCTTTCGGGTTGAACTTTTTCAGCCTTGAACACATCGTTCTTCATTTCTTAAAATTCAGCTTCTTCATTTGTTATTGACACTGTTCTTTGTGATCATCAACTTTTCACTTTGAAAAACTAAGACCAGGATGTTTACCAGAAATCTTTTCACTTGAATCAGATGATTTATGTCCATTCATCGCAAGACGAGAACATTTAGCTTTCATTTTGTTAACAACTTTCTGAGCAAAGAAAATCGCCTCATCAATATAAGTGTGAGAAATGATCTTCTTAAATGGAATAGTTGTTTTCTCTTTTGTAGTAGACGAAGAACCAGACTCAAACTTTGAAAACTTAGGAATTTCATATTTCTTATCAGCTTTCTTTCCCGCCTTCTTTTTCTTATGCTTCTTTAACACCTTTTTGTCAGATTTCGAATCAGAAAACTTGGAATAATCACATTCTTCAACTTTTTCCTTCACCACATTGACAGCTTCCTTGATTATAGCAGGAGGTGGAACTGTCTTTTTGAACACTTTTTTTCAAAGTTCTCATCTTTGCATAAGAAACTTGTGAAATATTGCGAATTTATGACATTGTTTAACAGACGATTTGCATCAATAACTTGGATTTTCAGATCATAAATATTTTGTTGCGCTTCAGATAACTCTTTCTCTGTTGCAATCAACTTATTGGCAACACGATTAGTTTCAGATTTCTGCAACCTCAGATTATCCGTTTCATCAAATAACTCTTTCTTCAGCTTGTCTTCGTTCCTTTTATGAATATCATTGTTCTCATTTAGCAATTTATTCTCTCGAATCAACTCTTTCTGGTCTTCCAACAATCTTAGATTATCATTCTGATAACCAATTGCTTTAGCAACAAGCTCATCAGATGTCTTGTTCAGTACATCAAGCTTAACTTTTGATTTTTCAAATAAATGATTAAAGTCAGCTTCAACTTCTTTTGTCTCACTCTTCCATTTGTTGACTTCTTTTGTCAATATATCATTTGTTTCAGATAAGTTTTCTACTTTCTTTACTAACTCATCAATTTCTCCTTGAAATTTCAATTCTTTCTCCGCAGTTTAATTTTGAAGACATGCAATCATCAGATTTTTATAGGACACCTCTTGACATAAATCTTCCAACTCTTTCTTATATCTTTCCAATTTATCGTCATTCTCTTTACCTTTAGCACTTAACAAGGCAACTTTTTTTAAGCAACTCCTGAATATTTCTATCTTTTTGTGAACAAAATTCACAAACAGATTCATAACCACTTGATTCAGATTCAGATTTACTCTGTTCAATTAATTTAAACCATAAGAGCATACTAAGCCTTTGTAAACTGATAATCTGCTATCTCAGCCTCAAGAGAACCCTGTGAAGCACCTTTAATTACAGTTAAAGCAACATGATCATTACTAAAACCGTTTGACCAGTCATGTCCCTGATCAATTTGTGAAACCAAAGCTTTTGGATTTGAATTCATTGTCATGTTTAAGCTTGATTACCAAATTGAGATTGATTACTTGCTGATTATGCACATTCTCGAGCAAAATGACAAAGATTTGAACATTTAAAACATTTTACCTTTGATTTGTCTATTCCAACTTTGCAATCTGGATTCATACTTTCAACTTCTGTTCTCTTCCTGAATCTTTTAAATCTTTTCGCTAACATAGCAAGTTGCTAATTGAGATCCATATGTTCAAGGTTATCTGGATATATCTGATCAAAATCTTTTTCAATTAGATTAGCAGTTGGCAAACCTCCATTTAGAATTTCGTAATATGAAGTTAACAAAGTAGGTATTAATACCAGATGTTCATCAGGTGTTTTTGCTGAAAAATCATTTTGACCTCAAGCATTTGGAATAGTAAAACTACATCCTCTTGATGAACCAGATTTTTCAGAATTTCCTTTCCCATATCCAAAAAGAAATGTTGTTGGAAGTGATGAATCAAAACTAAGTGGTTTAGATTTTGCATTGATGCTTGTTGAATTCTGACCATGGTATACTTCTGGATTTTGCAATTGAGCTGTTGACTTATTAGCATTTAACATTTCCAATTCTCTTGCTTAAAGCTTTCCTATTAATCCATGAATTGATAAAGTTGGGAATTCTTTATCATGTGTAAGTAACAATACATAATTCTCCCACTTTTCGGATAGCGCTTCCAACAATTTCTCTTTCAGTTCGTCCTTAGTCTTTTCAACATCAACCATTTTTAATTCACTTATCAGGTGTGACAATCGAGACACTAAAGCAGTAATATTCTTCTTTTTAAAATTTTGGAACTTTTTAAATTCTTTGTTCAGAACTTTTCTCTTACTCTTCTTATACTGATCATTGCCTTCACATCTTAATACTAACGCATCCCATAAATATTTAGATTTAGTACATGTGTTAAACTGATGTAGTAATTCTTTCGGCAAAGCCATGGTATGATAACCATAAGCTCTCTTTTCAAGCTCATAACTTTTCTTTTCTCCTGATGAAAAATCTTTTCGTTCTTTGCTTTCTCCTTCAACATCAGTTAGTGTTTTATACCCATTTTCAATTGGAATCCATAGATCAACATCATTGGATTTGATATATGCGGAAAATTTTTGTTTCCGATTATGACAATCTTCCAATTGTAGCAACTTAGGAACTTTCTGATTGGTTCCAATTTCATTATTGTCACACCCCCAAAAATCCCACGCGCGACAACGCGCCGCAGGGAGCGTGACAAACCAGGATCGAACACATTAGCCATACGAACAGTCTATATGCAATGTAAAAGTAAAACCAAAGTAAATGTGTTTTTAACTGCGGAAGCGTAAACGACAAAAGTTGTAATAATTGTTCAAGCGCCAAAACATGCGCAAACCAAAAGTTAATGAGTTTAAAAAGTATTGAAGTCTACGATGCATGCATAACAATAATAATCCTTATGTGGTGCATCCTAGCTCGTGGCAGACAATCCAGTTTAGCAACCTGAGAAATAACATGCTAAAGTGTCAACACAATGGTTGGTGGGTTCACAGGTTTAACAGTTCAATAACATTTCAAGTTCAGTTTAAGTTGACCGTTCAATAACGTCAAGTTGTAAGAGCATAATCACTAATATATATCAAATAGCTAGCTAGGCTATATAAATGAAACTTCGCACGTTGATGGTCACCGAAGCTAACAGTTGTTTATAGTTTGCCTTGTTGTGTTTAGGACGAATATAACACCCGTTCGATATCCAATCGTGCCAGAGCGACTGACCCGGGTGGGGTTTGTCAGACCCAATAGTACTACAATATATATCCCGCTATCGTCATTAATACTAACGGTACCATAAGAAGGACTTTGTTGTATCAGTGTGCTACAAGTACTTCAAGTGATATATAAAAGTCTAATTATCTCAGTTGTATAAATCATGCATGTTAATCTCCCCAAACAGGATTAAAATAGTAAAATGGGGCCGTGAAACTCACCTTAGGTTGCTCAGCAAAATTTCCAGACAAACAGTTAATTCAGGTAGCAAGAACGAGTCTTGTGCAAGCAATCAATCACCTAACGAACATACGAGTATAAGTGGGTGTTCTAAACTATTAAATCTAACGTGAACGATAAAAACGAAGGATCGTGAAGTCCGGAATAAGTCGAGGATGACACGTGTGCCAAATCCGAGCGAATATCGAAATAACGCGAGAAAATCCAATATATATCTTTAATATATATTTTCTAAGTAAATACATATATATTATATATATATTTAAATAAATATTCAAGTGACGTTAATAATAAAGTTTCAACAAGTTATATATATATATATATATATATATATATATATATATATATAGATAAATATGTTAAATCCAATGATTTAAATATTTATTTTGAAAAGAAACAACAATTTATGGTGAATCATAATCCAAAACCGAGTATTTCGTGTTTCTAGTCAAAACAACGCTTTTAAATAGTTTCCTAAAACATTTTAATGTTTACACAAAATATTACTTTGTTTCAAGCCAACGTCTTGTATATATATATATATATATATATATATATATATATATATATAATAGTTTACACAATGAATATATATATATATTTCTCTTTTTTAGATAAACCCAAAGTTTTATATCAATATATATATATATATATATATATTTAAATGACAATTTAAACATGTTTGCAATCCAAAATATGATTCCACGAGGTTTAGATGTCTTAAATATATTTTTACGGGTTTTAGATATGATAGGGAACAATTTTGATACAAAATCTAGCCACCAAATGCTCAAAACAATGCAAAAATAATAAAAATACAAACTATGGAGGTCACCGGGTTTGAACCCGTGACCTCTCGGACCAACAGGAAGGTTTTAACCATTCGGCCAGCGGCACAATCTGTTAACATCTCAGTCAGAACTGGTTTTGTATTCAAAATGTGCCCAGAAAACCAATTTCAGTAAAATAGGGAAAAAGAATGGTGAGGCCAGGACTCGAACCCGCGACCTCTCGGACAGAAACCAGCGACCGGACCATCCTGCCACTTTGGCGTCTGTTATACAAACCCAACCCCAATTTATATAACCCGAACCCGACCGACTTCATCTTCTTCATTAAAGAATTCCGGTGACCGGAACCCTAACTCCGGTCACCGGAAAATCGCGAAATCACAATTAGACGTAGAAAAAGATGCGACTAACACGAGGAAACCAGTACCTTGATTTGAAGATGAGAGATAACCAGTTTTTGACACCGAAATCGATTCCAAAACCTTGACGACCACTTCGCACGTTGCTTCGATTCTCAAAACAAAGGACTCCTGCTTGCTCGATGATGAAAGGCGATCACGATGGTGATCAAATGGAGGTTGATCGAGCAGTGCTTGGACGTAATTGCTTGAGTTCACCGGAAAACTTTGAAAAAGAAAAAAAAAGAGACGAGAGAGAGATGAGAGCAACCGTGAGTTGTGTGTTTGATTTGTGGATGGGTTCAATGATATACGTATCATTTATCTCCATTGATAGCCTCCAAGGTAACTGATTTAGTGATTGAAATCGGTTGAAACCGATGGGGGATTGATGATCGGAGCGACTGGATGAAACAGTTCACGACTTGAATGTCATAAATGACATTTATTCAATCTTTGGTCAATTGCCGGTTCTAGTCCCTCAACATTTACAACTAACAAAACAGGTTTAAAGTAAATACAAAATGGTCCCTCTAGGTTTAGATTAAATAGAAACATGTTTGGGTAATGACAAAAATAACCCCTCGAAGTTTTATAAAGTCTAACGGCTCTAACGGAAGTTAACGAAGAGTAATGGAAAAGTATTTTTAATGCCGAGTATACGAGACTTGTCGAAATATATCAATTGTATGACGTTTATAAGGA
>JBCNJP010000017.1:19427287-19575244 GCA_039602395.1 Deinandra increscens subsp. villosa
AAATAACTCAGAGTTTAAAAATTACTCAAAACCGTCGTGTAACCGTCGCCGGTAGAAGTAACTGTCGCCGAAAACCGCTATATCGCCGACGTGACATTACTTCTGGACTAAAGAAAAAACCTTGAATACCCATCGCTAAACCCCTTGAATATTAAAACCGGTGATCGAAGTACTCGAAGGATTCGGAACCAATTTTGACAAACACTTATGTGAATTCGAGGAATCAAGCGATGATTGCTCAAAAATCTCGGAACCCTAGAACCACCGTCGCCCACCGTGAAGAAGAAGAAAATGAAAAGGATGATTTAGGAGAAAAGAAAGCCCCTTTTTTTTAATCCCAAAGGTCAGATGTGACGAAATCCAAACAAACCCTCAAACCCCTTGGACTTTCATAGAATTACGAAATGACCTCTCAAACTTATTTTGTAATTTCTTAAAAACTTATTATAACACAGGTCTGTTCTAATATGTAATCAATCAATTTTGTCATTAGTTTCATATGTTTTAAAGAACAACCAATAATTTTGTCGTTAGTTTCATGTGTTTTGAAGAACAAATGATTTATAATCAATTGTTTATACTGTTCTAATATGTATCTAATCAATTTTGTCAATAGTTCCATGTGTTTTAAAGAACAATTGATAATTTTGTCATTAGTTTTATGTGTTTTGAAGCATAATTAATTTATGATCAATTGTTTATACAGTCAACTTCAACTCGACAATAACTTGACAACAAAAAAGATGAATAATTTAATCCTTATTGAGACTCACAAGATTGAAGTTTGAGTTTGTTTTCCACTATTTCTCTATACATATTAAACTTTCATATCATCATTTATTTAGAACAAACTATTGAATCTTAACTTCAACATTGATTTTTCTGTTTGTAAAACCTTTGCATTCGTACTTCACTAAATATGCTCCATAATGATATATTATAAATATTATATTCACATTTTATAACTTTTGTCAATCACTTAAATTTGTATCACGTTTACATCAATTGTGCTCCTTGATTGTGTCTTTTTCAACATGACACAAACTTTAGTACATCAAACTTCATCTTTTCCATTACTGATTTCTAAAATTTTCTTCAAATACGCATATTTCTTATCATCAATTCCAAACAAAACCATATTTACCACTCATAAGCTATTATCTTATTTCAAACGGATAAAGATTCCAACATATATGTTTAAGTATATGTATACATATATTTTGTTGAATATTTCCATTTTGTCTCTTCATTTTGGTGTCTTGCATATGTATTTTGCTCACCGTTTTCGTCATGCTTATATGTTGCTGTTACAGGCTTCAAATTGTGAGGTGAATTAAAGAAGTGTATTAAGACACAACTCATGATTGGTATTTTCAACTCATTGGACGATTAAACCATTGCAACCAATAATATATAAATGGGCCATTATAAGATTTTTGTATTGTTCAAAGTTTGGAGGTTATATTTTTCATTGTAACTAAGTAGAGTTTTGTGTATATGTTACATGAATGTAGTTATTGTCTTATCGTATTGTACGCACATGATTTTTTTTTTTTTGAGTTGACCATTAAACAAAAAAATGTAGTTAATTTTTTTCATATAAAGTGATGAAAAAATTAAGTAACTTTTCTCTTTTTAATTTAACAGCTGATCAACTTTTAAAAATGATAAAATAAAAAGATTGAAATTAGTTGAGGAGAAATTTTTCTAAATAAGATAGAATCTAAAGTTAGTGATAAGCAAGAAAAATAGCAAAGTAACAAATTGTAAATTGTAAATCAAACGTAACAAAATAATAAACTGTAAATTAAACGTAAAGTAATAAATGATAAATTTTAAAATAAACGTAGATATAAAAATGAAATCCGTGATAATAATTAATGGTGATAATGGAATTCTTAAATAACAATACCTGACAATAGTTTTTTTGTTGTTGTTATAATGGGTTAATTTTTTATATGATTAAAAATTGGTTGGGTACAATTATTGTTCAGAAAATATTTACCCTTTTTAATATTTATAATTAGTGTGTCAAGCAAGTATGTTTACAAAAATTACGTTCATTTAAAATACATTACGATGACCTTTTGACCCTTTAGAATCTTATAGGTGAGTAAATGGGTCAAAGTTACCACCACTAATATTAAAAGTGGCGACTTAAAATCACTATTTTTTTTTTAGTTTTGAGAGCTTCAAGTTGGGCTAACACGAGAGAGCCTTAACGGTGTAGTGATTTTCTTGGTTTACAAGTAATTAGCTACCTTTTCATTGGTGTTTTGTGAATATTTTTTACTATTATTCTTAATTTCGATACATCATACAAGTTGGTTTAACAATTTTATTTCATTTTGATTTTCCTGTAGCATAAAAATGATGTCTGAAATCGCTTCAAATTATGTCACATATACAACCATACTGAACATGTTAGGGTCGGTTTAAATTCCCCCCGGCCGTGCATCGCACGGGACTGCACTCTAGTTGTATATAATTTTCAAAAATTGTCAAACCATAAGGTTTGACAATCATGGCCAATTGTTATTTACATTATAATTATATGCAATTTGAGCCTATTGAATTATAATTGGTTGTTTGGTTGGTTGTTTTGTGTCTGCTTTATTTTTCGGATTGAATGTATGTTTTTGGGGTATGTTTGGACCCGCAATCTAATAGTTAGGTTTTGTTTTAATTTCTATAATGATTGTAAAGTCATATTACATCGAGACGTGCACCAAGACGAAGGCAAAAGGCGATCACCTAATACCAATCTGCTGACCTGAACACGTCGCGACACGCGGCGGCTGCCCCAAGGGTCGGTCGTGACACACGGAGCCTCCCGGAGGATATGGCTCGCCCAGACGGCTCGCGACACACAACACATCCCAATGTAACCATCGCGATATGCGATGAAGGTGGAAGGCAGAAAATTTGTTTTTTTAGCATTACAAATAGTTATTACGAGCAAGTGGGAGTATGAAGGAATTTCCAGAATTGTGTCATGTCTTAAATTGCTTCTTTCGGTTCCATTCATTGGTTTGAACGAAATCAAAAATCTATATAGGCTCAATTGCATAATTTTATTGTTATGAATGCATGTGGATGTTTGTCATGACATAGGCTCTTAGATCACGATCTTATAACGACATATTATAAAAGCTTTTTATTAAAAGTTTCTAAAAGCTTAATAAATGGTTTATTTAAATCAGGTTTCTACAAAATAAGTTAAATGGTTTAATTTTGAAAACCAAGATAAAAGTTATTAAAATTGGTTTGCAAAGAGACCAACTTAGTTCTATTAGGGTACTTAAAAATTAATCAGTCGAGTGACTGAAATGAGTTTCATGTAGTCACGAGCGACGTAAACTCGGTTTTACAAAACTTATGGACGGCTTACGTCATGTAATAATCCTTACATAAATATTTTAAGTACGACCAAAGCGGGTAAATTTAAAATATGCAACCCCAAATCAAATCGATATTTATGCGCCACCCTGAACTTAAGACACTCGAACTGATCTATCTGAACCTCTGGTGTTAGTGATTACCCTGCATCCGGGCCTACGATTTTGGTTGGAGGTAGAACCACCAATTCCATGTCACATGGGTCGGCTCTATGGTTCTGGTTCAAGGAAAAATATCACTTCTAGAACAAGTTCTAGGAGTGGGCATAGTTGGGAATAATGTATCACTTGATAACACTCGTTAAGTGTTCCTAAAACAAGAGTTTTGTAGTTGACACAATTGGTAATCGTTACCTACCTGTGTAGCCTGGCCATTGGAGAGAGATAAGCCATTTAATCAAGCTAAGATGAAACAGGGTCTCATTTTAATTACAATTTTGTTTTCTTGGGTTCAAATTAATTAAGCTTCTGCTAAATAATTACTAAATACTTATTTATTCTTTCTACATGCTTGTCATGAACGTTTTGAGGTAATGAGATCACTGATCACGTGTCTGCAAAAAGGTCTTTCAGTCAGTGCTCACGTATTGAAAATGAATGGCTATGTCGATCATCTGGTACGATTGGGAAATCCACTAAATGATGAGTTGGCTACCCACATAGTCCTTAACTCACTGCCTAAGTCATATGACCAATTCGTTTTGAACTATAATATGGATGGTTTGGAGAAGACCTCATCAGCACTGCATCAGATGCTTAAAACTGCTGAAGTGAATATACCACAGAAGGCTGGAACAAATTATGTGCTGACAGTTCGAGATAGTCGAGTTTGTAAGAAAGCTAAAAAGGCCAAGGGCAAGAAAGGCAAAGGAAAGTTCAAGGGCAAGAAACCGGAAACTCCTAAGGCAACCTCTAGAAAGGATGCCAAGTGTTTTCACTGTAAAGAAACAGGCATTGGAAGAGGAACTGCCCAAAATAGCTGGCTGAAATGAAGCTTAAGAAGCTATTAATTACAGGAGATTCCTTAGGTATTTATGTTATAGAATCATTTTCTTTTTCTAGGAAATCTTGGGTGTTATACATTGGATGTGGTACTCATAACTGTAATGATTTGCTGGGACTAAGAAAAATTAGAGATTTGAAGAAAGGCAACCTGGAGCTGCATGTTGGGAACGGGCAGAAAGTTGTTGTTAAAGCCATAGGCGATTTTACTATTTCTTTACCTAGTGGTTTGAACATTGTTTTGAACAACTATTGTTATGTCCCTAGTGTGACTAGGAACATCATTTCTCTATTTAGTTTGAAAAGACAAGGTTTTAAGTATGCTTTTAATAATGATGGTGACTTCATTTATGCGTATTTGAATGATGCGTTTTATTTTGAAGCTAGAACCCACAATGGAATCTATGAGATTAATATCAGTAATAACATGATATACAATATCTTCAATAAACGTGCTAAGACTAGGGTCAATGACACATTTTGATGGCATTATCGACTAGGACACATAAACAAGAATCGCATCAAGAAAGTCTAGACTGCATGGATTTCAGAATCCACTGATTAAGAGTCCTTTGATACATGTGAATCTTGTTTAAGTGGTAAGTTGACTAAGTCGCTCTTCATGAATGTCGGAGAAAGAGTGAAAGACCTACTAGGGCTCGTACATATAGATGTATGCGGTCTTTTCAAGACAATGTCAAGAAATTGAGGAAGGTACTTCGTTACATTTACTGACGATTTCAATAGATATGGTTGTGCTTATCTTATGCAACATAAGCATGAAACTTTTGAAAGGTTCAAAGAATACCAGAACGAAGTACAGAACCAGCTTGGTAAAAGATTAAGGCATTTCGATCATATCGATGTGGTGAATATCTAAGTCAGGAGTTCAACGCACATCTTAAGACGTGTGAGATCATATCCTAACTTACTACGCCATGAACACCATAGCTCAGTTGTGTGTTCGGGAGAAGAAATCAAACGCTGTTAGACATGGTTCGATCCATGATGTGTCGTACAAACTTGTCACACTCCTTTTGTAGTTTTGCTCTAGGCACTGTTGCCCGACTCGTGAATCTCGCTCCTACAAAGAGGGTAGATAAGACACCATATGAGATATGGCATGGGGAACGTTCAAAATTATCTTACCTTATGGTATGGGCATGCTATGCCTATGTTCCCAGTGAATCTTCGAACAAATTAGATCCTCGTAGAGATAAAAAAATTTGTCAGATATGCCCGAAAGGTTGGTTATTATTTCTACAACCCAACTGAAAATTGACTTTTTATTAAACGTAGAGGAACATTCTTAGAGGGTGAGTTCCTTGAATATGATGGAGGAAATAACCAGGTGTATCTCGAAGAAATTAGGACCAACCTGTAATCCAACCAGAGACCGGTGCCATAGTTCAACAGGACATGACTGAACCTGAACCCGAAAGGATTAAGGAACTGGTAGTAGCACAAGGCATCCATAGAAGTACTCGGGATCATCATGAACCAAATAGATAACTGGGAATTCATGAAATTCTGATAGTTGATGAGGAAGAGCCCATTAATTACAAAGCTGCGGCCTCAGACTCTAAATATGAGAAACGGCTAGAAGCCATGAGCGCCAAGATGCAACCATGTATGACAACCAAGTCTGGATTTGGTTGAACTTCCACCCAATGGTCGGGTTGTAGGAAGTAAATGGGTTTTCAAGTTGAAAACCGACATGGATGGCAACGTGCTAACCTATAAGGCTAGGCTAGTTGTGAAAGGGTATACTCAAACTTAAGGTGTTGATTATGAGGAAACTTTCTTGCCTGTAGCCATGCTTAAGTTGGTTAAGATTCTGCTTGCCCATAGCTGCATATTATGACTACAAGATACGGAAAAGGATGTCAAAACCACGTTGTAAATGGACATCTTGATGAAGACGTCTATATGAAACAACCTAAAGGTTTTAAAGATCCAAAGAACCCTAATAAGGTATGCAAGTTGAATAAATCAATTTATGGATTGAAACAAGCATCTCAAAGTTGGAATCTTCGTTTTGATCAGAAAATAAAGAGTTTGGTTTTATCAAGAACGAAGATGAGCCATGTGTTTACAAGAAGGAAAGTGGGAGCTCTGTCACATTTCTGATCCTATATGTGAATGACATATTACTCATTGGAAACAATATCCTATGCTTCATGACGTAAAATTATGGTTGCGAAAGTGTTTCTCAATGAAGAAACTTGGTGAAGCCAGCTTTATTCTAAAAATAAAGCTTCATAGAGATAGGTCGAGAAGGCTAATTAGACTAAGCCAAAGTACATACATCGACAAGGTATTACAACGCTCTCGATGCAAGATTCCATGAAAGGATCTCTGCCAATGGCACACGGGACCATACTGAATAAGTAACAATGTCCAAAGACAAACGAGTAGATAGCAGATCTGAAAAGAGTTCCATATACCTCTGCTTTTGGTTCCATAATGTATGATATGTTATGTATTAGACCAGACGTGTCATACGCTCTAAGTATGATAAGCAGATATCAGCAAAATCCTGGTGAGAGTCACTAGATTGTTGTGAAATACATCCTAGAGTACTTGAGAAGAACCAAGGACAGGTTTTTTATATATGGAGGGGTAGAAGAAGAACTTGGTGTAAGGCGTTACACTAATGCAAGTTTTCAGACTGACCGAATCTCGATCACAAAAGGGTATATCTTTACCTTGAACGGTGGACCCATAACTTTGAATAGTATCATGCAAGACATAATAGCGCATTCTACTACAGAATCGGAATACATAGAAGCATCTAAAGTTACTAAGGAAGCTGCTTGGATGAAGAAGTTCATTGCTGATCTCGGTGTTGTACCTAGCATACAAAATCCAATCGAGATATTTTGCGACAACATTGGTTCCATTGCTCAAGCAAAGGAACCAAGGTCACATTATAACACAGAGCATATTCTGTGAAAGTTCCATTAAATATGAGAAATTCTGGAACGTGGTGACATCATCACGAGTAAGATTCATACATATCAGAATATAGCAGATCCGTTTACTAAGCCTATGCCTCAAGTTAAACACGAGGAGCATGCTGACAAGATAAGGTATAGATTTGCTTGTCAGTGGACATGATTTGTATTTACTAATTTGGTGCATTCAAAAGTTTAAGACGTCCAGTTAATTTAAATTTAATGGTTAAATATTTTATAAACTAGTATCTCTGTTTTTTATTATTAGTACATTAAGAATCCATGAATACTTGTGTATCCTAAATGTTCTTAGTCAATCAGATACTTGGCAACGAAACTGAATGAAAGACTATTATGAATTATTGATTGGATTCATGAGATGAATGCTCGAAGGAGTTGAGGATCATATTCACAAATATTTATAAGTTGAATAATATCGGATGTAACTTGCTTTAAAATAATCTTCATGGATCCGAGTCATAAGATATTTTGAACGGGTATGATCAATTTATTCCTAAACCTGCGGTGCAAATTAGAGCAAAAAATCCTCAAAAGGTCATTCTTTGGTTTTATCTAAGTCTGTCCATAACAAGGAGTAATAAGGGTAATTTTGGGAGTGATCTGAGGCTCAATGGGAGCTATTTGCAGCCAAAGGTAGGGGTGTGCATTGGGACGGACCCGGCCCGACCCGGCATTTCCCGACCCGAGTCCCGACCCACGAATTGCCTAAAATCATTCCCGAGAACCGACCCATGAATTTAAAATCGGGTCGGGTAATTTAACGGGTTCACGGTTCAGTTTAATGGGACAGCCCAGTTGTCCCGAAATTTTATTAGCCCAAGTGCCCAACTAAAGGCCCAGTTCTGTTTGGGTTTTTTTCCGATTTTTTTTTTGTTTTTTAGCAGCCTCCCTTTATAATCTTAATTTTCCAGCAATCACAAACAAATTATTAAGAGGATATGCATCACAAACAAATTACCAATGCACCATAAAGTTTAAACCATCCAAAAACCATCCAAAAACAAAGTCTAAACCATCCAAAAAACAAGTCTAAACCATCCCAAAAACATGGAGCCATGATTAGGTTACTATAAATCGATTTAGTTTAGATGCTGAAAATCATATATAGCAGTAACAACAAACAAATTATAAATGTTAAAATAGATTAGGTGATATTCTGTGTTAATAGTCATTTTCATCATCAATTCAACCACAATATCACCTAATGTACATTTGTTTAAGCACAAGATCCATATATACTATGATTAACACAGAATGTTAAAATATGAGTTTAGACCATTAATGCTAAAATAGATTAGGTGATATTGTGGTTGAATTGTTGATGAAAATGTAGATTAGGTGATATTGTGGTTGAAATCACAATCCTCCCAAATCATGGATGATCCTGATCGTATACACAAGATCCATGTTTAAACACAATATCACCTAATCTACATCATGTTTAAACACAGATCTAAACACAAGCAGTATCTCCAAGTTTGACATGATGATCGTATATAGAAAAAAAATCGAACCATGATTAGGGTAAGTATCTAGATGATGAAAATCGAACCATACTAACCTCTTGTGGCTGCGATTTCGATTTGGAAGACATGATGATCTTTGATTTCGATTTGGAGTACTGGAATTCTCTTGTGGTTTACTGGACGTCTGGACGTAAAACCCTAAACACGTAAACTGAAGCGACGTTATTATCCGGATCGTATATATCACCTAGGAACTTGGAGATCTATTTTATTTAATTAACTATAAAAATTCGGGATTCGCGGGACAGTATCTATTTTCGTGGGCCGTACCTGTCCCGACCCGAGTCCCATGAATGTTAAAATCTAATACCCGAGTACCGACCCGCCAATTGAAATCCGAGACTGGACAATCCGGTTCGGTTCGGGTTGTCGGGATTCGCGGGACATTCCCGGTTTCTGCACACCCCTAGCCAAAGGAAATATGTTCTCTTATTAAGATAAGAGTTAAACATTCTAGCGCCATCGTTAAGTTTGAGCTAGTGAAAAAGCATGGATGTGCTCGAACTAAGAGTAGTTCGTTGGACTACTTTAAACTGGGAACGAGACTAGATATTTTTTAATGTTAAATGAGAATGATTACAATACATGTCTCATGTTTAACGAGTATTTGTAACAGAGGGATAAATGATACTGTTACGATAAGCTATAGTATTTGGTTGGTCAAAGGGTTGATCAACACAAAGATAAGTTGACGATGAAATCCGTCATGTTAAGTTTCCATGTACGTTTTAAATTTTTTAGTTCGTAACTTGTAACACAAGTGATGTGGCGGACGCATGTACAAGAGGTCAATTCATAATTGATCCCACCAGTGATCCAACCAACCCGAATAAATAGAAACAAAAGTAGTTGTGATTAAGCTAAACGAGACACGATGGTTCAGCGAACAGTCTCGCTAGATGACTATATCACGACTAGGGTTTTGGTTTCATAACTCTTATAACCAAAACCAAATAATAAACGAGAAATATAATCTACATACCTTTCTAGCAGGACAACATGAATACACGATGACCCGTGAAGACTCGATCGTGGCGGCAGTGGTGCCAGGTGGCCGGCAACGGCGGCATAGGGAGGAAGAGGGGAGGCTGAAAATTCTCTGGATCTCTCTCTCTTTGTTGTGACCAAAAAAGTCAAACAATCTGAATTGAATGATTTGATCCCTATTTATAGATAAGGCTAATTGGATAATTATGTCGCTAAATCAATTTGAATCAAACCATAATAACTAGATAACTTATTAATCAAGTTATTCAAAATTCTTATCAACGTAAGCTTCAAAACGTTTAACCCAACTATGATAATCTTCCAATTTCAGCAATTTGGGAACTTTCTAACTTGTTCCAATTTCATTATCATAATTCATCATTGTTTTCATTGTAGCTTGCATTGAATTTTGTATCATAGCAAACGCTTGAAAATCCGACATCTTGAAAGAGTTTGATTACTGTTCACCCAAACCAAAACGAACTCAAAGCTGATTAACCGAACAAAGCCGAACCGGATCCAAACTGAATTAAACTGAGCTGATCCAAAAAAGTTCCGAACTGAAATGAAATGAACCGAACCGAACTCAAACGAACGTATCTGAACCATGACTTCGTGTAAACGAACTGAAATCCGAACCGAAATGTATCCGAACTAAATCCAAACACAAGGAGTGTAATCGAACTCAATCCGAACTGGAAAAGGTATCCGAACTGGAAGCGAACAACCAAACGAACACACCCGAACCGCCACCTTGTTTGAAAGAAAGTATCTGAACCTAACCGAACCGTCACTTCGAAGCGGTTATTTTGACGAATGTTCAGATCTCACCCGAACTCAGACGAATTGAAACATTTTCGACTCATATATCATGATTTTCAGTGTTTTTGAACGAGATTTTCGGCGGTAACACAGATAAACTCAATGGAAATGATTTAGGAGAAAATTTTTCATAAAAACCACACTCGAGAGGATCAAACGAACACAAAAACGAGCAAATTTTTCAAAAACCCCACTTTTGACTTGAAAAACCGAAAAACACAGATTTCCAAACTGGTGGAATGAACCGAATGCTCTGATACCACTTGTAATTACGTGAGCGGTGGATCGTCTACTCGGTCGATATGAAATCTATGTTAAATGATGAACACGAGATGTAAATACAATATGAATTGTATTAGAACCCACTTAGAGATTACAAAGTAAAACACACACAGTAGATTAAACAAGAAGTGCTAAATCCTATACAAGTTGATCTATTTATAGACGTAACAAAGTGTGCGAACTGGGCATCACACGAACTGCCAGTTCGGGTCAGTTCGTGTAGACCCGGACTGTCAGTTCGGTCCAGTTCGTACTCAGGCAATCTTGTAGCTTGACTTGTACTTGATTCTTCACACGACATGTTCTGATACTTCACGCGATGAACATATTATGTACCAACAGAAGTTTCAATGTTAAATACTCATTTACGTTATTGAAATTTCTTTGCTACTTTTTTTTCATCAGTATTCTTATTTGTAGCCTTTGATAAAAACTAATGGTTAGTTGTACATATATTGGGTTGTGGCTTTACTTTTAAAAAGGCCCAATACACAATATCTTAGAACTAGGTCGTCGTCTTTATTTTTCTTTACTGGATACCTTCTCGAACAGAGTAGCGTCGACGACCACAAGCACAATATCTTAGAACTAGATCTAGGGTTCCGGCCAAAATCAAATTCAAACTGACGTGGTCGGCATGTGTGAGGAGTTCTCCGGCGAGGTCAGATCCACTAGCGAAGGCGGGGTAACACCTGTATACGATTCCAAGCAGCGCTAATGGGTGGAACAACCCGCATACATTTTCGAACAGCGCTAATGGTTCTGAGTAGATCTGGAACAGATCTAAAACGAAGATACGACAGAGGTTTTCGGGGTTGGGGTTTCTTCGATATAGTAACGGTGATGCTAGTTGGTTACGGGTTTTCTTCAACCTTGGGGGATTTCATGACGGAGATCATAGTTTATATATACTTTTAGAGAGAAGAATGGATTGAAGATGAATGGGGATCTGATGAAAATTTTGAATGAATAAAGGAAATGGAGAAGAACAGTAGGTTGTAGATGATGTACACTGACAAAGTCTGAGTAATAATAAAAAAAATGGATGATAACATTACTTTTCTACCCTTCTAGCATAAATGTCATAACTTTATGGGATATAAAATAAATAAAAAAAGATAGAATAAAGGTGAACCATAGGATGAAGATGATCAAGGGTTTAAAAGGGGGTTCCAAGGTTTCCACAACTCAACATGGGTTTCAAATTACTCTTTTCCTATATATATATATATATATATATATATATATATATATATATATATATATATATATATATTTATTTATTTATTTATTTATTTATGTATATGTATATATATATCACAACAAATTATTTATCACATAAATAATTTAACCCACATTTTATAAATAAAACGTCCATAATGTTTTATTTTGTTTATTATTATTAATCATGAAATATTAATTAAAATTAACAATCTTGATCGTTGCTCAAAGTGTAACCCTTTTGTATCGGACCTCGATAGTTACGTTAATATTATCTGACGATTGGACACTATAAACCAACACGTCATAACTTGCTAGGGGCAGTGAGACGCGACTAGGAATCCAACGTTGTCTATGTTGAAGAACCTTATCGACAAATCATCCAAGTGGGAGTTTGTTGGATTAAGGTGTTCGATCGTCAGATAATATCAACGTTACTATCGAGGTACAATGAAAAGGGTTACACTTTGGGCAACAAACAAGAATGTTAATTAATTTATTAATTAACTAATCATGATTAAATAGTATGCATTTGTTGCAGTGAACATTTTATCTAATTATAAACGTAAATGGAATTAATTATGTAAGATAATTAATTAATTGTGAAATATATATATATATATATATATATATATATATATATATTGATAGGGTAAGGATCCTGTGAAAACACATGTTTTTTTGTGAAAACGCGAAAACAAATATTAAAACCTACATAATTTTTTCATACGTTAATATTTTTTATAAGATTCGCACCAAAAGTCTTAGAATTATGTTATCTTTATTTCTGGAAAAAAATATTTAAAAAATTAACGTTTCATGTTTTTTTCGTGTGATGCACATGTGCATCATTATCATTAGTCTTGCACAAAGATGAATTATCATGCGAAAAAACAGTCCTTATGTTAAAAACATATTAAAAACACTATAACATATATGGTACTAATGATAATGCTACATAGTGCACATGTGCAACATACAATTAAAAAAGTTATAAAATGTTATTTTTTTCTTTAGATCTAAAGATAGCACAACTATAAGATTTAGGATACAATTTATTTTAAAAAATATTAATGTATACCACACGTATGAGGTTTTTTGGTGTGGTGCACATGTGCACCATTAAACAAAAATACAAAAAGAAAATAACATAAATATAAGACATATGGTGCGACTTAGAAAAAATATATATAACTCATGCTAAAGTTATGAGTTTTTTTTTTGATGCACATGTGAACCACACAAAAAAAAATGAAATGTTATTTTTTTTCTAAGTTTTTTTATAGAATTAAAGAGAACATAATTATAAGACTTTTGGTGTAAATTTTTAAAAAGAAATATTAACGTATGAAAAAAATTATAGATGTTTTAATATGTGTTTTTAGGTTTTCATAAAAAAATGATGTTTACGTATGATTATTCCCCTATATTGATATATGCATGCATATATATATATATATATATATATATATATATATGTATGTATATGTGTGTGTGTTAATAATTACATTGTTTGAATTATTTAAAAGGTTTAAATAAATTATCTAGCTCACTATATAAATATAATGTGCTTATTTAAATGATTTATTTAACTTATTTACCAAGATGATCAAATCTATAATTAGAGGATAAAACCTCAAATCCTAGTTGCTGGAATTCATAACAAACAAGAGAGAGGAGACCAAGAAAATTTGACCCCATCCCCCTTGAGCTGTCCGCCACCGTCTGCCAACCTAGAGCCGCCGGCGCCACCATTGCGTTGCGGCCTTTGGTTGTCATCTATCGTCGCTGATCGCTTCGGTTTGCCATCCACGCTGAAAAGGTATAAAATTGTTTTATTCTTTTCTGTTACTATTATGTTTCGGTTGGCAAGAGTTGAGAACCAAAACCCTAATCATGAATTAGTAATCTAGCGAGACTATTTGTTGAACCATCGTGTCCCAATCAGGTTAATCACAACTAGTTGTTTTGTTCATTCGGGTTATTTGGATCAGTGGTGGATCGGTTGATAACCGACCTCGTGTACACCCTTCCGCAACGTTACTTGTACGACAAGTCATGAATCTAGAAGATTTAAAAACGTGCACGGAAACCCAACAAATCCAAGCACTAATATCATCTTCACTATGTTCTCCTTGCTTGAGTTGAGTGAAACACTTCATTTTGTTAATCATTTTCGATCTTTATTAAGTCACCTACACTTTTGTTAAGTGTTGTGTAAAACCGCGAGAAAGCTCCTTGAACAACTTGTTTTCTTAAAGATTCATATTATGGTTTATGACGTGTTCTTGAAAATGTGTTGGCACAACTTGTCGTATGAATGTGAACAAAAACAAAAACAAAAAAACAAAAAAAAAAAAAACTTATTATTTTGAGTTAAACTAAAAAGATGCATGAAATATTAAGTATTTTGTTATACTTACAATACGTAGTAAAATAAACATGATGGAAACAAAGTGGTAATTTTGACTTATGAAAAGTCAATCTCTAGAAAAGTATGTATATTTTTATATAATATATATATATTTTTTTCATCGCGATACGCGGCATGATTTTAGATGAAAACATTGTCGTATGAACTAACTCGAAAAATAACTTGTAGATCTGAGAAAATGCTTCACATACAAATGTATTTATATTTATTTTTGTGAAATAAATATACTCTTATCAAAAACTAACACGTATCATCGACGGTTAACGGACTGACACTTTTGACAAGACTCGACTAGTCTAAGTGGGTGATTTAAACACTTGACCCATATTACTAGACCTTAGGGTGTCTTGTATGTTTTAGGGCACGGTTAATTCAAGACCGCATCTTATGGACTACTTTGCATACTACTCACTTACCAGGTGAGTCTCATCCCCTATTTTAACTAGTATTAAAATGTCTTGGGGAGAGGATACATGCTCATTTCTTTTGGACACAAGTACATTTGTCTTACATTTGTCTCAATTACTTATTACATGAGTTGACTTGTTATTTCAATTAAAGGCCCTTATCTTGAACCACTAATTATGGATATAAGTGTGGAAGTTGTAAATATACCTATTTAAGTTGACACCCGAGCCATGGTTAGTCGCTCTAACCATGACTAGATGTCAATGGGTCATAATTGTTAGAACTCTATACAATGTCTCGGAATAAGGCATTGGAATGGGGTAAATGACTGAGTTAAGGGTTTGGTTTCGAATGATCATGGTAATAATAATACATGTATGATATTATGGTAAAGCAATAGTCACTAAAAACTCGTGGTCCATAGAAAATTATTTTGCTTTACTACTAATAGGCTTATGAATTCACCAACTTTAAGTTGACTCGTTTTAGCATATTATTCTCAGGTCGTTATGATGCATTCATGGACTGACATGTAAAGACATCGTTGCACAAAGTCATGGTCATGCATACGAACTTTTGAGGATTTTCTCTGCGTAACTCAATGTTTTGTGTCATGCTTTGAAATCTCATTATCTGGAAATTGTGAAACTTTAAAACAATTACTTCTGCGTTGTAACCTTGATCTTTGAAAACTATATATATTTGATCACGTCTATTCTAAAAACACATTTAGATGTCGTTCAAAGTAATCAGTGACTATAATCCATGAATGTCACCTCATGCGTTAATCCGTTGTGATGGGGTGTGGCACGCTCGGGGAGATGCCATGAGTCGTCGCTATCGTCGGGGCTGAGGGTCTAGACCCATGGAGGTGTATGTTTGACAAAGGTTTTTTATAAGGAGTATAGGGAGTTTGTATTTGAGTTTTTATCTACTTTTTGTTTCACCCCGGCTCCATGCGATGGATCTAGAGATAAATTAAGACCCGATCACTCACCCGGCAGTGAAGTTTAGATTGGGCGTAATCAGTCATTCTATGACACTCGTGGATTGGGCTGTGCGTGTGGATTTTTATATTGTTCTAGAAACACTGGACCCATGGTTTTACGCTGACGAGGTGTTGTCGGAGTCGGCTCCGCTTGTGGCATGGTGGCCGACGGTTTATGATATGGTTGGTTGGGCGCCATGCATTGTAAGGAGTGTAAAGAGCCGGGAGCATGTGACCTTACATGATGTATTCTATTTGAGATCGATGCTTTCGTCCATCCAGGAGTATGAAGGTGGACTATTATATGATCGTTAAATTCTTCACACTTTACTAGAGGAATGTATGTCATTTTGTTTATTTATTTTGTCATTATATATTTTATATTTTATTTACTTATTGTTAGTTTTCAGCTTGACAACCCTATCACTTGGGGCTTACGTGATCGTCCTTGCTCGTAGTCAGGGGCTTTATACGGATGACATTTTGTCGAGGCATGCTGTCTTCCGCACCCCTACATATATTGTGTCACACCCCACCCGCACCATGTCACGTGCAGGGGAGGTGTTGGGGAAAACAGGTTGTCGTTATCAGAAACACAGAAACAACAGATAATTCATTAAACAAATATTTACACATTTACAAACAGTCTATTACGTATCGTGACATTAGATAACAAGGATAGGTTATTGTTGTAGCATCTAACAAAATACTAGATCGTTGGGCCGCAAAAGTCTTAAAATTCTTATCGATCTTGCTTGATTATGGTCCGTAGAGTCACCTACTTGGTAGATTCTACTGATTCCCTGTAAAATTTTGTAAATTAACTGTATCAACAACATGACGTTGTTGGTGAGCCGTACCCTGACCTGTTATTCAATTTTTTCACAGTGCTACTGGCCCCGGAATTTTCTTACATGAATTGACTAGAACACAACCAGTAAGATATATATATATATATATATATATATATATATATATATAGATTACGGGGTACAACACATGCACCAAATGATTCTAGCATATTTCACAATTCACACAATAGGCATTTTGGCGACCAGTAAAGCACAAAACTTTTGCACCTCAATATTTAATTGTGGCCATAAAATGTTACACAACAAAGTAGGGATATATATACGGAACTCACAGGGTAAGATGATGATTGTAGGATAGTAACTGCATGCAAGGTACCACGTCGTCAAAGATGCAACAATCCTATTAGAAAGCATATTCACATTTGTATTAATTTCCTATTTCACTGATTCATAAATAGTGTCTAGTCCAAGACAAGTCTTAACTACCCGAACTCAACCGGTTTAATCGCACCAAATCCCAAAAATCCTATGAGTTCAATATATATATATATATATATATATATATATATATATATATATATATATATATAGGGTGAGGATCCGTAGAAAACCAATTTTTTCTGGAAAACCTGGAAAACCCTTTCTTAACCATTGATTTTAATTCAATGGTTAAGATCAAATAAGGGCAAGATGGTAAATTTGGGGGCTTTAATGAAGGGCATAATAGACAAATGATATATTTATTAATAAATGTTTTAATCAATTTCTCTCTCCAATCTTCTATTTCCTAAAATCTCTCTCTCTCCTTTAATTTCAAATTTCAAACCAAATTTGTTTTAAAAAAAACCAAATTTATAAAAGAAAAAAAAATCATTGATCACCAGTTCATCACCAGAGTAACGATTTTTACACAGTTGTAACAAATTTAGAAATAGAAAAACTGAATTTACGAAAGGAAAAAAATGTTGATCAGCAGGTTCGTTAATAAATCGTAATACCAACATGTTACAACAATGTAATTTTCTACACATCTTCAGTTTTTGTAATAACAGAACAATCTGTTACAAAATTACAATACTGTAACATTTTCTATACATATTTTTGCTGGTCTGCTTTTTCAGATATGTAATACCAACATGTTACAACAATGTAATTTTCTACACATCTTCAGTTTTGTATACAGAACAATCTGTCAAAAACATTACAATACTGTAACGATTTTCTATACATATATTTGTTGGTCTGCTTTTTCAGATATGTAATACCAACATGTTACAATGATGTAATTTTCTACACATCTTCAGTTTTGTATACAGAACAATCTGTCAAAAACATTACAATACTGTAACGATTTTCTATACATATATTTACTGGTCTCCTTTTTCAGATATGTAGTACCAACAAATTACACTGTTGTAAACATACCAATCGTTGTTGTTGGCACTAGCTTTTTTCCATCCTTGACGTTGAAGTTCTTGAAACTTTTTCAGTTCCTCTATATTCGCCTTTTTCTATGGACATTTACGAGAGTCATGACCATTTACCATTTGAGAACAATACTTACACTTTCTTAACGGCTTTTTAATTACATCAATCGCTTTCTCACCGGGTCCCATTAGCTGCTTAGTTGTACCAGATCCTTTGTTCCTTATTCCTGGAGGTGGTTCAAGATCAACTTCTTATGGGTCGTTGATGGTGTTCAGTTCTTGAATAACAACACGTTTTTTATTGATACATGGTTCAACCGGTATTTCATTACTAGTTTCCCTTAATGTAAAAAAAACGAATGTTAAAATAAATTAAATGTGTTTACAAAAAATTAAAAGCATATATTTTCTTAAATAGAAAATACGTTACATTAATGTAACAACTGTGATCAGATGCACTATATATATGATAATATAAAAAGACAATCAAAACAAATAAAAACTATTTGCCCACATGTAACATTACATTGGTGTAAGATAAATTCATCAGGTATAAAACAAACATGTTTTGTTACATTTGTAATATAAATGCATTAGGGGAAAACAAAACATATAGATTTATTATTAACGAAAATGAATTAAAACAAATAAAAAAAATTATATTCATACTGAGGCTCATTTATAAAAATTAACTCAGAAACTATAGCCTGATAAAGACATATTATTATGCCAATGTAACAATGAAATTTAATAAAAAATTATAACCTGACAACGATATATTATTACATCGGTGTAAGAAATAATTAATTGAAAGAACAAACCTTCATGATGAATTCCAGGAATATCCGCATATTGAAAAACAGATAAATTGTTGCTCTTCACAGGCGTAGAAAGTGGAAGAATATTATCTTCATTAGCCATCACAATCGAAGAACAATGATTATCTTCGAAACTATGATTGAATGAATCACGAATAGGACTGGAGCATTCTAATCCAACAATTGTTTCGTGATCTAGATTAGAATCAGAAGAATTAGAATCCATTTTTTTGTCAACTTGGTTTTTTACTTCATGATCTTGATCTTGTATATCAATGGCGATAAAGGAGAAAAAGATGGACAAGCAGATGAAAGAAATGGAACTTTGGACGTGATTACAGATTAGAACGTGATTAGGGTTTAAGGAGATGAAAAACAACGTAAAGAAGATCCCTAAAAATCAGATCAATTAGTTAAATGAAATTAAAAAAAAAGTTTACTAAAAAAGAATATGGCAACTTACCATATTACCCTTTAAATAAAAGAAAAAAATAAAAGTAAAAGAAATTATGTGATTGGTTTAATAAGGTTTTCCAGGTTTTCCAATAGGAAGAGGGTTTTCCAATGATCCTCTTTCTATATATATATATATATATATATATATATATATATATATATATATATATATATATATATATATATATATATATATATATGAGAGAGAGAGAGAGAGAGAGAAAGGTTAAAATGAAAACTAGGTTGAGTTGTGAAAACTTGGAAAACTCCACCACAACCGTTGATCTAGTTGATCCAGTGAATGAGATTTTTTCTAACATTTTTCATTTAAATTGATTATTTATCTATTTGTTTTTTAGTGGAAAGGGTATTATGGTAATCTCCCTAAAAGCTGACTTTTGTACGTCTGCAAGAAAATCACATCATCCCATCAAGTCTTCTCTTTCTCTATTTCTCTTAAACTTCATCTCCCCCTTTTTTTCATTTCCCCCATTTTAAATTTTCAAATTTCCTCTGCAAGTCCAACACCATCTTAAAGTTGGCTTAAGTTCTCTAAATCTAAAACTAGAAGAGATTCATCATCACCTGCTCATCAATAACTAGACTCGCCGCCGTTCAGATCCGTCCTATCTGGCTGCTACATCATCCGCTTTTTTTAATCTTCTATCTTCTCATCTCAGATCGAAAAAAGGTGCGTTTGATCTCTGACTTTTTTGCCTTCATCGACGATGGTTGTCGGCGTCTTTGCTCGTCGCCGTAGCCAATAGGGCTATAGTGACCGCCGGTGCGCCGCCTTCGTCATGACGGCTAGCCAATATGGCTACTTATGTTACTTTCTATTGATTCTAGTTCAATTAAATTAGCTTCGGTTGAAGAAAACTATGTATCAATTCATGGTAAATCTCATGATATTTCATATTTTTAAGAAGATGATTAATAAGTTATTTTATTTTTACTTTTTAGTTTTTGGTGGTGTGTAGCTAATATCAATAATGAAAAAGCTGCAAGACATATTTTTTGGTTTATTTGATTATATTCTTATTTTTTATTTATCATTTTATTTATTAATTTTATATGTTTACTATATTACTTTAAAACTTTTAACTGTTATAAGATTTATTATTTTAGATTTATTATTTTATTTAACTTAGAGGTTACTATTTTATAAGATTCATTACTTTATTTAATTTATATATTATTATGTTATTTAACCTTCTGTTGTAATATTACATATTTTATCTACTTAAAATATATAATAATAATTATAAATAAAGTAATTAATTATTTTTTGTAAACATTTCATCTAATATATAGATTAATAGACTAGTATTACCAACATTACCCCATATATACAAAATACAACCAATGGTACCACTTCTAAAACATAATGTACAACCCAACAATGCACACAATGTACTACCTTTTATGCATGCTTTACAACCTCTAAAGCATTAAATTTCGTAGCTACAGTTGTCGTCTATAGTGCTTCCCTGATGCATGTTGATGTACAACCCATGAAGCAATATGTACAAGTCTATAACCTTTCACTCTTTTCATCAAAAGTCATGAAGCAGGTGAGTAGTTGAGCTCACACGCCATCGGCCATACCGCCTTTAGTCAAAAGCAGGTGAGAGGTGGTACGAGAGAAACGACACTCAGTCAATTGAGAATGGAGAGGTTTGGACCAGTTGAGCGACTGGATCTATCATCTGCTCTTCCAAATCCCGTCCCTCTGCATATCACCGTAACCTAATTAAATACATGTTTCTTTCAAACTTTTACTCTAATTCTTCTTCTCTCCCTGCATCACCAATCGTTTTCGTGGCGGCGACTTAACAATTCGTCGCCGGTTTATCTAGCGAGTAGCGTTACGCCTTTTCCTCACTGGTATGCTTCATATCCTGTTTCCCACTCGACAGAAATTTGCCACAGTTGCATTCTTCCATGCGATTTCAGTTGGTGACTACGGTTGTCCTTTTTGCGTGTAGACACTCAATATACTCATTTTGTTGTACATTTTTTTCTCTGTTGTATTGTTGTTTAATGCATGATTATTGGTGTTGTTACTTTACCCCTTGATGTGTATATACAGATTTTGTTTACCCAAGCAGAGCATGGGTGATTGCGGTAACCCTAGAATTGGGTAATCATATGAAACTGTAATTGAGGTATTCCGTATGTTCTTGCAGTACTTTAATTGTAAATCAATTAGGAAGTGTAAGCATCAAACACCTAAACTTAGAAAATTCCAATTGCATACATATAATTTTTTTAGGGTATTTAAACGTCATGTTTTTTTTATTTGATAATTTGCTTTATCATGCGTTGTATTTGCTTTGTAGGCCACATGTCATTCAAAAGGCAAGCCCTTTGAGGAGATCGATTATATCTAAAGGTCAAGTTACATCAAATATATTTCATTTGTGATCTTTAAATATTTCCATCTTCAGGTTGATTTTTTACCTTTTGGTAGCATGATTTTGTGGCAAGTACAGGCTGCCTTTGAAATGTTTGGATATGATGGCTTTGTTACATTAATGATTATTTAGTTATCGCAACTCGCAACCTTGGTTTTCTGATGATGAAGGCATTAGTTTTGATGCCCTTGCCCTTGGTCCAAAATTATTTATGAAAAACCAGCACTACGTTGTACCATCATTGTCGCACTACAACGCACAAGGGTGTGTATAGAGGGAGTGACATATGATATACGGTATATACCCGATTGATACTTTGTGACACAAGGTAATTTCCCTCTAACTTTTACTTAACTGGAATAAAATAAGTTGATAAACGTGACAGATAAAATATGTCGGGAATTGTAGGTAATCTAAGCATGTAGTGGAGAATGTAGCATATGCAAGAGCTTACAACACAGATCATCAGTCAATGTTGTTGCTTGAGGTAGCTTCCATGCTGGCTGAAACCAGTTTTTTCTTCTTTTGTTTATTTTCTTGAGGCACTTTTTTAGCCCTTGCATAAATGTGGCTTTATTCTTATTTGACATCATAAGGTGTGTTTTGGGTGAGACTACAGGTTAGCACTTATGATAGTGGACAGTGCAACTGCCCTTTATAGAACTGACTTCTCTGGTAGAGGAGAAGCAGCCCGTCAGATACATCTTGCAAAGTTCCCGAGGAGCCTTTAGAAGTTAGCAAATGAGGTAACTAAATATGTTTTAGAAGTGCATAATTGATTGATTGGACTGTCTTTTACAAAAGTAAATGGCCTCTAAACATTAGCTTTGTAATTCTACTGGTGTTGATTTTTTTTGGTTTGTTGATTAGTTTGGCAGAGCTGTGGTGGCTCAAGTAGGCATCAAGTATGGCTATCAATGAATATTCTTAAAAAAAATCTATTTAATTTAAGTCTATGATCCTATATAGTCGTATGTGGGGATAATCTTATTCCATATATGGGTTGAACAACTAAATTGATGGGATTTAGATTTTTTTTCTTCTATTAATTCAATTGATTTGTTGGTTGAAAATAGGCCATGTATTGTGAGGCTAAGGAACAAAGCATGGTGCATGGTAGGTGTTTATACTTCATCATCTTCTTAAGTCAATGTTCTTACATTATGTTACATTGTATAAATATTTAATTATTTTTATACAAGTGACACTTAACAAACAAATTTATACGATCTTATTTCAACATCGGAAATGATTTAAACCAAACTTCTAACAAAATACGAGGGGTCGAACCGACTGTATCGTTACCGACTTACCACCATTACGCAGGTTAGTTTCTTCGTGTTTGTTTCTTATAGTTATGGACAGTAGGGATTTGAAAGAAAACTGTGTTCTTTGTAGTGTTTGACCTGTGATGACTTGATTACTAATTGATTTATCTTATTTTGTAGATTTATTATGACTCAGTCAATGAATCGTTTGATGGGAGTTGGATCATGTCTAAGAACAAAGATTATTATGGTAAACGTGTGATCAAGGGTATTTTGCGCCAATTCTGTGTGAGTGGAGAGTGTTTGAAAAAATCACACATCATTTTCTCTTAACAAGATTGTATTACAAATCATTCCTTTGGCAACACGAAATCAGGTTAGTTCAGTTGATGATGAAGGGCATATAGATGATAATAACCCAATAACAAATTACATAGTCTTACATATTTAATATTTAAAAAGACGGATATTGTTTTTCTAACATGTATATATTAGTCAAATTATGTAAAATAGCTAGAGATTATTAAGTGACTAAAACATATAATTTCTCTTGACTAAAATTAATGCTGTTATAAAATAAAAAGTTGTTTAAATCGTGAGATGAATTTTCTGTCATGTTTTTTGTAATCATTTTTTCTTTACATCCCAATTTAACCTATTTTGTAGCCTCGGTTTTGCAATATTATTGATCTATAAAATAGTTGGAGCAACACGTATTAGCTAAATATATTGCTTGGAAAAGTAACCTCTATGTTGAGGTGTTTTCTTTTATCAGTTCTTCATGCTTATGGTCTATGTTATTCTATTGTTGTGTCTTATTTTACTATTTTAAGTGTTCTCTTTTATCAAACACCTTTGGGTTCTTTTACAAGTGATGTAGTGTTCTATTTTTGTTTCTTTAAGTTTTCTTGCAATAGAACTGCTCTGATATATCAACCACTTTTGGTTGATGTAGTTTTTCATTTTTGTGTCCTGATGTTTCCTATAGTAGGTTACCATAGAACTGCTATTATCTAATGTCTTTATTCAATTTATGTGATTGGTTATCAAATCTTTGAGTGTTTATAGTTTTATTATTTTCCTAATGTTCACTCCATTTTTATGAGTGAATTTATAACATTGTTTACAAGTCTCTACGAAGCACCTTTTATTGCAACCTTCGTGTTGTACCAGCTACATTTAACACTTAGAATAAGGCAATAACAGTTAGACTACTAATTAGTTTTGTTAGCGTACAAACAAAATTGTTGTAAGTGTTAAATAATATGCAAGTTGTTAGTAGTTTTCATTATAGAACTTTTGCATACAAACAGATAGTGATGTAGTTTAAAGAGAATATTTTCATACATTATAGACCCATGGGTCTGTAGATGTGTGGTAGTTTTCTTAATTTTAGTCATATATCATCTTTTATGTTACTAAATGTTTTCTTATGTATATAGCCAGTTATGCATAATGGGAATATTCTTTTGATTGGCTCGCCATTGCAGGCAACAAATGATAAATCAATTAAGAACTGTTCACCTAAAAGCAACAACAACACCAATACCAATTTAGGTGAGAATCTTGCACAAATGACTAACAAGGTAAGTGTAACTTTACTCAAATCACCTCTATACATGCAGCATCACACTTGCAGCTGCCATTGGCTAATAATAGTGTATCTTATGTGGGATATATTACCTGCAGGGACTGATAGCCCTGCTGATACAGAAACAGTGGATATACAGCAACAGCAGGAGGCTGCCATGGATGCCAGGCACACTATTACGTTGCACGGGGATAGTAAGGCAGCTACGACTTCCAGCCCGATGGCGGCAAGACACTCTGCACCTCACCAGCAAATAGTAGGGAGTGATATGGCTGACATGGCTGGGAGTAAGAAAAAACAAAAGGTGGAGCATTCTGATGTGTAGGGAAGGTAGTAAATGTGTTTTTGGTCTTTTGTTATCAAAA
The DNA here is from genome assembly GCA_039602395.1 of Deinandra increscens subsp. villosa. Taxonomy (NCBI): domain Eukaryota; kingdom Viridiplantae; phylum Streptophyta; class Magnoliopsida; order Asterales; family Asteraceae; genus Deinandra; species Deinandra increscens. The sequence continues at coordinate 19,452,488 of JBCNJP010000017.1, forward strand.
CAACTATTTTTGGGATGAAGCTTACTATGTAGGATAAATGTATGTGTAATCTAACTCTATGCTATCCTAGGACTATGTATTTATCTAAGTAGATGTGAATGGCCATCTCATGGTCTCCAAGTAGATGTAAAAGACCATATCAGGTTCTGACCGGGAACAACCTTTTGGTAATATATATGATGTTCCTCATCTTCATATTAATTGAGTCTCTAATTGTATACTACTTTGTTTATTAGCATGTTGGATGTTATCACAGGTTATTTAGGTGGGAAGTAGCAAACATACGTCACCTATGTTATAGCTTCCCTAACCGCACTTTTTAAACGGGTCGGCTCCGCGGCAACGCGCGGGTCGTCCTACTTGTAGAAAAACAAAGGACAACAACAAAACAAATGTATAAGGTCAAATAGAAAAAATAGTGTCGTTCAAAAAAATATAGAAAAAACTATTAAATAAAAGTACAAGCAGTTGTAGTTGTAGTCTAATATCCATGCAAATATACGAAAAATTTATTAATATTATGAACTAAACAGTTTTAAATGTTGAGGTATTATTTGCTTAATTGTTTTTATGAGATTCTTAGTATATTTATATTTAAGTTAATAAATCATTGGTAACGTGACGATTAGAATAAATCATGTAACATGTTAAGATGCAACATATGTAACATGTTAACGATGTTACATATGTATATTTACCTATGTAACATATGTAACATGTTAACGATGTTACATATGTACATTTATCTATGTAACATGTTAACGATGTTACATATATATATTTACCTATGTAACATATGTAACCTGTTAACGATGTTACGTATGTATATTTACCTATGTAACATATGTAACATGTTAACGATGTTATATATGTATATTTACCTACGTACTTATGGTACATGTGTAACGTTTTTACGTATATTAACTGATAAACTTTGTTTTCTTTGTAGGTGAAGGGATTTTGTGTCAAAAATGAAGATGATTATCAAGAACGGAAGCATAATTAACTTATATATTTTTTTGTTAGCTTTGTTATATTTTTTGATCATTTTTTAAAAATATTTTTAGTTCATATGGAACTAAAAATGTAACATATGGAACGTTTTTTTATTGTAATGGTTTCTTATAAATTAATAAAAAGTATTTGTTATTTTTTATACATATTCAGATGATTTTTACATATGTAACACGTCATGTTTTGGAATTGTAAAAGTAAGAGTGGAACTTAAAAAGTAGGATAAATAATAATAATAATTTGTGTCTACAAAATATATGAAATGAGATAAAAAACGTTGGAGAACTAGTAAAATATGAGAGAGATAAAAAAATGCATTGGAATTTGAAAAAGCAAGAAATAGAATGTTTGTTAGGAAAAAGACAAAAAATAATCTCATGCACCTTTTTCCAAAAAATGTAAAGTATTGCAATTGATAAAAATGCCCTTGGTTTTCATAGTTTGCATAGAGATTTGGTTTGCAATGTAACCATACCCTATATATTGTTGGAAATTTAATAACGATTCTGAATAATCGTTCTCGTAATTACAATTCAGAATATAAGCAATAAACAAAGATACAACATATAGAAACAATCAAACGTAATCGCCACTGAAATACGATCACGAACAGCAACAAGATAGTTCCTGCAAAACATAAGAAACACAGAAAAGAAAACGAGAAGGAACCGGGCTTGTGTTTGACACAATTCCCTTAAACAGATTCGACGTCTGTTCCCAGGGTACACCGGTTCAAACTGTGTGTACAGCCGGACGAGAAACTTGCCTGAAATACGGTCGGAATGAAACAGCAGCAGCACGAGATCGTAGCAGCAGAGAAGAACGGATGTGGTTTTTGTGTGTGTCTCCTATGAGCCAATTCACGTGTTTATATACGAAAACAAAACACTAGATTAATGACACATAATGTCACATTAATCCATGGTAATTAAGCTCATTAACCATTGTAATGAATGGTCAGTTTGGAATGCAAAGGGTTGGTTCAATGAACCAAAATTCGTTCTAGAATCTGCTAAAAAGAAAGCTCTCGAAAATTAGCAAAAACTGGTCACTTCTTGACCCCCGTTTCGGAGCTGCATTCGTGTCCGCAGGTCGCGCGGGCACGAGTTCAGAATTTCAACCCGAATTGCCATTTTTCGCACCCCCCCTGCGCGAGGGTATGAGCTAGAGTAAAACATAACACAAGTGATGTCAAAGCCTTTGAGGTTTATCCTTATAAACCAATTACCCTTTTGTTCCCACACCAATGTGGGATAGCTCATATTTTTCCAAACTTGAACAAAAATTCTTTTGAGATAAACATCTCATTCACACACATTTTCCAACAATCCCCCACATGAATGGAGATTGATCTCAGAAGTAACTTAATCCCGATCGAATTTCAACAGTTGAATCTTGCATACGATAGGTAGGTGTTACCCTTTGAACCTTCGCTCATGAAACACACTTAGTCTACTGGCTCTGAGTAGGCGATGATGCCTTTGAACTCGTCTGCCGTTTGTGTAGGCGACAATGTGCTTCACACAAGACTCTCCTTGACAATATCAAGTCCTCATAGTTATGTTCGTTATGGTCATGAACATTAGCCTGGTTCTGCGAGAGCTCTTAGGTATTGTGCCCCCTCTAATACCCTTCGAAGCGACCCCCACTTCTCTCTCACATAGGTGATTCACCACGTGTGGCTGCCTCAGCTGAATCATTAAAAGCCATAGGCTTAACCTCGTACTTGTCACTTTTAGGAATGGACTAGGAGATGTATCGATTCCAATTATGCATCCCCTTCTTAAAGTGCGTGGAGTTATCAATTCTTCCCCCCACAGTGACCTCACTAGTTCATACAATTAGGTTGTCCTATTGAACTCAGATCTTGGGATCTTCAGTCAACTGAGTTAGGTTTTCCTTCATATGAATTTTAATCTTTCAAGGGCTTCAGTCCCATTCCCATGGACGACTTCTGAACTACCTCTCTACTTAGGCCTTTTGTCAGCGGATCCGCAATATTATCCTTTGACTTCACATAGTCAACAGTGATAATTCCAGTAGAGATTAGTTGTCGTATCGTATTATGTCTACGTCTTATATGTATGTTTTTACCATTATACATTGTGCTATGAGCTCTGCCAATTGCCGATTGGCTATCACAATGTATACATATGGCCGTTGTCGGCTTAGGCCATCTTGGTATATCTTCCATAAACTGACGTAGCCATTCTCCCTCTTCACCAGCTTTATCTAAAGCGATGAATTCTGCTTCCATCGTGGATCTAGCAATAACCGTTTGTTTCGAAGATTTCCACGATATGGCTGCACCTCCAAGTGTGAATACATATCCACTCGTTGCTCTGGAATCCTTCGTACCCGATATCCAGTTTGCATCAAAGTGTCCTTCAATCACTGCAGGATATCTGGTGAAGTGCAGCGCGTAATCCCTTGTGTACCTTAGGTACCTAAGTAACCTAGTCACACATCTCCAATGAGTTGAACTTGGATTACTCGTGTACCTACTTAGCTTGCTTACAGCATATGCTAAGTCTGGTCTGGTACAACTCATCAAATACATCAAACTGCCAATAATTCTTGAATACTCTAATTGGTTAACAGGTTGTCCTCTGTTCTTAGCTAGATGTTGACTTGTGTCAATGGGAGTTCTAGCTACATTAGAGTCATTTGCATTGAACTTTTCAAGAATTTTATCCACATAGTGGGTTTGTCCTTAAGCAAGTCCACTTTGGGTTCGTGTGATTTTAACTCCCAAAATCACATCTGCTAAACCCATGTATTTCATATCAAATCTTGCTTTCAAGATGTTCTTTGTTAATTTTATCATTTTGTCATTACTTCCAGCAATGAGCATGTCATCAACGTATAGACACAAGATGACATAACCACCTGGTGTGTCTTTCACATACACACACTTATCACATTCATTGATCTTGAAACCAGAATCACGCATGGCATGATCAAACTTTTCATGCCATTGTTTTGGTGCTTGCTTTAGTCCATACAAGGATTTGACCAGTTTACACACTTTCTTTTCTTGTCCAGAGGCTCTAAAGCCCTCTGGTTGTTCCATGTAAATCTCTTCCTCTAGATTTCCATTTAAGAAAGCGGTTTTCACATCCATTTGGTGAACTTCCAAATTTCTAATGGCTGCAATGGCAAGTACCAACCTTATGGAGGTTATTCGAGTTACTGGTGAATATGTGTCAAAGTAATCTAGACCTTCCTTTTGTTTATATCCTTTTACCACCAGTCTTGCCTTGTACTTGTCTATGGAGCCATCAGGCTTCATCTTCCTCTTGAAGATCCAACGATGACCTAGTGGTTTGCATCCCGGAGGAAGATCCACTAGTTCCCATGTATGGTTTTGTAAAATAGAATCTATTTCACTTTTGATGGCCTCCCTCCATTGAGGTCCTTCTGAGGAAGTTACCGCTTCATGGTATGTTTTGGGTTCACTTTCTACCATGTACGTGTAGAAATCATGACCAAAAGACTTTTCAGTTCTAGCCCTCTTGCTTCGCCTAAGCTCAACATCTTCTTCCTCAGATTGCTCTTGTTCCTCCGGAACACGTTCTGGTTCTTCCGGAACACGTTCTAGTTCTTCCGGAGCACTTTCTAGTTCTTCCGGAACACGTTCTAGTTCTTCCGGAACTAGCTCATCATGAATACGTTCATCATCAGCCCCAAACGTATTTCCATATTCTTTTGTAATGCATGGAAATATATTTTCAAAGAATGAGGCATTCTTTGATTCCATTATCGTTCCTTTGCGAATATCGGGAATCTTGGATTCATGCACAAGGAAGCGATACGCGCTACTGTGATCTGGATATCTAATAAATATAAAGTCAACAGTTTTGGGTCCTATCTTTTGAGCCTTAGGTAGTGGGGCAACCACCTTAGCTAGGCACCCCCACACTTTGAGATATTCATAGGACGGTTTTCTTTTCCACCATAGCTCGTATGGGGTTTCATCTCTTTTCTTATGGGGTATCCTATTCAAAAGATAGTTTGCCGAAAGGATCGCATCCCCCCACAAGTTTTGGTTTACACCAGAACTCACTAACATGGCACTCACCATTTCTTTCAAGGTTCGATTTTTCCGTTCAGCAATCCCATTTGATTGGGGTGAATATGGTGCAGTGAACTCATGTCTAATTCCGTTTTGCAAACAGAATTCAGCAAATGGTGAGACATACTCACCACCTCTATCACTTCGTACAACCTTGATCTTCCTTTCAAGTTGATTCTCAACTTCAGTTTTATATGCAATGAAAGCTTCAATTGCCTCGTCTTTACTTTTGAGCAAGTAAACATAACAATACTTCGTGCAATCATCGATAAACGTGATGAAGTATTTAAATCCATTTCTAGTTGGAATGGATTTCAAATCACACACATCTGTGTGGATCATACTGAGAGGTTCAGTGTTTCGTTCAACCGGTTTGAATGATGATCTAGTTAATTTTGCTTCAACACACGTTTCACATTTATAGTTTGAGTCAATATCAAAAGTTGGTATGCAATTCAATTTAATCAAACGACGAATGGAATTAAAGTTAACATGACCAAGTCTACCATGCCACACATTAGAAGACTCAAGCAAATAATCAGAACTGGTACCAGTCTTATTCATAGCATTGTTAACAACCATTACATTCAGTTTGAACATACCATTGAGGGCATAGCCCTTTCCAACATACACACTATTCTTGGTCAACACGACCTTATCTGACTCAAACACCATTTTGAAACCAAACTTATTCAACAACCACCCAGACACAAGATTCTTACGAATCTCAGGAACATACAACACATTAGTCAACGTAAGCTCCTTTCCTGATGTCATTTTCAGGATAACATTTCCTTCACCTTTGACTTCAGCAGTGGCAGAGTTACCCATGAAGAGCTTCTCTCCATTAGTAACCTCCTTGATGGTGTTGAACAAGTTCTTGTCAGCACAAACATGGCGGGTGGCACCGGTGTCAACCCACCATTCCTTGGTATTCGAACCAACCAAGTTCACCTCAGAGATCATCATTGTGAGGTCAGAAATCATGGCAACAAGATTCTCATAATCATCAACCATATTGGCTTGACGAGAGACATCTTTCTTGGGTTGTCTACATTCATTTGCCCGATGACCTAGCTTGTCATAGTTGTAACATTTGCCATCAAATTTCTTCTTTCCAACCCCACCTTTGGGTTTAAGATTAAACCCTTTCCCCTTGTTCTTCTTCTCAGCCCGTCCTCTAATTTTGTTACCTTTGGAGGATTGGCCATATTCAACAATATTGGCCTTTGCTTGCTCGGGGACATCACTCTTCTTTTGAGCAAGTTTGTTGTCTTCTTCAATACGAAGACGAACCACAAGATCTTCAACGGTCATTTCCTTTCTCTTGTGTTTGAGATAGTTCTTGAAATCAACCTAGCTTGGTGGCAATTTCTCGATCATGGCAGCAACTTGGAACGTCTCGCTGAGTGACATTCCCTCCGCATGAATATCATGAAGAATGATTTGCAACTCTTGGATTTGACTCATAACAGTTTTTGAGTCAATCATTTTAAAATCCAAGAACTTGGCCACCACAAATTTCTTTGTGCCCGCATCTTCGGTTTTGTATTTCCGTTCCAAAGATTCCCATAGTTCCTTGGCCGTGTTTACTTTACAATAGACATTGTAAAGCGAGTCCGCCAAACCATTGAGCACATAGTTCTTACACAAGAACTCAGAATGCTTCCAAGCTTGAACCGCGCTCACAGATTGAGCATCCATTTCCCCTTCAGACACTTGGGGAGCGATTTCAGTCAAGAACCTCGCAAGGTTCAACGTTGTCAAATAAAACAGCATCTTCTGCTGCCAACGTTTGAAGTTCAGACCATTGAACTTTTCAGGTTTCTCAGCATGGCTTGCAACCGCGCCAGGCAGCGGTGCAACCATCATCGTGGTAACAGCAACAGCAGAAGTAAAAACTGCAGAGACCCCAGAGGTCGCGACACCAGAGGTCGGTAAAGGCTGAGACGAGTCCATTCTGAAATACGACCCACAGGAGAACAGTTAGAAATATTCGTACACAGAGTGTACACCAATCTGTTTAAGTTTGTTGGAAATTTAATAACGATTCTGAATAATCGTTCTCGTAATTACAATTCAGAATATAAGCAATAAACAAAGATACAACGTATAGAAACAATCAAACGTAATCGCCACTGAAATACGATCACGAACAGCAACAAGATAGTTCCTGCAAAACATAAGAAACACAGAAAAGAAAACGAGAAGGAACCGGGCTTGTGTTTGACACAATTCCCTTAAACAGATTCGACGTCTGTTCCCAGGGTACACCGGTTCAAACTGTGTGTACAGCCGGACGAGAAACTTGCCTGAAATACGGTCGGAATGAAACAGCAGCAGCACGAGATCGTAGCAGCAGAGAAGAACGGATGTGGTTTTTGTGTGTGTCTCCTATGAGCCAATTCACGTGTTTATATACGAAAACAAAACACTAGATTAATGACACATAATGTCACATTAATCCATGGTAATTAAGCTCATTAACCATTGTAATGAATGGTCAGTTTGGAATGCAAAGGGTTGGTTCAATGAACCAAAATTCGTTCTAGAATCTGCTAAAAAGAAAGTGCTCGAAAATTAGCAAAAACTGGTCACTTCTTGACCCCCGTTTCGGAGCTGCATTCGTGTCCGCAGGTCGCGCGGGCACGAGTTCAGAATTTCAACCCGAATTGCCATTTTTCGCACCCCCCCTGCGCGAGGGTATGAGCTAGAGTAAAACATGACACAAGTGATGTCAAAGCCTTTGAGGTTTATCCTTATAAACCAATTACCCTTTTGTTCCCACACCAATGTGGGATAGCTCATATTTTTCCAAACTTGAACAAAAATTCTTTTGAGATAAACATCTCATTCACACACATTTTCCAACATATATATATATAGGGGAAGGATCATGTGAAAACAAGATCTTATTACGAAAACGTGAAAACAACTTAAGTGGGGGGTAAATCTGGAAGTATACATTAATTATAAAATTAGAGAAGGAACTCATAACCCTTCTCTCTCCTTTACGTACGTGAACGTGAGCACTCAGAGTTGGAAATCCTCAAATTTCTTCCTCTCCTACGTTCATTCTGAGATCTTCAGTCGAATTCAATTATCATCGAATCGCTAATATCAAACGTACGAATCATTGATACGAATTTATTCTTCCTAATCATCATATTCACGATGACTCTTCCTCCAATTGCCATCAGGTAACGATATTAGGTTGTCTGGTAAGTTTTCGAATTCCAAATGTTCAAACCTCTATTTTCATTTTTTCCGTTTCATGTGTGTGTAATGTTTGATTTCACACATGAAATAGCCTTTAGAATACATCTAAATCACTACTAGAGTTCTTTATTGTCAATAATGCACACAAGGTGTTTGTTGAAATGCCAATGAGAAAAATAAGTATCTCGGTTATGTTTTCTTTTAACAATTTTGATGATTTTGTTCCTGTATTAGATGTCTGATCTTAAACATGGAAACATGGATCCAAATAAACGTTTCTACTCATACCAACGACGATGATGCACATGTGCAGTAATGTTTGCATACGTCCGATAATACCTCACCCGAACCACGACTTGTTATGACATTATTCGGTGAACAATATGGTAAACTTTTTATCTATAATTTTGTAAAATTTTCATACCAACAAAGAGGATGCACATGTGCAGTAATGTCCACATACGCCTGATAATACCTCACCTGAACCACAACTTGTTATGACATTACTCAGTGAACAGTATGTTACATTTTATACTATTTTTAACTGCCATTTAGCCATCTATCATCACACATTAACTTGTGTAATTTACTATTGCACATGTGCAATATTAACAGTTTCTATGTTTATAATCGTATTGCAGGTGACATATTACAAAAATGCATACCTTCGTAAGTCCATACACATGCTGGTTTTGGAATTTGATGATTGACCCGCCGATCTTTGAAGAACAAACGGGAATCTCTTATGGATGGTTACAGTTTGATTGAGCAAACTTGGTTGAGTGATAAGTATGTTATACGTGAAGATTGGGTTCCTGAATGATTAAGACTTATCGCGATGTGCTGTTTGATGAAGACTACATAAAACAATTTGGACTTTTGATTTTATTGCACATGTATACTATTGTGACGTTTTAAAACCTTTAAGTTGTTTCTTGAATGTATTGTGCCTATATATGTTAAAGTCACTAAACAATACGTACATTCGGTGATATATTGTGCCTAGATTTGTTAAAGTCACTAAACAATTCGTACACTTTATTTTATTGCACATGTGTATTAATCTTTCATAATTTGTTCAGACAACTTGTTTGACATATCCACTACCTTTGTCCGTATCTAACAAGTTGTAATTTAATTCGAATCCATATAGAGTTCATCGCAGATCTTGCATTTCGATTTTTAATATGTAGTGCACATGTGCACTAGTATGAAATTCATATTTAAGCTGAAATTCATATGTATTATATGCATGTCACTTGTATTTCACATGTGCATTAATGTGACATTCATATTTATACATAAGTTCATATGTATGTTGTGCATTACAACTTTAATACACATGTGCATTAAACGTATACTTAGAACACAAGTGGTACCCTCTTGTATATCTGTATCAACCACTTTAAATAAATAAATTGCAATCATTAATAACTATATAACTGTAAGTCAACATAAAACCATATGAACCCTCTTACAATCATATCATGATCATAACAAAACAAAAAAAACAAAAAAAAAACAAACAAATAATACTTTCGTGCATTGCCGCCCTACAGTTTACTACGTTCGCAAAAACGTTTTCCTGAGTCTTAAGCTTGCCAACATGAATGCTTTAGTTTCCACCAATGTTCCAACGCCTGCTTCAATTGCGAATAGGTCCTTTCTGCTTATCATACATTATACAATAACCATTATTTGTATCAACTAGGGTAAAATGCACATGTGTATTATAGATATTGTCACAATTTAATATTATTGCACATGTGCAGTAATTTTTAACAGTCTCGTTATTTGTATCAGTAATGTATTTTTAATCATATTTTAAGATTAATACACATGTGCACCTATCGTTACAACCCTATTATTTGTAATTTACGATCATTGCATATGTGTAATAATATTTCAAGATTATTGCACATGTACAATAATATTTAAAGATTGTTGCACATGCGCAATAATCTTAATAATTACACTATTTGTGTTATTACTGTATTTTTAAGTACATTTTAAGATTACTACACATGTGCACCTAAATTGACAACCACGTTATTTGTAATTGAAGATTATTGCACATGTGTAGTAATCTTGAGAGTTCCATTATTTTTTTATAATTAATGTAGTTTTAATCACTTTTTAAGATTACTGCACATGTGCACCTATATTTACAAGAATGGTAATATTAAAATATGGATATGTATCACGATACTTACGAGAATGAAGCCTCAACTTCCTATCCGGTTTGTGCTCTATCGATTTTACATCCTTCTTCACAACTTTAGGATCTGTGTTAGCGCAAACATGTCGCACTTGCGGTAAAAAAATCAAATTACAATAATACACATGGAACTGAAGATTATTGCACATGTGCAGTAATAACGCACATGAAACTGAAGATTATTACATATGTGCAATTATCTTAACAGTAACATTAGTTGTGTTAATTAAGTTAAAATACACACGTGTAGTATAGTTTTGATCACATTTTATGATTAATGCACATGTGTAATCATCTTAACATCACCTTTTTTTGTATCAGTTAAGTAAAAATGCATATTATTGCACATGTGCAATCATCTTATCAGTTAGGTAAAAATGCATATAATTGCACATGTGCAATTATCTTAACATCACCATTATTTGCAAAGATAATTGTCAAAATTGAATCTAATTAGGAACAATAATATTCACTATTACTAGGTATGTACCTTTATAAAAATGGATCTCAAATTAAAACAACGAGGTTATTTGAAGTTGAGTGTAGAAAATAAAAGTCAAAATTGAAGCTACTTAGAAACGAAATTAGATAATAAACTAGAACTACCTGTACTCCATATACGGATCGAAATTATCGCCGCTCCATCCCCGTGTTTTATCAGAAGCCATGAAGGAGAAAGTAATTAAGCTTAATATCATTTCCCAACACTTGAACCCTAACGGTCGCTCTCTCTATCTTCACTTCGCTTCGCGAGCTCCTGCCAATTGACGTTACCGACACTCTCGACCGCTTAATCTCACATCGCATTCCATTATCAACATTGTTTACCTTCAATCGACGCATGTCGTATTCTTCGGTAAAATCGATGGTTTGCATTCATGTGAGGGGGGTTCGAAACACTAAAATCGTCACCTGAATGTCCTCATTGGCTCCCAATTTCAATCGCGTGTGGTGATCTCCCGATCGTCGTTCTGTGGGGGTGTGTGGAATCTAGGGTTTTTCTTTTCTTAGCCTGAGATATATTAGATGGACTTTTAATGTTCCAAAAGTGCCCCTCCATGTATTTTAGATTCTAAAATCTTGAATTTACACTTTCAGCCCCTCCCCTTAAAAAAACAAGTTGTTTTCGTGTTTTCGTGTTTTCGCAATAAAACTTGTTTTCACAGGATCCTTACCCTATATATATATATATATATATAGGGTAAGGATCCTGTGAAAACAACTTTTATTGCGAAAACACGAAAACAAATATTAAAACCTCTAAAACTTTTTCATACGTTAATATTTTTTTTTTTGAAAATTGCACCAAAATCCTTAAAATTATGTTATCTTTAGTTCTGGAAAAAATTAAAAAAAAAAATTTAAAATTATTATTGCACCTGTGCAATATTTTTTTTATTATTATTGCACATATGCAATAATATTAAAACCTTTTATAACTTTTTCATATGTTAAAATTTTTTATAAAAACTTGCACTATAAATCTTATAATTCTGCTATTATTAATTTTCTGGAGAAAATTAATAAAAATTCGACGTTTTTTAAATTTTTTTATTATTGCACATGTGCAATAAAAAGTTATTATTGCACATGTGCAATAATATTAAAACCTCTATAACTTTTTCATACGTTAATATTTTTTATAAAAAATTGTACCATAGATCTTATAATTCTGTTATCTTTAATTTTTGAAAAAATTTTAAAAAAAATTAATGTTTTTTGTTAATATTGCACATGTGTAATATAATTAATACGTATTATTGCACATGTGCAATAATAAAAAAAAATCACGAAATTTTATATGTTTAATTTTTTTTCCCAGAATTAAAGGTGACATAATTTTAAGACTTTTGGTGCAAATTTTTTAAAAAATTATTAACGTATGAGGAAGTTATAGAGGTTTTAATATTTGTTTTCGTGTTTTCACAATAACATCTTGTTTTTATTTGATTCTTCCCCTATATATATATATATATATATATATATATATATATATATATATATATATATATATATATATTTATACAAAAAACAGTTTTCCCAATTCTTGATTCTTAAATATAACCACATAGGTCTAAGCCGGCGGTTATAACTGACTAATATTAAAATTATATATTTTGTCCAAAGTGAGTGTCGGGTATTATTCTGTTAATTTTCAGAGTCCCAATATTAACAGTTTGATTCATGTAGATGCTTTTGTCCATACCCAACATATTCAGAATTAATATTACTTGCTTCAGAGACTTGTACACCAAGTTTTGAGTTTTGTAATATTTCTATTATTACAAAATCTATATATATCTTCTTTTAATAATCCATTAACTTTTAAGATGACGCTCATTCTTACAAAACGGTTTTATTTGTGTACAAGATCATTATTATGATAATGATGTAACAAAACACGGTATACCTTCCGGTCGTTACGCGACTTGAGCCTTGTTAACCATAAAACGTGAAACATGTCCAATTTTAATAAGCGAGTAGTCCATTCCATGTAGAATTTCGCCACGAGTAATATTATGACATTAGTTTCCAGATTTGACCATGTCTGACCCTCGATAATCGTTGACCAGAATGTTTCGGGTTTGACCCGATTGACTTTCTTTGACACGACACCAAAATTAATGAATAAGTAGTCTATCCTGCTTAGAATTTCGCCACGAACAAGAATATGAGGTCGAATTACAGAGACTTCGTTTGACCATCCAAATCTGTTGACCAGAAGCGTTTACCGAGTCGACTCGGTTAACTCGGTACCGAGTTAACTCAAAACCATCCAAAAGTGTATCCAAACACCACTAAACCCATCCTATGCTCAAAATAACCAACCACCACCATCATTTTCGCAATCCCGGTGGCGGAGGCCATGGCCGCCGTCGATCGGCCTTCTACAGCCGTGAACCACCATCGCAACCTCATCGGCAGTCCAAGATCTATACATGCATGTGTGAATCGGGGTTAGAGAAGAGAATACATGTAATCCTAGTTAAAAAAATAAAAATAAAAATAAAATTTATAACTTAAAAGAATATAATAGGAAAGAGGGGGAACACCATTTGTCAAAGAGCGTGTGCCAAGAAGCACGAATTCTTCTTCATCGTCCTCGATCCAGATTCGGCTTGAATTCATTCTACCAAATTCCATTCCATTCCATTCCATTCCATTACTGATAGCTTCAATCGACTCCCTCTAATGGCGGATATTCCAAAAATCCACTCTTCACCTCCGCAATCCGTACTCCAACAAGATGATGAACCAATTTCATCTCAACAACAAACCCTAGACGATTCCGATACAAACTGCTCTACTCTCCTTGAAGACGACGATGATCTTGTCAACGTAGCTGATGCAGGCGTCCCCTACACCTTTGTTTTAGATCCGTTTTCTCCGCTCGATTCATCGTTCTTCGTCCCTCCATCTTCGTCTTCGTATCACCATCATCATAATAATCAGGTAAACTCGAATTCATGTTCCTGTTGCTCCTCCGAATCGGAATCAGAATCCGATTATCCGGATTCAACTGTTTATCCTGATTGTCTGTACGGCCGTGACGAAGAGTACGACCAGATGGATTTCATCACCGATTTGTTCGAATCACGTTCTGAAACTGATCATGTTTCCGGCCGTTTATCCAGCACCGGTGTAGGAATTAGCGTTTCTGAAGGCAGTGTGGTTGATGATCATGATGATGATTTTGTTTCCAATAATATCGAGGAGCTAGGGTTAGGGTTAGGGTACGAAGGAGGAGGAGGTGGTGGTGGTGGTTTAAGAGTTGCGAGAATCGAATCCGACTCCGATACAGAAGATTTAGGAGCTGATCAAAACGAAAACACAATCGAAACCACTGATTTGAATTCTGAACATATCTGGGATTGTCCATCTTTCGATACTGCTAGGGTTGATGATAGGGAGGGGTTGAGTTCAGTAATCGATCGGATCGAAGAGATATCTGTTTCATCAGATATATCATCAGAGGGAGATGCTGCAGTTGGGGTTTTGGAATGGGAGATTCTGTTGGCTGTTAATAATTTGGAAAGAAATCTTGATTTTGCAACAGATGGAGAAGAAGGATTTGTTTACACGCCTGAATTCGATACATTGATCGGCCAATTCGTGGAGACTGTTAGAGCTCTAAGAGGTAGTCCTCCAGCTGCTAAATCATTTATAGACAATCTTCCACTGGTGGCATTCAAAAAAGGGGATGCAAAAGATGATGATACTATAACCTGTGCGGTTTGTAAAGATGAAATTTCAGTGGAGGAACTTGTGGCGCAGCTTCCTTGTAAACATCATTACCATGGTGACTGCATTGTGCCATGGTTAAGTATCCGTAACACGTGCCCGGTTTGTCGGTTTGAGCTGCCTACAGATGATGTGGATTATGAAAGAAGCAAGAATAGGGTGGATGATGACGAGCTGCGAGTCGGGTATGGTCTTGATCTTTCACCTTGACACTGTTGTACAATCAATATATGATATTTGTAAATACTTTCATGTTGGTTTTGTTGTAGTGCAAATGAAACATTAGAATACATGGGTTTGAAAACATTCCAGCTGATATTTTCTTGTTAACAAAAAAAAGTCCAATGAACATATTTCTTAAAGGTGCTATTGTTTCTTCCATATGGTGATGGAAAATTGGAATTAAATAATCCAAGTTATTGGGTATTGGCGGATAATAATCCGAGTTTCAATATTGGCCTACAATAATCCCAATTATTTGGGTCTTGGAATTCATTGGGCCGCCGTTAATTTTCACTAACTCCGCTAGTACTTGCTGACGTGGCAGGTGATGTGGCATCATTTTTGCTGACGTGGCAGGTGATGTGGCATCATACTTGCTGATGTGGCATGTGCCACGTCAGCACACAACTAACGGAGTTAGTGAAAAATTAACGGCGGCCCAATGAATTCCAAGACCAAAATGATTGGGATTATTGTAGGCCAATATTGGAACTCGGATTATTATCCGCCAATACCCAATAACTTGGATTATTTAATTCCAAGTTATCTATGGTGATTGAAACTGAACATTTGCTACTGTGGGTTAACTTAATGACTAAGAAACCTCAACTTTTACCATAACGGTCGGTGCTTAACTGGGTACACGAAGTCGTGATTTTGTTTGGTCATGGACCATCTTCATCAATTTACTCATTGAGTAGCTAGTTTCATAAATGAGTTTTCCATTTGCAGAGATGGTCTGCCTGCTTTGAAATATCCTTTATTCTATTCCTTGCAGCTACAGATCGATTTAGGTTATGTTTTATCTTAAACGGGTCGGTTAGAAAGCTCAAGCTAAACAGGAAACACATAACAATCATGGAGAGATTGAGAGTGTGTGTTGTGTAATGAGATAGAAATCAGATGTCATTGGTTCAGTTTTGACTTTTTGGGTATCCATCTTTCCTCAGAATACTGAAGGAACTTTTTTAGCTCACATACAATTTGTTAACAAAAGAAGTCCAATGAACATATATCTTTAAAGGTTTGTTATGTTCTATTATTTTTTATGGATTATGATTGTTTTTAATCAAATTTATTAAATTCTCAAGTATTTATATCTATAAATACATAACATTTTATATTTATTATATTATATAGTATGAAAATTATATATAGTGTACTACAGAAAATGATTTAGTTATAAATAATTGTGTAAAAGTTGGATCCAAAAATCTCTAAAATAGAGTAATAAGACATCTAACCCAATCAACATCTATTTAAACATGTGAGATACTGAAAGGTGAATCAATCAATACAACTCATTGACTGTGTATCCACGATGAGCTGTGACGGATCCAAAAAAACTTTTTTATGTGGTCAGAAATTTTATCATGAGATCGAATATAGGTAACTGAACAGGTCTAAAGATATTGACAGAAATATCATGGCAATGAAGAAATTTATTATTTATTATTAGTAATATAGAGGTGTCCCTACTATATGTGATAATGTGAGTCTACAAATTGCTTGGACATCAAATATTAAGCTTTATGACCCTTGAACTTCTTAACCTACTCTGCTCTTGCTCTAAGGCTAAACGTAATGGTTGAGCCGCATAGCACGCCGTGCTGATGTGGTGGAGAAGTCTCGCGCGGCTAGATCACGCCAGTCAAGATAGGGCCGCACTTTTTGGTGCAACCAAGGCTTACCACCACCGCACCCCCTCCTTTCGTTTTTCTCTCCATCTCTCTATAACTTTTCAATATAATCTTACTAGTCTTTAAAACCCGTGCATCGCACGCTGAGGTTTAAAAAAATTTTTTAAAAAAAAACATAATAATATTGTAACCATAAATTGTAGTTGAAATCTTTATCAATTCTCTAGTTTTGTGTTGCAACCATAAATAGACTTATTTATTCAAAGCCCATAAATTTGTTTAGGGGGTTAGAATTTTTTGTGGTCGTTATCTAACGCTAGATAACAAATTTAAATGATTGTGCAATTGAAAGGAAATTATGAAGATAACAAATCTGGTAATTTTCTATTTGGAAGGCAATTTATTAAAGACCAAAATGTACAATTAGCAAGGTGCTGAAACAAATCCACAGCCAGAAGCAACCAACCAACAAAAACAGATTGAGGTCAATTAAAATTAAAATTTCTCTATATATCCAATTCCAATCCTTGGATACCCGATCTCTCCTTGACCAGAAATAAGCTTGAATTTTGATCACCTGCATAATGACTCCACGAATAAATCTGGTAATTAATAATAGAGTATTGTGAAGGTGGAGAACTTTATGAGAAAATGGAATCAAGGGTAGATACACTGAGAAGCCTGCTACACAAATTCTTAGTTATGTAACTAAAGTGTTTTAAAGATATATATGTCTTGCACCCAAACCTTTTTTATTAAACAAATTCAAAGTACCCAAACAAAGACCTTAGCCTAAGCCACGACATTTATTAAACTAAATCTTAATAAAACAGTCACTTGAAGCATACAATACAAATTACATTCTATATCTTCTACTAAAGACTTTCTATCCATTGAATTGTCTAATCACAACAAAAAAAATTAAGCATCAAGCAAGATCCTACGGATAAAACATTCATACAAAATGCATACAAAAAACAAACATCATAAATTCATAAAACAAACAGATTCAACATTCATACATATAAAGACAATAACTGACCTACACACCAGAAGAAGACCTTAAATCTATGAATAAACCAAATATAATCTGTGATTGAAACATAAAGATACAATCAATTACTTGTTGATTGTTAAGTCTTACCATACTAAATAGAAAACATCGGGTGCTATCATGTACAAAGAAGAACTTTTACTTGAAAGATAACATCATGAAATTCTTAGTTTGGCATATTGACCCATTACAACTGACCTATTATAACCATCCGTTTCAACGAACCTGTTTTTGTTGGTATTTCAACTTCAATACCCAAAATAGAAGACATTGGATGCTATCATGTATAAATACGAAGTTTAACTTGAAAAGTAACACCATGAAATTCTATAGATTATGCTTTATTTAAGATAAAAAAGAATGCTATGATAAAAAGGAAAAAAATTTTGTTATACAGAGGTTACTTCTTGCCTCTAATTATAGCAAAAATGACTCAAATTATGATCAACTCAAAAACATAACTGTTAATCAAGAAAGTAAAAACAGTTTCACAAATGTAAATAACTCACATAAACAATAACTAAAGTAGCCTAAACTTACATATTGGTATTCAAAATATATCAAAAATACCAATTACAAACTATATCTAGTAAACTTTATATGAATACTAATCTGGCATAGGACACATGTAGAAATTATTTGCCAACCCCTAATGTTTTATAAATAAGTTTTACAAATAGAACCAAAGGTATATTTTTATTAATTAAAAACACATAATAGTTAAATTGAAATATTATTAATAAAATAAAATCGATGAAGTAGCGGTGAACAATGTAGGCACAGGTGATACAACTTCTAAAACAAAAGGAATGAAAAAGAGGAAAAGATGGTTTCCATAGAACATATAACATGTGCCCCAGATGCTAAAAATGGTTATCTCAAGTCCATGATAATAAGGTTTAAAATTGCTACAAAATAGTAACAATTTATCAGGCATATGAATAACAATGTTGAACAATTTTCGGTAGCAAAACAACATTAAAAGTGCAACAAAACCACTGCGATTCAAGTTATTCAGCAGCTAAATAACAAAAGGTTTAAAAAACACAAAACAATAAATTAAGAATGCCAAGACAAACCAAAAGTGAAAACATAAAATCAAGAATGATTGGGTTAAAAAAGATGGCATCATAAATATAGTTTTAATTCATATGGAAATTTGGAATCGAGTTCCATTCATACCTCTTGACCGAAAGGGGATTTAATTTCTCAATTGCTTCCGTTCATGTGGAATATTTGTATCATCCAAGAGTGAAGAATAATCTCAATCACGTAGATGCGATTAATAACCCTATTATTACTTGATGATGCTCAAATCAAACAAAAAACATAATAATTGGAGGTGAAAAAGGTTGCGATTGAAATACCAGACAGTTACAAAGTTCGTCTTTTTCATATAAACCCTAATTTGATTGCAGCCGCCAACAAATATAAGAAAACCCATTTCGGGTTTGGCAAACTAACATCATAATCGATTCCGGAGATCTAAACCATACATGAAATTGAATTCAAGCAAGAACAGATTGTGTTGGTGATGAAACTCTGCCGCGACGGGGACGGTTTCAGGATGAGGACGGTGGAGATTAGCGAGGGAAGTGCGGCGACAATGGAGATTGAAGAGTAGAGAGGGAAGAGCGGCGTGAAGCATGAGTGGGAAAATGAGAGATTAGGCCTACAATTTTAACCGCGTTATTTAGTTTGGATCGGGTTACCACATCAATTTGAGGATCCGCGTGTTTTATATTTGTGGTGATTACTGAAATTACATTTGCCCTTAATTGGTGAAAAGTGAGGCATTGCGGTAACTCAGGGGATGGCTGTGGTGATGCCACCTCATCTGAAAATCTTTTTGTTTATTAGGATAGATGATATATAATCCTAGTAAAGCACTAAAATGGTTGTCACATGTCTTCATTTTAGAGGGTCTACATCATCACTGTCACATGTCAAACTCACAATCAATTACAAATTTAGTAAATCACCAATTAAGAATAATTACCAATTTTGTCAAACATAATATATTTCTATAATCAACAATTTGTCAAACATAATAAATTTATTTTAAGAAAACTAATCAACAATTTGTTATACATAATAAATTTCTTTAATTTATTAAATTATCATTAGATGTTTTAGAAGGATTTTACATCAATCATAATTTTAAAATATTTTAATCATTTTTTTGTTTGTATTTATTTAATATCATGAATCTAAATTCAGTCCGTGTAGTACACGGGTTACTAACCTAGTATTAATATAAAAAATGACAAGTAGTGTGGTGGAGATAGGAAGGGGTGAAAGTGAAAGGCGATGATGTGGGGTTGGGATAGGATAGGATGACCATTACAAATAGCCTAAGAGATGAAATGAAGATCTTGACAATCTATGATCATGTTCTTTGTTATTGATGAACCACAAAACCCCACCGTTAGTAGATTTGGTTTAATGATTCAACGTGGAATTGAGATAACAAATAGAAAAGTATTGGAATGAACAGAATATTATTGATTCGAGAATACACACAGTTAAGGTGAAATCCTAGATCTTAAAGATGGAAAATACAAGTTATGAAATGTCCTATTTATACTTATTCGTCGGAATCGCATCTTCATAAGCTGAGGAGATGCACTTGCGTCTTTGTACATCCGCAACTGCATCACTCTTTGTCGTACCCTCATATGTGACGCTAAACTCTTGGAAGTGTTATCCCAAAAGCACTTGCATGTCCACTCTTGACATATCCTCATCAGTTATATTGAACAATTTCAAGTAATTTACCAAAGCATTAGCAGTTTAATTGATCATTACAAAAACATACACCCTTTCGCAATTGAAATAATCTAAAATCAACCGAGATAACCAGGAATCTTAATTCGAAGAAAGATCATACTCATCACATAGGAAATAACCAGAAACTATATATATATTCCAGAGTATTTTATTAGAACAAATTTAAGAGCGTGAGTACATCCGATTCTCTTTTTTTGTCCGAGGGTATGTAAAAAACAAAATTAAATACAAAATTAATGGTATAATTAATTAAATAGATAGCCATGATGGTTGATGAAATGGTCCTTCTCGGTTCATTTGTTTGCTCCAGTTGCATCTTTGGCTGCATCCACCGCTCCCTGTGCACCTGCCTTCATCTGTTGTCCAGCCTGAATTTGTATAATTTTAACTTTTTTAGTCAACCAAAATTGGTTTTCTAACATCAAAATTGGTCACATCTGTTTTTTATCCTAAAAAATCATAAATTTAATAGACAAATCATTAGTATTAAATGAGAAACTGAGACCTGCTGCATAGAGTCCTGGGCAGATGAAGCAGCTTGGCTAGCTTGGTCCTTCAGCTGGCCAGCCTTCTCCTGACCACAACAAAATAAATACCAATGTTATATACTTATATACATCCACACACACAAATATATATATATATATATATATATATATATATATATATATATATACGTATATATATACACACACATGGCATTTAGTCAGAACCAGTTTTAAATAGAGAACTACAAGAACTGTAATATGTAGTTGTACATCATGCTTTGTTTATATAACAAGAGAGATAACATGAGTGGGATTGGCGATTATTACCATCAATACAAAAAGTAGAAATTGTTTATACACAATATATATAAAT
The DNA here is from genome assembly GCA_039602395.1 of Deinandra increscens subsp. villosa. NCBI lineage: Eukaryota > Viridiplantae > Streptophyta > Magnoliopsida > Asterales > Asteraceae > Deinandra > Deinandra increscens. The sequence continues at coordinate 19,473,823 of JBCNJP010000017.1, forward strand.
GATGAATATGAAAGTTTAAAGAATAGAGACCTCGACTTGGCCCTTGGCTTGGCCAGCTTGATACTCTGCGCTTTGAGTGTTGTTCATGGTTGTTTTGAGATTAATGTGCAGATACAAATGGAATGTTTCGATGAAAAGCTACAAGGAGGAGTTAAATTATATATAACTCATTTTCCATGAATTTGTGCAATTATTTGGGCATTTGAATAGGAAGACTTGTGAAGAGAGAGGTGGACAAGTTTACACTTGGTGTCATCTTATGTAATTGCTATTTTTATCGATTATGAATTGTCCCACGATGTTAAAGGTTTAACTGTTTGTACATTAATAGATGTTAAATTGGATGTTATCATATATGTATACAAGTAAGTATAACAGGTGGGACGTGCGGGTCAAATAACGAGTCAAAACATGTTTTACAATAGTATGAATTCGCTTCGAGTCAAAACTAGTTCAGACCAAAATGGGCTAGGGTTGAGATGGGCCTTTTTAATTGGGAAAATATGAAAACGGGTCAACCTCTGTGGAGCCTAACTACAGTGGGTACCGACACAGGCAGTTACACGCGACGTTTCCACAAACTGCTCACTTATGCCCGACTCGTCAAATGACAACAACATGCAACATCGTTTGCGTTCGTAGATAACGAGTCAAAACATGTTTTACAATAGTATGACTTCGCTTCGAGTCAAAATTAGTTTAGGACAAAATGGGCTCAGGTTAAAATGGGCCTTTCTAATGGGGAAAATATGAAAACGGGTTCACCCTCTGTCCCTCTCTGAAGTCTAACCATAGCGGGTGCTGACACAGCCTGTTACACACGATGTTTTCACAAACTGCTCACTTATGCCCAACTTGTCAAATGACAACATGCAACATCGATTTTGTTAGTGTAACGTAGCAACAGGTAGTAGAGACGTTCAGGTGGCGGTTTTGATTACCAAATCAACCTATTTGACAAAGAAAAGTTACTTAGATCAAACCAATTCTTGGAGATTGGATTATAATTGTCAAACGTATACACATCAAATTTTAAACAAACCCATAATTTTTATTGATGTTTGATAGAACAGAAGACCACAAACACAAACAGTAGGTCCAGCAGAAGCAGCTGGCCATAAAAAGGCAACAACATTATTACCAGCAAAACGAAAATACAAGTCTTGAATAGTAAAGCTTATTTTTCGGCAACTTTCTCATCTTCATACTCACTCCAACAGTCATTCAAGGTGGACCGAGGAGAGCCGCATCGGCTAGTGAATCTATAATATATCATCGAACCACCTTCACCCAGATCTTCAAAACTTGTTTCTTTGACTGCATATGCATCCAGATTCATATTGTTAAAACCATTCAGGTTGTTTCCATGTAAGGAAATGGAAAACTCGTTTGGCTGAAAGCAAGCCAAGACCTTTTCAACCAAAAGGGTAAGATCCAGGGAGGATTTCAGAGGGTAACCCACAGCTTCAAAGCTAGCATAACTGAATCCATCTTCAGGTGTTACATGAATAGTAGAAATGGCATCCCCTTCAATGGAATTCATCGAGTACCCACATGGGTCAAAGTCAAAATCACAAATTTCAGACTGGGGTAGAATCTTTCTAATACCAGAAATCTCAGTCATCGCAGCTGCAGAGCTCGACCGAGTCTTGAAAAACACCGATGCACTTTTCTTGTCCAAACCTGTCATGCACATCTCAAGAGTGTAAACTGGGTTATCATCCACTTGTGCTGAAGCAGAATAGACATGCCATTGTTGACTTTGGTCAACACCACCCATGACATAGGCTTTGCCACCCGATCCAAGCTTCCCAAAGTAACCATTAAGGATTGCCGCTTCTTCAGTAAAGCTACGGTGGGGAAACGGCTGTGCTCCAGGAAAGTTAAAGCTTCCACGAGTGTATCTTACAGATTTAACAGCAAGGGAAAGTTGGGAAGATAATTGAAGTATGGGTGGGATCGAAAAGAGTAGCTTTGTGGTTCCACATGTTTTGATGATGATCTTATAAGGGTATACAAAGAGACTAGATTCTGAAAGAACATAAGAGTCAAGTATGTCATTTGATAAACAAGACACAATGGTGCACTCAGCCGGTGTCAGAATTTCATCAAGTTGCATCTTAGTCAAGGATCGAAGGCCTCTTCCTTCGGGATCAGCAAAGAGGCCAGGTTCATAAAAGGATATTTCAAGCCTCTTTTCAAAGCCTTCAAAACCAATGGCGGATACTTGCATTGCCATCTTGCTTCAAAAATAAAAACTTGTTGCGAATGATGAAAAGTGAGTACGAGAAGAGAAGAGATGAAGTAAAGATTGGAGAAAGAGCAGAAAAAAAAATATTGAAACGATCGCTACTATCTAGGGGTTATGTAGCACGGATGAGAAAAACTCAAGATGGTTTGCGAGCACACTGCAAGAATGAAAGAAACACAAAATATGGTTAGTGGAGAAATTTTAATAAAAAAAATGTAAATAAATATAATATAAATATAATAAGGGAGAAACTGACGTTGGAGTAAGCAGCAGATTTGAATTTCTTAAGTCCACCGTTTGGTCGCACGTATTCAATTCCGTAACCGAGGGGAGCTTCGTAAAATAAAGATTTACTACTACTAGAGTTCGTGTCAGCTTCTGACTCCATTAGAACATTCAATTGTCCTGCAGATATTAAAATGAATAAGAGCCAATATAAATGTCTGGTAAGAATAATTTAACACAATTTCAATGAAAAAGTGCCAGAAAGGAAAAGGTGATCTCTGACATATATAATAACAGGTTTGCTACAATGATTGAGAAGGAAAATCCCATGACAGGCATGATTCATAACATTTGCAGATTCACTTCAGAATGAAAACAGCTGATGATAAGCTTGTAGCTAACAGTTTGTTATTAATAAAACTAAAGTTAACATCCGCATATGAGCTTACCTAATGATTAATTGTAAAGAAACTAGCATGAAACTTTGCACAGATTTGACATGGAAATGGCAAGGAAACGCTGGTATGAATGAAATAGCGGCGAAATTCGCCAGAATTTGCTTTGAAAAAAGTAAGTTCTTTTATTATGAAAACAAGAGTTGGACCCTTCAAGTTGTCACAGAAGAAAACATTGATTTTTTGAAAGAAAATGATAGTTTTCTTGCTGTATGGAAAAAGAACAACAATGGCAACCGCTCCTAGGAGGATAAATGAGTTTTTAAAGAGAAAGCAAATTCTTTTAAGAAAAAAGCAAGTTTTTTTCTACAAGAAATTTAATATTGGACAAGAAAGTGAGTTTTTTTGATGAAAAACTGAGTTTTCTGGATATAAAACTGAGTTTTCTTAGTATAAAAAAATCTAGCAGCAACCTCTTTATCCAACTACAAAGAGGTAAAATTTACCCTCACAATCACATCCTCTCCGGACCCTACTATTTGAGTAAGATTTTAGATTCGTATGAGTTCTTATATTGGTATGCTTGTTTTGTAACTTGAATTCCACAAACATCTTAACAGTTTTGCATCTTATCAAGAAGAGAAATCATATATGATATTTGCAGATTCATATTCTTCATCTCATATCTATCAGAAACTCATAACATTCTTAAGTGCCTACAAATCTAAACAGCACAAAACCATCATTAGTAAAAACCAAGAATAAACCCTAGCTTTGTTTTTGTTTCTAGAGTGTTTTAATCATTCAACAAAACGCAAATACGATCAAATTATCCTTCTCATATGTAAATTTGGGAGGTAATCAACATGAACAAGTGCAAAACACACAATAAACAGAGCAAAAAGTCGATCAATAACACATCACAACGAGAATTGCAATCAATCATAGAGTTCATAAAAAAACATGAAATGTATAACACTCACAGGTCAAAAACGAACTACGAATAGAGAATCCGCGAATCAAAACCTGAAATTAAATATTACAGAAAAAAGCTCTTGATCAATCAACAACATATAATGATGAAAAGTAGATCATGATCGATGAATCGAACAACATACCTATTAGCTGCGAGTGAAATCAAGAGAAGGTAATGCAAGCGACGAAAATCGAACCTAAAACCCTAGAAATTGGATTTATCGGCGGATCGAACTTAGAAGAACAAGCAGTTGATTTGGGTGGAAGATGAGAGAAATTAGGGATTTGAGAATTTGTGTGGTGATAAAATTAGGCGAAAGGGGAATATATACTGGTGGGTGAGAGATACCCGTATTGCCGCGTATGAAATGACCACCGTAACCTCCACGTAAAGTGGTTACCCAAACCCAATCCCAATCCCAATCGGATCTTATATTCGGGTATGGGTTGAGATTACTCAAATCCATCATAAACCCGACCATTTACCATCCCTAGTGTCGGTCATCCTTCTTCGTTGTTCTTGAAATTCGTTGTTCTCGAAAGCGGAAAGCCGCAGATGGTATTTTTGAATCTTGCTCTTCTTGTTTTTAAAGAGACGGTCTGGTGATAAAATTATTGTGTACTCGTATTTAAAAGGTTATGAGTTTAAATTCTGTAAATTATATGTGATTGTAATTTTCCTCTTTAAAAAAATCAGGTATTATTGTTGTAAGAAATTAAGATTCACTTTCCTTTGACCCGTCGATGATAAGATCAAGGGTGTTTTCAGATTCACTTTAGGATGTTGTGATGATGAATGTGAAGGTGTTCGAGTAGATGGAGCAGCCGCCATTGAGACTATCTGTATCTTGGCTTTATGGCATGTTAGACCATCCATATCTCTTAACGTTTTTAAAAGACTTCACATGTGACACGTTACGATTTTTATAAATCCTTAAAAAACCTACATTTCATCTCCACCACAACTCGTATATAGGATGTGTCCCACGACTCGTTTGAAAACAAACGATTTGTACAAGTGACCTGTACAAGTGTGTAATAAGATGGGTCGTATCATCATATGATTTGACTAATGTAAAAGACGTAATGTTATTTGAAAGATGCTTATATACGGGTCGTATCACTCGATATGAATCTTATACTCGTGACAATTGTATGTGGTCCAGAGAAAGAGATCTAAAACATAAATTCCCTAAGAAAATAAAGAGTTTCGAATCTTATTCCCACCTAGCTTTGTACTATCAAACATTTTGAACCTTACACGTGTTTGTGGAATTGATGCATTCTAACACACCATATTTTGTCATTATCCGTCGCCAAATGTGATTCACAAGCTTTACTAGTTATCATACTCTTCAATCCAGATACATCGAATTTGACATAAATTATTATTGTATCCAATATACATTAAAAAAATTCTTTCAGTTTTGATACTTATGTTTAAATATATTTGGTCGCAAAGAATGTTAGATCGGATCATGAATGAGGTTTTTAGAATTAGATTAGAGGTCACTAGCATCTCATAAAAAATTAGAGAGAGGACAGTGAGATTCAGGCATGTGCGGTGAAAGCAGCTTTCAGCGCCGGTAAGAAATATGGAGATTATCACGGTTATGAGAAAGAGGAGTAGAGGTGGACCGAGATACACCTTGGAATCGACGATCTGACAAGATTTGATAGACTTGCATCTAGAGGTGTACAAACCGGGTTTTTTTACAAACCGGTTTGGGTTGTGAACCGAACCCGGTTTGGTCAACTCTGGTCAAAACCAATTTTGCCAAAACCGGTTCGGTTTACAAACCGGTTTGAAGCAACAAAACATCAACCCTATAGATGCAAGTTGCATCTATGATCTATCTGATGAGAGTTCAAAGACATGATTAAAGTTAGAGATTTCTAGGGTGTTTTAGGAGCTAGTCTTACGGTGGTCCTCGTTAGGGACTCGTGGTTCGGATTGATGCTATAGACTTTACATGTCGATTTTTAGAATTGGATGGGTAGTACTAGGTGTATCTTTGATACATAGCTTCTTTAGCTTTAGGGTTTTGTTTTTTTTTTTTTTTTTTTTTGTTACTTTTACTTGCCAGTTGCATATCCTCTGTTTTTTTATCCAACCCTGTGTTTATGGTTTCCACTAGGTATTTTATCTATTTAGATTCCTTTTTCTTACCATCCTACTTGTTATGGATTTTACATTTTTATGGTGGTTGATGTGGAAACAGAAGCACCTTTTTTTTATACATAGTTCACTAGATAAAACATCTAATCTGTTAAAATAGAATTAAAAGTTATACAGTTACTTAAAAAGAAAATCTTGCACTAAAGTTTATAATGAATGTTATAAACTTGTATTTCGATCTTATTGTAACTCCTTGTTTCAATTGGTCCTTCGAAATTGGTCCTTCGACTGATTAACTTTCTTTAAATAATACAAATGACTCTAAATCAAACATTAACCAGAGAGTTATCTTTGGTGGTAATAAATTAATAAAGAAAAAGAGATCTCAAGATCCTCATTTCTTCGATATTTAAAACGTTACTGTTTCATATCACTCAAGCAACTATAAGACATTCATCACATCTCTTTTTTAAGAACCGTAACCTTTAGATTTTCTAGGATAAATACATTACAAACTGCACTTTATATGCATCATTTGAGTCAGTCAGTCATTCATCTGAAGAGACCACAATATATACACACACACAACTAGGTCTAGATGAATGAAGCCACAATAAGATATGATGAACATGTATGTGTCATGTGTGTATAAAAGAATCCTATACTATGTTTACACAATCATACAAATCATCATTTTAGGCTACACTAAACTAAACACTCCTAACCAATCAAAACCTAATGCCTACAGTTTCTCTTCTCCCAGTAACCTACAACCACCGCAGTCGGTTTTTTTCTTTTTTTTTAGAAAAAAAGAAACAGTTAATTGCAGGAAAGGATGCAGGATTATATATAACACGAATGGAATTAGGGTGAGCAACCTGTGGGCCAACCTGATGAGACAACCCGGTCGATGAACACCCATAAATGGAATATATCAACCTCATTTTTTTGCCTTGGTTTTCTTGGCAACCGGGGCTTTCTTTTTATTACCCTTCTTTGCTGCCGGCTTCTTCACTGCTGTTTTCCCCTTCTTTTTTGCTGCTTCCTGAAACCATACACAAAATTGAATATTAGCTTACATTTTGAATATTAGCTTACATGTTTATGTTACAGCCCTAGTAAAATTAAAATTAAAAATAGACGTACGGATTTTCCTTTGCTTTTCCCATTGGTTTGCGGCTCACCACCCTCATTTTCATCCGTCTGACGGGGAGCATGCTTGTCACCTTCATCTTCGGATTCAAATGAGAATCCTTCCAGAGTTCCTACTCATGCAACCAAAAAGTAAGTAAGGGCATGAAAAATGCAAGCCAGAACATCGAAAACAAAACCTAACCTTCAACCATGGTTTCAGCTTCATAAACATTTGATTGTGCCTTCAGCTGAATGAAGTCATTCATTATTGCCTCTATCTGTTATGCAGCAGAATATAGATATTTGGTCAGTTTAATCTTTCCTTTTCAACCTTGAAGCCAAATATCCTCCTCATGGGCTACAAGGAGAATATAAATCATACCTTTGCTTCTGATTGGCCAAAGCTAACCTGAAAAAGAAGAATGATATGTAAGAGATGTGTCTGTCAATCTGTCATATGATCCAAGATTACACAAATATGCAGGTACTTACAACACACAAAGTACTTGAAGGCATTATTGTTGTCTTGTAGATAGTTCCTGAAACAAACAAAAGAGGAAGATAAGAAATGATACGACAATACCAAAGATCGACTGCAAAAAATATATATGCATACCCTTTAAATCCAAAAGCATATCTTGATTTCCAGATGGGGATTCTGAAATAACCACCCTACCAACAGAACCCAAATCACCACTTAGATCAATAGAGTCACCTTCGCACTCCACAAGCACCTGCAAGTTTAAATATCCATAGGCTATCTCAGTGCCAAACAAGTTAAAAACAGACTCCAGAGAAATATTTGAAAAAACACGCAACAATTGTTGATCCAAGTTTCTAGTACCATCTACACTTATAAAATTAATCCCTATCCACCTCACAAAAATAGCTACTCTTAATCGAAACCCAATTTCTCTCTTGAACTTCATTTAAATGTGGTGTTGGAACCCTTGGGCCACACATATCATTATGTAACCCTTATAAATTAAAATGCTGGACTCAATTTTTAGCTGCTTATCAATGACTTGCCAAGAATGATAAGTAGCCAAAAATTTGAGTCGGGCGTTTTAATTTATAAGGGTTACAAAATATTATTGACTAATGTAATAACCAGATCAGACTCACCTTTGAACGTTGGACTTTATCAGCAAGCACCAAAGGCAACCTTGAAGATGACATCTGCAATTTCAAGTATATACTGTAATCAACTGAGAAAGAAAATCAATCATATCAGAATCAATGGAGAACTTGTATTATAAATTACATAAGATCCGGTTTGCTTCCCATCTGTTGTTTCTTTTTCTAAAACCTTTTGATCATCATCATCATCATTCTCTGTAGCAATGTGAACAAACAAGCAGCTTAAGAATCAAACTCAACTGCGACAAGCTTCTACGTGAGAAAGCTTAGTATAAAGCAGAGGGATAGATGGAATCACGCCTCTCATTTTTATCTGAAACTCGTGATAATATCTTCTTACGAACGTAGTCAATCTATGTATCTACCTTGTTCTGTCATAATATTCCCTTTTGTTTCTGCAGGTACCGTATCTTCCAACTTTAGCCTCTTCTTAGAAGACTCCAATTTTGAAGCTCTTTTAAGTGAAGTTTCTTCAACAGTGTCTAAAACATCATCATCTTCCACCTTTAGATGTTCACCTTCAGACAACTCGTGCTCTGAATCAGATTCCAATTTCCAATCTGAACTTTTATGTTCCTGATCACATAAATTAGAAAGTAAGACTAACTATAGCAAGTCAATTTACACGAATAAAAACTCTCCTGGAGATATAACTTCATAGCAGGCAGTAAATTCAAAGAAACTACAGGAGAGGTGAAAGTAGATATCCTAAACTAAAGATAGCAAGAATTATCACAAACAGTGAAAAAAAAAACTTAGCGTTCAACTAGCTTTTCATATTGCTCCAAAATACAAGCTTGGTAAGTTAACAAGTATCATTCTAAGGCTGAAAATCTTAATGTCCTCTTCCTAACCCCTTAGAGGGAGGAAGTAAGATCGCCAAGTAAGCTTTTGGTAATACAACCTGGTTGCTAATCTAATCATGTTAGCAAATCAGTTGAGGAAGATTACCACAGCTATGCACTATTGAAATGGAGATCAGTATCTCAGCTGTCAAGATAAAATAACCACATAATAAGATAACTAATAAACAACAGGAGAATGTGTGTTCATAGTTTCTCACTTGAGCCTTAGTAGTCTTCGGAGACTTCCCCTTTGTAACTTTCTGAACTCCCTTGTTATCTGCATAGTGTCAACAATAAATAACAAAATTTAAGAAAAGAATATACATCACCCCCATATTAGTTGGAAAGAAAATAAGACATAAGTACTTCACAAGTTTTTATAACCTTTCTTCAAAGATTCATGTAAAATGTTCTGTTAGATAAGAGCAACACTCACCTTCAGTTTCACCAAGCCTGTTCCTCTTCGTATTAGGTTTTTTACTCGGTTCTGGTGCTTTCCTGATCACAGAGCTTATGGGAAGTTCATCATCATTCTCATCCTCACTTACACCCCGAAGAGATTCAGAGCTCGAGGATAATGTAAAAATCGCTGGTCCCTGTCAGATATAATTATATAAATAGCCATTTGAAAAGGCATGAAGTCAATATGAACAACTATGTATATAGCCATGATTATCATAATTCATAACATTTCTGGTGTATAAATTATCAAACATTTCAGCATTTAGTCACTCAGATCAACAGCTAGCTAGTACACTAGTTAGCTACAAGCATTATTCAACTTTTAATCACCGCTAACAGCTATGATACGATTCAATTGCTACCTGTTTATAAGAAACTGTAAAAATAACTAGGTGTTGAGCACTTGAGCACAGATTCTTATGATACAGATATCACATTTTCAAATCGATGACAGCAATTCACAAAACATAATACATGAAGTGAAAATTCGGTTTGCTATTTGGATGATTTCTGAATATATAATGATGATTCGTACTTGTGTGAAAGTGTTATAATTACGAAGGTAAACTGAAACCTGGACATTGCGAAGCCAGTCTGGAGAATATTCTCGAGACGAGGTGCTCATGGTGAAGGTAGATTGCAGCAAAACCCTAACCTCGCTCCCCGATTCCCTGTGTAAGCCCTAAAAACAAGACCTGTCAAACAGTGAAGAACCGGCCATAAGATATCTCACTCTCGTGTTTATTGATTAAAATGAAACTTGATTTTGTTCCTTGTGATTGGTGTTTATTGCTAAAGTATATTGTAAATAAAAATAAAATGAAAATATAAAAGATATCTAATAGCGTTAAAATTAAAATTAAAATTTAAAGTCAAACGATTTAATGATCAAACATACGATCGATTTTAAGGTTATGTTAAACGGCTATGGTTATTAAATAAGCAACCCGATGCTAATTATATTATACAAGCTTGATTTATCGAATCTCAAGTTCAGGAGTGGGAGAGAGGGAGAGATGAAGCAAATGTAGTGTCCTCGTTGGTTTTTGTGATGTCAGTGTCCTAAGTGTTAGTACATGATTGGCTAACAGTTTGAGATATAAATTTTTTATTGGGTAGAAAAGTTACACTACCACAACTCACAATAAAAACTTACAAATTATATATATATATATATATATATATATATATATATATATATATAATTATATCTATATAATATAATTTAGTAAGTTGAGTACAACATATTTAAGCTTTGTGTATGTACAAGTTTGGATAGCATGACAATTTTTAGCATATGTTGTCTGCTTGTCCTGTCATTCATCTTGTCCACGTTTTTGCGTGTACAACCGGCTCCCACGTTTTGTTTTTGTCAATGTACGCCTCCTTTTGGCCACTGATTTCGCTCTCTTTGCCACAAGCTTCTTCCCCCTTTTCTATTCCCTCAAACGGAAGCGATTGTCATCACCGGAAACTAAAGTTCTCATACGACCAAATTTAATGGAAGGTGTTCATAATTTCTCATGTCTTCCTATTCTCACCATTGTATTCTTCCTTCCTTTCAATTTTTGTGTGATTTGGCTACCATTACCAGAACACTACGATATTGGGTTATTTTGTACTAAGTTTTGGTGGGCATTGGTGTCAGTGTCAAAGGCTAGAGACTAAAAAAAAAGCACCACCGACGTAAAGTCCTTCCTTTAATTTAGATTGATTTTTTTTGGCGTCTTTGGTACATGTTTCTGGTAGTTTTTGTTTTTTCTATATTTCTCTACCTGTGCATGCTTTTTGTTATATGTTTTGAATGGATTTGCTCGATTGTGTAACGGGAATCACTATGTTGTTCTTTTTTGTGAAGGAATAAAATCAACCTATGGTTAGGGTTTAGGGAAATCGTAGAAACAAAATCATGGGTGTGTCACACATCAAATTATTCTTTGGTTTTGGTTTTGAAACGGAATAAGTCGGGAAAGAGTCTTTTGGTTGTTCTAAAGGCAAAGCAACTTGGTTTATGTTACAATATTTAGTCGGAATTAACTTATTATCTTATGTTTTCTAGTTGCCATAACCAGATCTAGTGATTTGCAGGACTTGGGTAAATTTATCTGGGTTCTGATGATCTTACCATCTAGGTTTTCGCATGTTCTATTGCACATTTTATCACCGAATTTCGATACAACTTATTTTATATCAGGTAATAGTTGACTTAGTTAAATGGTTGACATTGCTGAAGTAATTGTCATTTTTTTGTTTCATATCATTATGGCACATGTCCTTATGTATAATCAGTTTGTGACTTATCTTGCATTAGGTATTGATCCACATCACATGTGACACGAGTAAGTTATGTTTTATATTTTTGGTTGTATATGAGTTGCCAAATTTTCACATTAAAATGTCTACATAGAAACCAACTTAACCTTGGTTGTCCATGCAAGAGCGCAACTTAGCCCAAGCCCGGTGGCGACGGCCCCTTTAGTTTTTTACATCAAGTAATGTATATTTTCGTGATTTTTTTCTGAAAATTTAGTGTAGCAGAAACTATGTTCCACTTCAAAATAATGCTTGTTAGTATAGGGGGGTTTGAAAGTTTTTATATTAATCCCCATATCCCCAATTCCCCCTGATTAGAAGAAAAAAAAACCCGCTACATACTGCATGCAGTTAGAACGACTCAGACCCTCACCCTACCCCATGCTTCCTCGCCAGTCGCCCCTACCTCATGTGTTCAAGCTCCCAAGCAGCAATCTACCGTCAGCGCCAGCGGCTGCGAATTCCAACCGGCCATCATCGATTACGTATTCATTTTTTATTGATTTTACCTTAATTAGGTATTTAAGGTTATTTATTTTCAAGTAGGTTTTTTTTTTTTTTGCTTTTTAATCTTACATTTATGTTTGTTAGTTAAATTTATAGTCAAGAACTTGTTTAAATTTGTAAGATTATGTTTGTTTTAAATCTTATGTTCAATTTGTTGTAAGGGTTTAGTGGCTTAGTCATGACTCATGAACTTGTAAGTTGTAACTTGTTTAAATTTTTTCAATTATGTTTCTTCTTAATTAGGTATATCATATTATCATGGGAAAGACGAAAACTATTGATTCCTTTTTCAAAAGAAATGAGGATGAACAAGAGAGTTGTGATTCTTCTTCCAGGTACTCACTTTTTTTATAACATGATCATATATATTTTAGGTCTTTGTTTGTTTTTAAAATATGTACTTTTTCTGTGTTAGAAATTATGTTTTGTAATATCTATTTAAAAGTATCTATTTTATTGTTTGACCCGATCCGACCAGATCGTCGACCCGAACATATACCATATACATAGCAATAGGGGGAAAAAATTGGGCCCCATGAGTTACGGCCCTGACCGGGGTTTTGTCTAAGCTTCGCCACTGGTCCATGCATATTGCCCAACTAAGATAACATTCAACCAAAGATTTTCATATTTAGTGAAATCAAAGTGGTAGGAAATGGTCAATTTTAACGAGAATAGTCTCTGATTGATGTGGATGGCCTACCACTTTACCTATTCCCTTTTGTTACCACTTAGATTTCACTAAATAGTTAGTGATGTCACATATGGTAGTTGTGACAATCTGTGACGATCTCAAATTTCAGGTTATTATTTAATTATTATTTAAATAATTTAAGTGTATTTACGCATTTACTTAACTAAGTTAATTATATATCTCATCAGAAAATATTTGGGAATAATATTTCTAGTTTTATACGAGGTTACGAAGTCGGGATCTCAGGGCAAAACGTGGATAATCCGGTTAAAAGTTTACATAAATATCGAGTTCATATCTATATTAGTAGGTATAGGCAATATTTTCACGGTCTTGGATGACAATTTTTTTTATCCTCCTCACTTCCGTTAAAATTACCCTATATATACATTTTACAACCTATGGTACAATTTTTAAAACATAATGTACAACCCCTTAAAGCACACAATGTGCTACTTTTTATGCCTAATGTACAACCCCGTAAAGCATTTGGTTTAATAGCTACAGTGGCCTCCTACAGTTACAGTTCGCGCGGCCCATTGATTGAGCAGTGAGCAACTTGAATTCCCTTTATCTCTTTCTCACCTACCGTCAATCTCAAATCTCCGCCATCCCGTTGATCTCAATCCTCCCCCATCGGAAAAAACGACCTCCATCTCTTTCTCACCTACCGGTCGATCTACGTTCTCCACCTATTGAAACGAACGACCGCCGCTACTCATTACAGTTTAGGCTAACATATTTTTTCTAGGGTTTTCATCGGATTCAGAATTTATCGTCATCTCCATCGTTGGTCTCTCCCGCTTCCTTCTTTCTGTGTTCAGGGCTTTTGTTTTCTTCCTCTGCGTTGAAGGTAAGTGTTTTATCTGATTCGATCTTCGATCATTTCTTCCTAAATTACTGCTTTAATTGTTCATGTATTGCTTTAGGGTTTTCTTTTAAATTTAGTAAATTAAGGAAATTTCAGGTGTTTGGACATTGGAGACTGATGGTTGCGATTGTGGATGAGTAAATGTACTATCTATCGATCTTTCCTAAGCTCTATTAGTTGTTGTACAACAATTTCTGGTCAGATTGTTTTTTTATTTTTTTCCATTGATATGTATCAGCCGCTATTTCTTCTTATTATGTGTCTTCCTTAGGTGACATCATATTGAAACAGAGATTGTTTGTGGTGATGATATTTGAATTTTTGAGTATGTATAGTATTCTTCTATACACCGCAGAATACACGTTTGGAAGGTTTGTACTTTTGAGGAATGATATTATACCATGTTTTTAATCTCTCAGCTTTACATGAACCGTAGTTACAAAATAAAATGGCTGATATTTTCAGTTATGATTTTCAGTGACAGAAGCTTTATTCGCTTTCATTATTGATGATGATGGATGATGATGATGGCGGTGGACATACTGATTCAAGTTTTAATTAATTTTGAGTTAAATTGTTCTTATGTGTTGATGAAACCACAAGAAAAGAATGTTGAATTTTCAGTCGATGCAGGAACGAAAAAAAGTAATTATGTCTGCCATATGGAGAGCAACACAAAAGCTAATCCGGACACTATCCTCGACTGGTCAGATTCGCTCTTCATCCTCCAAAGAATGCAATTTACTGCTCCATTTGATGTTTTCGCCTCTTTTATATATTAATTTAAGGTGTTTATGATTTTGATACATGAGCATTTTTTTTAATCAATTTCTTGAGTTATTGGGGATGTTAAGGTTATAGTGAGGTGGAATTTGCAAATGGAAACCGGTACAAGTTGCGTGTTGAGTATCTGAGGGTGTTGAGCCCTACTGTTGATAGTAAAATCATATCAATTGGTAGTGAAATCACTTGATATTTTGTGTCAACGATCTCTGTTAGTTCCTCAATTTGTTTTCTAGCTGTTGTTGATTTAGTTGCGGTTTATGGTTTATCATTTTGTAGTATGCATGTGTTTCTTATTTAGTTGTGCTCGATGTTTTTGTGATTTATCAGTATGTATGAATTTAGTTATTGATTTATGATTTTATATATTCGTGGGAATTTGCTCTATGTTTTTTTTTTGCAAATTAATGCATTGAGAGTGTTTGCCTGAATGTGCTTTGTTTATCATTTATGATTCTTATTTGTGTTAGTTTACATGTTTCTAGGGGTGATTACATTTTTTTATTGTGATTGTGTTCTCCGTTATGTATTTATTTTAATTTTAGTTGATTGCCTTTTTAGGTTTTTTTTTCCTTACCACCTAATCCTTTCATGTTTATGTTTTACTTTTTTTCAGGTCGTTCTAATAAAAGTTTTTGTTTAACTTTGTTGCAAGATGTATTGTCAATTGAAGCCTTTGTGAGTTGGTACATGTCCCTTATGCCTAACATACAACACTCCGATTTAGTTTCTTATAATTTAATAAAATTATGTCGTGGTGCTAAACATGTGTTTTGCTCTACGGGTTTTCATTTTCTTTCAATAAGATGTGTGGCCGTTGTATTCATCAGGTGAATAAAAGCAAGAAAAGGAAATGAAGTTCCATATTAGCTTAATAGGTAATCTCAAAGATGTAATCCATGTGTTTCATATAATATATGGAACAATTGAAATCATTTCGCTTGAATATGTTTGGATTCGACATGAATACCTAATGAAACTCTATGATGCAGGTAGATTCGTGTCAGGCCTTTGTCTTCCATCGGCTGGCGTTGTGTAGCTTCCATTGTGGGTTTAATTTGGTATGTTTTTATCTATTGCCTATCAACAGTTTGTTTTAATGCATTTGTCTTCAAACTATGTTTTGGTTGTGTGAGCATGCATGCCTAAGGATCTATTGTGTCAACATTATAATCTTCAATGAATTCCTTGCTTGCTTAATTTTGGCTTTATTTATGTCATAACTTAGATTTTTTTTCGACATGCATCTAGAAGTAACTTTTTGTAAGTGTCTCTGTAAGTTTATATGTTTTGCATTCTAATGCATTATGTTATAAGGCCTCTATCTATCTTAGCCAGGTTTAGATACTATTAAAACTTATACTGCCTTTTGAATGCAATTTGTTACTTTGCCTTTGGATGCTAATGTATTTGCATTTGTATGTTCTATTTGTTACATGTGACTGTATAGTTTATTTACATCTAGGTTTTCTTACTTCTTAGGACTATTAGTAGTTAATTTTCCTTTTTGAATGTTCCATTTAGTTCTGCTGCTTTTCCGGGTATATATGTCAGTAAACATAATAAGCAAGTACATACACTATAAATATGCCAGCAATGGAACACAAAACTCATTGTATGACTTATGCAGGACATAAATGACAGATCAAACAGGGATATGCCAAATAAAGGCGAAAACAGCACCACTGCCAGCTCAAACACAGTCTTGCGCAAATGGAAACCGTATAAACTACGAAATGTTCTCAGTTATCTGCTAATTGACATAAATGTAAGGCAAAATTCTTTACCAAATGCTTTCCTTATATTATTATATGTTTCTGCTTCATTAGATCTTAATACACTCTAAACAGAGAAACAAAATCCACGCCCTGTTTGACAAAGGCGAGGAGGAAGATATAGACAATCTGATAAATGTGATGAACTGCTACACTTTAGATAGACATGTATGTGTACACGCTTCAACTTTAATGAGAGTCGTGATCGACACAGTTACTTTCATTTATAGATTGGGTTGGAAAATGTCTAATGAACATCATATCAGTACGACTTTATGTTTTCTTTTCTCTTTTTGTGTTGGAGATTCCAGTGAAGCTAATGCAACGCATGATTCGTTAGACCAACAAGGTAACAGTACTCAAATCACCTGTATACATGTAGCATCACACTTGCAGGTGCCATTGGCTAATAATAGTGTATCTTATGTGGGATATATTACTTGCAGGGACTGATAGCCCTGCTGACACAGAAACAGTGGACATACAGCAACAGCAGGAGACTTCCAGCCCGATGGCGACAGGGCACTCTGCACTTCACCAACAAATAGTAGGGAAGGTAGTAAATGTGTTCTTGGTCTTTTGTTATCAAAACAAATATTTTGGGGATGAAGCTTACTATGTAGGATAAATGTATGTGTAATCTAACTCTATGCTATCCTAGGACTATGTATTTATCTAAGTAGATGTGAATGGCCATCTCATGGTCTCCAAGTAGATGTAAAAGACCATATCATGCTCTGACCAGGAACAACCTTTTGGTAATATATATGATGTTCCTCATCTTCATATTAATTGAGTCTCTAATTGTATACTACTTTGTTTATTAGCATGTTGGATGTTATCACAGGTTATTTAGGTGGGAAGTAGCAAACATACGTCACCTATGTTATAGCTTCCCTAACCGCACTTTTTAAACGGGTCGGCTCCGCGGCAACGCGCGGGTCGTCCTACTTGTATATATATATATATCTCAAAACTCATGCATTAGTAATTAACAATAACTAAATATATTAGTACTAGATCAAAAATATAGGTGGAAGTAAAAGCATACTTGCGAGTAATATGCTGAGAACCATCATAGTAACTTTTTATTTTTAGTCATTTGGGTTGAAACCCATTGATCGGATATAAAATTCTTTTTACTTGCTCAAATCGAACGAGAATATATGTAAGCAACTTGATGCTCAACAAGCAACTAGTAAGATATACATAATAATTTAAAATTCCTAAAATAATCATGTCATCATTGTCTTTGGATAAGAAGTGAGACTTCTGTGAGGAGAGATATATTAAATCCCTCCCTCTCATATCAAAGACAAAACTCACTTGTTTCCTCTCTCTAAATTTTCGACATACACCAAGTAGCTCACAATACTTTGTTCCTTTTTTTTGTGTGTCTAAACAAACTCATCATTTTCTTTAAACCAACTGGTATAAGAATAACCATGGAGGGTTAGTGTCTTTCCAAGTATCTCTCAAGGGTTCTAAGAGTTATTCAAAGGTATAAAATCTTACTTGTACCAAGTTAATATTTATTTAAAACCTTATGTTCATCCAAGCTTAAGCAAGTTAAAACACCTTTTAATTAACTAGACATTTTATGTAAACTCCATAATATGACTCGTTATATTACGAAGCAGACAAAATTTGGTATGTATCATATGCCTTCTAACTCAACCCCATTAAATAATGGTGTTTACTTTATTCATACAAATATATAACTATTTGATAACAGGACGTATTAACTAATCATTAATAAAAAAAATATAGTAATTAAATGTCTAATTTGCAACGTTAATATATTTTGTAATTAAATACTAGTAACAAGCTAAGAAATATAATACACACCATTCGGGGTTTCTTCCATAAAATTTATATATTTATTTATTTTTTTCTTCTTTCTTTTAAATACTCAGTGCTATAGGGACTCATTAAATAAGGACAAAAAATTGATATTTGCACTCTTATACACAAAAATCTAAAATGTAGAACAGCTTCGTAAACATTAATCAAACGTGTATATATATTTTTATGGAAATATACATGCTACAAGGTAACTCACAAAACATATTATTTTAATGGATTTTTATCAAAATAAAGAACGAATCAGGTGTTGGATGAACCTTAGGGTATATATTGGAGATAGAAATTATGTCTTAGAATTGCGTATATATGTTATAGGACGTGCATAAGATAGCCTTTCACTCTGGACTAGTTCAAGTATTTCCAAGAAGTTAGCTAGCACAGGTGAGTTCATGTCACACCCCAGACAAATTATTGGGTGTGAGCGAGATGGAATCATAGTCACAGATATACATAACAACTAGTACTAAATTCAAACGTATAATATCATTAATTGTTGCAGCGAAAAGAGTGGTAAACGATATTGTCTTACATTTAAACTTTAAAAGTCAAGTTTCATTTATTGAAAACATAAGTAGTTATTTAAGATAGATAGGGACTAGGACTCCAACGAAGCAGGTCCGAATATAAAGGCGAAGTCCCATTTGCACGGCTTCCATGATCAGCTTAGTTACCTGAGAAATCATGAGTTTAAAAGGTCAACATAAAGTTGGTGAGGTTCACAGGTTTAGGACTCGATAGTAAGATTGTAAAACAGTTTTCAGGAAACCCAGAATGTTATATTGGCTTACTGTTGTAGTTGTATGATCTCACCTGAACTTTGATTTCAAATACTAACGGTTTACCCACCCATGGTATCCTCGCCCGAGAGATATCAAACAGAGCAGAATAACTGACGTGTACCCCTTGACAATATACGAAGTCAGGATTGGAGCTACCAATCTGGACAGAGTTGTCAACCCAAATAGATCTATTCACTAGTTATCGTTTCGAGCAGAACTAATTGAAATCAACTAATGATGGGATTCAGTTGTACTAACGTTTATAACGATAAAGTACCATTTGTTGGGCAATCAGTAAGAGAACAGATAATCATACGGCTAACAGGTAAACCATAACATTAAGTTCAAACATTTTATCAATTCATGATTTCTCCCCCATAAGTGTAAAACAGTTGTAAAGAAAAGGGGCCGTGAAACTCACTTGATTCAGTGGTAATGATGAATTGCCGAGTGGCAGCTAGCAAGTAAAGTCCTAATAAAACATAAGACAACATGCATAAGTGTCCACATAATCATTTGAGTAACGAACGTTACCCAAATGATACCGGTCAAGTCTTGACGTATAATCCCGTTTGCAGCATTTTGAAAACCCGTTAGTTAATCAGTTTACAAAATCAGTAAATACGAATGTTCACGTATTAAGGCATTTATGTAAATAAATACATAGAATGAACATGCGATAACGTATCATGAAGATCAGTTCAATCAAGTCTTGAATATTGTTTTAAATAATAATATTTATTATTATTTTTATGTTCGCTCGATCGATTGAATAGTTAATCGTGGTAAGTTATAATATATATATAACTAGAGTTGATAATTATTATTGAAATAATTATTCTAACTTGTCGAAATAATTTTATTAAATTATTACAAGTTAAATGATTTAACATGAGTAGGTAAATATTAAAGGTTATTTTAATATTTAAACTCATGTTATGAAAATTAGGGTTTTGAGTTAATATAAATATAATTATCATTAAAATAATTATATTCACAAACCAAAATGATTTTAACTCAAATTAGGGTTTCTAAAATTCATAAGGATAATTATTTGTTCAAAATAATTATTTACGATTTGTTACGTCGTAAAACGTTTTTAAATCGTTTAAAGATTTCGTTTCAATTTCAAACGTTTAAAATAAAACATTTGATCCGGTTAAAACGTTTTGATTATTTTGATTCATTTAAAATAATCAAAAATGTCTAAAATATGTTTTTCATAATTTCTATAAGTCTTTTGATTTTATTTTTTATAAAATCATTTTTAAATAACTTTATTTATCCTATAAAGTTAGGGTTTTAATTTTTAAGACTTTTTATAGAAATATTTACCAACATAAAATGTTTCCATTTTTCTATAAAAACCAAAGTTTTATACTTTTTGTCAATTGTTCAAAAGTATGATATTCTATCATTTTTTAACATAAAATATATCTATATATATTTTATCCATTTTATTTTTATAAAATTTAAACAAGTCTTTTAAATCTTGTCTTAGAAATTATATTTTTATAAAATGTGACCATTTTATATAAGTTAAGTTCTATGGTGAATTTTTATAGCTTTAATATCCAAGAAATTTTTATAAAATTACTAACTTTAATATTTATCCATAAAAATTCATTTAGGGGTTTTTAAGGTTATCATTTTATGTCAAATTTGTATATAACCTTCCTAATGTCCAAATTAGTCCAAATGTGTCACTAAACACCATATTTAGTCCATGAGTATTTGTCATTAGCAACATATTAACCCATTAACAAAGTGATTAACAATATAAGTCACAACTAATAATTCTATCACTTTATGTCATAACATAATCATGATTATATCAATTCTAGTGAACCATAGCATATTAACACATAGAATCAACAATGTCTAAACATGTAAAATATGTTAAACACTTGTAAGATAATCATACTTAACTAACAAGTTATATAACTTGAATTTTCATGAATTAAAACACCACATTATCACATTTTTCAAACCTTGAAATCTTAAGGTTTTAGAGGAAAACGAAAGAGATGTAGTTCGGTTTTACGTCGTTAGAAAAACTTCACGTTGTAACGGTTAGTTCTCAAGACCCGGTTGATCATTTGGGACATTTAAATCGTATAAAACGTAAACGATAATCGGTTAGGAGACTCACAACGGAGAACGAAAGAAAACCGAGAGAAACGGGGAGGGTGGCGGTGGCCTGCGGCTGTCCACAACAGTAGCTCCGGCGAGACAGCGGCTGTAGGTGGCGGAAGGCAGCAGCAGCTCACGTAGTAGGGTTATGGTGTGGTGGCTGGTTGGTTGCTGAGAGAAAGAAAGAAAAAGAAGGGTGGCGGCTGTTGTTGATGGTGGTTTACGGTGGTGGTGGGGGGCTGTTCTCGACAGAAAAGGAGAAGGGAGAAGGGTGGTTGGGTGGTGGCTTGTTCACGGCAGGAAAGGAAGAAGGAAGGGAAAGGTGGTGGTGTGTTGCGACCGGAAAAGAGGAGGAGAGGAGGGGCTGCAGTGGTGGCGACGGTGACTGGAAATGGTGGTGGCGGCGGCGGCTGAAGGTGAAGGTGGTGGGCTGTGGTATCCTCGACAGCAAGAAAAAGGAAGGGAGGGTGGTGCTTGGTTGTGGTTTACGTGAAGGAGAAAGGGAAGGAGGAGTGGTGGTTCATGGTGGTGGCTAATGGTGATGGTGGTGGCGACAACTGCTATGGGTGGTGGTGGTGGTGTCTAGGTGCCGAGAAAGAAGAGAGTGGAGGGAGGGAGGAGTTGGTCATGAGTTTTATTGAGGGAGAAGGAGAATGAGTGAGGTGAGTTTGAGTGTTTGAGTGTGTAAGTAGTTTAGGTTGGTGGATGGAGATGGGGCATGTCTTCCCACACTATTTGGTCATGATTGTCTAGGTGTTTAGGTTGATAGGATAGTGATGTGGCTAAGTGATCATCACAATTCTCCTAATAAAATCTCCTAGCTAAACTTTTATAAAAAAACCAAATGGTAGGTGACATTTTATATAAAACTTGTTGAGTTTTATAAAATAGTTTAGGCTTTGAAAATCTTGTGTACAATATATAAATGATTAGAGATAATATAATTCATAACTTTCATATTATATAAGTTGGTGATTAATTTTTTATAAAAATAATAAGTGGTAATCAACTTTTATAAAAATTATTTTAAAGTTGATGGGCCAAATTTATAAAAAAATTACCCATCGGGCTTTGGGCTTTTTATTGGGCCAGAACATTTTAAAAAAATGTAGTTGGGTTGTTCCGTCGGTTATGGGACGTACGGGCCTAAACGGGGCGCCGGTTCGAGGCCCTGGCCCGTTATGCATCGGTTGGGTTCACGGATCGCCACGATTTATCGGAACATCATGTTTGAGTAACGGGTCAAGGTTTTGGGTTCGGTTTTATTGTTTTAGGCTTATTGGGCCTATTGGCCAAGTCGAGCCCAATTAGGTGCTCGGTTGGGGTTAGGCTTAAGTCTTGACAACGATTTCAATTTGTGATGTTTTTATTTCATAAAAACAATTGTTTAAGTTGATTATAAAAGTTTTTCAGAAATCAGTTATGTTTTTTTCCAGTTTTTCAGACGGGTTACGGAGAACGTTTTTAGTTCGTCAGTTTGCAACAGTTTTAAGCTCGACCGTTCATATTGTTTAAAACCGAATAGTTTCAGACGATCAATCGCTTATCAGTTTGACGTGTCGATTATATAAATGTTCGACACCAGTTCCGGATAAAATATAAAAATACATTTTATATTTATTTTCTTATTATTAAAGTTCCATGATTTATACATGAAATTTCTAAGCATTTAACGGGTATACGCTTCTAGTACAAATGCGGGATTAGGTTTACGTCATCAGTTAACAGTCAGGCACAGTAATTAGCAGTTTAAACAGAAACCATATCAGATAAAGCACAATTAATACTTAATTAAAAGTCAAAGTAAACGGTTTGACCTGGATTTTCGGACGAGGTGTCAAAGTTCACGACCCCTATTTTTTTAAATATATTTCTTGGGGAAGATTAACATATATAAAATCTTGATTTTCATATTGCAAGTGGTATATCTTATTACATGAGTTGATATATGATATAGCAACCGTAGTCCCCTACAGCTTATAATGGTAATTTAAGGAATAAAGCGTGATAATTTAGGATGGATCCATTGGGTGTGACGACCCTACTCGTGGTTAGTCGCTCTAATTTTGACAGGAGAGTCAAGCGAGTACCTAATTAGTCATTTCTGGTTGATGTGTGCTATATAACATTAGCGGGGCAATAATCTGGGAACAGGGTCAAGCAGCGTTATAAGAGCTCATGGTAGTAAAAAATAGTGTTATTATATAAATATATAATATCATGACAAATCTCTGAAATACTTGTATATGTATTGAAAAACATCGTTTTTAAAGCTAAAGTTTGTTTTATCTAGTTATCAAAACCTGTGAATTCACCAACTTTATGTTGACTTTTCAAATATGTTAATCTCAGGTAATTGATTTGGCGTTG
This sequence comes from Deinandra increscens subsp. villosa, assembly GCA_039602395.1. Taxonomy (NCBI): domain Eukaryota; kingdom Viridiplantae; phylum Streptophyta; class Magnoliopsida; order Asterales; family Asteraceae; genus Deinandra; species Deinandra increscens. The sequence goes on from JBCNJP010000017.1 coordinate 19,497,460, forward strand.
GATGTTGGAGATGCAACTTAGGACAAGTCTGTCGGGAGGGATTCGTGTTAGCAGTTGTTTGCATATGTTTTTAAATAAAATCTCGTTATGTTGTGAACTCATTATAATTACTTTGTTTTGTGTAGCAAAATTACTGTTTGTAAGCTATTGAAATGAAGTGTGGTTTTAAAATCATATAGTTGTCGTTCGATATAATCATAGCTGTGATCCATGATCATCACACCAAATGCTTCCGCAAAGTTTCTGACGGGGTGTGACACAATCTGACTCGTCGGGTGGGACCCGCAACAACTTAAACTTATATAAATCATGAAATCATGTATATGAGGGTAGCGTGTCAGTTAGAGTATTAGACGATTCTAGCATTTCTAAATAATGACACAAACCATAACACACAAATTTGAGTCTCGTAGCATTGGTGATTAACCAAAAATCAATACGTGCAGACGTATTACATGAAATTATATGCTTTACGTGTTATGATATATGACGTGTTTTCAACACGATCATGATAATTAGAAATGAATAAACATTTGAAACCCTAGTAAACCTTAGCAGAAACAACGAAAATCGAGCAACCGAGAACCGCGAACGACCAAGCTACAAGGTGGCTGACCGGGGACGCGTCGCGGGTCATGACCCCTATAGCCTTGCCTTGCGTGGCACGTGAATGGTGTCAGACCAGCAAACCCTAATTTTGCTCTCTCTATATAAACCATGTTATAACCATTGTTAAAACCTTTATGTGATAACCCGTAAGTTTCCTAGGACCTAAACTGATAATATATACCTATGTGTTAACTATGTTACGTAACTGGTTACTTGCAACGTGCTAAACATTACTATTTTTATGCTTTTACATGCAACGTAGTCGTAGAATTGACGTAGCCTAACTCGTGATACAAACGATTCTTGAACATGATAACCCCTTTACACGGAATGGTCGCTGGAATTTCAATAATAAAAGGGCGACCAACCGGACACGTTAACTGTATCTGTCACCTTTGCAATAAAATAATAACTCATGATCCCATTATCTTGGGGTCTCGTTTTATTTATTAATGTCATACATATGATTTTAATTAATCATTATTACCTATAACGTTTACATAGTAATAACAAACGTGACACTATATATATGTATATGTACATGTTTAGACATTGACAACGAAATCAAGACTTGTGATCCATTCCCTACGTAAACATCGAATTATTTTACGTCCCAATCAATCGTAAACAACCTCGTATCCATTCACGACGAAAATCGTTTTCATGCATGACATATTTAACGTCCATGCAACCCATCGCCTTTGTGTTTTAAACCCATGCAAACGATAAACCGTTTTAGCCAAACACAATTGTTAATATTTATATATTTTAACTCGTTTAACTTCCTTTACGTGTTACAAACAAAACCTATTTGTTTTAATTAATTCTCAACGTGTTAATCATCCGATTCAAACCCGGTTTTCTCCTATTCTTTTCCTTCCTTTTCTCGACCCGATCCTGTTCTCTTTTTTCTTTTTTTTTGATCTCGATCAACCCAGTTCACCCGAGGGTCGAACCCACGACCTCTCATCTCTTTCTCCCTTCCTCCCCGTCACCTTTCCCTTTTTTTCCCTTCGAACCGGCTTCCACGGGTTTCGAACCCGATTCCTTTCCCCTCCTCCTTGCCGGTTTTCGAACAACAACAACTAACACCATCACCACCTTTAGTAATTATTTTGTTGGTTTATGTTGACTTCTATAGATGCCATTCATGTCATTCCCCAACATACTTACACACCTAGGATTGTAGGAGAATGTTGTCTCAAGCCAAGCCAGATCTATGGACCAAGGGTCCTTGGTTTCCCTCCACTCCTTCCTTCTTTCTCCCTCTCTTTTGGCCAAAAATTCTCAACCATACACACACACTTGCATTTCAAAATGGATCATGTACTTTCTAGTTGTGTGTGTGTATGTGTATCGGTTTCAGGGGACCGAAACCCCTCATTTCCCTCTCTTTTCTCGGTTGAACACAACACACACACAAAACACTTATGCACACAAGTGTTATAACACAAAACCATTCCCAAACACTCCTTACTCTCCTTCTCTCGTCTCACTCTCTCTCTCTCTCTCTCTTCGGTTCTCTCTTTGAACCGTCACCCACACAAGCACACATCCAAACACTCCCATTTTATAATACACATCATACTTAAACCTCTTTAACTAACCCTATCCCCCATACCACACTTAAACTTATCAAGAAATCCTCTCATCTCTCTCCCTTCTCTCAACCGTAAGTCCCTCTCTCTCTCTATTCTTTCTCTCAACTAAATTTCTTACTCAATCACTCAAATCTCTGATGTTCTATGGTGCTAGGAAGCAAGAATACTCAAGTTCTATCATCATCATCATTTTCGGCCATCATCTTCTCCTAGTGAGTCTTAATCTTCACTTTTCTTGATGAAATCATGATCTAGTTGTAGTTTCTTGTTCCTTTTCATGAGCCTAACTCTCCATTAGCAAGTCTTGACCTACATTGTTGTCTAAACATGATTATGAGCCATAAAAGCCTACTAGTTTGTAATTATCTTTATGTTTCACCATGTATATTTCTACTACAAACTTATGATAGTATTTACTTGAAATATTATGTTCAAAACTTAGTTTGGTTGGGCCTTTATACAAGCATTTGTTTAGAAAACTTGTTAAGTCACCTATTTTGAAAACCCTCATTTTGACTTAATATTTTTTAATATTTATATCTATCAATATTTAACATCTTTAAATATTATTTGGGAATTTTGTATATTTTATTTAATTATTAATATATATTTTACATTAATTCCAAATAAACATATAACCGGACACTTCACTTTGACTTTCCAAATCATTTAACTCTAAGGCTACCATGACGTTAAGACTTGACTTACCTAATTGGAGTGACATTAATTGTCAACCCAATTACTTATTGTATGTCTTATAATTATTTAGGGCTACACTTTCGTTGATCGTGCTACCGATTTCTTGTTTCTGAATTATGTGACTTTTCATGGCCCCTTTTCCCTTTAACTATTTTTATCTTTGGGGGAGAATTCATACATACTTTTCCATGTTAGACAATTAGACCTTGTTATCTTATATGTTACATGTGCTTTTCACTTATCCAACCTTGTTATCTCATGTTCATTCGTGTTATAATCAAACCCCACTATTAATTGAATCCGATTAATTATCATTTGAAACGGTAACGTTTGAATAGATCTATTGGGTTAACACCCCTGCTCTGGTTGGTAGCTCCAATCGTGACTCCGTTTTTATAGTCAAAGGGTACAAATTGTTATGTCTTATCTATGCGGTATCAACTAGACAAAAGATACCAAGAGTGGGTAAACAGTCAGTTTCGGTATTCAGGGTACATGGTAACATTTAAACTAGTCTTATCTGATATTGTCAAATTATTAACATGAATTGTTTTCAATTACTATTTCCATTCAACCTTCAACTGCTAGCACTTTAAACATGTGAAACTCACCAACAATTATTTGTTGACAGTTTTCTCGCATGAATTCTCAGGTACTTGATCTTATTTGTTGTGCATGCATCGGACCTGCTTGTTTTCCCGTCATTACATTTACGACTTTTCATTTGCTATCTGGAGTATGGTTATGCCTTTGGAGATTTTCCCGACATAACACCTAACGGTGTCATGTCCTAAAAATCTTTTGAAAGCTTATGCGATATAAACTTAAACTATTTATTTTTCTCATTACAATTAATCCGTTGCGTAATGATATTGGAAAAACTCCTAATTACTCCAACAACTTAACAATTTCCAAACGGCTCTTGTTGTTGAACCATCCAGAGTACGTTCGTAACCTTGACTGTGATAACCTTTTTCGCATCCCGACACAAATCTTACAGGGTGTGACACTTTAAACCTTATCATTTCATCAGCCGACTTCTAGCCCTCAAACCCTCTCTTTTAGCTAGATCTACGCCATTTTGTGATGAATCAACGAGAAGGAATCATCATCCATACGTTACCTAGTGAGGTATAAACTTTGTAGCCTTAAATTTCATGCTTTTTTTGTGATTCATGTTCTTGCATGCAAATGGTTAAAGTTATATTTTTTATTATAGATCTAGACTAAATACATAATAAAGTTGATGTATTGACGATAGATCTATGTTGCATGTTTGTTAGAGCATATTCATATGCTATAGAGTGTCTCGTGTATTGTATCTAAGTGAGCGTGTGTTAGTGAGTCTGTGTGTCAACATACCAAGGTGGCCGTACCATCTGGTATGTCGTACCAATTGGTCCGCCAATGGTACGCAGGCTTGTATGTGGTCACTATAAATAGATTGTGTTAGAATGAGAGTTTAACACTTCTGTCATTCTACACCTTTCTGTGTGTGTGTTCTAGAGAGAGAAACCAGAGCTTACTTCTTGTAATCTTCAAGTGATTAATAAGAACAAAGCTTATTTACATTCTCGTTCACTAGATTGATTGAAACATGCAGTAGTAAGATCATTTCGTATACTTACAATGTTGATAAACATATGATTTTTAAGATAGATGTTGATGTATGTTGATGATGTTGTTAGATCTTGCATGCAATGCTATAAAGTTGACCTTTTTATGCATGAAATTCGTTAAAGATGTTGGCTTACTGGCTTAGGGCTAAATCTAGTCACTAGAGTGTTAAAGCTTGTAACTTGATGATGTTGATGTAATAAAGTTTAAATCTTTATAGTCGAATATGCATGCAAAGAAACAAAGGTGGTAGCTTGTTGGTTGTTTAGCAATAAAGGCGATAGATTTACGTTAGATTTTGCATGCAAGTTGATAAATGACCAGTCTTGATGATTATTATGCGATTAAGTTCGAATCTTTACGTTGAACGATGCTCGTAAAGTGATAAAATTCAAGTTTTGATGATGAATAGTAATAAAGGACGTAACATATTGATTGATAATGCATACAATGTGATAAAGAAGCAACCTTACCGTTTAATACGTGATAAAGATAGGATCTTTACGTAGGAAATTGATTGTTATGCATGTAATGTGTGACTCAATGCGTAGTTAGTAATGATACGTGTAATTCGGATGTGAACAATTGTATAGACGTATGCTAGGATGCATGAAATGTGTAAACATGTTCGCTTAATTGTGAACCATATGCATGTACAAATTCTAAGTCTCCCGCTTGGGTAGGAATGACAAGATTTTGTAAGGTTGCACCGTCAATCTTACACTGTACGTGTCGGATGGCGAACAATAAGTGTAAAGGCCTGAATATGTGTTGCATAGTAACATAATATGTTTTGTATACGTGTTATGGTAGATATTCACGATCTCACTTAACGAATCCCCAATGTGTATTTGGGTCAACTTGGTCAAACTTGGTGTTATTTGTATACAACAGGATGTCCAGTCGAACATAATGTGCACTTACACCTTTACGTGTCATAGGTGAAGTCTAGGAGATTCACCGATTCCTTGAGGCATTTGGATATATCGTTAGCACGCACCAGAGGTAAGTTTACTACCCTACTTTGAATGTTTTGTTTTTAGGGGGGTGATCGACGTCGAAGTGTCGATCAAAAATAGAAAGTTAGTGTGTTCCAAATCACCTTACTTAAACAACTAGCAAGGGCAAGTGGGTTGTCGAATCCACGAGGAGTTAGTGGTTGGCAACTAGTTCTAATTGATTGTAATTGGTAAACATAATGTAAAAACAAAGATTTGATTTTTGATTGATTAATAACATAAACAACTAAGAAATACAATTAAAATTTGCAATAAAAATAAAGATGATCACACCCGGGATTGATTCAATAGCAACACATGTAACTTAATGATTCTAACTTCATTACTAAGTTACATAGACATAACCTAATTCTATGTTCACAATGATAGATACTACAAGATTAAGGAATCCGACACGAAGTTACTTAACGATTCAAGACCGATGAAGGACACGTATTAGGATGAAGTCTAAGTAGCATCAACCAATTATAATAGCAACAACACAACACTTAAGATTAATGATGAAAACCAATGAATGTCAAGTGTCAATTGCAACCATGGATAACAAGTCTTTAATCATGAACAAACATAGAAAACATGAATCTAAACTCCAATTACCGATATATCTAGATAATCAAAGCCAAATTCATATGTGAGAAGTGTTTACATCAAGTTGAACATGTTTGCAAATATGAACCAAGTACCCGGAAGTGATCACGAGTGATTTAGCCTCTAATCATGATGATTATGGAATGAATTTGATGTTTTTCGGTAGTGATTTTGATGAATTGGGATGAATTCCACTTGTTTCTCTTCAATTCCTTCGTCCCCTTTCGTCTCCAGCACTCCCAAGTATGTTAGAATCACGTTTTTCTTCAAAAAACCTAATTTAAGTCGTGCAAAGTTGCTGAAAACCGCCCAGATTCGTCAGTCTGCCATAGACTACGGCGGGGACCATAGTCTACGGCTCTCCCTACGGCCCTTCTACGGCCCTTGAGTACTGGACTACGGCGCTTCTGTTTTTGCCTCCTGACCACCATAAACTACGGCGCTGAGCATAGTCTACGGCCTGTTGCTTCCAAACTTCATTATTTTGCTTCTTTTTAAGCTTCCAACACGTACGGGTCTCGATCCAAGTACTCGGAAGTCCAGAAATGCGTATATTCCTTCAACATTCACCTGTAACCAAAAACATAAACAAGATAACACGTTCCACACAATATTCCATGCTAAAACCTTCATTTTAACCATTTTTTACACAATCACCAAATCCGTATATCAAACCTCCCCAACTTAATTCTTTTTCGTCCCGAAAAAGGTTTTGCTATAGGATCATAATTAACATGCCAAGTCACAACATTATTCACATCAAAGCACTACTCGCATCTAAACTCGGTTGTCAATATAATTTGTCCACTTTAAACTTATGCCCTAATTGTCCCAACCACCATACATGTCTCATATCACAAAGGTTTCATAAGAATTTATGGTTCCCACACTCAAATGCTCACAGTAAAACTTAACCTTCCTCACGGTTTATTGAGGATTCACAGGCTCCCACTTTATGAACCATATACTAAAGCTTGACATCGTAGGGATTACATGAAGATTTAGCAAAGCCAAATATTGCATCAAGTTTCCAATACACATGTATGACATCTCTCACAATTTACACTCCTCTCGGCTAGATATAAGGACTAGTAGAATATGTACTAGTATATGTATAGCACTCAGGATCAATAATGCAATACCATTATCATAGGCTCGTATGCAAATCAAATCTCCACCAACTAACACGAAACTTGACACAAATCAGGAGGTCTTTATATGGTTGTAATGATTGGCTGAGGTTAAGGGTATGGAAAGGGATTTTTAAAGTGGCGAAGGTGATCGAAATCCAATTTAAACAAACTATTAAAACAATCAACTAACAAGATAATGAATGGAATGTTTTTCCATGCATTACACGTACTTATTTTGTTTTTAGCACTACATGCTTTGGTCATTTTGACCTCATACATAGCTGAGATTATTTTTTTTTCTATTTTTTTTTTTCTATCTTTTTTTTCATTTTTTTTTTTTGAATCTTTTTCTCTTTTTTTTTTTCATTTTTCTCTACTTGAAACTCGACAACTACTACAAACATAACACAAATCAGATTTCGATCACACGGGTTAAAATACAAAGGCTATGAGGCTAGTTGGGTCAAGTAATTTTGGGTTAAAACAAATGAAAAGTGGGGGCTCAAAATGGCTTCTAAAGGATAATGTTGCGGGTAGGAGTTTCCTAGAAAGGCTTTAACTACGGGTTAATCCTAATGCCTCCATCATGTTTGTGTCAGTCTCGGTTCATGATCTTGAAATGCATAAACATACGAGTTCTAAAATGTATATCACATTATGATCATCACTCAACCAATAAAAGTATATCTAGAGAATCATGTATAATATGCATTTTAGGCTCAAATTCTCACGGAAACGGTGGGAATGGGTTAAGATGTACACATGTGCGTTGTCTACCATCAAGCTTGTTATCCCCCGATTAGATGTCAAAACTTCTAGAAACATGGTGTGTGAACAAGGACTACACTCTCAACCTATATTGTCCGGTTTCAGCTTTTTAAACCACAAACAAAGAGATGGGAAACCACATAACACATTTATTCACAACAAAACCTTGAGACGGTGGAGGTCTAATTCGGGCTAAGCCTACCAACACACCGAAATTTAACATACTTTCATTCTTGATTACTTTATTTCTTCATCGCAACTTGGACATGTCAACCTTTCTATCATTTCCCATCTAAATGCAAAACATTTCCATAGGGCAACAATCATCTTAATCACACAAAACACCTCCAACTTGATATCACATGAACCAAAAGAAAAAGGCCTAGAAAAATAAAATAAAATAAAAACACTTGGAAACAAAAAGTTCACCTAGATTACCATATAAAATCATCAAAGTTACCATATGTCTACCAACATACCACAAAACACACATCACGTCTTAAGTTTTAGAAGTTTAACCACACAAAAGAAAGATAAAGATAGAAAGGAAGGAATACATGGACCTGATCAATGAAGATCAGAGAGTATTCTGATCAATGAGACCCACGGTGTTGTCCAAACATCGACTCCCACAATCCCGTAGCAAGTGGTGATGTATCAAACGGGTCAGTGGGCTGAGAACTGTTGTTGCTTGGGCCTACCTCTTGATGAGACGAGCTTGTTGATCTGGGCCACCAATCGGGAGGAGCAAGTTGTGCATGTTGCGGAGGTGGTAAGGTAGCATCATAGGGTGGTAGAGTGCTATAATCCACCCTCTCATACGTCTCTGCATGTGGCAAACCGGCCATATAATCCCGCCTGTGCCGTTCCTGTTCAAAAAATTCAAAGAGATTATTATAGTATTTCTCCTGCTGAAAGATGGCGCATCGGGTAATCTCTTCTCGACGTGCCTCCCGATGAGAAGCCGACTCTGATGCTTGAATCTCATACTCTGAATCCTCTGCATCCGACTCTTCTTGACTCTCATCACCTTCTTCATTTTCTTCTCTGACTTCTACATTCACCTCATTCTCATCTTCCATAGCTGCATCATCTCTTGGAATCACTACCTTCATCTTCACTTGCTTGTCTATCAAAATGTATTCTTTCTTAGTTTTACGGTACTCCCAATGCAATGATGATAACCGGCTAATACAATGAAGCACTTGTGGGTAATTATACTTAACCGCATTCTCTCCAATGGCACCCGCGTCAAACAAAAGTTTACTTAATAACCGAGCATGTGGGATTAAAGCTCTCTCAGAAGACTCTCTTGCTTCCCAAACGTTCAACATTAATAAATGTCGAAAAGATAACGTGGGCCGACTAGTCATTAATGCATATAACACCCTAACTTCATACTCTCGAACATAAGATCTATCACCATCTCTTGGAATCACATTCCATCCAACAATATTCGTTAGCAATTTGGGGACAATCTTCAGATTCTTCCTTCTCAATGACATCTTCATACGCACCTTCCCTTCATTATACAACTCAGTCAACATCTCGATCCAATCTGAACCCTTCTTTTCACAAAAAATGTACTCTCTGGATGGATATTCATATGGTTTTACCGGAAGAATATCCCCCGTGTCAAATCTTCCAATCTTTGTCAAAGTATCAAAAGAAAGCGTGACATTTTTTTTGTTCACCCTCCCAATCAACTTAGTGGTGTGTGGTGGATTCTTACCGGGAATTTTCTTCAATGTTGCCATCCATTCGATCAACTCATCCAAATAGATTTCCTCTTTATTGTCATTGTTGAACAACATGGCTTGCATCCAACCCAAATTTTTAAAGGCATCAACAACTCCAAAGGGTTCCCATCCTTCTACATTTGAGGTCCGTTCTGGGACCGGAATGGTACGTTTGTCCTTAACCTTCGCAATCTTTTCCTTGTACAAGTCTGCTTGCCACAACTTATCTAACGAGGACAGCGGTGTCTTTCTACCCCACTTCGGCTTTGGTCCTCTAGCGCTAACCGGTGCTGGTGGTGCTCGCGGTGCATTCTCAACTATTTGCAATTCACATCCGCCCCCTTCCGATTCTGCACCGGTTTCTTGTGTGGAGCTTTCATCCACTCTTGGTCTTTTGCTTGATTTTGCTGATTTCATGAAGGTAGATGCATCCTTGGTCTTTCCCATATTACCTACAAATAGATACAACTGTTAACTTCCATTTCGAATTGCCTCCCATATTACCTACAAAACCTTTAAACGTTGGAATGATGGAAAGGTATTGAGGACGGATTTCGAATTGCCTTCCATTTTGGTGAGGTGGCACTATCGGCGATGGATTTCGGTGAATAGCCGGTCGGAAGTGGCTATCAACACCCATCACTCTTTGACCTTGTCGACCTTGTCCACCTTGAAATCCTTGTTGACCTTGGAATCCTTGTCCACCTTGGACCCCCTGATTGAAAACCCCAAATTGTTGGTTTTGTGGTTGTGCTTGAAAATCGGGATTATAATTCCATTGTGGTTGACCTTGACCTTGTCCTCCACCTTGATTGAGATGATGATCCCAATTGTTTTGTTGTCCTTCTCCATCTCCAGCACCACCATTGTCTCCTTCAAACCAACCCCCATCATGGTTTGTTCCATGAGGGCTACCTTGGCTACCATTAACTGAATTATTATCTGGGTCATTATCGAAATTTAGATACTCTTGATATCCATATTGACCTGCTCCTTGAAATTGACCTTGATTCCCCGGATTTGCCATGCTTGACCTTGATGAACTGCTACTACTGCTTTGAGCTTGAACAACTGGTTATGATGTAGATGCTCGCAAACTAGATCTATGGAGAACTCTGTTGTTCCTTGCTAATCTTTCAATTTCTGGCTCAAATGCTAATGGTGAAGATCTTCCAGAAAACCGAGTGTGCATGCAATAACCTATTACCTGCACAAGTAACACACCTCGCGTAGTAGAGAAATAACAAGCAATAGACTTTATGATATTTTTGGATTTTTGAATAAATTAAAAAAAACAAAGAACAAGTACAAACAAATTAAAACTACAAACCAAGCGCACCGACTCCCCGGCAACGGCGCCAAAATTTGATCGACGTCGAAGTGTCGATCAAAAATAGAGAGTTAGTGTGTTCAAAATCACCTTACTTAAACAACTAGCAAGGGCAAGTGGGTTGTCGAATCCACGAGGAGTTAGTGGTTGGCAACTAGTTCTAATTGATTGTAATTGGTAAACATAATGTAAAAACAAAGATTTGATTTTTGATTGATTAATAACATAAACAACTAAGAAATACAATTAAAATTTGCAATAAAAATAAAGATGATCACACCCGGGATTGATTCAATAGCAACACATGTAACTTAATGATTCTAACTTCATTACTAAGTTACATAGACATAACCTAATTCTATGTTCACAATGATAGATACTACAAGATTAAGGAATCCGACACGAAGTTACTTAACGATTCAAGACCGATGAAGGACACGTATTAGGATGAAGTCTAAGTAGCATCAACCAATTATAATAGCAACAACACAACACTTAAGATTAATGATGAAAACCAATGAATGTCAAGTGTCAATTGCAACCATGGATAACAAGTCTTTAATCATGAACAAACATAGAAAACATGAATCTAAACTCCAATTACCGATATATCTAGATAATCAAAGCCAAATTCATATGTGAGAAGTGTTTACATCAAGTTGAACATGTTTGCAAATATGAACCAAGTACCCGGAAGTGATCACGAGTGATTTAGCCTCTAATCATGATGATTATGGAATGAATTTGATGTTTTTCGGTAGTGATTTTGATGAATTGGGATGAATTCCACTTGTTTCTCTTCAATTCCTTCGTCCCCTTTCGTCTCCAGCACTCCCAAGTATGTTAGAATCACGTTTTTCTTCAAAAAACCTAATTTAAGTCGTGCAAAGTTGCTGAAAACCGCCCAGATTCGTCAGTCTGCCATAGACTACGGCGGGGACCATAGTCTACGGCTCCCCCTACGGCCCTTCTACGGCCCTTAAGTACTGGACTACGGCGCTTCTGTTTTTGCCTCCTGACCACCATAAACTACGGCGCTGAGCATAGTCTACGGCCTGTTGCTTCCAAACTTCATTATTTTGCTTCTTTTTAAGCTTCCAACACGTACGGGTCTCGATCCAAGTACTCGGAAGTCCAGAAATGCGTATATTCCTTCAACATTCACCTGTAACCAAAAACATAAACAAGATAACACGTTCCACACAATATTCCATGCTAAAACCTTCATTTTAACCATTTTTTACACAATCACCAAATCCGTATATCGGGGGGGGGGGGGGGGACAAGCAATAAAACATTTTGAAAGCTTTAGTAGATTTTTATACCACTCCTGTGAACAATAGTGATTCGCATTTTCCATTTTAAAGGCCTTTCATGACGTACCACTAATATACGGAATATTGGGGAAATACTAAATACTACTGGCCTGACGAGCCGCACCCGAGCTAGTCGCTCTAGCCTAATTGGGAGTTGAATGGGTGTTTTGTTGTTCTATCTTATTAGCATGCACACCAACACATGGTGGAAAGGTCAGTTCTACAAGTCAACTCTAGTTACGTTCACTATGTGTTACAGAACTATATAGACTAGCTATCTATCAGTATATTAATGTTATCTAAACTTGGGGTCCTTGGAGGACCTGCATATGATTAGTCTTGAGGAGATTAACTGCAGTACTTTTGATTAACATTTGTTATTATACTTGTTTTTATAAACCTGTAAACTCACCACCCCTTGTGTTGACTTAACATGTTTCTTCTCAGGTCCATAGGTACGGCTTGGACTAGGGCGCACGTTAGGTGATGCATGCTTGTTAAGCTAAACGTTTGATTGCATTTGATCGCCGTTGTCATGAGCGCTTGTATGCGTAAAACATTTAAACTTGTTTAAAAACTTCATATTTCTACCACTTATGATTTACGCTTCCGCAACTCAACTCTGTGTTTTCAAATAATTTAAGCTCGTACAGAGTCATTTTGTGTGTCTGATGACTTAGATCCTGGTTTGTCATGCCCCATGCAATGATACTCCGCAAGCGGATTTTGAGGGTGTGATAGATTGGTATCAGAGCCATCAGCCATAGAGAACTAGGATTACATTAGATCCAACTATGGCTTTATAAGCACGTTAGACACACACATCAGACGCACCTATACATGATTCAGGGTATTGAGCAGAAGACTGAGATGGCACTTACGAGGCAACGTTAGGGAGACGAGTTCCTCCATAGAGTGGTGGACCACTATCGTCTGCAGCGTGATGAGATCGCTAGCCTGAACATGGTGGTGAACCAGTAGAGGTATGATCCAATATTTGCTTCAGAGGGAAGAGCAGATGGCTGCTAGGATTGACACTCTTGAGGAGGAGGTTGAGCCCAATGAGGAGCCCGAGCCCGAGCCTGAGCCGGAGGAGCCGGTGGATTTTGAGGACGAGGGACGAGTCATTTCGGAGAGTGACCCTGATCATTAGTCCTGCTATCTATCTTATTTTATCTATCTTTTCTTTTCTATGCAACTTAAATGTATGAAGTTGTTCCTTATCGTGACATGTAAATTTAGACTTCAGTTTTTAATGTGAATAATTTTGTGAACCAGTTGCAATGTTATTTAATTTGAGAATTATTGTTGAAAATTGCCACGTATTATTCTATACATGTTTGATTATTTGCACTATACTCCAATGGTGAATATTGGACGTGTTTCTCATATAGTGTGTATTATGAAAGATAGATAAATTACTGGTAGAGGACGAGGTCGTGACAGCGGCATCAACATGACGACAACCGAATTGATGCCATGACCAGACAAAGTGTGGCTGCAGCATTAACAGCGTAAGCTCAAGTGTATCAAGCTGGTCATGGTGGGTGTACGTACAAGAATGTCATGTTATGCAAACCACACACATTCTGTGGAACTGAAGGAGTGGTTGGGTTGTTGAGGTGGATGGAGAAAGTTGAATCTGTGTTTGAAATATGCAGTTGTCTGATTGAGAGCATGGTAAAGTATGCAGCTGGAACATTTGAAGGTGCAACGTTGACCTGGTGGAATTCACAGGTTCAAGCCATGGGTTTGAATGTTGGGCTGAGTTTACTAGGCTTTTTGTTGAAGAATATTATCCAAGGAATGAAATTAAGAAACTGGAAGTTGAGTTTTGAAACCTAAAGATGGAAGGGTTGGAGATTGAAACTTACACTACTAGGTCACATGAGTTGGCATTGCTATGCCCGACCTATGGTTGATCCACCTTATAAGAGGATAGAGAGGTATATTGATGGTTTGGTTTCATAAATTCAGAGTGTGGACACTTCAAGTAATCCTGCAACGATTTGAGAAACTGTTCAGCTGGCACACAAGTTGATCGATCAGACAGTTCAGCAAGGAACTCTACCGCCCCGAAATTGTCTTCTAGATCATCAAGCAACAAAAGGAAATGGGGAAATCAAAGTGGAGGTAGCAGTGAGAAGTCTTCATCTAGTCAGAATCAAAATCGAAAGTTCTATAACAACAAAGGGAATCAAAGCAACCAAGGTTCAGGAGGGTACCATGGAAAGCTCCCAAAATGCAACAAATGCGGGTATCATCATCAGGGAACTTGCAATGGTGGTGAAATGTAACAAGTGTGGGAGGAATTGGCACATGGCCAAAGTTTGTCGAGTTAAGGGTCAAAACAATCAGAGCAACCAGATCAAGGCAACAACAAACCAGACATGATGTTTTGAGTGTGATCAGTTTGGTCATTTCAAAAGAGATTGCCCTAAGTTGAAAGGTAATGGGAATGAAAATCAGGGAGGAGCTGGAAATAGAAACAACAATAGTGGGAATAGTGGAGGAAATGGTGGAAACAGAAGGGGGCGGGCATTTATGATTGGAGTTGGTGAAGCGAGGAATGATGCGAACGTCGTTATTGATAAGTTTTCTCTTCCACACACTTTTTTCCTTTGCGTTCATTTTCATATTTTTATTTTTAACCCTAATTTTAAATTAAATTTATATGTCCTCTTTATGTGGTAGAGTGGTTTATCATATTTTAATTGAATTCTAACGGAATGAGACGTGATGTTGATGTGTCACTAAATAAAATAGTTGAATAAGTAGCCTACTACGGATAACCTAATGAACACACTAATTCAGCGGCAACGAAAAATTGTTAAAAGTTGTTTAGAAATTAGAAAGTTAAGAACCGTCACAAATTGATAATACAGGGTTTAAAGTGCAAATCTGGCCCTTTTTTTTCATTTTAACAATTAAACCCCATGGATATTATATTACTGATGATATTTCCTTGAAAATCGGCAGATAAGCTTATTGTACATCATCAACGATTTCTCATCGCCTGGAAAATACTTTGGAACTACAACAAATAAGAAATCGGAAGGGTTTGTTTACATCTTCGCTAAAACCAACCAATTGCTGCTGCCCACTTTCCAAGATTACGGCACCTGGTAAGTTGCTTGCAAAAGTGTAATCTTGGTTGCGAAATCGGCACCGATTCTATGTTGATATTTGAAAATTTATGGGAAAATTGAATACCATGTCTATAGAAATGGCTGCCTTTCCTGTTCTTTTGAACAATGGATCGTTATCCAGTTACGAAATTTCGAGACTTGGTGTTGTGCACACCAGGTGTTTGATGAAATGCCGAATTCAATCTTGTTCATTATCTTATACAAATCGAGGTTCACATTGTTTTCCTTCAGTAGGTGTTAAATCTCAAAATAGGGTATTGTGTGTTAGGTCAATGATTAATGAAAATGGGAACAAAGAAAACCGTTCGAGAAACAGTGAGTCTAGTTTTTTCAGAAAGGGGTTTAAGCTGAGACTGCAACCTAGGTTGCGATTACTGTCTTCGAGATTGAAAAAGATAGCGGTTCGTTCAATGTTAAATGATCTTCGAACTTATTTGCGCAAGAATATGAGAAAAGTGACTCTTTCCGCTTCGATTTCGATTGTATTAGGGTTGTGTTATTTGTTCTTGAAGTTGACAGCAGTTCCGAATCCCAAAATTGTTCCATACTCAGACTTGATAACAAGTCTTCAAAGCGGGTCTGTGATGAAAGTTTTGTTTGAGGAAGGATCGAGGCGGATATACTACAATACAGGCTCTTTTGGTAGGGAAAAGGAAAACACCCAAAATTTAGAAAATAATGTGGGAATTAGTAATGATGATGGAGATTTGGTTGAGAGTGATGTTGTGAGGAGTGGTGATAATGTGAAGAGTAATCAGATTTCAAGTCCGAATGTGTTGAGGAAATTGACAAAGACAAAAAGTGTGACGCCTGAATGGCAGTATTCTACAAGAAAGATCGATCACGATGAGAGCTATCTCCTTGGTTTGATGAGAGAGAAAGGAACTACTTATAGTTCATCTCCACAATCGGTGTTAATGTCAATGAGGAATACACTGATTACTATTCTTTCACTTTGGATTCCCTTAACTCCGTTGATGTGGCTTCTGTATCGTCAACTTTCTGCTGCTAATAGCCCTGCAAAGAAGCGGCGACCTAGCAATCAAGTAGTTAATTTTGAAGATGTGGAGGGTGTTGACACTGCAAAAGTAGAGCTTATGGAGGTATGCCACTTTTGTTTTGTGTATTTTGTATTATTTTGTGTTACTATCGTGTAACTTTTTCATACTCGGAAATGCATTTATCAGAAAAGTCAAATTTTGGTTATCTTGTTATTCTTACCATATTTAGCCCATGGCCCCATGCCCATCTCTCCAAACTTTAATTGCTATTTATGACATTAGCCTTTCTTTAAATTCCAACATTGAGAAAATATATATTTTATTACTAATACAGTCTATGAAGACATAGCAATCTATCCATCTTAAAGGACCTAGATGTTAAAACCCTCCTCCAACTTACTACTGACTACATAAGCATAGAAACAAGAATTTTAGGGCAACTTAATAAATAATAAGAATTACTTCTAGTGTTAATGCTGGTGTAGACTTATATGACAGTATGCACAGTCAGTAGGTGTGTGATTCCTACTTTAAAATATTAATTCCCATTTTAATAATTATTTGTGTCGTATCAGTAATTTGCATAAAGTCAATACTATATAAAACGTAATGAAACATAGAGTTATATCACTTGAGGCGATTACTTGGAAAATGCATCCTGTTCCTGTAACACCAAATTCGTAATGATATGAACATAATCTTGTACTCTGTATGCCAAAGATAATATTCGCTATTGAGGTAGAAAGATATCAAAATAGGTTAATAACCAAGTAGAAGGTAATATGAAGGCATTGGAACAATATATTTGATCATAATTCATGCAAAACCTGTCTCCGACTGCCTAATGGAGCCTACCAAAATGAAGTTTGTTTTTATCATAATCTATTCAAATCCTGTTTACAGATCGTCTTATGCCTCAAAGGTTCTATTAACTACAACAAGCTAGGAGCAAAGTTACCTAGAGGAGTGCTGCTAGTGGGTCCCCCGGGGACCGGGAAAACATTATTAGCCCGTGCAGTCGCTGGAGAAGCCGGGGTACCTTTTTTCACTGTTTCTGCTAGCGAATTTGTGGAGATGTTTGTTGGAAGAGGTGCAGCTCGTATCAGGGACCTTTTTAATGTTGCAAGAAAGAATGCACCTTCAATCATTTTCATTGATGAACTTGATGCTGTAGGAGGAAAACGTGGCAGAAGTTTTAATGATGAAAGAGACCAAACACTAAACCAGGTAGGTAGTTAAAAACTTCATCTTTTATACTTATTATGAATAATTTTCTGTACTTTCTCTAAACATTATTTAAGGATGTATGTCTGTGTATGTGCGCGTTTTATTATTATTATGAGTTACTTTAGGGAATAGAGTGTGGAAGTATTAGAGTTACTATATTTATTTAGATGGCAAGATGAACTGGGCAGGGAGGTTGGGTATTTGCTAGCATCTAAGCATGTGTCAAGTAGGATTGCAAAAAATATACAAACAAACAAAAATACCGAGCAAAATCTAACTCAAAGTAGGGTCTAGGAAAATGAGATCAAGGCACGTCTTACACTCTTACCTCTATTCTATATTTTTTCCTGATAAAAAGGCTGCTCCTAGGGAGACAGTGGTGATTGCAAAAAAATATATAATCTAATTTTTTAAAGTGATGTAGGAGGTTCTATCTCCATGCACTAAAAATACACTTTAGCCAACTTTTGAGTTTTGACCCATTTGAGCCATTTCCTTTTTAGTTGACTTTGTTGGTTTTACCATTGACCCGTTAGAGATAAAACACAACCCAAATCAACCCATTTTCTATAAGTTACCTATTGAAATCCATCTGAGCCATTTCCTTTTCAGTTAACTTACCCATTCTCCCATTAGAGATAGGATACAATCCAAATCAGCCCATTTCATATAAGTTAACAATTAAAATTGCTACCTATAATATAAATTAATGAACCGCAAATAGCATAAGTCTCTAAAATTCCGTAGGGTAAAATGATTTTTCAATTTAATTTGAACTATTTACTATCTACTAAAATTTTCACCACATTGAAGCTAATCATACATCTGACTTGATGTCTTGTTTTGGGCACATAGCTACTGACAGAAATGGATGGTTTCGAGTCAGATGCAAATGTGATAGTTATAGCAGCAACCAACAGGCCCGAAGCCCTGGACCCGGCTCTTTGTCGGCCCGGTCGGTTTTCAAGGAAAGTGTACGTGGGAGAACCAGATGAAATTGGAAGAAGAAAGATCCTAGCCGTACATCTCAGAGGAATCCCTCTTGAAGAGGACACCGCCATTATCTGCAACTTAGTTGCGTCTCTTACTCAAGGCTTCGTGGGTGCTGATCTTGCCAACATTGTCAATGAAGCTGCTTTACTAGCCGCCAGACGAGGTTCTTATAACTCCCTTTTCGTTTTGTTAGGGGTAGAATTGTAAAAAGAACATGGATTAGTTGCTACTTGATATGATGAGATCATAATGAGTGTGTGTTTTTCATGGTTTATTAGGTGGTGAATGTGTGGCAAGGGAAGATATCATGGAAGCAATAGAAAGGGCAAAATTTGGGATAAATGATAGACAAATGAGCCCTTCTAACTTAACCAAGGAAATAGGAAAGATGTTCCCATGGATGCCAACTTTTAAGTCTCCAAGGAATGATGGCTCTACTTCTCTTGGTGGTTACCAAACTCTCAGTTGAGGGTATTTTCGTCATTTGTAATAATATAATTTCTTTTAAATTTATTTTCTTTTTTTATTCTGTTTTTTAGACATGACTGTCATTGGTTGGCTGAGGGTACTTTCGTCATTCCAGTAATAGGATTTCTTTTATACTTCATGTTGAATTAAAAGAGTCTTCTACTTGTTATTTTTTAAACACAAACTACACAAAATAAAAAGGATGAAAAATACACAAAATAAAAAGGTTGACGGGAATCAAACCCTGGACCTGAAGGTGAAAAAAGAAACTACTGTGCTGCAGGCAACTTTGGTTTGAAAACCCTTCGAAATTCATTTAAAGGCAAACCGGTTCCTAGCCCAAACCGGTTCCTACGCTTAACTATTTTTTTTAAAAAAAAATTATAAAAACTAAAAAAGACATACTTTTTATTAAATTCAAACTTAAAACATTACAAACACAAGTTATTTTATTGCCTCCGTCGATTTAGCTCGATCTTCAAATGGTTTCGTAGAATCGAGTTCGAATCTCCGTTGAAAAATGCTTCACAATACCTACACCGAGTTTTTTTGAAACCGTTTTTCATTTCACACAACTCGAAATGAACACCGAACAACTTCGGCTCTCTCTTGGTTGTTACAATCTTCACAACGGAAAATACGTCATCATTACTACCGGGTTGAGGATCAACGTTGGCATTGCTAAAATGACTTGAACTTGCCATCTTGATTGAAAGAAGTAATATGTTTCAGTGTTTTTGAGAATTTAAGAAGTGGGATAATGTTTGTAAGAGATAATGGGAGTTATATAGGGTCAAAATGGCATAAAAGGGCTAAAAACGGCTAGAAAAACGGTCACAAAAGCATCCCAATGGCTATATAACATATATATAACGGCTCTTAAAAGCATGTGAAGAAACCGGTTTCAAACCGGTTTGGGCCAAACCGGTTTCAAACCGGTTTGGACACCGGTTTCTTCACTAAACCCCCAAACCGACTGAAACCGGTTCGGTTTGACCGGTTTGGGAACCGGGTTGGTCAAAACCGGTTTGGACCGGTTTGAGAACCGGTTTGGACCGGTTTGAGAACCGGTTTCAGAACCGGTTTGAGAGCCCAAACCAGTTTGGGATTTGCACCTCTAGTTAAATCCTAATCTCATCACCAGAAGGATTATATCGGCCCCTTCTATTTGTTACTTTGTTATTACAATTTACAATATTAACCCCTAACTATCGAAATGTAACACAATAGACCCCTAACTATTTAATATGTAACAATACTCCCCTTCTAAAAGAGTTCTTGGCCTCAAGAACCACACATCATGAGCCCAAGCCAGCGAACACAAATAGCTGCTACAATCACTGGAAATCATGAGCCATATCCAAGGAAGGTAGCTCCACAAAACATGTATGGATATGATTCCTCTTGAGCTTCATTTGGCTCAATACTATGAGCGTTTGACTTTTTCTATAAAATAACATTTAAATCCTAGGCTCAATACTATGAGCATTTGTGGGGGTAGATTCTTTTTCTAATGGGGTGGAGAGTGGCGGGGGTTGCAGGATCTCGGAGGAGGTTGAAAATACCATAAATATTGGTGCGTATGTGGGGGTAGATCTGGGGGATTTTGTTCAACAAGTGGGTGAGGAGATTGATAGGGGGGAAGATGGTTTCAGGGGCTGATGGATTGTCTGTCGTGCAATTCTTGGGGGATCAGGGACGACAAGAAGATTGATTGGATTCATCGGTTAAAGGTGTAGTTCAGGGTTAAGTCCGTGTGCTTGCAAGAGACGAAATGTTCTAATTTGGTGGATATTCCGATCCGACGTATCTGGGGCAAAGCGCCTTTCAGTTTTGACGGGGTGGAAGCTATCGGCAGGTCGGGGGGGGGGGGGGTTAGTGAGCATTTAAGATCCGTCTGCTTTCAGGTTAGTTGATGTTTTGTGACTTCTGGGCTTCTGGCCGGGGGGCAGGGTAGATTGAATGTGTCAACATATATGCTCCTCAAGATTTTGGTACTAAATTGGTCCTGTGGCAAAAGATTATTGATATTATGGAGAGGGGGTCCGGGATGTGGATGCTGGCCGGGGACTTCAATGAGGTCAGGTTTCCCGAGGAGAGGTTGCATTCTGTTTTTGACGCTAGGGGGTGGATGCTTTTAACAGGTTTATTGAGGATGGTGGTTTACTAGAATATCGAATGGGAGGGGCGAAATTTACTTATTCTTATGGGAAGGGGAATAATTTCAGAAAGTTAGATCGGTTTCTTGTGTGTGCTGGGTTTGTTGACAGGTGGCCGAGGGCGGGTGTTAGGGCGATGCCCAGGTTGTGGTCGGACCATAGCCCGATTATTCTGAAAGTGTCTGAGGTGGATTTTGGGCCACCTCCTTTCCGATTTTACTCCTCGTGGCTCAGGTGCGGGGATCTGTCGGTTTTGATTAGGCAAGAGTTGCTCGCGAAAGGGAGTGAGGGGGATCCTCCTGATGTGGTTCTTATGAAGAAATTGAGGAGGGTGAAAGAGGTGGTTAAGAAGTGAAAAGTTGGTGCTAAAGATATGGAGCTAAAAGAAATTGAAAGGCTGCGTGAATTTTGTTGCAATATGGATGGGATCAGTGAGGTGCAGATGGTGGATGGGTCGGAATTGGATGAGTGGGTAGCCAAAAAAGATCGTTTGATGGCGCTGGAGGATGGGAGGATCAAGGATTTGCGACAAAAATCCCGGGTAAAGTGGGCGGTGGATGGGAACGACAACACAGCGTATTTCCATGGGATTGTGAATGCGAATGTGGGAACGGGTCGGATTCATGGTATGATTATTGATGGGCAGTGGTCGGAGGATCCTGTGGTTATCAAAGAGGAGGCTAGGAGGTTTTTTAGAAAGCTTTTTGCGGGTCGGAGGGGGGAAAAGCCTCGGATCGTTTGTCATGGCATTAAGTCTATTTCAGCGGAGTAGGGGGATATGCTTATCCGTCCGTTTTCTAAGGCTGAAATCAAGGCGGCTATTTGGGAGTGTGACGGGGACAAAGCGCCCGGGCCCGACGGGTTTAATTTCGACTTCCTCAAGTTCTTTTGGGGGGAGTTGGAGGAGGATTTTTATAACATTTTGCGTGGTTTCTTTGACACAGGTGTTATTTCTAAAGGGTGTGCGGCATTGTTCATACAACTGATTCCTAAATCGGATAATGCGCAAGAGTTTGGGGAATTCCGACCGATAAGCCTTCTTGGATGCATATCCAAGGTGATGTCTAAAATTCTCGCTGGTAGGATGAAAAAGGTGTTGGACTCAATTATTTCGGAGACTCAAATGGGGTTCGGGGGTGTATTCCGATGTCGGATGCGTTGATTCGTCGAGGAGTTCCGGTTGACTCGGAGAGGTGCAGTTTATGTGACAATGGGATTGAGTCAGTTCATCATATTTTTTCCGGGTGTGTGTTCTCGGCGGGCATTTGGCAATGGGTTATGAATTGGATGAAACGTCCTCCTTTGTTGGCGTTCTCTTTTGACGACATTCTCCGGATTCACGAGGAGGTGGAAAGTCATAGGGGTAAAAAGGAGTTGTTCCAAGCGGTGGTGTATACGTCTTGTTGGAGTATTTGGAGGGAAAGGAATGATGTTGTTTTTCAAAGGAGACCCCCGGCTATTAGTAAATTGATTTGCAATATTAGAAGTTTGTGTGAGTTATGGTGTAACAATAGATGTAGAAAAAAGATTAATTGGGTAAACATGTGTATGGTGTAAGGTGTTCGGGATGCTGGGTTAGCGGCTTGCTAGTCTCGGCTTTTT
Organism: Deinandra increscens subsp. villosa; assembly: GCA_039602395.1. Taxonomy (NCBI): domain Eukaryota; kingdom Viridiplantae; phylum Streptophyta; class Magnoliopsida; order Asterales; family Asteraceae; genus Deinandra; species Deinandra increscens. The sequence goes on from JBCNJP010000017.1 coordinate 19,520,478, forward strand.
CCCTTTTGTTTTGGTTGGAATAAAATTTGCCTGCTGTTCATAAAAAATAAAAAAATACTATGAGCGTTTGACTTTTAATTTTAAAGTCGTTAATGATTTTCTTTTTGAATTGCCGTTGTTTTTAAATAACGTTACAACAATGTATAGATTCTAGTTAATTGATCAATTACGGGAATGGGAAATATTATTTAATAAAATTGTAATAAAACGTTTTTGGATATAATATAATATTTAAATAATAAACTAATTACAAACGTTAGTTTAATTGATTTTAAATAACAGAGTCATAAATATATTAACAACTAGGATAGAACTCGTATGTTATACGGGTTGAATCATTAAAAAATTATATATAATTGATATTTCATCCATACTTTTCTTATTATCGGAATAACGTTACATTACACTAAATAAAAAGCTAAATTTATATTTCATAATATGGCATTGGTGACTTTACCATCTTTATCAAAAAATAGTATTTAGAGCAATGTTGATAATATGACATTGGTGACTTACCCTCTTTCACCTCATAATATGGAATTAGTCATGGTATTTAGAATTTTTAAATTGGATGAACATCGATCATTTAATATGGTATAAAAAATTATTTAGTAATAGATCTTATGAACATGATTTTTGTTAATGAATTTCTTTATAAAGGATATATCATCCACAATGTTGTTTGAATCTTTAAAACAATATTAGGTATTCATTTATTAAAATATGAAATAGTATTTACGCATTTATATTTGAAAACACACTACATAAGTGTTTATTGGTATTTTATATGTTTTGTCAGTATTTATTAAAATGAACATAATAATAATTTATAAAAATAATTCTAAATAAAAATAAGATTTAAATTAATATATGGTTGTCATAATTTCATAAATATAAATAAATAAATGAAATCATATCATAATTATAAAATAGGAAATAATTTTCAATCAAAAAAAATTTATTAGGGAGTAGATTTGGAGGGAAAACTTTTATGAGAATAAATCTAGTGTTGACATGTGTCAACAATTGTAATTGTTTATTATAATAGGAAGATTTTAATATAAAGAAGTCAAAATTATTAGGGAGTAGATTTAGAGGGAAACTTTTATGAGAATAAATCTAGTGTTGACATGTGTCAACAAGTGTAATGTCAACAATTGTAATTGTTTATTAGAATAGGAAGATTTTAATATAAAGAAGTCAAAATTATTAGGGAGTAGATTTAGAGGGAAACTTTTATGAGAATAAATCTAGTGTTGACATGTGTCAACAAGTGTAATTGTTTATTAGAATAGGAAGATAGGAAGATTACCCATTTAGCTGTAGAATTTATAATGTCCGACTAAATTGAAAATTGTTTCAATAAAATACTTACGAAAGATACGTTTAAAAAGTTAAAGAAATAACAAATATCACAAATGTGGCTGTAGTTTAGTGGTAAGAATTCCACGTTGTGGCCGTGGAGACCTGGGCTCGAATCCCAGCAGCCACAGTTTTTTTTTTTCACATTTTGTTCACGAAACAATGATTGTTTGTTTCTTGCATTTTATTTTTTGTTTTTATTTCGATTAAGCCAGAAACCTGACCTTAACTGCATTCCGAGTTTATAACCCGATTAACCCCGTTAACACTTTTAAACCCTATCAGACCCGATCCTAATTGTCGTATTCGGGTTCGGGCATTATTATAAAACTCCTCGATATCCCCGAGTACTCTCCGAGTACTCCCCTCCTACGCCTAGTCATCCTTGAGTACTCCCCCGACTTGAACGAACACTCTCAACTCCCCAGTCGACCGACCTAGGAGCGCCTAACGACTTTTGCAACCATCGGTCTGGTTAAATTAAGTTAATCGAGTTCGGGTATTTGAGACCACTAATTGCCATTAACCTACCCAAAACCATATTTTGTAACGACTATGGACCGATCGAATCAACTGCACTTTTATGAATAACAAAAACAATGATCAAGAGGGTTGAAAGCACAAAGAATGATAAAGCATATTATGATATATATTGGCATTTCATTCTTTAATTTATTTTAGTTATTTTTATTTTCTCTTTGTTCGAAGAAATTCCTTAATATTTATTTTCATATACTTTTATTTTTTATTTTTTCGTCTTGGGCACGTAACTTTGTTGTTTTATATAAAAATTCTTAGAGTAAATTACTGATTCTGTCATTTATAAATATGTAAAAATACTGGGTTTGTCCTTTAAATTTTATAATTACTAACTTTGTATTTTTTTTTTTAAAAGTACACGCCCCTTATCCTTTTTACTAACGCTAGTTAAAGAAACCCGTTAATTCCCCTCATTTGCTCCTCATGTTTACGACGATTTTTTAAATAAAAAAGTTCTTTTTTTATATAGATATTCACAAACTACTCATCAAAAGATCTGGTACGTTTACAACAATAAGTGGTTGATTACTTGATTAGTTTGTTAGATAGTGAAAGAAAACATATATACTTTTATTTTAATTTAGTTAGTTTGTAATATTAGCTCATTATGTTGTCATTTGATGCCTCAGATAAATGTATTAAATCCTATCAACGTTATATTAAAAATGAATACGGTCGACAGAACACAGGGGTCCAGATGTTTAGAATAAAACCCGTTGGCCCATTAATGTTACCATGATAAGATAGTCCACTTAAACTGTTGAACAAAAAAAAACTGAAAAAAAAAACGCCGTTGCCGGGGATCGAACCCGGGTCACCCGCGTGACAGGCGGGAATACTTACCACTATACTACAACGACAAGATGTTTGAAGTTATGAGGACCAATTAAATGACTTTCATATCTTCAAGAAATTTAGCCAACGTGATTTGTGATTCGTGAATGACCGAGTTACCATTTCAATGGCACGACTATGTATTCAACACCTTTATTAATAAAATTAAACAAAAACTAACATTTTTCTTTATTTATAATTCCTAACAATGCACATGATTTATAACTGTCTTTGATAAAATTGTTTCAAATGATTGATTCTTAACATATATACTACTATGGTTTAACATCAAACTAAGATCTGTTCATCTCCCTATCATAGTTGCAAGACATGATATGACATTGAAAAGGTCCGAGTTAGAACAGTTATAACTATTACGCGAGTCTCAGTGAGTACATAACCAACGTACGAACTTTCACAAACTTATCTGCCTATATAATAAAAGAAAAGCTCACCTGCCACATGTCGAATTCTCAGCTCATTTTCCCGCCCAAAGTTACAACCTTTATTTTTCACATGGATCCTTCACATAGATCCATATCCGACCCGTTTTAGATGTGACGAGAACTCATCAATGTCATTTTGAAACCCTAACACAATTTCGCGTTTCATCTCTCTACCACACTCTCTATGGAGCTGCAAGACGTTTCGACGGTTGATTTGATCTTCCTTCACTCTTTGATTTGAGTCATTTTGAAGGTGAGTATCTTAAGTAATTGTTTTTGCCCTTCAAAATCAAGTTATTATTCGTACCTTCCCATCATACTTTGTTCGTTTTCCTGTCTTTTCAAGTTTGTTTTGATCTGAGGATTTGTTTTTAAATAAACAAAACCGTTAGATCTCAACTTTTACAAATCGCGACATTTTTTCTAATGACTTGATTTGTAGTGGATGAATTTTTTATTGATGTTTTTGCTTTCTTGAGTGCTAAAAATGTTTATGGAAGAATGAGTTATCACCATCAAATTAATAGTAATGCACTAATGCAAAAGGTAAAACTTTAAACTTGTATTTATGTAGCAGTTAAATTATTTCTTTCTTTTGAATATATGTTTCTCTTTCTACAGCTAGGCCAAAACCATTCTACCTGTGAAGTAAAACTTCTTAATACTTGTCTTCACTTCTTCACCTAAAAAGTGCAGAAAAATAATTTAAGTGGTCAGTGGGAAACAAAATGGAGCCAAGAAAAGGTAACTATTAACAAAATCAGTAGAGCTACTATTTGAGGTTTATGTAATTTCTGATTGCTGTTTTGTATGATTAATTTTGATTTTTGAATTTCTAATTGCTATGAGATTGTGTAGTGTTTATGCCACTATGAGTCTATGACTATGAGATTGCAGTTTGATATCTGAATTTTTAATTCGTCTATGGATTCTTCTTTCTAACATTGGCATTTATAAAAATGCTTGAAAAAGGTTAAAAACGTATTTGCGCCGTTGCCGGGGATCGAACCCGGGTCACCCGCGTGACAGGCGGGAATACTTACCACTATACTACAACGACAGGATATTTATAAACTTGAGGATCCAGCTAATGAACTTCATGTATTCAAGAAATGTAACCATTATGATTCGTGAATGATCGAGTTTTCAATTCAATGGCACGACTATGTATTCAATATCACATATCCGTTTTGAAATTAAACATTAACTAACATTTTTCTTATGTGTAACTCCTAATAATTATAAGACTAGAACTATTACAACTACACACTACACACAAATCTCAACTAGTAGAATTTCTCTATCAATAGCTTTGTTGAGTAAGCGGTTTTACCAGGTATGTTTATTTTTTTTATCTTGTACCCGGTGATCTCAAAAGCTTGTTTGAAATACACCAACAGTACTGTTACACAGGCTGTCCTCAAGAAGCTAAAAAAGTTTGAGGCTCTAGGCGAGAATTAAATTTTGGACCCTGATAGACCTGACTTTAGGCGGTCGCAAACCGAATGAAACAATTTGGTTTAAAACACTAATATCCTTATATATATATATATATTTGGGATTAAAAATGTGAAGTAACATACAATATAACTTTGGGTTTGAATTTTTAATTATCTGATTAATATGATTATAAATAATATATAATAATCAATCTAATAGCATTTGATCTTAGTTCAATTGTTCAATTACTTATTTTTTAAGTTCTTCAAATATAAGGTGAAGATCCCAATTTTGAAACTTGTTATTCACATTAATTTTGCTTAAAATTCGTTTTGTAAAATTCCGTCCCAAAAAATGCCAAGGACAAGGTTCGAAAGCGCTTTGCGGATAGCTTCTTTGCCAATTGATCCGGATACTTCTTGATTCAAACTTTGTACAAAATGATATTTATCACATAATCACATCAGAAAATTTTAGAATTTCAGGCTTCTTTGTTTTTTCTTCCCCGACCTACGTTTCTTCCATTTTTCACGGAATTTATTTCGAGCCTTCAACCAGTCGGCGTAATCCTTGTCCTTCTGGCACTCAATAAAGTCGGCTAGATCATCAATATCATGGGTCACATTTCTGGTCTTGAGGTACACCTCCCCATTGCAAGTTTCTTTTGTGACACCCAACTCACTTGATAAGTGTTCCATTCTCATATCTTCTGCTTGTGTTGGCTCATTAGCAGCACAAATACTTCTGGAAAAAAAAAAAGTAGAAGACCAGAGTTTAAGTGAATGATTTCTACAGGTTACATTAGCATTTATTTAAATTAATTATTAATTAAATTTAAACAGTTAACATAAATTATTTTTAAAAATTAATACAAATTAGTCTCAAATACTTGTTATTTAAAAAGAAACAGAAATAAAATATTAATAGGATTTGAAATTGAAATTTTAAATTTAACTGAGAGGTGTGAAGGAAAATATAAATAGATCAGGTATTTATAGGATTTAAATTGAACATTTGAGTTAAATTTGTATATATATTTTTTTACTTGAAGCTTTTGATCATACCTCACACATATCATCCGTTTCTTTTGAAATTTTGCAGCCATTCCGAGAGTAGGACATTGGCGTACGAAAGCCTGCATCACATGTTAAGGCTCAATTTGTGCACAACAGTTGGAATATTAGAAACAAGAAACACACAGAAACGAAATATTCACCTCTTCGTAAATGGTAAGAGATCCTTCAGATGATAATGATCTAGGGTCAGCCATGGACCTCAAGGCATCTATATTACCCTCTTCAAAAACAAACAGATTACACAAACCCATAATCACTGAAATGCAACTCTTCACTAAAAATCCAAGCCCGCTATCGAAACTCAATGATAGCAACCCTAAAAAATGCAAAAGCATCAGCCTAGATTCGTTACGACTTGTTGGATTCATTTCCATCAAACTGTAGGAGAACTTTTGAATTGGAAGACGAATACTAAATTCTTTGAAACAGTTAATGATTCCCACAATAACATCATACTGCTTGCTTAATGAGATGCCTTTTAAAGCTTGTACAAGTGAGTTACTCATTAGCATCAACAAAGATGCGAGAAGACAAATGTCTTGTAAACTAGCATCACCATCAAGAGGCAGCTTGATATCATTTGCATCATTAGCAGCTCTCGTAATCATGCATTTTAAGAACGATATGATCTCATCTCTGCAAGTAACGTCAATTATGCATAGGTTCTGCTGTATGTAATCAATAGAGGAGGATAAAAGGTCAGACTTTATCTCAAAAAACTCTCTCCTTAGATTTGAATTCCATGAGTCGTTCAATATGGCTATCCTCTGACTGAGTTTCTCACTTTTACCAGGATCAATACAAGACTCGAATGATGGCTGTGAACTTTTGTTGACCAAACTACCCCTAGCATCGGCGGTATGGTTCTCTGTTTTCAAAATGGACATGTGTTGTGTGTACAGTATAACTGAACTTTCAAATACTGAAAGGTAGCAATCGATTAGCATAGGATCAAGTATGCGAGTTTCATGCTCTATGCCCACACTGATGACATCAGCAACCATTGAAACAATATGAGCTTGCAATAACTTGGGTGAAGAAAGTACAATAGGGTTTTGTAGTAATGTTTTGGCCGGAACGATTCCCAGTTCTGATGACTTGGAATTATTAGAACGGGCCCACGTTAACCTATTAAGAAACTCCTGAAGCGCCACCTCATCAGAGATCGACAGTGAAAAATGAGAACATATCATCTCCATCATTAATCCAAAGTCGCCACTTCCAGCATTAGCCATAAATAAACGTTCATTTGTTGGAGAAAAAGAATCAATTATCTGCAGATGCCGTCTCAACTGACCATGTACTAAAAGCTCGTTTATGATCACCTGTTAAAATGCATATATGTTATTGTTAAATATGCAAGTTACTTCTGTAAAAAATCACTAGTTTTAACCAGGAAAACCTGATTACAAACATAAAAATAATAAATCTGAAATTACCTCAAATATTGCTATGATAGAAGGACTGCAGGTATCAAAGAGCTCTAAGCGTGATAAGGATGCCACCTCAGCAAAGTAGTCAGAAGTAGTTTCATCACTATACAAGCATTGACAAGAACTTGACTTTTTAGAATAAGCATTTTCTGCTATTTCAAGTAAACTCAACCTTTTGAACATTAAAAGCAGAAATCTTCCACTTTCCAAAAGATGTTGTTGGGGCACAAAAAATGTCAAAGATACCAAGAAACATCTTATTAATAGATTTAATTCTTCCAATTCAAGAGATCGAGTGGCGGAGACATCATGTTTTGAAAAGTGCAACTGCTTCAACCGCTTTTGAAGATTTTTGAAGAGAATACTGGAGAGTGTATATACATCTCTCAAGCTCGCCCTAATTTCACCATTTTTAGTCTCATAGAAAAATTCATTAAGCTCAGCTCCTTGGCACGTACTAACTTGTTCTTTTGAAGCTAACTGAATGAGCAAATAATATGAACTTTTCAAAAGTTGTGACTTGAGCTCCTGATTACACAAGAAATAAAAGATTAAGTTGGAAGCAGCTTAATTAAAGAGTATTACCTATCATGCTATACACGCATAACCAAAAAACAAAACCATACCACGGGAGATTCAAGGGCGGAGATTAGTTTTTTGAAAATGTTTGGCTTTGGTGGACAGTCTAGAGTTTCGTTATGTGGCTTGTTGAGAGTGAATTTACTCCTTGTACAAACCATTTCTGCCTGCATACAAGAACAGCAAGAAAGATTAAACAAAACCCTCTTATAAAATCCTGCTTAAAAATAATTAAAATGTTAACTATGATTTTGTCACATTGATTACTCATAGCACCGGTCTGATAAACTAATGAATAGTTAAAATGTATATGAGAGCAGCCTAGCATGCAAGGAGAAGATAATAGGGCATGATTATCTGGTTAAAATACTTAAAGATGGATGTGTGTGTGCACAAATATGACATAAATACACATCTACCTTAGAGGGCTTGACACATAACATAATGCAGGAAATAGGAGTTTATAAGACGAAGCATCTCTGTCAAGCATTTCATCAAACAATAGGTGTGCAAATGTTAATTGAGTCACTTCATCAAACAAGAATCATCACACAAGCTATAATCCAAACATGTAGCTTCCAGGAAATTACAAGATCTAGATCTAGCTCTACTAATATATGGGCTCGAATCATGTAAAGTTTAAGACCACATCAAGTTAAAGACTAAAGTGTAGTCAATAATGTAAGTATAACTTGTGTGATTTTCCTAGTAATATTTCAAGAATGTAGTCAATTTCATGTTTTTCCTTTACCAAGTAACCGAGTAATCGATCAATTTCATGTTTTTGAAACATCTCGAATAATCAATAAATTTCGAGAATGAAATCAAGAATACTCACCTGTTAATTTCGTTTGAAGATCGATGAACAAAATCAAAATGGCTAGATGTCCAGAGAGGAACTGAGCAGGGGCGGTGGAGAAAGAAAACCCCCAAAATGGCGATGGTTTATGACTCGATGAAGTTTATTTTAGAGAGATAGGAGGTATTAAAATTAGGGCTAGAAATGGCGGGTACTATATGGAATTCTGAATTTTGAAAAAGAACAGCAACATGAAAAATAATAAACAAAAACAAGGTACGCACTGAATTGCTAAAATGTACTTTTGTTTTTTAACGGCGGCTTTAACCACCCGACTAGCAAGACGCTAGAGGATGAAAAAGCAACAATCAAAGTTTAAAACATAAAGTAACATCAATTTTTAAGTTAACATATGTACCCCTATGTTTAATCCAAAGAAAAGAAAAGGACTTGATTTCTTTGATTGCGAAGGCAATGAAGGGCCTTCTATTCATGAAAGTCGCCGTATTTTTCTCACGCCAAATCATCCAACATGTGACATATATGATTGCTTGAACTTGCCTTGCTTTTTCCTTGCCCGCCACCTGCTTGTGGACATTTAGAAGGTCATCGATGTCAAAGGTATAAATATGATTAATATTGCACCAATGGGCTATAGCTTTCCAAACCACCGAAGCAAAATAGCAGGAGATAAAAAGATGGGAGACTGATTCAGGCAAGTCGCTACAAAGCGGACAGTGCACATCGTCTAATGGGATTCCCCGCTTAGAAAGCTCATCCAAAGTGTTGATTCTTCCCGGAAGAGCCTTCCAACAGAACAAGTTAACTTTTTTTTGGTACAAGCTTGCTCCACTCTAGAATCGTGTCTTCACCACGATTCGACGGTTTCTCCAGAAGCCTCCTCATCGAACCATCCTAGAAGTAACCAGATGGGTCACCGTCCCAAACCTAGTTCGACCACGTCATTTTAATAAGAGATTGCAAGCTAAATTCCTTCTGAAATGAGATCACCATGCACACTCGCAATCCCTTTTCAATTTCCACTATAGAGTTTGTTGCAAGGAATGAAACAAATTTGACAGTTGCTATTATGAATCGCATATATTACTTTTCTCCATAGCTTAAAGGGTTCGACCTTGTACCTCCAAATCCATTTCGAAAGAAAACTAATGTTAATATCTTCAAGAGGGGACAATCCAAGACCACCATTTTTGACAGATCTCGTGACCAACTCACGGCGAACCCAATTGATTTTGTTTTTATCCGGAGAACCTCCCAAAGAAAATTCATTCTCAAACTTTCAAGCTTTGAAATATTTTTATTCGGGGCCCTATATAGCGAAAAGTAATAAACCAGGAGGACATCAAGAACGGATATCACAAGCACAAGCCTACCACCCATTGAGAGATGGTTTGCTTTCCAAGGAGACAACCTTCTTTGAAACACCTCAACCACGGGCCCCCAACTGCTACTTTAGACATATTAGCCCCAATCATGATCCCAAGATGTTGGAAAGGAAGCTTCCCAACACGACAATGAAGAAAATCCGCCCAACATTTAATCACGTCCTCCTCCGTATTGAAACCAAAGAGATGATATTTCTCAATATTAACTTTGAGGCCTGACACCAAATAAAAACAGCGGGGGATTCTAACAAGATTCCTCATATTTTCTTCCGACCATTTACTAGTAATAATGGCATCATCCGCGAAAAGTAAATAAGAAATAGTGGGACCTAGATTCAGACATCGCAACCCCTTCAAAAAAATCTGAATTCGAAGCTTTAGAGAATAAGGAGTGAAATACTTCCATTACCATGATAAAAAGGAAAGGGGATAAATGATCTCCTTGACGAACACCCTTTCAATTTAGAATTCCCATGTCGAGGAACCATTAACTAAAATCGAGGCTCTCGAGGCAGAGAGGCAACCCCTAATTCACATTCCCAAAGGCTTGAGAAGCCCATTTGATCCATAACCGAATCTATGAAACCCCAATCAACTGTAATAAAAGCCTTTTCAAAGTCAATTTTAAATAAAAAAGAAGGCGCTTTTGATTTTTTCACCCAAGAGATCAATTCATTAAGAATCAAGGGGCCATCTAGAATATATCGATCCGTAACGGAAGCCATTTGATTTTTTGAAATCACTGAACCAATCACAGTCTTTAATCTATTGGCGAGCACCTTCGATATGACTTAAGGGATGCAACCGACAAGACTAATCACGCGAAAGTCCTTGGGCCCTTGCGGATTCTTTACTTTAAGAATTAAATGAATAAACGAGGAACCACAACCACGACTAATAGAACCATGTTTATGGAAATGGTTCATAACACAAACAAAGTCTTCGCCCAATAAGTTACAGAATTGCTTAATAAACCGGATATTAAACCCGTCCGGTCCTGGCGCCATTTCTCCCCCACAATCCTAAACCGCCCATTTCACTTCATCACGAGAGAATAGACTAACAAGATAATCTTTATCTTCCAAAGATATTTTCTTGAGCTCGAGGCGCACTAAAGAGGGCCTGATGCCAAAAGAATTTTTAAATTATCACGAAAGAATTGCCATATTTCTTTTATTATACAATTCGAATTAGTCTCCCAAACACCGTTAATGTGGAGCCATTAATTCTATTTCTCGCCATGTGAGCTTTACAAACACCATGAAAGAAGGAAGAGTTCTCATCCCCGTCCATTGCCTATTTGACTCTAGATTTTTGTTTAAGGTCCATGGTTTTAATATTATCAACTCAATCTATTTAGACTTACAGGATATCCATTCTTCCACTTCTTGAGCCGTAAGAGATCCCAGCTTCGCTTTCATCTCCTAATCGTACAAGCTTCTTCCAATTGTTCAATGTCTTTGCTTTCCTCCCCCACTTTTTGCTTTCTCCAATCTATAATAGCAGCGTTGATTTTTCTCAACTTCTTGGATAAAACAATGTTAGGAGGATCAATAATGTCCATAACATAATTGATTAAAGCCATATGAATAGTATCATCGAAACCGGGCCTATCAAACCACGAGCTGAAAAATCTGAAGGGGGATAGGCCGAAATCCAGAACAGACGTTTTCAGCAAGATTGGGCTATGATCCGAACGCAATCTAGGAAGAGCCGTAATGGCAGCATTGGGCCATAAGGCCCAAAAACACTCACACACCAAGGCTCGATCCAACTAGGAAGATCCGATTTCCATGAAGTTTTCCTTTTTTTATTTGTTTAGACTAGGGAGGACTTGAAAATGATAAATCCAGATGAATCAGAACCCCAGTAATATCCATGATCAATGCATTTTTTCTTTTTTTATTTGTTTAGATTCGCCTATTGTTTAAACCTAATCGATAACCGGATCAGGATAACCAATCGGATCAAAAAACTTCAACTCAGTTTCTGGGCCGGACCTTCTAGCTTGATGGAATCGACAGGAAAACAAGACATGCGCACGTCTTATGTAGTAAACAGTAAAGGGGCTATATTGTAATTGTTACATAGTGTAGGGTGTTCTTAGTTGTAGTTAGGTCATTTTGTCAAATAGGAGATGAAAGTAATTGAACATATCGATAATTTGGGATAACTTTTCTTTCTCTTTGGTTCTTCTCTCATAAATTGATGAACAGGTTAAACAGTGATTTAACACGTAACAACACAAGCAACGCTTTAGGACCATTATAGAGCCGGAGATTGGGCTCTGTTTTGGCCCTCCGACGTGAGAATCAGTAACCCTTATGATTGGAGAAGAAAGTACTGTATGTATGTGAGTGTGAATGAGAGCCTCATTGTATACCTAAACAACTCCAATTATTTATACTTAGGGTTGCATGGGGAATGTACATATGCGTCGCGCATGGGCGCGTGTATGTGTTCTAGAAGACAGTTAGAGATGCAGGGCTGAGATATGTTGATATATGTTGGACGCGTGGATGTGTGACACGTGTCATAATAGATTTCAAGTGCCATGAATGCTTGATTATTCTTTGGCCCCCAAAGGATTAGGGAAGACCACTGTCTTAAAGTCGTTCTTGCGGGTCAAGGAAGATCCGGGTTTGGCCCAAATTCATGGAAATCAGATCTATCCTCTTGAAGTCTTCCCTAGTCCAGGGTTAGGGTTTTAAAACTTGGCGTTGGACTAGAAAAGATAGTGGCACTAATGCATAATTTTTTGTTTGCTATTAGGGGGAGGACACTGGCATAAGGAATTGTTTTTATCAACTCGGCGTGCACGCGTAAACATCCTTCATTAAAGATTCATCCGCGGCGGGATTCTTGGCGTGGTATTTGATAAAATGATGATGCTTTGAGGATATTCATTGATTTGTCGACGCAACTTCTTTTGCTGATGACAACTATTGGTAATGGATAAGGACGTCATTAATGTTTTGTGGGAGCGCCAGTTGAGACAATGCGTATGCTTTTCCCTTTTCTGACATGTCGTATTGTGGGTTGTACCGTCCCGAGATGTCAGGAACACGTGTCACTAATCTAATGACTTGATTTAGAAAAAATCAAAATGGTGATCATTCCGTATTATATATAAAAAGGGTATAATTTTTCTTTCTTCCTTTTCTATATCTTCCTTCCCTTCTTCTTTCTCTACAAAAAAAACCCTAAAAATCATGGTTGTTCATCCTTGATCCATGATGTTCCCGGAAGTTCTTGGCTATCCCAGCAAGATTTCTCAATCCGATTTTGATTATATCGTCAAAGAATATGGGATAAAGCCCACCCGGGGTGCCATTCGCCCTACCCCGATCAGTGTGCCTACGATCCTCCTGCCAGAATGATCTCTGTTTATTCGGAGTTCTTTGATGGCAGTTTTCTTCATCTTCTTATCAGTGCTTTTTGCCTTAGGGTTCTTGAGTCCTATCAATTCCATATATTCCCAGATGCATCCTATGCAACATTAAAAATGGTATATTTTGAGTAAGTTGTTCGGAGCCTTCGTCGGTGTCCCTCTCTTTCTTTATGTCAGACTTTTTTAAAGCCATGTAAAAAAGGACTCCTGGTATGGCTTCGACAAAATTGTCACCCTAGGATGCATTTCATAAAAAAAATCCTTCCGGTTACCGACACAAAGATTGGAAAAAGAAATACTTTTTTATTTGTTCCGGAGTTATTCCGGGAAACATGGTGTTTTGGTTGGGGACTAAAGAGATTGTGGATATTCTTCCTCATCCGGGAACTGAATAGACAGATGTCTACAAATGGATGTCGACGCATAAGACCGATATGTGTGAACTTTATGAAGATGCGTTGGTGGTGTTTGTCATGACTCGAAAGTGGACCCGCCTAAGTATAGTTCTGTCATTACCAGGGTTGATAAAGTGCCTTGTAACTATTACAATCTGCTGGAGGCGGATGCGTAAAAGCTTATAAAGTTTGAAGATAAACATTTGACGCCTGACAAGATGGATATACTGGGACGCACTTTCACTTGATGTGTCCAACCCCTACTTGATGGTACTTTTAATTCTGCGAGGGCGTTTACTTACAGAGTTTAGGTATGACATGACGCCCTTTATAAATTTTTTTATCTATTAAACTCATAACGTATTCTTCTATGTAGGCGGGGGTGTCTGTTCAAGAACTTTCTGATAGCTATGCCACAGTGGCGGAGATTCCGGAGGTTGACCTTACGCTGCGAATAGAGGGCCAGGGTGTTGATGGCTCAAATGGAGGTGACGAGGAATGCGCTTCGGATTCAGAATATCAACGTCCCATTAGTACTGTTATTTCAGGCTATAAACGAAAGGCTTCTTCTAGCAAGAGCGCCACTACTGAGGATGAGCTGGAATCTCATTCAAGGAAGAAGAAAGGCAAAAAGAGGCTAGGTTTTTGAAGAGTCACATAGGTATGTAGATACTTGTATGCTCATAAATGTATATTTGTTTTCTATGTTTGGTGTGTCTGATTAGATTTTGATTATCATAGATGATGAGGGTGTCGGCGCAGGGGTTGGCGCTACTGGGAGCAGTGGTGGTCATCCTATAGAAAATGTCAAATCCATTCCTCTTTCCAACCCAGATGTTTCTACTCCCCCCTCCCCCCCCCCCCCACCCAAAAAAAAGAAGAAGAAACTTCGCAAACTGTCCGATAAAAAAGAGGATTTCCTCTGATTGTTCAAAAAGTGCCTTCACGCCTCTTGTGAGGTTATTCCCCCCATTCCCTCTTCTTCTGAGAAAGCTACTCATGGAGACAAGGTTACAGTTGAAGAGGATACTGGCTTTGACACCGAGGTTCGGGAAGAGTTGGCGAAGGTGGTGTGCTGTGAGGTGTATATAAAAATATAGCAGTTTTAGTGACACCTTTTGTTGCATTAAGCTTTTAGATTTATAAACACGATTAACTCGCAACTACTATTTCACCACATAACACACGCAAGTGCACCCATCATGGAGCAGTATAGTAGTGGTAAGTTGACCGAGATCGTTTAAGAACACAATGAAAAATGGGGATTTTGATACTTTATCTTTGTTATCGTCTAACCAAATCTATTTTGTATAAAGATTTTTAATTAAATTAAACTAAAAAGAAAAGAAAGGGAAATAAAGATAAAATAAGATGGTGTTTTTAGTTTTGTAAATCGAAGTTAATATTATTTGGGAGAACATACCAGTGGTTGAGGAAGATTGAATGATTGTTTATAATCCCGCTTAAGATTGTTCACTAGCAGACGAGCAACCACCTTTTGGAATCTTAGGCTGATTCACCATCCACATGGGCGATCGTCTGCGAGGAGCACAAACCCCGAGGAAAGGTGTTGCTAGCGGACAATCGAAATGGTGTAATGCCACTTATTTACGGGACCCCCTCTCATGCCAGTACACCATACTCGACACCCTGTCATGAACCAGCAGGGGACAACCCTGCGTGCCGGTTATTTTATTATGAAAATTATCTTTTTAAGGGACTAAGGTCCGTTTCTTCCATGCACCGCTCTCGCGAATGCACGTCCGGCGTAACAAGAGCCAAGTTCATAAACACGTACCATTGCGTCTTCCGTGAAGTGACAAAATATTACCAACCCCCATTCCCAACCAAATACTAAAGCCCACACTTGCGTGACAGCCGGGTTTGCTTACATAGACATAAGGACCCCGAACATATGATGTAGCATGGGACGCGAGTACCCGAAGGATCATGCATCGTCCCCTAACCGGGTGTCACAAGTCCAGTTGATGAGATTCTGACTCCTCAAATGGTCTGTGATACGTAGAGCACGTTTGGTTCAAAAGATCAATAATAAACTTTGAATACAAAATAATAATGTTATTCAGTATGTTGTAAGATTTGATGATTTTTCGTGACAGAAACTTGACCTGGATTTGTATAAAATAGAATGTTTTTATAGTATTGAGTACTTTGATACTGTTTTGAATCTTCGAGATTCATAAACATGCTTAAGAACAAATGAGGTGAAAATTTAAAAACAAAAGAGAATATAGATAGATAACAAATAGTTGCTATACAAGTATCAATATTATATAATATTTATATAGAAAAAAATCAGGAATTATATATATACATATATATATATATATATATATATATATATATATATATATATATATATATACATTTTAGTATACTTTAATATTGCACTATCAAATACAATATAATTCTCTAGTTTAACTTGGTATCAGGTAGAGGCATTCCATGA
Organism: Deinandra increscens subsp. villosa; assembly: GCA_039602395.1. Taxonomy (NCBI): domain Eukaryota; kingdom Viridiplantae; phylum Streptophyta; class Magnoliopsida; order Asterales; family Asteraceae; genus Deinandra; species Deinandra increscens. The sequence continues at coordinate 19,536,649 of JBCNJP010000017.1, forward strand.
CAGAATATTGAGTTAGTTAAATATATGTATAGGGGTGTGAAAACGAGTGTTCAGGAACTAGTGGGGATTTGGCTTTCTTCTCTATCGACATTGGGCTTCACCAAGGTTCGGCGCTGAGCCCGTTTTTGTTCACTATTGTCATAGATGAATTATCTAAGTCAATACAGGAGACTATCCTGTGGTGCATGCTTTTCGCGGATGATATTGTGTTGGTGGCGAAAAAGAAGCAGGATTTGAAAGTGAGGCTGGAGGAATGACATGCTGCCTTAGAACAGAAAGGCTTACGTATCGACCGATCTAAGACTGAATACCTCCATTCTAACTTTTCAAGGACTAACCTAGGGTAGATGTTGACTTGACTATTGGAGGGGTACCGGTTTCACAAACTAATAAGTTCAAATATTTAGGCTCTGTTGTCTAGAGCGACGGGGACATTGACTGCGATGTGACACACCACGTTCAGGATGGGTGGTGTAAGTGGAAGGTTGCTTCTGGTGTCTTGTGCGATAAAAGGTTTCTTGAGAAATTAAAGGGAAAAATTTATAGGGTGGCGATTCGTCCGGCTTTGTTGTCGGCACTGAATGTTGGGCAATTAAGAAAACTTGGGAGCGAAAGGTGGAGACAGCTGAGATGAGGATGCTCAAGTGGATGTGTGGCCACATGAGGTTGGATTGAATTCGGAATAAGGTTTTTAGAGGTAAACTAGGGTTAGCACGTATCTGTAACATCCCAACTTTTATGTTAACACAAAGGGAATACATATTTATATGTTATATATATATTATATATGAGTTATATGTATGCGTGCATAAAGATATATGTGCATATGTAGTTACAAAGTTAACACTACGTCAAAAATTCACCTTTGGCCACGGAAAAAAACCGTGACCAAAGGTGTTTGGTCACGTTTTTTTTTTCCATTTCAATTGAAACCAAAAGTCCCGTTACCTTATGTATCCTACGGCCACGTTACAATATCAGTGGCTGAAGCCACCTAGAAGCGTGGCTAAAGGGTACCAATATTTGTTGTTGTAATCAAACAATTCTTTCGGAAAGCGTGGCCAAAGGGTCCCAACGGGCACATGTGTTTGTTTAACGTGGCCTTTGGTATTATATGGTCACATATATTTGTGTTTTAGCCACATACATTATAAAAATACGTGGCCAAAGGGTTGCTGAAATCATACATTTTGTCCGAGTACATGTGGCCAAAGGGTGGCAACGGCCACGTTAAAATATCAAAAGCGTGGCCTTTGGTATTATATGGTCACGTATATTTGTATTTAGCCACATATGTTATAAAAAACGTGGCCAAATGTGTTGCTGAAATTATAATTTGTGTCCCAATACGCGTGACCAAAGGGTGGCAACGGCCACGTTAAAATATAAATAGCGTGGCGTTTGGTATTATATGGTCACGTATATTTGTGTTTTAACCATATATGTTATAAAAAATGTGGCCAAATGGGTTGCTGAAATCATACATTTTGTCCCAATACGCGTGGCCAAAGGGTGGCAAATGCCACATTCAAATATAAAAAGCGTGGCCTTTGGTATTATATGGTCACGTATATTTGTGTTTTAGCCACATATATTAAAAAAAAAGTTGCCAAAGGGTAGTTGAAATCAGATTTTTGTCCCAATACGCGTGGCCAAATGGTGGCAACGGTCACGTTAAAATATAAAAAGTGTGGCATTTGGTATTATTTGTCTTTCATATATATATATATATAATCAAGCAATTATAGATTCATCAAATTTCGTTTTTCATAATTATAATTAATTAAACTGCATACAATTAATTAATTAAACTGCATATATATGTCTATGAGAAACCTTGAAATCATAATATAATTAATTATACATACATATACACTAATCAAACTTTAATTGTTATGATAATTATAATTTGATCGGGTTAGTCTGGCTACTTGTAAGTTTTTTCATCATCGTCACGCTCTTCAAGTTGTTTGATGCTACGTATTGTACCTTCGGCTTTGTTTTCACATTATTTACCTAGAGTAACAAAACATGACAAATAAAACCAATAAGATATATATATATATATATATATATATATATATATATATGTAGGTAAAGTTAATTAATTAATTAAAGTGCATACGATTAATTAATTGGTTCTTCAAGTACTTTAATTTTATTATCAATGGAACAAACCTTTGATTTTAATTTCTTACCATAATCAGCATTGATCAGTTGGTCCTTCGGCCATGTAATAATATAGTTACTGCTTTTCTTCTCTGCAAGCTCCTTAATTGTTGTTATACCTTCTACCGGGTGTGGTAAAAATCCATGTTTCTTCGAAACCTCATAAATGGAAACTCTACGGCAATTAGAAGGTAGTGGAACTCCATGAATCATCTCATCTGTTAATGCTGGCAATAATTTAGCCTTTGCCACGATGTTTCTTTTTTCCCCAAGGTGCAGGTCCACAGTTTTGCACCCATGATAAAAAATGACATAATAATAATATTTATTATAGCATATATATTAACAATTAAAGTAAAAAAGTGAATAAATAAATTGTCAAATATACTAATATATATGCCTCTAATGAGATTTCTGGGTCAACAGCAGCAGGAATTTCATCATTATTAGCAGGAGCAGGTTTTCTAATTTTGTAGGCCTCTTATTTTATGTGACGCCACTCCCAGACTTGGCACCAGGAGGGGTCACTCATCGGATTTACTCATGAACACGTGGCATAACAGAGATAAGCAGCGGAAAATTTAAAACTTTTACTTATTATATAAGCCAAGTACGTAAAGTAATTGAGATAATTTACAATCTATCTATATAGCGACTAACTATATCCGTCTTTATTTATCTACAACTAGCCAGCATATTCATCAGCTTCCTCTATAGCTTGCCCGATCATTCTCTTATCATGAGGGCTCCGCCCTTGCTCCCAGACGTCTCACCTAAACCTGACATACATATGGTTTTGGGAAAAGGTCAGCTTACGCTGGTGAGTTCTACATTTTAAAAACGTTACCTCGTTTGTGAGGTTAAAACCTTTGTACCTGCAAAATCCCTTTTTACAACATTTATCAAGTATAACACATAACAAGTTATACATAACATAACATCATAATCATACACGTTTCTCTAGAAAACATCTACCTCAATAACTTTTAACTCCTACGACCTGAATTCCATACACCTCTATATCTTCTAGTCTCAAATACTGCTCGGGTGACTTTATCGGAAGCCCCCAACCTCAGTACCGACAACCGCTCCATTTCATCTATACATTCCCGGTCTCGAATATTGCTCAGGTGACTTCATCTGGAAGCCCCCAACCTCAGCAACGACAACCGTCCTACATTCCATTCTTCCAGTTTCGAATACCGCTTAGGTGACTTCATCTGGAAGCCCCCAACCTCAGTATCGACCTCTGTTCACGTAACCTTAACTCTTTAGACGTTCCATTCTATCAAACATCTCCTTAACCACCACAGTACTACTACCCGCCCTTAGTTAGATATCCAGGTGACTCACGTGTGCTAATAAACATGATAATGTACTCATATATTGCAATAACTGAACATCCCCCAATTTACCTAGGTGTATGTATACAGGATGTACCAGCGGCGTATCCTCCACACTTTCGATATACCGGGTAACTATACTACCATGCTTGTATACAGGATGTACCAGCAGCGTATCCACCACATAATAATATAGCAAATGCATCACCTGTTCTCATATAATCATACATTCTCACTTGTACGTTTATTAACAAACCCTTATCATTTGGATACCTAGTTTCAAAGAAAATATAGCACATAACTCTAATAATCATTTCATATGCATTATTCTATCATCATCATTTCATATATAATACTAATACGTATAACTATTCGTAAGCATCTTTATAACATAACACGTATCATTTCAAACAGTTCAGCAATTCATCAGTTAAGATAATCAAACTTTCAGATAAAAGCATTTAACTCAAAAACTTTTTAAGTAAACAGTTGAATATTGTATGTATATCAGCCCGAAAACATTAAAGCATTTAAAACATTTAAAAGTGGGTTCGCAGAACTCACCTTATCTCTTTACTCGTTAAACTCGGACAGAACCTCCGACAGAATCCTTCGGTTAACCTAATTCGCGTATCGTATGCATTAACGCAAGGTTTAGCATTATAAACATATCCTATGTTAATTTATCTCTTACATTATCTTAATAATACCTAATTATTAAGGTTTACTTCTATTAAGGTCAAAATGACCAAAATGCCCTTATAGGCAAAATATATATTTTTAATTGATAATATGAAGACGCGCATTCCTATAAGCAAACGCTCACTCCGGGACCGCCCAGGGAGGTATGCCATTTCCCAGTTGGGATTTATGCGACACCCACGCTATGCCAAAAACCGTAGTGTACAAGCGCCTACCCTTCCGGTCCGCACGAACTTCTAAAAATCCGATTAACTCGGTATCTTAGATACTTTATCATTTATCCATTTTAACCCCATATATACTTATTCTATATATAAACATAGTTCCATACCAAAATTTAACTACCCATACCCTCCAGATTATTTTATATTTAAATAATCATAATTCAAAACCCTAATTTCACATTTTTCTCGTTTTATTATCAAAACTAATTTTCTTTCCAAACCAACTTATCGTATCATTCATTATAATAATTTATGATATACTTTAAAATAGCTAAGCTTAATTCAAAACCATTTGCTCAATTTGGGCAGAACAACGTTACGAAAACCCTAATTTTGACTCATTAACAAAACCTTAACCAAACCTTTTCCAATTGTGAAATAAACTTAGGGCTTTCTTAAAACACATTAAATTAGGATTACTTACAAAAATTCAGACCCTGATTCCTACCCGATCACCCGATTTGAGCAGAATAACCTCAAGAACCCTAAATATTACATCATTTTTAGAAAGCATACTTAGAAATCGAATTAGAAAAAACTGAAAGAGGTTATTGTTAAGCATACCAAATAAGGATTGAATGCAGAAATTCGGCTTCTAACTCTTCTCCGATTGCTCGTAATGCTCTGATGAAGTTCTGGCTCGTTTTTAGGGTTTTCGGGTTATAATTCGTGAATTGGCGAGTGTTTAAGGCCGAATTGATGGTCTATTTATACCAATGAAGGTCGCCTCTAGTCCCTCCAGGTGTTATGATGACTGGTTGCTCCAAAACTGACACGAATTCACGGAATCGTGGTCTCCAAGTTTGTCACCGTGGCCAATTTTAAGACCAGGTGCTGATGGCGGTCGATGCGGGCCGCATGTAACACCAACGAACCAGCATGTGGACCGCATGCTGTGCCCTCGCTTGATATTTTCAGATTTTACATATTTGGTCCCTGTGTTTTCGTTTTGTGCACTATAGCCCCTCGAACTTATATTCTTTTATCATTTTATGTATCAAAACCTTATGGGACATATTTATAACATTTTCTAAGGTTTCTAAGGCTCGGGATTCGTATGATAATATATATATACATATATATATATATATTTTTTCTTTATTATTTGCTAAATTACATTTTAGCCCCTCAAACTTTACAATACTTATCTTTTCATCTTATAAATCATATTAAAATATATTTCTACCATATTCTAAGCCTCGGGATACTTATAATAATTACAGATACGTATAATATCCGTATACGTTTATAACTTTACAATAATTACATTTTTAGTCCTTTTACTTTCCAGTTAACTATTAATACACGTATCTACACGTATATAATTATCAAATGATTCATGTATCATCATGTTATTCATATAAACATATATCCATCTCATATTTTACTTTCTTTTAATGTTTAACACATCCGTTTATGCATATTTTATCATGTTGGCCATCAAACACGTATTTCTAACACATGTAACTTATTGAAAGCATAACCTTACAATATTTATCAATTAAACTCACGTATTTATAATATAAACACGTATTTACTATGTATATCATGTATCTGTGAAAACTGAAAATTGGGGTGTTACAACTCTACCCCCCTTAAACAGGGTTTCGTCTTCGAAACCTGTTCCATTCCCATCATAAACTTTCATTCCCAACTCATCCACATAACATAACCATTCATAATTCGGTAACATTTACTTTCGCGTTTCTGCATCTACCCTAAGGAAAACGTAACCCTAAGCTGTCTATGGTAGCTTGTTTACGGGATCCTTTATATTCTTTCATATTTTCGGCTACTTTCTTGAACATACGTTCTAATGGTTCTAATGTCTAAGCATACTGCAGCAAGCAATGGCACACATAACGTACTAAAGCAAACGAATAACGATTATCTATGATTTCTAACTACTCGAATTACCTGACGAGGTCTGAGGATATCCTTCTATCATCTCCAACATACCATATGCCCTCGCAGGAGCCGTTCTTCGACCCGTAGTATTCCCCGGGATGGATCGAAGTGGGGTAGGGTTCAACACCAACTTAGGACAGTTTATCCTAAGGTGTCCCGCTTCCCCACATTCGTAACATTTCTTACGTTCTGGGCAATTGCCCGAGAAGTGACCTTCCTTTCCGCATGTATAACACCTAGACGTTCCCGACCTACATTCTCCGAAATGATTCTTATTGCATTTGTGGCACCTCGGCTTGTCGTCTTTTGAATTATGCTTCGCCTTCTTGTGATGATTCCCGTTGTCCTTTCTCGAACTTGCTTAAGCTTCCGACTCCTTCCTCTTTGCTCCTTCCGGTTTACCATTTGCACCAAACATCTCGCTGTAAAGGTTGGAACTCAAATTCAATGTCGCCTTGAATGTATTTGGTTCAGTCGCCTTGATCAACACCCTAACTCTACTCGGAAATCCCTGCACGTAATGTTTCACCCTTTCAGCTTCGGGAGTGACTAAGGTAGGTAGCAGTCTCGCCATCGCGTTGAACTTTGAAGTGTATTCCCGGTGCGTCATGTTCCCAGCTTCTAACGTCAGAAAACTCCTCTCTAGTTGCTCCAGCTCACCTTTAGGGCAGAAATCTTCTAAAACTAACTTCTTCAGATCGTTCCACTTCATTGCAGCAATGACTCCGTCTTCTTCAGTCTGTTTGATCATCCAAATAATAAATGTAAGGATGATTGGGTAAACATATATGTTCATAAATATAAATATCGGGGTGTAGTCAAAAGTGTGAAAAATAAAACGTCAATATATATATTTATATGTCGTGTTGAAGTTTCAAGAGTTTAAAGAAAATCTTTAAAATGTACGCATGTGTATATGTACATGACAAGAAATCAAATATATATATATATATATATATATATATATTTATGTTTAAAACAAACTTTTATTAATTATAATGAGACTATAAAATTTTAGTTCATTTAAATTATAATGTTTCAATAACATAAAAATTCAACGAGTATCCTAACGGGGTTTATGGAAACTTCACAGGTTAGGATTTATAGGCATGTGATGGTGGTTGTTGAGTTTTAGACCAAATGATGTTTGAATTCATCAAAAATAAATAAAACAACAAAAACAGGGGTCACGGGACTCGAACCCGTCCTGAAGCTTGCAACAAAGCGCTATAACCATCGGGACAATGGCTTGTTTTTGTCTTGAATCCGCTGGCAAACCTCATATCTAATTAACACAATGGCTCCAGCGAGTTTAAGAAAGACAAATAACAAGAAAGCTGTGGTCGCAGGGGTTCGAACCCGAGACCTGTACGTCCAACACTGAAGCACTAACCAATTGCTCTACAGGCCTAATCGTGTTATGAACTAGTACCCTAGATATATATATATCTTGCTAACCCGACCTCCCTTTCTTCCCTAAAACTCCGGTGGCCGGAGTTTTATTCCGGTCACCGGAAAATCGCGAAACTCGAACCAAAGTGAAGGTAAATGTGAGACTTATATAGGGAAATAGTTACCTCGAATCAAAGATGAGTTTTGACGCGTTTTTGATGCCGAAACGAAACCGAAAACCTCGACCCGTACCACCCGATAATGCTCCGTTCCAAAAATTGTTGCTACGGGGTTGCTTGGCGGAGGGAGACGGCCAAAGTCGTGTGAGAATAGTGGTGAAACGGTGCTAGATTGGCCGGAATCTCTGAGTTTGCCGGAAAAGGAAAAAAAATGAGAGAGAATGGAGAGAGTTCGAGAGAATGATTGTGTATGGTTCAAATGAGTTTTACAATCTCCTAATGATTAATTTGGAGTGACCGATCGACTCGAACATGTAGTAACCGATGAAATTGAAACTAGGTTTAAAGAGAAGTCGGTTACTGGAGAATTAACGTCGCTCGACCATTCTTCTAGGTTTAAGAATTAACTTTGATAAAATGGCAGAAATGGTCCCTCTCCATAATACCTAATGAGAGTCCAATATTGAGAAATTACACAACGGTCCTTCCAGGTTTACTAATTAAGATAGAAGTTTAGAAAGTTACAGGTTAGGCCCCTCAGAATTAAAAACGTTTAACGAACATTAGCGAGGTCTAACGAGGAGTAACTTGGCTACAATTATTCGAGTGTACGTCCCAACGTATTTAACGAACGAGGTTTTATTAAAAAATAACCTATATACCTTTCTCATAAAATCATAGTTATAACCCATAACTATATATTTTTAGATTTCTATAAAATCATAGAAATGTCTCATATAATTATGCGACACACCGTCACATAAAATCATAAAACGAGGTTCATATATATATATATACATATATACCACGTAATAATAAATATAATTGCCACATAAAATGACAAAACGTTTTCGTGAAATCATAAAATATAATTTACATAAAATCATAAAATATAATTTACATAAAATCATAAAATATAATTATTCAAGTAAGTTAACCGACGTCTAGATTCATGTGCAAAGTTCGTGTAACTATTCTAGTTAACTGAGGTAACGGACGTTATCGAAATATAACACAAGTTATTAACGGGGTTAACCTGGGAAATTGCCGATTATCACATCATCCCCTTGTTAACGAATTTTCGTCCCGAAAATTGCTTTAAGTTGCTACGGTTTTTGTGGAAGGATAAGAAAATTTTTAGGGTTGCTACAACAATTGTTGATCATCTTTGTTTTCGAGGATTAGGGTTTTTGTTCAACAAATTGATTTCATAAACAAAAATAGACAAACAAGTATATAACAAAAAGTGGATTTCATACTACTGATTCCAATTCCATACACAAAATTGTTTCATAATTTACATGTTCATTCCTAAAAAAATAAAAGACAGAGCAGTTGTGGGTTGAGGTTCATGGGAACCTAGATTCCATCTCCTCCATGAACTCCAAATGCCTACTCATAGCTTCTTGCCTCTGTTGAACCAACATTTGAAGCCTAGCATTGGAGACGTGTATCTATTCTACCAGAAAAGTTGCCATCTAGTATCTTGATGGACTTGGTGGTTCTATAAGTACTTGGTTAAGCAGGGCCAACCCGTCTAAGATACTCTGTCTCTCTGTCGTGATAATCACCCGTACCGGTCCAGGGTAGCAATAATCTTTTTTTGCAAATAATTTTCAACTATTTATTTCAAGTTTACCATTTTGAGAAGGATTTGAGGGTTTTGTGTAACATCCCAAATTTCGTCTTGCGGTGGTAATATTATTTTATTTATAATTTAGCCGGGTTTTGGTTGGGAATTTAGAATTAGTAAATAACCCGAGATGGTTAGCAGAAATGTTAGTTACTAAGTTAAAAATTTAGTGGCTAATATTTAAATAAGAGAAAATTAGGAGGTTTTATGTGTAAATAGAATTTATGGATTTTAAATGATCATTAATCATAAGTGAGGGGCTGAAGTGTAATTTGTTATAAGACAAAATCTGGATATTACCCCCCCCCCCTTGGAGAAAATCACGACCAGACAAGAAGGAGGGGGAGAAAACCTAGCTTTTGGGTCTTGAGCTTCAAAATCAGGTCTTGTTGGTGGAAACTCTCAAAAGGGAAATCGAAATCCAGAAGTTTGGGGGTTGCTAGGCTGCGAAATTCTCCTCAAGTTGTGTATCTATTACCAAGTAAGTGATTAATAGAATTGTGTGATTTTGAAATCCTCATCTTGAGGTTAAATTGAGGTAGGAAATAGGATGGATATGTGTTCTTGTGCATAGATTGTGTATGATTTCATCTTGCATGCTAGTAATTGAATGAATGTGGGAGATGTAGTGATGGGGGTTGAAAACCCATCACTTGGAAATCGATCTCCATGGTGGTGGAGTGGTTGAGTAGGTTGGATTGTTGCTAGATAACTTTAATTGTTGAAAGTTATGAAATTATGTATAAAAGCTAAATTTGACATCTTGGTGAAAAAAAATGGGATAGATTGATGATCCATAAGTTACTTGATAGATAGAACACCATGTATACACATAAGGTGTTTGATGAAATGCTTGAGTAAAAATGGATTCTTGCTTAGGGTGACTTCACCAAAATTTAATTGGTGATATAAATGTAAATTGTATGGATTATTGAATATGGATGGTAATCTAAACAATGGTGTGATTATAGGTGAATCAAGTGGCCACGCGGGTCATCAACGCAAAGGAAAGATCAAACTCTTAAAGGTAACATGTAGCGGTAAATTTGATGTCTATAAGGGATGTGAGTAATCCTAATTTAAATTTTATTAGCTGCTATTATAGAAAATGAAATGTTAAAGATGAAAGTATGAGATTGGTTGTGTTACGTGATTGTTATGAGATGGGTGGATTCTGACCCGATTGGGTTAAGCTGGAAGTAAGTGAAGGTCCATAGTGTAAAACTTGGTCATGTTTAGAGATTCATGAGTTATCATGATCCTAGAATGCTTCTTTGAATGATTAAGCGATCTTGGTACAATTGTATTTGTGCCAAGGGCAATGTGTAAGATGGATATGTCATGGTTAGGAGCAGTTTAAACGGTAAATTTTATAGCTGGGGCTAATGTGTCAAACGGGTTGGAATGAGTTCATCCACGCTTTCTAACTTGTTATGTAACCCTTCGTGCAAATAGAATTTGAAGCCATATTATGGAATGATGTTATGTGGCTGAGTAATATGACCCATTTGGGTTATGATTGTGTTTATATATATATATGAAGTATGTTAAATGAAGGTATGTGTATAAGGGGAATATATTTAATGATTGATGTGAGGGTAAATATGATGAATTAGAGTGTGTGTTTATGTGGAGCATTATAATGGGACTTGTTTGGGTAAAGATGAATGTATATCATCTTGCGTGATATACTAAAAGTTGTAATGTGACTGTTTGGTATGCTGTGAATTATGTACTTAATGTAGTAATGTAACACGTAGTGATTGGTTGATTAATCTTATAGAATGTGATTGTGATTTGAAGGTAATGCGGTATTAGATGGTGTTTGTATGATTATACACCATTGGAGTCAATTACTGAATTGATCATGTCATATGATCACGATGGGGTATGATGAAAGTGACCCTTTTGGGTTAAGCGGAATAGTTGTGGCAAAATGAGGTTCTATGGTGGTATCAGCCCTCAAATTGTCCCAACGGAAAAAGTCAAGCGGCTTGGTACATTGCCAACGTGCCAAGGTTAAATTATGAAGGAGAAATAGTAGCTGGAAGTAGATATAATGAACTGATTTTATGGGTAATGCCTTAGCGGGTCAAACGGGTCGGGTAGGGTGTTAACGTTACCCGACAAGTGAATTTGATAGGAAATGGTGTCAATGGTGTAAAGCTTTCAAAATTCAGGTAAAAGTGTGTTAAGTTCGTCAATGGGAGGGCTGGAATACATGGAAATGAGGGGAGGTGAAAATGCTGTAAAAATGGTTAAGTCTGGGAAAAACTGCATGGAGCCCTGGAAAGCAGGCTCCAGACGTATCGCCTGCTCCATCAGGAGCTCCAAGCGATACGCTTGGAGCACATGTCCGATACTTTTTCTTTTGTTTCTTGTTTTTAATCGGTGCCTTGTGGTGATAGCTGATGTGTGCCATTAATATTCACGTGTTAGTAATGTTTTTGGCAGGTAAACACTAGTAGGTGGGTCAAGATCGAATCATGGAGCTGTGGAACCGAACACCTAGCATTTTGGGACTGTTGTGTCGTGTTTTGTTACAATGAACGTTATGTAAGCTTGTTAAGATGAAGCTGAAGGTGTTAAAATCCTAGTTGCGTAAATATTGGTTAATAATGGATGGAACCCTTAACAAAAAGTGAAATTTTCTAACTCTGATTTTTGAATGAAGTCTAATTCGGTTAAACGGGATTGGGGCCTTACATTTTGAGAAAGGGTTTGATAAGGATTTTGAGAAAATGTTTGATAAGGATTTTGGGAAAAGTTTTGATAAGGATTTTGAGAAGGGTTTGATAATGACGGTGAGAAGTTGCTGATTAGTGACCAAGTGGTATGGTTATATGTGCAAATCACTTGAGTATGCCTAAGCTCAGATGCCTAATCACTAGAGTATACCAAAGGTCTGTTTTATTGAACACTGCACATTATAATTACTTTCACACGTTCTCCAAGTTAAACTGAAATTTCTACATGCTATCAAAAAACCACTAAAATTTTAATCACACGATCCGAAATTATCCGAAATTACTTTCATACGTTCTTAAAATATTAATGTTTCGGAGAAGAAGAACAAATCGGAAGAACTAGAATTCCTCAGAAAGAAGAGTTCATCCGGATTGAGAGAAGATGAATAAAAACGGATGAATTGACTTGAATTAACAAACAATTAAGTGAAATTAATATAAAGGTTAAACATATTACAGAAACAAAATAAAACCAAATATTTGGTTTAAACACTTGACCCTCACAAGTCACAACCCCCTCTTCAAGGAGTTCCGTTGTATTCAGCGGCCCTACGGGCGATAATAACTACTTCTTTTAGAACATCAGCCTTAAGCTTGTAAATTAAAAATCAATTCATTACAATTACTCTTTAATCTGGAACCCTAAAGAGGTTATTCATTTCCCACACCAGTAGAAGCTTGAATCTTCTCTGGTTTCATGTAAGTAGAGTTCGAGCGCAACGAAAAACATGTCTTCCTTGGTTTGGTTCTCCTCTTCATTCTCTATGCATATCCTGTTGAATGTTTTGATTTTATGGTAATCAAATTAACAAGTCAAAATTAACTGAAGAAAGTCAAAATTACCCACTGAGTTCATGAGGATTGAGAGAAGATGAACTAGAGTTCTTCAGGATTATAAAGAGTTATTCAATAATAGAACCGGATGAACTAGAGTTCTTCAGGATCAAGAGTTATTGAGTAATAGAACAGGTTGAACTAGAGTTCTTCAGGATGAACCGGATAAACTAGATTTCTTCAGGATGAACTATATATATTATAAATAACCAAAGTTGTTATTTCTGTTCGTAGTCTATAGGATATTCCCATGTATTTAAACCCATTATCTAGTGAATTAAAATCATTCTGGTTGAATACATTTCTTTATTCACTAATATTTAGTCACACAACCTAATATATGTTGAAGACAACCGGATGAACTAGAATTCTTCAGGAAGAAGAGTTAAAACACACATCTGATGCATACACATAAACAATTAATTACATATTTAATCCAAAAGATGTGATATCCGTTAATTAATTACAAATATATATAATAAAAAAAACATAAACTTAAAACATGCTCCCACTAGAGAAATTATCTGAATCGTCATATCGGCCTATTCTCCATGGGTAGCTACCTTCAGAGGGGGAGGAGGAGTAGGAGGAAGACACCTCCACATCAGTGAATGGAACCAGTCCATAATCCAGAGACAACCCTAGGATCCTCAGGTAGGGGTTGAAATCGTTCAAGTCATAACCTAGGTCAGACACCATTTGACCTAGGTCATCGAACGAGAAGGAGGTAATGTCCACCTCGTCGAAGTAGCGAACCCTCCCATCGATGTATTGTATCCGACCATTGAGCCTCGCAAAATACCCTAGGTGATAGATCACCAAAGTAAACAGACTAAAATCTTCTTCCCCTGTTCAAGAAAAATAACCAAATCAGAGATGCGAATTCCACATTAAAGCATTTGAATTTCAGTCATTTAGATGATTACTTACCGTATTCGGGGCTATCTTCCACATTCAGAGGACGCAAATGCCACATTTTCAGAGAGTGGTGATAAACCAAAAAACAGAGAGCTGAGAGCGATAACAACGTATATGGTGACGATCGACAATTAATTAATTAATTATATGAGTTATATCTGAAACTCGAGGTCGTAGATAAAGTTTTGAACTCTAGTAATGATATATATCCGTCGTCGTCACGGATAACTAATTAAAATTGGCTACTATTTAGTCACGGTTAATATATGTGGCCATAGGTAATAGATTTTTCTCTACTTTTGCCACTCATTTAATATTTTACCGTGACCATAAAATAGATTTTTTTCACTCACAACCTACCATTTAGTCACGGTTAATATATGTGGCCATAGGTAATAGATTTTTGTCACTCACAACCTACTATTTAGTCACACAACCTAATAACAGTGGCCATATGTACTAGCTTTTAGCCACATAACTAAGTAAAAACAGTGACCATTGCTCACATTTAGCCACGCATAATAGTTTTGTTTTTTTTCTTCAATTTACTAAGTAATAAAATCTACTCTTCCATCACACAACATTATTTAAGCGTGGTCGTACATTCCTTTTTTGTCACACGAAAAAAAATCATAAAAATTCCGTGGCCGTTTGGTGCATTTCGCCACTCTTTTTTAAGTGTGATAAATAAGTGCCATATGTTTTTGTAAAACAGTGGCTAAAGCCACTGCACCTTATTGTTGTTGTCACATAAACAAAAAAATACATGGCTAAAAGGGTCCAAAGGCTATATATTTGGCCACTGGTACAAAATATGTGTGGCTAAAACTAGTGTTTCTTACCTTTGGCCACATTTTTTACAAAACAGTGGCTATGCGTTAAAAAAAACCGTGGCCAAAGCCACTTTTTGACGTAGTGTAAGAAATGAATAAGTACGTGATGATATACATGATTAGAATTATCGTTTTATGTATCTCTAGAGTTAGAAATAATTAGGAATATATCCTAATATGTTTAAGGGCTTAAAATGACATTACATTAAAAGTATAAGGGGTGGAATTGCAATAAACCAAAGATTAAGGGCTAAAAATAAAAATTATGCTGCTGGACAGTTTTGCGTATCGCGAAGGTTGGTTGAGCAATCCTTTACGTACCGCGATGGGGTGTGGAAACGGACAAATTCGATCTTATCCAATTCAGCTGCAATTTTGGACCTTGAAACGTGTCAAAACCGGTCCTTACTCACCATGGGACGTGTCTAGAAAATATTTCACACCTCATACTATAAATAGAAGCCTTGGTTCACCAGATTTCACTTGCTAATTCACAAATCAAAGCTTAGAAAACCCTAAAACGCGCAAGAACGTTCATTGCTAGAAATCGGTTGATCCAGGAGGTATTAGAAGATAATTTTCTGCAGTCAAGCCTTATTTTTTATGTATTACAAAAGCCCTCAATCAATATTGTGATTCATAACACCTATATATGCTTTTAGAAAAGATCCAAAATTAGGGTTCTTGAGCATGATTCTCTGAAATTGAGAAATCTGTTTGGAATTAAGGTCTGATTTTTGGTATGTAAGCTTAAAATAACAAGTTTTAAGAAAGACCTAAGTTAATTTCATGATTGGAAAATGTTTGGTATGGTTTTGAGAAACGGGTCAAAATTAGGGTTTTCTAGACGTTGTTTTGCTAAAATTGAATGATCAAGATTGAATTAAGATCCCATCTTTTGAAGTATATCATAAAATGATATTATAAGTAAAAGACCTAAGTTTATTTGATAATTAAATGTGTTTTGATAATAAAATAAGAAATACATGAAATTAGGGTTTTGAAATATAGTTAAATTAATATTAAATAATCCGGGAGGTACTGGGACTTGGTTTTTGGTCTTATAACATGTTTATATATATAATATATATATATATATATATATGAGTTTAAAATTGATAAATAATAAAGTATTTAATATACCGAGTTAATCGGATATTTAGAAGTTTGTGCGGACTAGAAGGGTAAGCGCCTGTACACTGGGGGTTTCTGGTAAAGCGGGGGTGTCTCATAAATCCCAAATGGGACTTGGCATACCTCATTGGGTGATCCTGGAGTGAGCGTTTACTTAGAGGAATGTAGTTCTTCATATTATCAATAAAAAGGTTAATTTGCCTATAAGGGGTGTTTTGGTTATTTGGCCTTTAAAATGATTAGTCTTAATAAAAGAGATAGTATTAAGATAATGAATCATATAAATAAACATAGGAGATGTTTATAATATCTAGCTGTACATTAATGCAATCTGATACGCGATTAGGTTAAATTGTGGACCATAACGGAGATTCCGTCCAAGTAACGAGTAAAGAGATAAGGTGAGTTTCTACAAGCCATATTTTATATAGTGAGTTCTATGAACCCACTTTTAAATGTTTTAAATGCTTTAATGTTTTCGGGCTAGTATACATGCATAATTTATGAAAATGTATTCAAGATAATAGTGACTGGATATATACGTGTTATATGATGAAGTTGTTGCTAAGTTGCTTATACGTGTTATGCAATTATATTGGTTATAATGTGATGTGTATATACTTGCTTAAAATTAAGTGACCAAGTGACAAGGGAGTTGTTAGTAACGTTTAGTGAATATGTATGATTATATGAGAATAGGTGATGCATTTGTGTATATTAACATGTGGTGGATACGCCGTTGGTAAATCCTATACATAATAGTATAAGTTACCCAGTATATTGGAAGTGTGGAGGATACGCCGCTGGTACATCCTGTATACATACACCAATGGTAAATTGGGGAATGTTCATTTGTTGCAGTATATGAATGCCTTATCATTGTTTAATAACAAATCTAAAGCATTTGGTTATTTAACTAGGGGTGGGTAGTATACGTGATTGGAGATTAAGTCATTAAAACGAGTAAATGACCTAATAGAATTAAGTATAAAGTTATTGGTTAGAAATGGAGGCCGCTCCTTCTCCAATGGTGGTGACCTAGAGAACCGTGTACGGACGGGGCTGCATACGACAACGATCCTATATGTGCCGTGATAGAGTGTGCAGTAGCAGAGGACCTTCCCTAAAAAGATTTAAAAATGAGGAGTCGCTGCTTCTTCAGTGGTGGTGACCTAGAGTACCGTGTACGAACGTCGCTGCTTCTCTAATGGTGGTGGCCTAGTGGATGCAGTGGCATGACTTCTCATAATAAATAAGAAGAGTTGGTTAAATATAATGATCTAGAAGTTAAGCCTAGTAGGGGTGTACATCGGTTCGGTTTTCGGTTAATTGGTTAATTCGGTTCGGTTAATTCGGTTCGGTTAATTCGGTTTTGGAATTTTTGAAAGTCTATCCGTAAACCGAACCGGACCGAAATAATTAAAACTCAAACCAAACCGAAACCGATTCATTTGCAATTCGGTTCGGTTTGGTTGAAAACCGAATTAACCATAGTATCCAGATTCAACCAAATATCATTTTACACTTTTTTAAACCAAGTGTATCCAAATCAAATCCAAAATTAATCAAATATTAACCAAGATATCCAAATTCGTCAAGAGTGCTGGAGGGACGAACTCGAGAGGAAGAATGGAGGACGAAGTGACGAACTTCCAGAGTTCCGGGATTGAAGATGGTCGATGACTCGATGTAGGCAGGGGCGGAGGCTGGAGGATTAGCCGAAGGCGACAAGACGTGTTTCAAGTTAGAATATTAGGGTTAATGTTTTAAATGATATATATAAATATATAGATATATAAATAATTAAATAAAAATTCAGTTTTCGGTTTAAACCGAACTAACCGTATTAACCGAAATTTATAAAAGTTATAATCCATAACCGAATCGAAAACCAAATTAAAAATTCGGTTACGGTTACAAACCGAACCGAAAACCGAAATTGTATAACGGTTTGGTTTTTTTTGGTTACGGATACGATTCGATTTACGGTTTTTTTCGGATTACGGTTTTTTTTACACCCCTAAAGCCTAGGGTCACGGTTAAGATCGTGGGGTATATTATCCTAGTGATATTGTGTTAGGATTTTATATGTGATATATATATGTTGTGAATATCAGGTAAATACCTAAAACGGTTTTGAACTAAACGGTAGAACTCACCAGCGTAAGCTGACTTTTTAAAAGTATGTATGCTAGGTTCTGATGCACCCATTGTTCAAGCTACGATTACTATGTAGGAGGAGATGGTGAAGTAGAAGGTTGCAGGATACTACTTTATGTTTAATATATCGTATGTTGTATTACGTTTCCGCTGTATAAGATACCGAGTTGTTAATAAATGAAAGTTTTAGTTTCCGCCGTTTTTGTGATCTCTGATTAAATCATGTGTTGATGAGTAAATCCGATGACGTGACTGTTGGGTTACGACAGTGGTATTCGGGTCCCCGGTAATGACATTTTTTTTAATCGGGTAATTATTTTATGACAAATAATTATTAAACCATTTACCGAGTAATTAGTAAATTAAATTCAAGATAATTAAATTAACAATTAATTTAATACGCAGCGGAAAAAAACGATTTAGTTTACAACACGCGAAAACCAGTTCATTAACGTAAACCATTATCAACAGGATTCGACAATCACCAAACGCGCAAACACCAAACGCGTTAAAACGAGCACGCGATACAACAAAATTAAATAAATAAATCTAAACTAACGAGGAGTTTAGATATACCTAAACGGTGATTCAAACAGATGCTTGAGACACCGAAAGTCAACGGGTGACGGTAGGGTTTCGCAGGTGATGACTCGACGGGCGAATCGAACAATCCTCGCAGTTACGGATTTACCACGCGGTGAATCGAGCACCGAGAAAATCACATACGTCGGTTTGGGCACGAACATGGGTTCGCGGACGACGGGCGAACTCACCGTGTGACGGCGGTTCGCGGAGAGGGTGTCAGCCGGGAAGTGCGAGACGGCGAGGAGAGACTCACGGAGGCAGCACGACGGCGGCTAGGGTTTCTCGGCTTCGTTGCGTGGTGGCTACCGAGAGGAGGAACCACGACGAAAGGTGATTGAGGATTTCTTGTTCTTGCGAGCGGTTGGATGAACCACCGGAGAAAAGCGGTGGCGACGACGACTCTAGGGTTGGCCGAAAATCACAAGGGAGAGAAGGAGAGGAGGGGGGCCGGAAATTCTAATGTCGAGATTAGGGTTTCGCGCCTCCCTTGATCAGTTATAAATAATTGATTAAGTTTCCTTTTAGTCCCTCGTATTAAACTAATCCTTTAATCAAACCTTTTAATTTCGCGACTAACATTTTAACTCTTAAAATATTTGTCGCTTGCTGAGAATTAACGAATATCAGTTAAATAACTAATTCGTTAATTGTCGTCTAAGACGTAAATGACATTTAACGTCATTGTCGCTAAATTAACCGTAATGATTAATTACGAATAATTAGGTAATTTATTTATTAAACCAGTTAATAAACAAATAATTAATTCTTCTGTGAATTTTCCAGTTATTCAGGTAAGCGGACTTTAAAACTCGTTGCCTCCGGTGTAACTCTTACGGGTCTTGACCGGGTCGGGTACTTGATTTAGTCGGGACTGGACACCTAAATCCAACAGTCTCCCTTTTGGACAGAGCGCGACTACAAATCAAGAAACAGTCAGAGGTGCTCTAGCTACACTTGACTGTCCCAACCAGTCATGAAACTTCAAGTCAAATAACCAAGGCATATCAACCAACTCGTGATATAGTTTAGACTTATGGTATTTGTAAAGTCATCAGATCCTTTCTGTATGAGACATCAATCGAACTAGAGACATGGATTTATTCATTCTCTTCCGTGTTCGATCATTGTATTTCTCGTTTTACTGTTCGAAGTGGTCCAATCAAACACACAGTAAGTTTAGGTAAGGCCTTACTCTTAACACTTGGAACTAACGAGAGGGCCCACGATGTCAGCCTTTTGCACTATTAGTGCAAGAGTACAGAATCCCATATTGACTACATACAGCTCCCACTAAGCCTTAGATCCATTCCCAAAAGTAACTGTTATGGCTGGCAGTTACGCGACAGCGTTAAGCTACAATCAAAGAATGTTCTAGCAGACGGGAGGTCACTCATGTATCTCAGGTCGAAGGATACCGTTGAGTATACCATTAATCAAAATTGTCTTATGGTTAAATCCATGAAGACAATTTGATTTGAGTTACGTCCCGACGTCATTCTCTAATGAGGCCTTGTGAGTCTGGATCGTCAACAGTTTGAGTCCAGAGTAAGAATAGTCTTGCTTCAGGCGCTGCTCCCACAATGTCTGATCGAGTACGGACTTTTAGAATATTAACGGAATATTCATGGATAGCAAAACGTATAAAATTCGAACACGTTACGCAGAATTTAGACTTTCGTCTAACAGCTTAGAGGAGGTCGAATGATTTGGTGCAAACGTTAGTGTTCGACATCCAACACTAAATTCGAAACATTGATATGGTGCAGAATTCACGCACTATGCAATAGTATCATTTCACTGATCTAGCCTGATCATTGAACTTATGAATTCACTACCATGTCCTCGAGTTTCATTTTAGGATTGCCAATGTTAGTTGTTTATTAAGTTTCAGTGTTTATCTTGAACAGTGAGACTTCTTAAGTGAATCGAACTTGTGATAATGTAGTGCCCCTGGTAAGCACATGTACAACTGTTTATCACTTGAGCATGTTAATCGACTATTTACATAATCGAATTAACCCTTTGAATGTTTCATTGCATTCCTAGTTCAGATTTAATTAAGGTGGCTATTAATGTTCAGCGAGTATGATCAGTACTCTGTTAATGAACATATATTTCCGTTCATCAGTGTTTGATGATTTGATTTTCCATTTAATGTCGTTGTGTAATCCTTTACTGCGACATTCTATGCAATAACTAAGTATTTGATTTCTTTCGTATCATATTAAGTATGATTCGAATCGTTTCAAGAGATTGATCGTATCTGTGGTTGCTCAGCCACAATGTGATCAATACTTAATTTTAATCTTGAAACTTTAAGTTAATTAAGGTGTCATTTAAAATATAATCCAGTAAATTTAAATGATCTTTAGATCGGCATTTGATCGTTATTCCGGTAAGGATCAGTGGCGATGCTCCCACTTGCTTTAGGCAAATTGACATTCCTATTATCATCCTTCTTTCAAACCGTTTGGATACTAACTTGCATGAAGGAATCATGGCAATTAAATTTCGTTTTCAAGAACGAAATTGCTCGTTTCGTAGCTTCAGTACGAAATTCGAACGATTAATATCCAGATGTTATGACTCACTCATAAATTTAAAGACGATTGTCAAAATCATTTCAGAGTTTGATAGCATGGAGATGCTTTCATCTAGATTGTTTGAAAGTATCTCGTGATCATTGAGATGATGATATATTCTATCGGACTCTTGGATCCAACGTCAGAGGATGTTTCCTTATTCAAGTAAGGTTGATATTCAAACTCTAACCAGAATGTCAACATGTTTCGCTAAGTAACAATCCATTGTTGGTGAAACATTGTTCGTCTGGCTCGTCTCGTTTAGGTGCGAGAGTTGCTTTACATAGTCCAGTGATTTATCAGAATCACGTTTCTTTAGATACTAATGATCTAGCTATGGACATGTAATTACCAAATTCTCATCATCACAAGATTCCGGTCTTGGGATTGGAAGTTAGTTATGCAAGTGATGTGTGAAGGGACATTTTGGTTACAAGATGCTAAGGGCTATTGTTGTGACAAGTCATTAGTCTTGTGTTTGTCGGTTTCTAAGTGAAACTGAAAATCCTTGTACTAAACACTTAGTGCATGTAGGATTCAAAACACACATGAGTACAACGAGTGTATTCTAGGACTTCCAAGATGTGTTTAGGTATGCACATGTATATCTAATGGTAATGTGCACCATGAATGGTGTAACCATTTTACAATGTCATAATCAGCAAGTGATTACTTTTGTAATAATTTAGCTGGTGATTTGAACTTATATGGACAAACGTCTGCATGAGGCAGAGGATTGATTTGTTCACATGGTTGAAGATCGAAACGGCGATCTCCAATCAGTTCGACTTGATTTAATATTCTTGACGTCAGTGGTTCAAAATCATAAGACTTGTGAACTACCGATATGTCGTGCATTGTCTCGTAACAAGTACGATAGACGTTCAAGGCATTATAGCTTTGGTAGGATATGAAAAACAAAAGTTTTTCATGTCGCATTTTAAGCTAGCCTTGATGAAATCAAGTGCACCAGGTTATGATGTATGTTGTTTTGGGATTTTGAACTTAATCTAACAAAAGATTGAATCAAATTCAAAATAGATTAAAACGGTCATGCATGTTTCGAAAATCAACCATAGTAAAAAACATGTCATAATCAAAATCCAAGGAAAGCAATTGTTCATCCTGGAATACAGCCAGGTAAACCAAAACAAACGAGTTGTTTCAAAACCACAAAGAAATGTTTTAAACTAAAAACGTTAGACATGAGCTTTATTTAGGGTGCGAATCTCGCAGGGTAGCTCAATGTCATCTCGGTCTGCTTTCTCTAGCTTCATGCACCTACAAAATGTAAAGTATGTCAAACATAAATTTTGCAGGAATAAGTGAAGCATCATACAACATAAACTTATGTGTATACCTGAGGGATTACCCTGCTGGGCCTTCCCATTCTTCACCTTGGCAAGATACTCTGGGCAGTTTCTTTTCCAGTGCCCCATCTTGTTGCATTCAAAACACTGGCGCTGATCTGGTGGCGGTGCCTTGGATGCCTTTGACTTGCTCTTCTGGGAGCTTCCAGATGCTCTGGTAACAGCTGCCTTGCCCTTCTTCTTATTCCCACGCCTCCCTTGCTTGACCTCAGGCTTCTTGACGCCTCCTGATCGGATTACGAGTACATTGGGTGCCTTGCCGTTAACAAAATTAACTTCAGCAGTCTTGAGCATGCCATGAAGCTCAGTCACTGTCTTTACCATGCTATGCATGTTGAAGTTCACCCTGAAAGTGGTGAAGGCACTGGACAGTGAGTGTAAAATTAGGTATGTCGCCATTTCAGCAGGGATGACGTAATTCAGCTTCGCTAGGCGGTCGATGTAACCCTTCATCTTCAGGACATGAGGGCTGACGGGAGCGCCTTCAGCCATGCGACAGTTAATAAGTGTCACAACGGTGTCATAGCGCTCCTGCCGGGCCTGGGTTTCAAACATGCCCCTCAGATCACCGATCATCTGAAAAGCCGTCTTGTCAACCATGTTCTTCTGAATATCAGAAGTCATAGTGGCTAGCATAAGACATGCGACATTTTTGGCATTTTGTCGCAATGTGTTATGGGCGTTACGCGCTGGAGCAGTGTCAGCTTCAGGTTGCTCGGGAACCTCAGCTTCTAACACGTTTTCCATGTTAGCCATTTTCAGGACGATTCTCAGATTCCTTTCCCAATCAAGGAAGTTGCCGCCATCAAGTTTCTCCTTCTCAAGAAGAGACTTGAGATGGAAAATCTCTTGGTTTGCGCGGTTTGCGTTAGCCATCTGAAACAACAGGCAAAATTAGTGTTTCGATGTTTGATTCGTATTCAAGGATGGCAAGCTAATCTTGAATAGGAGATGGGAATTCAGTTAGTTAGACAATTTCTCCAGACAGCGTAAAGTGCTTTCAAAATTTCTAAGTAACCAAATGGACAACGATTGTCACTTGTGAGTAACTGTCACAACTCCCATTATGGGGATTTCGCGAACGGATCAACGAAATACGTTTAGCCCCATCTATGCCCATTCAGTCTACAAGCCGACCAGAGGTACGGTGTTGAAATACTCCAATGCCAAAGGTGCGTGTAAAGAAAATGGTAGTTGTCCTAAGTGGCCAGTGTGTGCGTACGGTGTTGAAATACTCCAACACGCTCACCTTGGAAGATACCCTAAACACCACGTGCGGTGTTGAAATACTCCAACACGGATGCATCGGTCAATATGTTCCAAGTTAGACTTGACTTAGGATGGCATAGACTACCGGTTTTAGGCTTACCAGATAGGATTATTAAGTCATATTTTAATAATTAATGTGATGACGAATATTATGAATCCTATCTCACTCGGGACGATCATTTAAATATCCTAAGTATTAATGATCTACGTGTCGTGAGACGATAACCAATTATTAATCAAGTTCGATTTTGTTAATCGAAAAATCCGAAATTAATGTCGAATTAAATTGGCCATTAAATTTTATAAAGTCATAATTAAAACTAGGACTTTTATTTAATTGATCGAAAAATTAGTTTTATACCGGTAAAAATAAGTTTAGATTTTAGTCGGTGCGTTAATCAAAATTAAGACAAGCAACCAAAAGCAAGCAAACACACATGTACATATTCGGCCATACAGGGGTTTTGATATTGTCAGAGCCTATGACAATATCGAGGAAGGTTGAGGGACGTAAAAGTAACTCAACCACGAGATAGAAAAACTCCCTGATCGATTTAGTCGCTCCCACTTGCTTCAACAAACTCCTGCGCGTCATCAGGAACGTCGGTCTCGTTTCGGGCTGTAGACATTTTCGAAAATCCTTAGAAGGGATAATCCCAAAATGGGTCGTCGTGTCTAGCTCGTCTCGTTCGTCCAGGCGAAGGGGAGCAATTACAAAATTAAAATAAAACCTAATCTATTTCAAAATTATATACAACTTTGAACCCAGTCAAAAGTGGGCCAATCCAAAACAAAACAAAATCCTAATGGGCCAAACCATAACGAATTCATGACAAACCAAAACAGGGTTGGGCCGAATATGTACGAAAGATAATTCAATCAATTTTTTTATCGAATCGGATCATGTTTAGTGGATTCAAATCGACTAAGCATATCTTAAAAAGCGATTCGTTCAATTTCGCGACTTTCGGGTTCAGAACCCCAGTTCGCGAAATTACACCGGTTTAAAATCGACCGGTTAGGGTTTGCGTGTGGTGATCAAGGCTCTGATACCACTGTTGGGTTACGGCAGTGGTATTCGGGTCCCAGGTAATGACAACTTTTTTAATCGAGTAATCATTTGATGACAAATAATTATTAAATCATTTACTGAGTAATTAGTAAATTAAATTCAAGATAATTAAATTAACAAATAATTTAATACGCAGCGGAAAAACGATTTAATTTACAACACGCGAAAACCAGTTCATTAACGTAAACCATTATCAATCAGGATTCGACAATCACCAAACGCGCAAACACCAAACGCGTTAAAACGACAACGTGATACAACAAAATTAAATAAATAAATCTAAACTAACGAGGAGTTTAGATATACCTGAGCGGTGATTCAAACAGACGCTTAAGACACCGAAAGTCAACGGGTGACGCTAGGGTTTCGCAGGTGACGATTCGACGGGCGAATCGAACAATCTTCGCAGTTACGGATTTACCACGCGGTGACTCAAGCTCCGAGAAAATTACGGACATCGGATTGGGCGCGAACTAGGGTTCGCGGACGATGGGCGAACTCACCGTGTGACGGAGGTTCGCGGAGAGGGTGTCGGCCGGGAAGCGGGCGACGACGAGGAGAGGTGGCGGTCGGCTCGGGCGGCGGTGGTAGTGCGAAGAGAGCAGCGGTGGTGGTCGTGGTTGCTGCAGCGGCTCGGCTTTGGGCTGCAATGACGATCACGGCTACGGCGGCGGTGGTGGCGGACGAACTCGGCGACGGCGGCGGACTCACGGAGGAAGCACGGCGGCGGCTAGGGTTTCTCGGCTTCGTTGCGTGGCGGCTACCGAGAGGAGGAACCACGATGAAAGGTGATTGAGGATTTCTTGTTCTCACGAGCGATTGGATGAACCACCGGAGAAAAGCCGTGGCGACGGCGACTCTAGGGTTGGCCGAAAATCGCAAGGGAGAGAGGGAGAGAAGGGGGATCCAAGAATTCTTATGTTGAGATTAGGGTTTCGCGCCTCCCTTAATCAGTTATAAATAACTGATTAAGTTTCCGTTTAGTCCCTCGTATTAAACTAATCCTTTAATCAAACCTTTTAATTTCGCGACTAACATTTTAACTCTTAAAATATTTGTCGCTTGCCGAGACTTAACGAATATCAGTTAAATAACTAATTCGTTAATTGTCGTCTAAGACGTAAATGACATTTAATGTCTTTTTCGCTAAATTAATCGTAATGATTAATTACGAATAATTAATTAATTAATTAATTTGTTAAACTAGTTAATAAACAAATAATTAATTCTTCTACGAATTTGCCGGTTATTCAGGTAAGCGGACTTTAAAACCCGTTTCCTCCGGTGTAACTCTTACGGGTCTGACCGGGTCGGGTACTTGATTTAGTCGGGTCTGGACACCTAAATCCAACAGTGGCGTCGGCCCGCGAGGGGCCGGGCGTCTCAGTATCTCTGATAAAATTAGGGAGGGTAGATTGAGATGGTTTGGACATGTCAGGAGGAGACCGTTGACAACACCGGTAAGGACCCTGGAGAGACTCACCATTGAGGAAAAGAGGAATAGAGCTAGGCCTAAATTGGCATGGGAGGAACATATTAGACATGACTTGTTAGACTTGCATCTTTCTGAGGACATGATCAGTGATAGGAGTGTTTGGAGACGTAGAATTAAGGTTAGGGATTGTTAGGTTTATGTGTTACGTGTCTCTCTGTTTTCGTGTTGTTGCTTACCTAGCTAACTTTCTTGTGTGGTGTTTTGTTTGTTTCCCTTCAAGTCTAGACTTGTACACTGCATTTCAAAATGTTATTTACTGTCTTCTTATGGTTCTTACCGTTGGGTCGTATTTGGTTTTTTGGGTCTAAGACCAAAATTTTGCTGCAAACTGTTGTTGGTATGTGTTTTTCGAGCCGAGGGTCTCTTTGGGTGCAGCCTCTTTATCTCTCGGGGTAAAGGTAAGGTTTGTCCTCCGCTAACCCTCCCCAAACCCTACCATTTGGGTGGGATTTTACTAGGTTGGTTGGTTGTTGTTGTTGTTAACTTGGTATTAGAGCCAAATCTAAACCTTAGCGATCAACTACTTTCTTTCCGTTCCCTTCCCACTAAACCCTAATCCGCCCATCGCCACCATCACAATTTGACACCGCTAAACCCTAGTTCAATGTCGCCGCTGTCACAATCCGTCCAACACTTCTCCCTCCGTCAAACACAACTCGATGTCACCAACAATGCTAGCTGCCATCTAAAGCTCAAGCCGCCACCCAAAACCCTATTTTCACCGCCTTCAACCTTCTTTTCGATGGCTCTTCTTGCCTCCTTCGCCGCTGCAGAAAAATCTTTCCATAATGCTCATTAGTTCCCTTTCACCTGTCATCAAAAAATATGGCTACTAGACCCCTGAAGTCCAAGATGCAACATTTTCTTATCACAATTGGTTATGCTAACGGAACCATCCAACACCCGGCTAAACATCTTCTTCTTGCTGAAACATAAACAATTTCAAAAGACAATCTCAATTACTCTGCTTGGATCGGAAAACGATGCTCACGTACGTATGTTGATTCTATCTACAATATCTTAGGCTTCTTACCAACATGTTCAAGGGAAAACTGCTCGTATTTGTGGGTTTCTCTTGAACGAGTCTATGCCCGTCAATCTTCACCACAAGAATACACTCTCAAGACACAACTCTTTAAGATTCAGATGAAGGGTGATGAGAACCCTTCGTTTATTTAACCCATGCCCGGGAATATACAGATGCTCTTGCCAATATTGGTGAACGTGTGAAAGACAAGGATCTTGTCATCTCCAGACTACAAGAAGATTACAATGGTCCCAAGTCAACCAAGTTTGCATGCCAATCTCCTAAGGTCTTCACAAAACTTCATGGCGTCCTAAGTGATCATGATTACATGATTGGTAAGTCCTATTAAGGCTCATCCTCTACACTTTTTACTCAAGTTTTCGACGCCGTAACCGGTGATCCCACTCAGAAAGCGTGATGGCGGTGACCCAAGTGACCCGATCGAAGATCATAACCCGAACTGGTCCAAGGTGGCACGACTAGTGGCTAAACCTATGGGATTATTTTCTTATGAAGACCCCTTGATTTCTTTTAATTAATTTTTTGATTTTATGTTTATCCTAAATAAGTTAAGGATTGAGTTTATTTTCTTTTGACAGTTTCAAACCTATCTTGTAGATTGGAGCTTACTTAATGTTTCGCATATTGGGGTTTTCATTACTTTTTGGATTTTGAATAATTTTGAAGAAGTGATCTCCATGTTTTTTTAATTCTCTGCTTGAAATACTTGGTATTCAATTATTTGCGGTTCGAAATTGCATCAAAGCGATTCTTCAGACCCAGCTTCAGGCCATAGAACAAATGGTCTCACAAATTGGGTTTCAACTAACCCCAGGAGCGGATTTATTCAAAATCTAGTGGGGTCCAAGACACCTACTCAAGTATAAATTAGTGTTGCTATTTAGTTACAGTTTATGATTAGACACCCAAGATCTTTTTGCTTTAGGCACTCAAGAAAATGATAAAAACAAGAAGAGTGAAGACAGAGATGAATCTCCTCCAATAATAATTCTTACCAGGTTGTGAAATTGGAGGTCCTGTGAGGAAGAAGACGATTCAAATAAAAGAAAATTAAAATTTAAATAATCATATATTTAATTATAGGGTAGTGGAAGTGAAAAGTGAAAGTAGAGAGTAGTAAGGGGAGGTGGTATGGTTGCCGGATGGCTTCTAGGAGCATGGGGTATAAGCCAATCAAATGTTGACATCTCAAAATGGGTGTGAAGCCATGCAGCTCTCGGCGGTTTCCAGAAACCGTGTGAAACCGGGTGAGAAAGAAAAGTGAAGAAGCCATGCTCTCAGGGTATGGTTGCCATGGGGAGCCATGCGGTTCCCTTGGAGCCGGCCTCCGGAGCCGCCCCTCATACCGCCTCCCCTAATGACTTTCTTGCAGAAACCTAGGGAAATGACATCGGTTATTTTTTATTGTAAAGAAAGAGATGATACTTTTTCTAGATAGTTTCTACTTATTATCGAGATACATAAATGGTTAAACATGGAATGGAAAATTAAAAAAGTATATAATTAGTATATATTTATGCTTAATTTTTTATTTATTAATTTTGTAATATAATAACTCATTTTAATTTTATAAGGTTTTTCAACTTTTTATTTATCATGTAATAAACCACATTTAGGTAGCATTTGGCCTAGATGTTTGTAATTTATTTTTAACACTATCAAAACATATAATTTATAGTTAGAATACATGAAGCAGTCAACATACACCAGTCTTGAAACCTATAAAAAGAGAATACAGCATGCAGTTGAGGTCTTGAAGAAACAGCACATGTTTTTCTATATATGTATTCCTTTTCTCCTATACAGATATACATGTATATACATATATATATAGATGTATATATATATGTTTATGAACAATTCTGTAATTCCAAATGTGAATATTTCTTTGCACTTTAATCTATAAAGGAAATCTTCCTGTAAGCCGAATATGGTCAAGAGTACTTCTGAGGCCGTATTTGAGAACAGATTGCTCGCCATCCCTGAACCCGTCTCCATAAGCTGCAGATGTATCTGATTCAATCTGGTGTTTGAAAAATTCACCAAGTTGCTTCTCAAAATCAGATCTTTTCCCCTTTTTTGATGACGCAGAAGCAGGTGCAGATGAAGATGATGATGTTGAAGCGATATTTGAACTACCAGAACCCGCCATGATTTCTGAATCCAACCACATGTGAGCCAACACTTGACAGATCCCTTCTTCGACATTAGGTGGAAGATTAGAGAATCCTGTTTGTTTACATTCAAACCTCAATGAGCATTTTCAACCCAATTACTTATAAACGGGTCGAACCGGGTTGTGTTTTATCCCAAACGGGTCAGATAAAAAATTAGCTAAAAGGGAACAGGTCAAACAAGTTGAAAGTCACCAAAAGTTCAATTGTTTTTGTTCAAAGGGTTACATTTGTATCAAGGTGATCATTTTTATAATTATACTTATCACATTTACAAAAAAATTCAAAAAGGGGGCAAAAGAGCGTTTGTGGATCAACCTGAACCCGTTTTCACCCATTACCCAAGACGCATGACCCACCCATCTTGCCACTTTTAAAGTTGATATCAGAAAACTGATCAAGAAAGACAGAAGAGGAACCTTTAAGCCGGAGCCATGCGTGCATCATTTCATGAGCCAGTATTGAACCGGTCAATAACCTAGGGAGACTGTATAAGATAAGAATAGCAGTCACTTCACATCTACGAACTAGTTTATACGGCTCTGTAAACATGTCCACTAGCCGCCCTGCCCCAACCCTCGGCCGCCTTGTTATCTGATATTTACATATATATATAAAAAAATTAAACAAAAAGCAAAAGGAAGAAAGAAAAAAAAAACTTTTTCATAAACATTCATACAGTGCTGATGGTTTGTTCTTCTGATAAGCAAAGTCCTCTAGTTTCAGGCATGTGATGATGACCCTGACCATGATCATGTCATTATTCAATAATTAAATTTTAAGATCAAAATGAAAAATTTAAAATAAAATTATCCATTTTCAGGAGTTTACTCACATTTTTTTCACCTTCCATTGCTTCATTTAGAGCTTGTCTCTCAACCAACAACAATGGTACTTGTTGCTCAATTTTCATGTTTAATCCTTCATAAAAATCTTGTATTTCAAGGTACAGTGGTTGGCATTCATGAGTATCCATGATTGCAGAATCAAGGCACTCCAGGCATAATTTCCTACCATCATCTAGCAACAAATACTTTGTGTCTCGTGCTTCCATTCGTTCACAACTGCAACATCGTGGGGTCCCATCATGCTCGTGTGACGGGCAGTATTTCTGTAGCCAAAAAGGGTGTGCCCTGTATTCAATCAAACCAGCTGCATTTGTTGGAATCTGCACAAATCATGAAACGATAAGTTTAATTCCGTCACATATAACTTGAGGGGTAGCAATTCCTAACATGACCTAAAACATAACACAAAATAATCTGGTTTTGGGTTGCCCACCCCTTGAATTTAATCAGGCCATATTCGGTTACCTGTTTAACCCTTTTACAACTTGGTTACAATCTATTAGCCCGATAATCTGTTTGATTCATTTTGATAAATGGGTTAAAAAGGTTAAGGGTCTTGTCCAGGTTATCCGATTATAAGTGTGTTTGGCTTAGGGTTGATGGTCTTTGATGGGTCGTTTTTGGGGTTCAACGTTTCAAGTCGAAAGCCTCCAACTTGACATGATTGTCACCCCTAATCATAATAAAAGAATGAAAATTTGAAGATTTTAAGGTAAACTTACAAAGTGCTTGCAGACATCACATTTCGGGTGATGGTGCTCTTTATAGCATGATTTGTGAAACTGGCGGTTTTCAGACATGGAGAACTACAGACACGAAGAACATAAACAGTTCATGGTTATCGTTTCTTGATCAAAATCTTGTTTAAAAAGCTATTGAGTTGAGTTTCACCTCATGATCAGAGATTGGTAAATTGCACACGTGGCAACGGAAACATTCGGGATGCCATAGTCCTCCCATGCAATTTAGAACTCTCCCATGCCCGATTTCTGCATTGCAACCAATACAGACCCTGCAATTCAATAACATCCATTTATTTCAAATATTTAATCTATAAGAAATGAACAATTTTCTATATAATAAACCTGAATCCATCCGGATAAAAGTATGGCATATGTGAAAATCCGCTTCCATAGTGGTTTCGTGGTGGTGAGGGTACACTCAAACTTTCTTGAAGCGCCTTGGCAAGCTGTTCATCTTCCTCTATATTAGCTTCAAGATCTAATGGAATTGATACTCAATAACAGAATTAGAACCCTCAAAATCATTGTTCTTTTCTGAATGATTAAAAGCTTTTACATTTCTACTCACTAATTGGTTGTTTTCCTTTGTTGTCTTCTTCTGATAGGTAGCTTGATTCTGTTTCTTCGTCTTCTTGAGATGAAATTGTTTGTTTTTGATCATCTTCTTCTACAGATGAAATTGAATGTTCACCATCATCATCATCCTCATCTTCATCCTCATCATCATCATCATCCTCATCATTATTAGCATCATGATGATGATGATCATCACCATCTTCATTGTCATCATCATCATCCTCATCATCATCATCCTCATCATCCTCATCATCATCATCTTCTTCTTCTACAGTGGAGACAATGCTTTTCGTGTCTTCTTCTATAAGGGAAAGTGCAATTGCTCGATCAATTTCTTCACTATCGAAGTCTGGTAATGTGTCCTAAGTCCAATGATTACAGACAATGAACATTGAAAAAATCCAATGAAATCATACAAATTATTGTAAAGGACATACACATATGAACAAAAGGGAACAAAAGTGCTGATTACCACTGTAGTTGGAGGATACTCCCAGATTCCATTATTTTCATATCTCCCATGATGTTTTCCTGAGTATTTATTGCTCAACCCGAACCCTTTAAGAATCTTGGTTAGCCAACCCATGACACAAAATGTCTGGGTCGAATTCCTCTTTCGAATCTACAGAAATTTAACAATCTTGAATTACCCGTTTCGCGAATCTGATTGAGTATGTTTGTTTGAACTGATATATGGTATCAATTTTAACCAAGAAACAAAATGTCCAAACAGAATAAAACAATTGCATGGACAGTTGGACACCTCAAGTACAGCAATGCATACACCTCAATTCCCAATTAAAAATGATTTTTCAGGCAAATTGATCATGGATAGAACAAGATAAAAACTTTATGATGAATTATACATAATTGACTTCAATTCCACCAACCGAATCTATAATATAAACAAAAGGCTAAAATTGAATAAGATAAGCATTATCCAGACAGAGTTTGTCGGTTATTCAGAATTAAAAGGGACAATCAAGAAACTAACCTTCAAGAACTCAAAGAATTTGCAGAAAGCATGGAACTTTATGATGAATCCATAGATTATTCAAATAACCCACTTCAATTATACACATAATCACATCAAAGTATCAAACAACAAGACTAAAATCAAGATTTGTGAGCTCCCACATTCCAATTATACCCAACACCTGTTGAAAACATCACAGATGAGTAAAACCAAGATCTTGATGAATTTGCAGATGAAGATTCCAGTGGAAAGAAAGAGAAAAATCTGAGTAAAGAAAAAGAAAAAGAAAATGATTGGATTTTGAGCAACTTAAAACCTACGCCAAGCAAAAGGGATTCTGTGAATAGTAAGAAAACAAAATCATAACAAAAAGATCAATATATCATATGTTTACAAAGATATGTTGTACCTTGTTCCATGGGTAGGATCAAATTGGGCAAATGGGTGTTGAAATTCATCAAATTTCATCGTCTGGGTGTGGGACCTTTTGCCCTAATTTGCTATGATTAGACCATTACATGTCAAAAGTCCAATTGAAGCTGCTTGCTTATTTCATCAAGTGATGCCAGAGGGAAAGAACAGAATAAGGGTATTGTATTGTAGTATTCTTTGGCTAATTTGAAAGATATATTTATTTATTTAATTATTACGTGTAATTGGTTTGTTAAAAAATAACTTATATAAAAAATGAAAAAACAATTAGCTTTTTTGTGGTGGGTTAGTGGGTCGGTGGGTATGATCCCTTTTAGACGGGAGGGGATACTGAAAAGTCACTTGCACGCTTGCATCCCACTTTTTTCTTGCACTAATGTTTTGTGCAAGATTCTTCAAGAACTTTAATATAAAGATTATAATTTTAAATTTTTATATGAATTTGAGTTCCATAGTTGGTTTGATCTTTTTCACTTGAAGTTGTTTTTCACATTTACATTGAACTCAAATCAAGTTTCAAGTTTGCTTAATTATATACACTAGTGTGCAGGCCCGTGCGATGCACGGCCGGGGGGAACTTTGGTCGACGCTAACATTATCATTATGTTTATGTACGTGAAACTGTTTTTTAGGTCGCCGGTGATTGTGAATAGGTAAATAATCTGAGATTAAGGATGGCCAAAAGTAATGCATTTAATACAAATCAACCTACCGTTGCTAATTGGCGTATGTAATATCAAGTGTATAACATGTTCAGTTTGGTTGTATACATAACATGCTTGTGCTCACATCATTATCAATAGTACCATGCCTATATAATTATAAAAACAGTTGTAGTTTAATGGTGTAGAAGTAAAATAGAAGTAGTTTAAGTTTGGCAAAGTAGATTTTGATGCAAGCAAACCAACAAATACTAACACACATCAAATATGGCAGTTTCATCCGGTTGGGGACATTCCTCCTGAAGTTGGAAGCGCAACAGCTTATGCGGAGGAAGAGCCGTTGTCTGGAAGAATACTGCCCAGTATGCTTTCATCCTTAATTGAGGGTAGATGTCATCCTGCCCGGTCCATAGGATCTTCACTGTAAGCTCTGTCAGTCCAAACCTTAGAATTGCCTGATTGTGAACATAGATGTAGTGGTTTCGAAACAACACTTTAGAAATGGACTGTAAGAGTAGGTTATTATTATAAGGCATAAGCAAACCGGTAATGATAGCTACGTAATATAAGATATAAGTAAATAGTTGTTTTGTCGATGAAAATACCAGTAGCTGACTCTCCAGGTTGTAGTGTGGGCTGAGATCGTTGTGAGCATGGTTGGGCATGGAGAGGGTGCAGTGATGTTCGGGGTCTTGGTATAGTGCAACACCAGAGTTGGTGAATACTGTAACTCTGATCCACAGTTGTAAGGATGGTGTTCAAAATTTCCCTGATCTGTAAAAATAAGCCAGCTACCTGGTTCGATTTTGTTCTCAATATAGAACATGGGCCAGCTTCGACCAGTGAATGCAATTGGCGCCTCCTATTGTGTTTCTGGTTCAAGTTCCGGAAGCACATTGACCACCGCATCTTGTTTCACTGCATTAGGTTTAACTGTGTTTGCCCTTCCTCTAACCTCGATTGTGAAAATTGTATTGGTAGAACCTATAGTTTAACAATGTTAAATATTAGGTGCAACATAATTAAACTCTATGCTTCAATTTTTACCATCAAATTTTATCGTTCCTGATTCAGTGATTAAAATTTTTGTGATATTGGTTATGTATATACTTATTCTATACTCCACCTCATTTTTAATTTCTTTTCTAAAATGATCTTTGCAAAGTCTTTTAACTGATTTTTTCAAGCAACTATTAAATATTGTTATTTTCACTCATCTAATGCGAGTATATATCTTCGGCTATTATGGTACTTTTCCTCTTTACATATTTTGTAATCTTTTTATATTTCATATTGTATGATTCATTTCATTTCTTTTAAAATCATTAGTTAATGGGTAAATCCTATTCTTCAAATTCAGTGTAATTCGGGTCGATATACCCGGTTCGAAACTGATTTACTTTGATGTGGGCGTTGTTTCGAATCAATTTTCGTTGGCTTCGTTTGAAACACTAAGGACCCGTTTGGTTCGCAGAATGTTTATGAAGGAATTAAAACGTTTCAAAGGAATTGAAATTAGTGGGAATTGGAATTAATTAATTTAATTCCATAGATAATAGGCATTTTGTTTGGTTGGTATTTTTAGTCTCAGGATATTAACACAGGACATTTTGCTATTTTCACAGGAGACCCACGATCGTGGGCTCCTAAACGGCCATATGTATTTTTTTTACCTCTTTATTTTATTTTTATGAATGTTTTTAATTATTTAATTTTATAAACATAAAAATGATTAATTCACCATAGCTGATAAAAAATACTTAAACGAACACAATAGTGACGTAAAATAATAATTTTGAGACTCGAAGTCTTCGTTGAGATGGTCTCGATGGCTTCTCGGCAAGTCTTTACTGGTTTTGGGTCCCCACGGCCCATAGTTTTTTTTCTTTTTCAAAAATTTTGATCATATGGTGTATTATTGACAACAAATTATGGGTCATAGTAATCTTTTAATTTATATATATTGAAAGATTATTCTACTAAATACAAAATGTAACTTAACATTACAACTCATTTAAGCATTTTATACGAATGAAAAGTATATAATACAATCCATTTAAGCATCAAGTAAGTTATTGATTTACAACAAAAAGCAAAAATCAATTTTTTTTAGAATGACTAACACGAAGAACAATCGCAGCAGGCAAACATAAACACAAATGTGTATGTAATAGCACCTAATAAAAAGATAAAATATTCAATACCTTAATTCATTATACTAAATAGGAAATAAATGTTCACAGAGGAAATCACTAAACATTAACATTCATCTTTTGTATACTGAAGTAAAGCATTTCGTGTTCAAATACAACGTCTTATCATCATGGCATCATCCCAAATCTAGCCATCAACAATCATCCTAGATATCGTTTGAACATCATCCCAAATCGAAACCAACGGTAACTATTTTTAAAAACCATTTGAACATCAAACACAATTTGTATCATTATAACAACTTAAGTATACTCTAGTTTCCACATACCTAAAAAAAAATGATACGTAGTTGGTAAGATCTAACAAATTTGGTTGAAACAAAGCATGGATAAAATATTACAATCAAATTACAGAATCTTGATAAAGTAAATTACAATGAAATTAAAGAACGGGGCTTACAGATTTAAGTAACGATTTTAAAAGAAATTAATGAATTGTACAATGAGATGGATAAAAAGATTGCAAAATATATGAAGAGGGAAAGTACCATAATAGTTGTATGGGAACGAAATTGATAAAATGAGGAATCGGAGACGGTTATGTAACACATGGAATGGAGAAATTGAAAGAGAAGAGGGAGATATAAATGTAAGGTTGCGATGGGTAGACTTCGTGATGGTTTAATTTAGGGTTGTGATAGGAAAGAGAGGTAGGAGGAGGCGTCGTTGGATGTAAGATGGCGGTGGTTGCAACAATGGCGTGGGTGTGGTAAGACGTATAGGGAAACGGTGAATGGGAAGAGAAAAAGAAAGGGCACGTGGTTTCAACTTGACAATATTATCCTATATAACAAATTACAACTTCTTAGGATTAAATCTTAGGGTCTGTTTGTTTTTCTCATTAAGATTTTAATAGCATCTTAGGTCTTATTCGCTAAGACCTTTTGAGACTCATGATCGTTTGTTTTTTTTCTTATCGTTAAGAGATAAAAGGTCTTAATAACCTCTAAACAACTAAGACCTAAACCCTCCTCTTAAAAAACAAAAAATTCGCTAAGACCCTAACCTAAAAAATGTGTCGCTATCTCTGAAGAAAATGTGTCGCTATTCTCCTCTCCCTTGAAGAAAAAACCGCCGCTATTCTCCTCGTCGGCTGCTGTCCTCGCCGGAGCTCCGACAAGGCGTCGCTACCACCTGTCTCCTCTCGTCGTTCTCCTTCTTCTCTCTGGTACATCTCTCCTCCTCCGCCCACCACGTACCGCTTCCCCT
This sequence comes from Deinandra increscens subsp. villosa, assembly GCA_039602395.1. NCBI lineage: Eukaryota > Viridiplantae > Streptophyta > Magnoliopsida > Asterales > Asteraceae > Deinandra > Deinandra increscens. The sequence continues at coordinate 19,574,079 of JBCNJP010000017.1, forward strand.
CCCACGACTCTTTTTCAATTAGGTCCGTCGTCTCCTCTGCCTTTCCGAATCGTCACACCGTTTAGTAGATTAGATATAAGCATTTGTGTCTCCGTTCTAATTTCAGTATCATGTATTGTTCATTTATTTATTTTTTTAGTAAGTTTTCTTCTAATTGATTTCTTCCTCATGAATAAAACTAACTAATTCGGATTATAATACTGACATCACCTTTCACCGTCGAACAAAATCCTTCTCTGCCTATTTATGTGACTCTGGGTTGTTCAAAGGCCTACACTATCAGACATCAACCTTTATACAAAGTTGCAGGTTTGTTTTTTTATTCATAACTTCATATATATGGAACTTAGAGTTTTTATACCTTTTCTGATCTTGCTGACCTTTGTGGGTTATGAGATGCATTTCTATCATGATTTGTGTTTACATTTACTTTGTGGTTTTGTTATTTATGTAATAGAGTTTCAATCTTATGAAATTGGCATAATGAACTATGAGCGTTGAAGGTTCACGGCCACTTAATCAGATGAGGCGGTTGAGAATCTAAAAAGAAACCATATTAGTAGGAGGGTCGTATAATATTTGACTAATATAAACTATTATCAATCTTGACCCAAAAAAGTCAAACATCTACCCATTCAACCCTTTTTCATAAGGTATCCAATATGTAGCAGCACCAAACTACTGTCCCCAAAAGCCCGTCAGTTGACCGACCTTAAAAGTCATCTGTCTCCCAATTGTGCATCAAAACCCGAATTTTGCTCCAACATTAAATACACAACATGTTAACACCCTCCCTATTTATTTCTTTGAGCAAAGGCAAGACATAACTCCACAATATCCTTTAGAAAAACAATGCTTGCCAACCATAACATCATCTACCAAAAAGTTCTCCTTTTGTAGTAGTTGCTAAAGTCACACCAAAAGTCGCAGTTTCAGTAGTTTTAGAACCACATGACATGACATTTACAAAGAGTAGTTTTTTTCTAATCTAATAACTAAACTTATACATCATTAGTAAACTGCACCTGGATCATCAACGTTTTTCTTGGGTTCTACATCAGTTTAATCTTGTTCACAGTGTAGATTAGTAGATAACTGGACTAAAATCCGTTTTATTACAAATTTGAAATATGCACCATCAACGGAATGAGGATTAAATTGATTTT
>JBCNJP010000017.1:19575744-19613258 GCA_039602395.1 Deinandra increscens subsp. villosa
GTGTGACAATTATATACTCGTGTATCAAATCTCAATATCACATCGGATAAAATCTAGGTAGTGAACCTAGGGGTGTTCAAAACCGGATACCCGGAGTTTCGGATATCCGAATTTCGGGTATCCGAAAATTTCGGATACTAGTTTTCGTTGTCCAAGTTCAAGTCCGAAATTTCGGACTAGACTCGGATAGTTAAAACGGATATCTGAAAATCCAGTTTTTTTAAAAAACCACAATTTAACAAAAAAAAAACGACAAAACGACAAAACAAATAAACATAGTCCAAGTCTTCAAATACAAATAAACATAAGTTCGACCTAAAAAACGACAAAACAAATAAAAATAGTCCAAGTATTCAATAATTCCTTATTTTTTAATATAAATTTATTTTAATTTATTTAAATTTTCGGATACCGAGTATCCGAAACTTCCGAAAATTTTGTAAATTCTCGTCCAAGTCCAAGTCCGAATTTTCGGATATCCGAGTTTCGGATATCCGAAATTCCGGATATCCGAAATTTTCGGATAATTCGGATACGGAATTTCGGATAATTCGGATACGGATTCGGACTCGGATATTTTTGAACACCCCTAAGTGAACCTACTATGTAATATGTTAGATCATTTTTAATGGGTTGTATCTAAAATGTATTTTGTAATTTGGAGTTTTATGTGGATGAAAGAGAATGTTGAGAGAGAAGAAAATTGTTTTGCTAACATTATAAAAATGTGAAAGGAAATGAGAGCGGAACGAAAAAAGAGAAATGATAAAAGGAGAGAAATTAGATAACATGAATGCATTTATTGTTTGATTTTTAATAGTCAATCGTGAAGAGAATATGAAGGGGCAAAGTTCTAACGGACGTGAAGGTAACGAAGGAGAATGGAGGGAGGTCAAGGGCAGGAAACGGAGATCCGGCGGTGGCAGAGGTAGGAAACATGATGAAAGGGATGTTACTTCTTTCTTCGTTTCCAACCTCCCTACGGGGGTCAAAGCTTCTGATCTCTGGGAATCTTTTGGTCGTTTTGGGGAGGTGGGTGATGTCTTCATTGCTTCGCGAGTTGACAAGGCTGGTAATCCCTTTGGGTTCGTGAAGTTCTTGAATGTGGTAGATAAGTGGGACCTGGAACGGAAGCTTAATGACATCCGGATGGACTTTCTTATGTTATCTGTAAACTTAGAAAGGTTCAACCGCTATGGAAATCCGGTGAACAGAAGGACGAATCCTAATGGCGCTAGAAAGGTGGAGCGACGATCCGACATCCCGCGTTTGGCTACTGGGGGTTATGTTCCCAATGTTGACGGTCGCTCTTTCGCCAAGGTGGTGGGTGGTTCTTATGGGCAATCTCCTCCGGAAAAGTTGATATGTATTAGAGACACCACGTCTGCGGCCTTAGATTCTTGGAATGGTAGAGCTCTCCTCGGCAAAGCTAAAGACATTAAGCGTCTTTGTGGCCTCCACGGATGGTTGTCTGAAATTTCGATGGATGGGTGGAAGTTACGATATCTCAGAGGGCTGCATGTTCTTATCACGTTCAAGGAACTTGATGACGCAGAGGACATTCTGGCTGTGAAAAACCTGTGGGAACCTTGGTTCTCTAGGTTAGATATCTGGAGGGGACAATCGTACAACTGTGAACGTGTGGCCTGGATCCAAATCAGGGGGGTTCCGCCGGAGCTGTGGTCTAATAAGGTGTTTGATGAAATCGGCGGTTCAGTGGGAGAGATCTGTCAGCCCTCGGAAGCCTGTTTGGACAATGGGGGATCTCTCTAGGGACTACCTGGGAGTGATTGTTACTTCTTCAACTCCGATCATCGAATACCGCACGGTTCAATGGATGGGGAAAAAATTCAGGTGCACCATTACGGAGGTATGCGATGACTGGAAACCGGACTTCTTGTCGGTTCCGTTGCCTCCGCCTGAGTCTTCGAGGTCGATTTCGGTTCCATCGGAGACGATGAACGTGCATGGTGATTCTGAACAGGCAGCGGCTCCTATTCCCGAAATGGGATTTGCTGAGTTCGAGGTTGGTTGCCCACTTAGTAAAATTGCAGGCAATAATGATAGGGTGGGGCTCAGTGCCAATTTAAATAATTCCAATCACTCCACAAATGTGAACATTAATTCGGTTCATGTGGATGGGTTGGCCCAACATGCCACTCATACTTCTATTGGGCCTAGTGTGTGTGTGCGTAAGCGGGCCAGGCCGAATTCCTCAAGCCCTCTGCTAGGCTTATGTGTCAGACGGGCAATTAGGGGATCTAAATTGGGGAAACGTTATGTTCATAGTTCTCGTTGTTCTTTCAAAGATTCTTTGGATGAGACTTGTGACATCGAAGACTCGGAGTGGGTCTTGGATACTCCGGTGTCAGGTGACTCGACCGCTGATCCAGTAGCTGATGGCAAACCCGCCATGGATTTAGATAAAGAGGTAGCCACGATACAAATCGGTGAATGCATCGGTGCTGCTCTCAGGGGCTACGAGGATCTGGTTCGAGATGTTGTTCAGGAGGAAGGGGTTTGCAAGCAGATCTGATGGATTTTCTCTCCTACAATATCCGGGGAATTAAAGATGACAAGAAACTGGAGTGGATCCACCAATTGAAGATGGATCATAACATCAGCTTCATTGGCCTGCAAGAGACCAAGGCGACCGATCTCTCGTTATTTCCGGTCCGTAAAGTGTGGGGTAATTCGGTGGTTGATCTGGATGGCGTGGTTGCCAATGGCAGATCCGGAGGCATTGTGTCCCTTTGGAATCCCTCTATTTTCAGGCCCTTCTCCTCTGTCAAGCACCCTAATTTCTTGCTTATTTCGGGTCATCTGGTGGGTGGGCACGGTGTGTTGAATGTTGTTAACGTATATGCGCCCCAAGATCTTCGGGAGAAGAGAACTCCGTGGCGTGAGATTCTCAACTTAAAAGGGAGTTTGAACGGTATGTGGTTACTTTTGGGGGATTTTAATGAAGTTCGTTCCCCCGAGGAACGACGTTTCTCTGATTTTAATGCCCGGGGTGCTGATATTTATAACGAGTTCATCTTTGAGGGCAACCTTCTTGAATACCGAATGGGCGGTTCTCGGTTCACCTTTTCGTACGGTAATGGTGTTATTTTAGCAAATTGGACCGTGTTTTTGTCTGTGAAGATTTCTTTCGCAAGTGGCCGCATGCGGCTCTTACGACTCTCCCGCGTCTTTGGTCGGATCACAGTCCGCTGGTTCTCCGAACTACGGATAAAAACTTCGGGCCGTATCCTTTCAATTTTTTCTCTTCCTGGCTGAAATCGGAGGAGCTTACTACTCAAATAAAGGTGGTGTTTTCTGCCCAGCGGCCGCAAAATTATCCCCCTGATGTCATCATTCTTAATAAGCTTAGGGAGGTGAAACGTTTGGCTAAAGTTTGGAATGGCAGTCGTAAGGATATGGTTCTCAAGGAGTCCAATGACTTGAAAGATTTTTGTTTACGGATGGACAGGTGCAGCGAAGTCAGGCAGATTGTAGGTGATGAGTTAGATGATTGGGTTGCCAAAAAGCATAAACTTGTGGATTTGGAGAATAGCAGACACATGGACCTTCGCCAAAAGGCTCGTATCAGGTGGGCGATTGATGGGGACGATAACTCTTCTTTTTTTCATGGATTCATCAACTCGAACTTGGCAAACTGTCGTATAAATGGTCTCTGGTTGGATGATGTTTGGATTGAAGACCCGTATATTATTAAGAGTGCTGCTAAGGATTTTTTTCGAAGATATATTTAGTATCAAAATTCCCATCAGGCTCCTGTAATTGCGTGGGTATAAAGGGCATTTCTGATGATCAGAGAGACTTTTTAATTGGTCCTTTCTCGAGAAAAGAAATAAAAGACGCCGTTGGCTTTGCGATGGGGATAAAGCGCCGGGCCCGGACGACTTTAATTTTGATTTCCTAAAATTCTTTTGGAGTGAGCTTGAGGAGGATTTCTTTAATTTGTTCCGCCGCTTTCATGACACGGGCCACATTTCGAAGGGTTGTAGTTCCTCATTCATTCACCTTATCCCCAAAGTTCTTGATGCCCAACGGCTTGGTGAATTTAGACCCATTAGTCTCATTGGATGTATTTCCAAAGTTATCTTCAAGGTGCTCGCGGAACGGATGAAAACTGTTTTAAGCTCCATCATTTCCCAGACTCAAATGGCATACGTTGCGGGTAGGAACAACATCGAAGGTCCCCTCATTTTAAATGAGGTCCTCTCTTGGCTTAAATATTCGAAAGGGCAAGGAATATTTTTTAAAGTTGATTTCACCAAAGCGTTTGATTCCGTTGATTGGGGATTCCTTGACTCCGTGCTCGGTTATATGAACTTTCCCTCTAAATGGAGATGTTGGGTGAGGGGTATTCTTCGTTCATCTAGGAGCTCCGTTGTGACATCCGAGAATTTCAAGGTTAACTTCCGTTAGACAAACCCCGTTGGTTACGTTATAAGTGTTAACTTAGTAACTAATGCTTAACTAGGCCGAATACGTCCACGACCTTTGGTTGATCACCGAACCCGCCCATATGTGCTATGTGTTCATTATTGTTGTCATTATGTGCAATATGATTCAAATGCATGATTTAATATCATGAATAGCATGACGAATTGTAAATCCTTGATTTTGTGAAAATTGCCTAAGTTGTGCAGCCAGCGAAACTAACGGGCGAAACTATAGTGTCGCCCGGTAGCTAGCTAAACTGACTGACCTGCACGAGCTCAGGGCCAGTTTCGCTTGGCCAGCGAAACTGCCAGCGAAACTAGCCTCTGATATAAATAATCTTAATAAACCCTAGTTCACCATTTTGCCTCATTTCACACAAAAACACACAACTCTCCTGAAACTCCTGGACCAGCTGATCCCAACCAAGAACCACCAAGAATCAGCTATCATTCTGAGTTGTGAAGATCATCCATCGATCCTAGATCAACCGTGAGTCCCAAAACCACCATTTTCTATGCTTTTCTATGTGTTTCTTCATAAAGCATGCCTAGATCTCTGTGTTATTGTTAGATCTTCTGATATGTTGCTTAGGATTACTAGATCTACCATAAAGTTGATAACTTTACGTGTGAAATCCATCCATGATAAAGATTTATGCTATTTTAGTCATTTTAGGGTTTTATATGTATTTTGGGTGATTTGATGATAAAATGCATGTTTAAGGTGTTAAAGCTTACTGATTTATGTTGGTAAATGCCTATGTATGCTAAACAATGAATTGCATGTAAAATGGAAGCTGTTAGGTTGATTTTTAGGCTGATCCGTATGTTTTCCGCGACTAGCGAAACTGTGGTGTTCTCTGGGCGAAACTGTCCAGCGAAACTATGTATATCTCCTTCCAGCGACACTATGCAGCGAAACTGCAGTGTCGTCGGGTAAACCAACCAGACCAGCTCGAGCGAATCTACCGAGCGAAATTCCCTGAACGAAAGTTCAAACCAGTTTCGGGCGAAACTAGGCTAGCGAAACTGTGCTAACAGTTTCGAGCGAAACTAGCCTAGCGAAACTGTGTCATCGGGCATTGCCTAGCGAAAGTGCTACCCGTGCACACAGCGAAACTGACTAGCGAAACTGAGACCAGAATCTAAACTTGTACAATTTGCTTGAATGTTATACCATGACTTACATGATTATGCCATGATGATACATGCTTTGATTTCTGATATATATATGAACCCTTGTTTATGATCAACCCTCGGTGTCGTGTGTCTGTATGTCGAGTCATAGTTCCAAACGTGCTATGTTATGGGCCATAGTGACGTTAAGTAAAGATTAGACACAAAACTAATACTTAAGACCTAAACGTGTTCATAGGTCTTCGATAAGCAATACTTGGATTATTAGCAAGTGTAGCAGTGCAACCAAAGGTGAGTGTCACTAACCCGATTTCCGTGAACCCGTTTGGGTCACACCGAATAACTAAAAGTAAAACAATGCTGACAACTCGAGAGTGCGAGGCACCTCCCTGATAAACTTGAAAACTTGGAGTGCTCGGCACCCACTTGATGAACTTGAAGTGCTTTATGGGAAGCACTTGCGAATTACCAAAACAACGATTTCTAAAACGAAACTGAAAACACTTTTGAGATTCATGAGAATCCAGTAAACCGTGTTAATATGGCTAGTGTAGGTTAAAGTCTAAACCACATGATATCACATGATTTCTAAGGATGCCCTGAAAACTTAAAAGTCCTCAACTAATTGTACCATTAATTGTAAAGCGAGGGGATGTTGGGTAGATCTACTGGAGTTTGACAAACTCCGCCCCGTGGCACGGGGAGTGCACGGAGGTACAATATCAGCCTATTTGACCGTGATCCCGAGAGGACACGGGGGAGGCAAAACCGCGATGACGTAGGTCCGCAGTACTAGATGGCACGACCACTACAATAATTTATAGTCAGCTTTGGTGCAAACTTCCTTAGTGCATGGAACAACGGATTAGCTACCCGCGATATCGGTTGAGCACTTTAACTTTTACAAAACTAGTACATACCCGATGACGTAGGTCACGGACAATTCCTTTATAAACTAAGACATAACATTTAGCATTGCTTTTCACAAACGAATACTATGTAAGTATACCTTGATACAAATTATGACTATGAGACCGGGCCAATGCATGACAAGCCCACTGTGAACTCACCAACCGTTAGGTTGACACTTGCGTGGTTTAAACTTTTGCAGATCGCTGAGGAGTATTCCGGAGCAGGTTGGAAAGGCACGTGAAGACAATTTTATTTCTGTTAAACTTAATTGGGAATTTTAAACAAAGAATTTGTAAAGCACGCGGTTAGTGCTAAGACAATATTTATTCCGCTGCGTTTGTAATTGAGACTTTACTTTATAACTGATTTTTGAACTAACTCTGATTCATTTAGTATTTGTAACTAATGGTTATGGATCCTGGTCTAGCCGCACCCCTTAACGGTATAAAGTCCGTTGGTGGTTATTTGGGGGTGTGACATCCGTGCTCGTGAACGGTTCTCCCTCTAAGGAGTTCCAATGCCATAGAGGCGTTCGGCAAGGAGACCCCCTATCCCCCTATTTATTTTTGGTGGTTATGGAGGCTTTAGATTGGATTCTTGGTAAGGCTAGTAGAATGGGGCTACTTGATGGTATTCAACTACCCAACGGGGGTCCTCTTTTGACTAATCTTTTCTATGCGGATGATGCTCTCATTTTAGCCAAATGGAATGACTCGAACTTCTTGAACCTCATCCGCATCCTTCGATGTTTTTACCTTGTTTCTGGACTTAAGGTTAGCTTAAGCAAATGCGCGCTTCATGGAGTTAACGTAGCCGAGGAGGAGGTCTTTCGTTTGGCCTCGTTTTATGGTTGTGTGGCGGATTCTTTTCCATTTTCTTATTTAGAGATGCCCGTTGGAACCAATATGAATAGAAGATCTAGTTGGGAACCCATCATTGATATTTTCGGTAAGCGTTTGTCTAGGTGGAAGGCGAAGCATCTTTCCTTGGGGGGCCGTCTCGTGCTCAATAGGAGTGTGCTCGACAACTTACCAACATACTATTTTTCCCTCTTTAAGGCTCCCAAAAAGGTGATTGACATTTTGGAGAAGATCTGCTTTAATTTCTTGTGGGGAGGTTCTGATGATATTAAGCGGATTCACTGGATCAAGCGTGACGTGGTTTGTTCTCCAAAGAAGGAGGGTGGTTTGGGCTTGCCTAAACTCCATGATATGAACCGAAGTCTCATTTGCAAGTGGCTTTGGAAATTTAAAACTAATGGTAATTGTCTTTGGATAAATGTTGTCAATAGTATTCATTCTGTGCAGGATAGCTTGAGTTTTTTTCCTTGCAAGCCATACATTTCTGGAATTTGGAAATCTATTGTGGCTGTGAATGGGGACTTAACTCGTAGCAACCTTGGGATGCAAGTTTGGATGAAATTGATGGATGGTAGATGGGTTTGGCGTGGAGGTGGTGCTACCGTTTTTTCTACTAAGGTGGTCAGAGATCTCATAGCTTAAAGTTCCCTTCCCCATCATAATTTTGTTCTGCACTGGTCCAAAATAGTCCCAAATAAACTGAATCTATTTGCTTGGCGAGCACAACGTAACCGTATCGCCACTCCGATGCTCTTTTGAAGCGCAACATCCCGGTTCGAGCTTCCTCGTGTAAACTGTGCCAAGACGGAGAAGACACGGTGACTCATTTGTTCACCGGTTGTGTGTTCGCTGTGGCTGTTTGGAATTGGGTCGAGGTTTGGGCTAAGATCCCGCCTATTTTTGCCTTCTCTCTTGATGATCTGTTGGAACTTTATAAGGGGATGGAGGTTAAGAAAAAAGAGTTAATTCATGGCATCATCCTTGTGGCGTGTTGGTCCATTTGGAAGGAAAGGAACGCGGTTGTTTTCTGGGGTATAACACCTTCTGTGAGAAAGGTCATAATGGAGATAAAGTGTTGGAGTAATCTTTGGTTTAACAACCGTTGTAAACAAAGTATAGATTGGGCAAATTGTAAATTCATGTAATCCTTTGGTGTTTTTGGTGTTGGGTTCTTCTTAGCGTCTTGCTAGGAGCCCCCCCCCCCCCCCCCGGTGTTAATAAAATTCAGCCGTTCGAAAAAAAACATGAATGCATTTATATAATTGCATTGGAGAAGGTGTTAGACGTTTCTTTATACTCATTTATATTATTTTCTTTGACATTTTTTTCTTTATTTAAAAATGAACAAAACTCGTATAAAATAAAATAGCATAAAAGCTCTATTTTTTTTCTACAGAGGTTTACGTGAATCAAAGGAGGCGTATGTTTGTAATTGTGTATTGTATTCAACAAGCTTTTCTACCCGCATGTTGTCGCGGGATAATGTTGGCACATAAAGTCGTCTCATTGTATAACGGTACATAAAAAATAGAAACAAAAACCATCTAACGATCAAAACATTTCAAACAAAAAATTATGTTACATGATTGTACAAAAGAAAATCTTCCAGTACCTATTACACCACCAAAAAGCACCAATTCATGTCTCACGCTTAAATGATCCAATCGCAAATAGAAAAAAGAATACATTACAACGTTAAAATTAGAAACTGCATGTTCAAAGTGTTGAACTTATGACCTAATGGTATTGGTACCGTTATAACACAAATTTATGTGCTAAACTTGTCACACACAAATCAAAAATAAATGACAAAATGTTAAAAATAAGCAAATGACATAATGGTAAATATTGCCAAATTTAAGGGCAGAATTGTTGGAACTAAAATCTATGTGACTGATGTCATCAAATCTGTTTACTGAAGCATTCGACTGAAGAATCCATGTAAATTGATTCAGAGACTGGGTTGTGATGCTCGAGGCTTGCAGATTGGACCTAAGACCGTTTTCTGGAAAAGTCAACCGTTCGGGTCAACGGTCAACGTAAAAGTCAACGGAAGATCGGTTCGAGCGAGTCAAGCTTCGGATTAAATTAAATTAACTTTGATTTAATTAATATATATGTTTATTTCATTTATCTGTATTTTGTTCAGTTATTATGTTTTTTCACTTGTTAGTCACCCTCATTATATATATAGTGAGGGTTCCCCATTACAAGATGAGTTCTGAGTGTGGAGATGATGAAATCTTGTAGAGTGGTGTGAGCTTCCATTCTAGAGAGAGAAAGAGTCATGGATTTCTAGAGAGAGATTGTTGTCATGATTTCTTATGTTATAATCATTCGACTAATGAAATAAGTCGACTAGTTCATCATCTTTCTTGTATTTTGATTTCCTAGATTCTTCTCCATCTTCATCGTATCTCGAGGTTTTCGAATCCGACCTCCTTTCGAGCTCACGATCGGGATTCTTGATGTGAAAATCGGTCCTTACAAATGGTATCAGAGCAAGGTAACCGGTCAGATTTTGTCTCACGATGAATCTGATCACTCGAATCTTGATTTTGAGCTTGAATGAAGTTACGATTTGAAAACCCACTTAGGAGACTTTTTCTACTTTTTTCTTCTTTTTGGATGATTCTGGATGGATCCTGATGATATGGATGCTTGATTCGTGTTATGGAGTTCATCTTGATGCATTTTTACCTTCTACATGTTCCAATCTGGTGAGAAAAATGGAGATCAGGAGTTGTTTTTCGTAACTTGGGTATTTTTCCTTTGGAAAACAGTTCGAATGGTGTCTTGTTAGCATGTTTGACCAAGAGTGTTCTATACAGAACATAGCAGGCTGTATTAATAGCTTCTGCCTAAAAAGACAATTTTAGATTGGAATCAGCAGGCATGGTCCTGGCGGCCTCGATGACAGTTCTATTCTTCCGTTCAGCTACTCCATTTTGTTGCGGCGTGTATTGTGAACTGAACTGTCGAGATATGCCTTTTTCATTACAGAAAGCATCAAATGTATGATTCTTGAACTCGGACCCATTATCTGATCTGATGATCCTAACCCGCTCTCTACATCTGTTCTCGATCCGAGTGACAAAATCCTTCAAAATCTCAGCTGTCTCAGACTTCTCTTTCATGAAGAACACCAACGAGTATCTGGAGTAATCGTCTATGATAACTAGGCAGTATGACTTTCCACCTAAACTCTTGATGCTCACTGGCCCGAAGAGGTCAAGATGGAGTTGCTGAAGTATTGCTGTCGTTCTACCCGGTGGCTCTGGCTTGTGGGATGTTTTGTGTTGTTTACCTTTCAGACACGCTACATAGTTGTCGATATGTTTTGTGTTGTTTACCTTTGGCTTGTGAAAGGGTACATGCAAGTTGATGACATTGATTATGAAGATGTCTACGCCCCTGTCACTCGTCTGGAGGCAATACGTATCTTTCTGGCATATGCCGCATCAATGAATATCACTGTTTATCAACTTGATATAAAGACCGCGTTCCTGTACGGAGAGCTTGATGAGGAAGTGTATGTGCAACAACCTTCGGGGTTTGTACACAACTCATTTCCAGAGAAGTGTTACAAACTAGATAAGTCCCTTTATGGTCTACACCAGGCCCCAAGGAAGTGGTACGAGACATTATCAACTTATCTGCTATCAAATGGTTATAAAAGGGGTGTGATTGATCAGACACTCTTCATTGTCATGTTAGAGAAGATATGCTGTTAGTGCAAGTATATGTCGACGACATCATTTTTGGCTCGACCAATTTCGGCCTATGTCATGCATTTGAGGAATTGATGAAGAAAAAGTTTGAGATGAGTGCAATGGGTGCACTCACATTCTTCCTTGGAATTCAAGTGAAACAGAAGCCTGATGGTATTTTGATTAGCCAAGGAAAATATGTGAAAGAAATTATGAAGAAGTTTGGCTTCCAAGACTCTAAAGGTTTTTCTACACCTGTGGTTACTCGTCACAAGCTTAGTCAAGACCCGGAAGGTGTTTGTGTAGACGAGCATCTCTATAGGTCTATGGTCGGTTCTCTCATGTATCTGACAGCAAGTCGTCCCGATATTATGTTTGGAGTTTGTCTATGTTCAAGATTCCAGAGCAAGCCAAAAGAATCGCACTTGTGTCCATTGTTGAATTTCAACAAATGTGTTTAAACACATGTACAAATTACCTTGAGAAAAGTCAAAAACAATAAAAAATCAAAAATCTTTGGTCTGTGGTCGGACAAATTTTGAGGAACATGATATGATTCTGGTCTTGTAGATCTAACCATAGGATATGATCCAATCGACCAGTAATTCTATCATTTGATGTGTTGGTAGTCTCAACATGCTTAGAAGTAGACTATTTCTGTGGTTACACATTAATTTGCTTGAAAATGTGAACCATTAAGTCTATCAGTGCAAAATTCTTTTAAATTTGCCTAAGTCTGAGCTAAGTACGATATGCCAACACACACGAATATTTCTTTAGTATTAAGTCCCTGATTTCACTCATCAGCACACCATCTGTTTTGCTTACGCAAAATAAATCCGTGGCACATTTGCTTTGCGAAAGCAATGACCTTGTGACCACGTGATCCCATCATCACATTCATTATTATCCGTGACACATCTGCTTTACGAAAGCAATGACCTTGTGTTCACGCGATCCATCCTAACATCCATTCATGAAATCGATCAGCTACTTAACACTAAAGAAATAGGGGGAAATAATAAAAGTTGTGATATGTTGAAGAAATTCCATATAAAACTTCGTTTGTTAAATACGGTTTGACGTACGCTCGATTAATCATCGTCAAGTTACCTCCGCTAACTTTGTTAGAGAGTTCGTGAATATTTTGTAACCTTGAGGGGCCATTCTGTAAATTATGGAATTTGTTTTTCTATTTAATAAAGCTGGAGGGACTGTTTCTGTAAATATCCAAACCATGCTCCTCATTTCAGAAATTGAGAGGGGCCAATCCTGTCATTCGGTGAAACTTATATGTGTAACAGTACCTGCTATCAGATTCATCTCCCCATAACCGACCGAATCCCTTTAACCCATAATGAAAGCTCTGTCGGTTACACATCTTACTCCAGTCGATCAGTCACATTTACTCAATCATTAGGATACTGACGTTCAAATCAATTCACCTTTACCTTCTGCTCTCGAGCTCTCTCCATTCTCTCTCGTTTTTTCCTTCTCCGGCGAACTCAGAGATTCCGGCCAACTTAACTCCGTTTCACCACCATTCTCAAACCACTGTGGTCGCCTCCCTCCGCCGAGCAACCCCGTAGCAACAATTTTAGGAACAAAACACTACCGGGTGATCCGGGTCGAGGTTTTCGGTTTTGTTTCGACATCAAAAACGCGTCAAAACTCATCTCTAGTTCGAGGTAATCACTCTTTTATGTTAATCGCACGTTTCTCCTTACTCTGTTTATTATTTCATGATTTTCCGGTGACCGAAATAAAACTCCGGCCACCGAAGTTTTGGGGAAGAAAGGGATGACGGGTTAGAAAGGGTTATATATTTAATAAACTGGTTAACAACACAAGGAGGCAAATAGCGCAGTTGGTCAGCGCCTGACTTAGAGACCAAAAGGTCTCGGGTTCGAACCTCCCCAGCCCCATATCCTTTATTCTTTTTTCTTTTCTGATCCGGATTCTCTCTCTCTCTCTCTGCATGAATATGTTCCGCAGGTTGCGATCTGTTAAAAAAACACAGCCCTGGCCCAGTGGTTAGGGCGTTGTACTGCAACCTCCAGGTCACGGGTTCGAGTCCCGTGACCCCCATTTCTATGGTTATATTTCTTTTTAACGATTTTAAGTATTATTTGGTCCAAAACCCAAAACTACTAATACATGTCTATTAAATCTTGTCCCGTGAAGCTTCCATAGACCCCGTTAGGGGACTCGTTGAATTTTTATATTATGAAAATATTATTATTTAAATGAATTAAAATTCGATGGTCTCGTTATTATTAATATAATTTGTTTGAAACATAGAAATATATATATATATATATATATATATATATATATTGGATTTATTGTCATGCGTACAATATTAAGATTTTTCTTTAAACTCTTGATATTTTGACCCGCCATATAAATATATATATATATATATATATATATATATATATATATATATATATATAGTGAAAAGTTCATTGTAGACACCCCCATAAGTGTAGACAGGTAGACACCCCTTTTCACCATTAGATCTCTTGATCTAATGGTTGTGATTAAATTTTTTTTTTCTTTTTTTCTTTTTTCTCATTAATTAGAAACTTTCACATGTGAAAAAGAGCTATTTCACATGCGAAAGTGTCTACAATGAACCTCACCCTATATATATATATATATATATATATATATATACGACGTATTATTTTTCACACTTTCGATATATTTGTAATTATAAACATATATGTTTTTTCCAATATTCTTTACGTATATTATTAGTAATAATATACTCGCATCGGCTTTTATAAGTCCTTGTGATTTTGGCTAAACGTCATCATCAACTCGATTTCGAATAAATGATTTTAATCACACGTTGAAAACTATCACAAAGTCACGTATGAATTTACTTGTCAATGAACCGTCGTCTAGGCTATGTTACTCATGTGCGGACACACACTTACATATGTAAAATCGATAGGTGCTCGGTAGTTACGCAAGGCTTGAAGTCTTACTAAATTGTGTAGCACACCCTAAGGTGAGTTACACACTCTTTTACGTTACGTCCGGGTTTGGACGATAACACGGCAACTATTATGTATAATTAAAGTAGAATTCCAGTATATATCACATGTTCACATAAAATGCTTTATCTTTCAAGTCCTTACTTTATCGAACCCTTAATAGCAAATAGCGAGGGAATATTGGGCAGTACTACTGGGGTCTGACAAACCCCACTCAGCGGGCACGAGATGCACCACCCGACTGGCGGTCGGACTGAGGACAATGTCAGCCTAACTTACCGTGATCGAGTAGACACAGGGAAGGCAAAACACATAAAGATTATTCCTACAACTAATTGGTCAGTTTCGGTTTCGAACGTTTTAGTGACATGAACTTAGACTCGCTACCTACGATATGGATTGTACTTGTAATATACATGCTTACATACGAATAAAGACTGTTGTATTCGTACTTCATATTTATAATAGTTATACTTATGTGCTTATGTGAATTCACCAACATTAGTTGATGCATGCTTCTTGTGCATGCTTTGCAGGATGCTAGGAGAATATGATTTTTGGGCACGTACGTTGGTTAAAACCTCTATTTTTTGGGAACTTGCTTTTAAAACCTTTTGAACTGGAACTGGTATTTACTTATTGGGCGCTTGTTTTGCGCAACTTGACTTTAATGTGCTTCCGCTAAACTTTAAACTCTGGTTTGTATATTTCCCATTTGGAAATATATTTACATTTAAACCCTAAACTTATGTTTGATGTAACTAATGACTCGGGTCCTGGTCTGGATCACACCCCACACGGTAAAACTCCGTTAGTGGAAATTGGGGGTGTGACACAACCATGTCTAGTAATCAGGATTGGGTTTGGTGGTGGCTAGAATGACAGTGTCGTCGGAACCAGGGCCTCGGTTGCGATGTTGGCCGGTGGGCACGTGATGGTACCGTCGATGTAACCAAATAGGTTGTTTGTGATGAGGAAGGGTTGAATCATCGTTTTCCAGAAGCCATAATTGTTGGTTTTGAGGGTGAAAGCAAATTTGTGTGACTTGTGTGAGGTTTAGTATTGGGTGGAAAAGGGAGTTATGGGAGCCATGGATGTTGAAAGAAGAGAAGAGGTAGGAAGAAGAAGATGGCAGACGGCAATTAGGTTTAGGGTTTCTGGGTGGGAGGGATACGCTAGCTCTGATGCCAAATTAGGAGATTGAATATTGTGTTTATTGATTTTGATAATCATGTACACCCATGACTAATATATATAATACACACAATTACATAATCAACGACCCTCAATAATCTAATTCTATTCAATTGGTCTAATATTGGTGATGTCGGTTGTGGTTTGGATGATGAAACTGTGGTATTGTTTTGATGCTCGGTGATGGGGATGATGACGGTGGCGGTGGTGCACCGTCAGGACAACGGTGATGGTGGCAGAGGTTGGTTCTTGGTGACGGTAGATGGTGGTGGTTTAGGGTTCTTGAGGTGAGATTGGATGAATTCGATGTCGGGTAAAACCCTGTCCAATTCGGTCAACATTTTGGGGAGTCAACCGGTCAAAAAAGAAACCGACATTGGGGAAAAACTCATAGCGAGAAACCATGTGAATATGACTTTTCATTTATTAAAACCGGACAACGTATTATTTCGGTTATTCGGATTCGATACACGACCCGCCGGGAAGGTAATCGCGTTATATTATTATTATTACAATATTATTACAATTGAATTAGAATTTATATAGAAATATTAACAATAATAAATTAAAATCAATTAAAGTAATTAAAAAAATAAATAAACGAATAAATATATTTATCGACTCAATATAGATATTGGTTAAAGCTCGGTTGTCTGGCTTTAGCGTGGATCGTCCTGTTATGCACGTATGTTGCAAACGATCCACATGAGACGATCAATTGATCAGCTCAATGAAGTGTCCAAGCGAAATGTCCGGATATGTATATTTAATGTAAATGTTAATGATTATAATTAAATTGATTAATGGATTAAAGAATATTTAATAAATATATATACCGAGATATTCGAGTACTTAGAAGTTCGTGCGGATTGATTATAAGAATGCGCGTCTTCATATTATCTTTAAACGATATTTTACCCATAAAGGACAGAATGGTCATTTTGACATTGGAAAATATTCAATCTTAATAATAAGACATTATTAGGATTATAAGACGCAGAAATAGACATAGAAGATGTTTATTTTATTCAACTTTGCGTTAATCCCACCCATACGTGATTAGGTTGAATAAAAGGTTATAGTGACGGTCTATCCAGGATAATCAAGTGAAGAGAAATGTGAGTTTCTCACTTTTAGGCAAAATTAATTTATAAACAAAATGTGTTCACTCTGTAATTAAATTATATATGTTTTGACTGTGTGTCCCTCTCTCACTGGGCTTATTATTTTACAAAATGGGATGTGCTTGTTCTGTATTTAAATTATATATTTTGACTTCAGTTAGTGGTGTGTTGTGGTGAGTATAAAATTTATCGTTATTTTGTGACACCTTTTAGTGGTTAAGCTTTTAAATTTGTAAACACGATTTACTTAAAATACTACTATTTCACCACATTCACGGGCAAGTGCACCCATCATGGGCAGTATAGTAGTGGTAAGTTGAATCGGGTTCGTTCAAAGACACAAAGGAAAAGGAAGGCTCTTCATACTTCACCGTTGCTGACGTCTAACTGGTCAATCTTCAAGTGAAGATGTTAGTAAAATATGTAAAATAATTTTTAACTAAAAGTAAGCTACACAAAAAGTTGTGCCTTGATCAACTCGGTCGCAGATAATATCATTTGGGAGACTTATCAATGGTGATGTTGGTAACCCGTAATTTATACCCTTCCTGTAAGATTATTTACCAACAAGCAGCAAGACCGCCTCTCAGACTCAAATCAAGCATCACTACTCCCTCAGGTGATCGTCCTACGAGGAGTACAAACCCCGGGGAGCTGTGCTGTTGGCAAAAAAATATAGTGAGGCTAATGCCACTTAGTTATGGGGTCCCTCATACCGGATGATTTACCGTACTCGACACGGTGTCATGAACCAACAAGGGAACAACTCTGCATGCTGGATTATTTTATTACAAAAATTATCTTTCTAAGGGACTAAGGTCTGTTTCTTCCATGCACCGCTCTCGTGCATGCACGTCCGGCGTGAGCAGAGCCAAGTTCACAAACACGTACCATCTCGGCTTCCGTGAAGTGACTTAATATTACCAACCCCTATTCCCAACGAAATACTTTCACTCCGCATTTGCGTGGCCAGTCGCGTTTGCTCACATAGACATAAGGACCTCATACATATCATGTAGCATGGGGGTGAGTTACCTTTCGGATCATGCATCATCCCCCGACCGGGTGTCACAGGTCCGACCTTTGAGATCCCGACTCCCCAAATGGTCTGTGATACGTAGAGCATGTTTGGTTCAGAAAATCAGTAATAAACTTTCAATAAAAAGAGTTTTTATAAGTCATTAGTTCACTTTAAAGCAAATTTACAAAAATAATTTACCAACCTACCAAATATTCGTTTATTCCCAAATGAGTGTAAGAGTTTGACTAACACTTGAAAGATTGAGGCGGACAAGTGTTAGTTCAAAGATTTGCTCACTAGATAATGATAGATTCATAGGAAAATAACAAATCATTATCATCATAAGTTGAAGTTCTTACAATCTTTGACGAGTAGATCAAGAACACTAAAACAAATGGCTCAAAACCAAAAAGATGGTAAACTTGTGGAAGAGAGGAACAAAAATTGAGCAAATTGGAAGTGAAGAGGGTTGCTCCTTTTATTGACCAGCCGAGAATGGCATGGGTCGTGCCAAGTCAGTGGGCACTGGCCGTGTCATCAGTGGCATGGGGCGTGTTGATTCAGACCGACGATCTTCGAATCTTCGAGCGTTAGGGGCACGGGGCGTGCTAGGTGGGGCACGAGTCGTGCTATGTGGCTCACGGGCCGTGTGGTGCAGAGCCAATTCAGAAGCATGCGTGTCTCTGATAGTGCTACTAGGGCTAAGCTAGCTTGGGCACGGGGCGTGCTGGGTGTGACAGGAGGGGTGCTAAACTCAAAATCATCACGGTTTTTAATTTTTCTTGCATTTTCCGTTCCTTTTGTGATTTTGAATTAGTAAAATCTGAAAAACTATAAAGAAGACAAAAACATTGTTTCTTTGCAATAGTTAGTCAAATTTACCCAATACGCGAGGGATATTTGCTTAGAAAATATATATAATTTAAGGTACATCAGTTACTATTTGTGAAGATAGACCTGAGGGTTAGATGGATATCAGGGAGGATGTTGTTTAGTAACCATTTAGGTAGTGTGTACACACGATAACCCAGTATTACAAGAAACTGGCTATTTCTGCTCGTTACTGTGTATCTCCCCGTGGGGAACTTATTTGCAAGATACTGTAGTCAAAATTAAATTTGAACCCGAGGGTTCAACTGACTCTGAGGATTCAAAAATTTAGCCTGAGGGTTAAAATTTAATTTTTGATTTCAAATATATTATTTATGTTTTTGAAACTCACTAGCATTATTTGATGAGCCCCCAAATACTTTATTTTTCTTTTGGACACACATCCTAGGTACATGTTGTAGCAAGTTGCTAAATATGGAAGGGACAACAAAGACCTACTATAGAAGTCTAGATTTACCTAGCTGAAGACAAAGACATTTTTAGCATAGTGTAGAACTGATATATTGTATCATGTTAGTTCTTTTTAAAATGTTGTAACTTTTAGAATGAATAAAATTTAAGACTTTCGCTGTAGACTTTGACTTTTGCCTTGTTTTTTTTCTGTTATCCGACGTGTGACACTTCCCAATGCTTATCCTTGGATGCGGGTGTTACAACATGATGAACTGTGTTTTGAGTTGGAGCCCAAGATAATTGATTTTTATTATTTTCATGACCCCGGCCCTGGCTGTTATTGTTGTAGTTGTTGAAATGTCCACAAGAGACACCGCGACTTCCCAGAGGCTAGATCCTCTATCTATCTGAGGGCGTGGGGCAAAGTTAGCCTGAGGCAACTGGGTTGCATTATGAACAGTTGACATAAGTTAATAACCAAGTTGAGATATCATTTTTCGCAATGCTTGAAGTTGTTGTGGTGACTCTTGTGAATTTGTTCTAATAGCTGTAAATGCGGTGGCTTCAATTGTTTGAGAAGACTTGTTCACTATATAGTCATGATAACTTAAAAGACCATAAAGCTCCTTGAATGTCAAAGGTGATGAGCGAGTTAGAAAGTTAGACTTTCACTCATTGTATTTAGGTCGTAAGCCTCCAGTAACAAAGAGAACGATGTGTTTGTCTCTGACCGCCTGACCGGTTCACCGATATTGGTAAGTGCCAAAACGTACTCTTGATTTAGGAGCCACCACTTTGCTTGTCAGGACCGATTAGAGCATGTTAATCTCATCTGCTTCATCACACAAGTTCGGAAATCATGTGTGATGATCAATCATGGTTGAATCTACATCATTGCAATCTCATTGATGATTTCTGAAACTCAAGAACACGTAAAACACACACAAACACCAAGAACACACACACAAAATTGCTCTCTGTGGAATAATCAGGAATGACACACCAAATAGGGTTTTCTCAAGTCCTATTTATACCAACAGAGATCATGAGCAATCGTAATGTTTGACACAACAATCATTACATTAAATTCAGCAAGAATGTTCCAAACAGACCACCAAGTTTGCTAAGAACAATAAGAAGTTCGCTAAGAACTAAACAAGTTTGCTAAGCTACAATGTAGCCCGCTAAGAATAAACAAGAAGTACGCTAAGACAATATGAAGTTCGCTAAGACAAACGTGTAGTCCGCTAACACTGAAGTTTGCTAAGAGTTATTTAAGTCTGCTAGCTTCAGTCAAGTCTGCTAAGTACAACACAAGTCCGCTAAGCACAAAATCTAGTTCGCTAAGATCAGCCATCTAGGAGTGTTTAAGTTCGCTAAGGAAAACTTGTGACGCCCACTCCAGACTTGGCACCAGGAGGGGTCACTAATCGGATCTACTCATGAACACATGGTACAACAGAGATAACTAAGCAGCGAAAATTAAAAACTTTTCATTTATTTATAAGCCAAGTACAACAGTTAGGAAGATACAACATAATCTAACAACTAGATTTTATCTATGTCTATGCCAGTACACTACCGAGTCCTTTCTGATAGCTTGCCCACCTAGTCTGTCTTCACTAAAGCCCTTTCCTTTCTACCTTAAACATCGTCATCACGTGACATACATATGTTTTTGGAAAGGTCAGCTTACGCTAGTGAGTTCTATGTTTTTCAAAACGTTACCTTTGTCTCAAAAGTTTATTCCAACGCTCGACGAGATTTTTCTTTTTTGCCAGTTTCATTTGATGTTCAGCAGTCACCTCTTCAGGAGTTAATGCTTTCTTTCCTTTGTCTTTGGCAGTTGTTTGAGCTTCTCTATCAGAAGAGCCTGGTTGCTTAGTGGCAGGTTCTTGTGGATCTGTCGTTGCAGCCTCAACATTTTCTCCTTGATAGGTTGAAAAGTCAACAAAGGGAGCTACATAGATATGTTCTTGTGGAGTAGTCACTGTGGTAACAACAGGAGCAGTCTGGGTGGGAGAGTCTTGATCACCACACTTTTCAAGGTCAAGAACTTCAACTTCTGTTGGTTCAGTCACTGGAACATATGGGGCAATGTCCAAGGCAGAAGTCTTAGTTTCAGTGTGCAAAACAGCAGAGAGAGGAACTTGAACAAATACATCATTTATTTCCATCTTCACTTGAATGGGAGTTGGGAATAATGGTTCCTTATCTTCATCTTCACTATCAATCATATCCAGATCAATGTAGTTCAGTGGATTGGCATCGTTCATGAGCACGTTCATTCTTTCTTCAAGCTCAGACATTTCATCTTCATCACCATAATCGATAAAGTATTGATGTTCCTCATAGGCAACCTCATCATTATCATCCTCAATTATCTCAATTAGTATACCACATGAGTTCCTTCTTGAGAAGATCTTTTATGCATAATATTCCCCGAAATCAGCCATAGCAAAGTCTAGAAAGGCTGAGTGAACGTTCATGTGACGGACTTCTTCGTTCAAGGGGATTATAGTAGTGGATGTAGATATTGCTGTCTGTATGGAAGGAGCTAGAGATATTTGAAGAGCACTGTTCGTTTCAGCCTCGGATTCCACACTTGGAGGGCCTTCAATAGCAAGAGTTCTAGCAGCTTGAGAAAATCTAGGAAGTTTTAGGTTCTCAGGAACATGAGCTAGCTTCTTGATTGAATCCATGGCATTATCAACAGGTTCATCATGAAGGAGGCTATTGACAAAAGATTCTTCGTCATTAGAGAAATTTAGCTCATCTCCTTCAATGAACGTATCAGCATCAACCTCAAAATCACTGCCATTCCTGGGACTAGAAGCTTCATAATTACCAGTAGATTCTTTTCCAGCAAGGACAGGGGTGGAAGATTCAGTATAAAGAAGATCACTCCTATCAGCTACTTGATTAGAATGAGTCGGACCTTCTGGCTGCTCAGAACCTTGATCACCAGTGTTGTCATCTGGTTTGTCGGTGGACTGTTTATCTTAATTTGATTTGGCAAGCAAGTCTTTAAGTCTCTGAATCTTTGCAGCTTGTTCATCAATTACTTGTAACTATTCACTGATTTTCCGATTCGCCACTTGCAGAGAACAATTCAGCTGATCATTTTGACTCTAAAGATTTCAATTTTAGCTTGTAGCTCCAGAATCTGCCCGGATTTAGAACCTGATGTGCTGGTACCGACATCACAGCTGTTTCAACTGTGGCAACAACAGTTTCAGCAGGATTCTCCAATGGTCTCACATCCACATCAATCCTTTCAACTTGTTCTGTAGGAGATGGAGAGACAATTGTTGAGGCTAGAGCTGGATCAGGTTGCATGCCAGATGGCTCAATGACTTCAAAACCAAGTTGTGGAGCAGGCTTTCCCTAACTTTAAGTTTTTCTTTGCAGGACTTGCTTCGCTGTGCTCTGATTATCATGAACTCAGTAGACACGTTTCTATCTTCAGCAGCAGTTGCTCAGATTGTCTAGACTAGTCCTTTGAGGAGACAGTTGAGGACTATCAAGTTCATCAAGATCTATTATAAGATCATCTTGATCAAGAGACACTGAAGTCTCATCATCATCTTCTACATCTAGTAGTGGATCATAGCTTTCATCTGATGTTGATTGTTGTGTCTGGGAAGCAGAGGCCCTGGAAGATTCTCCAGTCCTCTGTCTCTTCCGAGGATGAACTCCTTCAGGTTGTTCAGGAGTGTAGAAGACCGTTCAACATGCTCTGAGGATTGAGTACTAGTACCTTGAATATTCTCAAGGCCTTCAGCAGCAGTAGCAGGTTCAGGAACAACAGGTGCATTCAGATCCAATGAAGTATGGATCTGAGCAGCTTCAGTAGTTTCTACTTGTGCTTCGACAACAGCTTCTTCCATGTGAATAACCTTCGGAACCGGCAGCTTCAATCCTAGCAATCATCTCGGGAAAGAATGGTACAAGGTCTCCTTGAAACTTTCCTTGTTGGTACTTTCTGTATGAAGCAGTGTTCACTAAACTTGTAGAGAAAGTATCTCCTTCTTTAGTCAGTGTTGGGTAATGGTGGTCCAGTATGTCCTGAATGAATCGAGGGTACATCAAAAACTTCTTAGCCCTTCCAGGAGGGTGAAGGTTGCCAACCATCCATTTGAGTAGTTGATTAGATAGATTGAAGCCCTCACCAGTGATAAACCCATGTAAGGCACATGCGGTTTCCTCAACAAAGTCATCTAGAGCAACCTTTCAATGAGAGAAGGCCGCAATGAAAAAGCTGATAATGAACCTCTAGTTGGCCGGGAAAAGAGTCTTGAAAATCTTGTTACTAACATCCATAGACAGTTCACCAGTGTACCCCATCCTTCTAATGGTTGATTGCCACTCAGTCTTGGCAAAAGTCTTGGGCAAATTAGCATCTTGCAGGTCAAGAGCAGTTCTGATCTTTTCTTCTGTAATTTCGATATCAGTATTTTGAATTCTTGATCTTATCACACTGGTACCATCATATAGCTTTGCAGATTGTGCATTGTTCCAAAAGGATTCTATGATACCCTTGTAGATGGTAGGGTTAATCTGCATAGCTGTTACCCAGGTTGACTATTGAAGTAGGTCGATTGCTTGCTCATTAGCAGCTTCCCAACTTTTGTTAAATGCACATCTTCCATTGTGCAGTCGACCATACTCTAAAGCTTCAGCAGCTTGTCTGGGAGGCATCTGCACATTTAAAATTACAAGATTATATCTGATTTCATATTAGATGAATGCCTTGTCACACTAGACTCGTAATAGTGACAGAGCTTTTCATATAAATATCAAAGACACAAAAATGAATCAAATTATGCATATCCCCAAAATGATCAAATGCAATTGGAATCTATTATCAATAATATTCAAGTATTTAGGATCCCAAGTCATTTTGTGTGTTTTTTTAAAAGCTGGAAGATAAGGAGCCAGACCAAAATATCCGATTATTTATCTTGACTGACAATTTTGCATGGAAACAGTAAATTGCCCAAAATTTAATCTAAACCAATTTTATCCAGAGTTGATTGACAAGCCAAGGAGACATTTATTAGAATATATGAAACTTAGACTTATCAACAGATTGATATACCAAATTATGGAAGTCTTGGCAATCCGGGATCAAAAAGACAGACTTTAAGTTCATTTAGCACATAATAAAGGTTTTATGATCCCAGTTTGTCAAAAATGCTCATGTAGAGTTACTTGGGACTTGATTTCACCCAAGCTTGTGAATTCCATGATCTGGTCGATCAATATCGAGTAAAACACAATTTAGACAAAATTAGCACATTCTGACATAGAAAAATCAAGTTATAGCATTTAACAAGACAAGTATATATCAGTAGTAGAGCATATGCATGAAATAAATGAGACATTAAAGTGTTTAGCAATCAGTATAATCCTAGCACATTTAGAAGTTTAAATACTGATCATAACATTAAGAAGTCACTTACTGAGTGTCTAGATCATAGATAAACAATAGCAGGGATTAACTAGAAGCAACAGATTCATGTTAACTCAATTAATCATGCAAAAGTCCTTAATGGGTCAAATGGGTCATTTTAAGCATTATGTGAGAGAATATGGTGTTAAGTAGCATAATAGATCACACAGTCACTCAACAGATTAAATTTAATCCTAACAAGTAGAGTTATGCATATTTGGATCCAGAAAAGTGATCATAAGGTAATCAAGATCATATCAATGCACAGAAACCACATAAGCCACATAAAGAAAATTTTATGCAAAGTTTGACTTATAAAAGTCAACATGGTCATGACAGTGTTCAAACAGAGCCTAAACACGAAGAATAGTTCATATGAACCAAAAAGGTTCATAGATCACATCCTTAGTAATTTATGCTCATTATTGATCACGGATGATCAAGTCAACTCCGATAGGCCAAAACAGTCAACTCATTGTAAAATTGTGTTTAGCGGGTCCAAGATCCCTTCACCTGAGTTATGAACTAGTTTTAGACCCAAAAGGATCCTAACCAGACTAAACAACCAGTGTTGGGTGATGTACCTTAAAATATACATGTTTTATAGATAGATCTCCCCTGCGTATTGGGTAAAATATGACTAACTATCACTAAAGTAACAGTGTTTTTGTCTTCTTTGTAGTTTTTCAGGTTTTACTGAGCTTTTGAAGTTCAGCACGCTTGGCCTCACCAAACACGGCCCGTGCCCAATACCAGCTCAGCCCTAGGACGTGCCCCTGAATTAGTCTGCGCAACACGGCTCGTGCCTACCCAAGCACGCCTCGTGCCCCTGATCACCTTACAGAACGACAGAAGTCTTTGACACAGCACGCCCTGTGTTCCTTGAAGCACGCCCCGTGTTCCATGAAGCACGCCC
Organism: Deinandra increscens subsp. villosa; assembly: GCA_039602395.1. Taxonomy (NCBI): domain Eukaryota; kingdom Viridiplantae; phylum Streptophyta; class Magnoliopsida; order Asterales; family Asteraceae; genus Deinandra; species Deinandra increscens. The sequence goes on from JBCNJP010000017.1 coordinate 19,600,814, forward strand.
CATGCCTTTGACCATCTTGCAGAACGGCAGAAGTCTTCTATACATAGCGCCCCCCGTGTTCCGTGAAGCACGCCTCGTGGCCCTCAGACATAACACACCCCGTGCCTAGTTTGGCACTGGTCGTGCCCACTCCGATTGGTCTATAAATAGGAGAAACATCTTCATTTCTCCTTGCTCACTTCTCCCCCCTCTCTTCCACTAGTTACCATCTTTTTCGGTTGTGAGCCATTTGTTTTAGTGTTCTTGATCTACTCGTCAAAGATTATAAGACCTTTAACTTATGGTGATAATGAATTGTTATTTGTCTATGAGTCTTTCATCATCTATTAAGCATATCTTTAGACTACCATTTGTCAGCCTCAATCTTTCAAGTGTTAGTCAAATTCTTACACTCGTTTGGAAATAAACGAATCTTTGGTGGGTTGGTAAACTGTTTTTGTAATCTTACTTTAAGGTGAACTAATGACTTTATAAGAAACTCTTTTTATTGAAAGTGTATTATTAATTTTCTAAACCAAGCGTGCTCTACATATCACAGACCATTTGAGGAGTCGAAATCTCAAAGGCCGGGCATGTGACACCCGGTCGGGGGACGATGCATGATTCGAAAGGTGACTCGCGCCCCATGCTACATGATACGTTCGAGGTCCTTATGTCTATGTAAGCAAACTCGGTTGACCACGCAAGTGCGGGCTGAAAGTATTTGGTTGGGAATGAGGGTTGGTAATATTTTGTCACTTCACGGAAGCCGAGATGGTACGTGTTTGTGTAACTTGGCTCTAGTTACGCCGGACGTGCATGCGCGAGAGCGGTGCACGGAAGAAACGGACCTTAGTCCCTTAAAAAGATAATTTTTATAATAAAATAATCCGGCACGCAGGATTGTTCCCCTGCTAGTTCATGACGGCGTGTCGAGTACGGTAAGTCGGCCGGTTTGAGGGACACCATAACTAAGTAGCGTTAGCTTCACTATATTTGTTTGCCAACATCATTGCTCCCCGTGGTTCGTACTCCTCGTAGACGATCACCTGGGAGAGCGGTCATGCTTGATTTGAGGCTGAGAGGCGGTCCTGCTGCCTGTTGGTGAATAATCTTACGGGAAGGGTATAAATTATGAGTTACCAACTTCACCATTGATAAGTCTCCTAAATGATATTATTTGCGATCGATTTGATCAAGACATACCTTTTTATGTGTAGCTATATTATGTTTTAAATATACTATTACATATATATATATATTACTAACATCTTCACTTGAAGATTGCTCAGATTAGACGTCAACAACGATGAAGTATCAAGAGCCCTCCTTTTCCTTTGTGTTTTTGATCGACTCCAATTCAACTTACAACTACTATACTGCCCATGATGGGTGCATTTGCCCGTGATTGTGAAGAAATAGTAGTTGTTAGTAAATCAGGTTTTATAAATTTAAAAGCTTCAAATGCTAATAAGGTGTCACAAAATAACGTCATATTTTATATATACACCACAACACACCATTGGGCTCATTTGGATGTCCACTAGCACATGGAAAAACAGAATTTGCAAAAACAACAAGAAGAGATGAAGTTCTACCTGAATAAGAATATAAATGCAAGAATTGAGAATTACATACCTTTATGAAGATCTAAAAGTGGCTAAGATCTAATCTTAAAACAATTCAGATGTAATGCCTTCTAAAAAACTCGGAGATGAATCTGTTGGGATCAAGCAACTCATATTAAAATTCAGATAAAACAAAGACAAATAAATAAAGAAAATTTTTCCCCTGTGTAGCCAAGTTTGATGCCACATGTTAAGACAACGTACCACTTTGATGATCTAAAGTGTGCTAAGATCACAAGAAAGAGATGGAATGATCTTGAACTTTATCTGAACAATATCTGTTTTTAGGATCAGGCAAAATAAATAAATAAAAAAAACTCAGGATCATAGGCATTCACAGTCAAGTTAGGCCGTCAACACAAGAAATAGCATAAAGAGGATCCAATTTGAACTACACATGCTACTATTTGTTTATGCTTATGCACAAAGTGGTCTCAAGACCAATTAACAATAGCATCTATGGTTCAAGGATACTTAAACAGGTAAATTCAAAGAGCTAATTAAAGAAAATTGAACCAAACCATCATTCTTACTCTTAATTAAACTAATCAAAGACTTAATAACAGTTTCAAGTTCTCAATTCATCAATTAGCCTGGACAAAGCAAAAAATAAGGAACGATTGGAGACTAGGTGAGATTCAAACAATGTGATAGTCTCACTGTAAATCCTTAAACAAAGCCAAGAAACCATGGTGATTTCAAAGTTGTTAAACATAGAACTCATGTGCGCATCTACTTGATAAGTTTTGTGAATCAGAAAAACATGACACTAGAAGCAACTATGAATCCTAATTAGCAACTGAATTCCAATATTTATGAAAACTTAAAGAAAAATTCTTAGCACAAACCAAGAACAGAGGTCATAGTTTATAGAGTTGATTCAAACAAACGTAAACATTTCATGATTATCAAATCATTCACTACGATGAACTTAACCAACTATTTTAAAAATTTAAAGAAATTTCATGTGTATACTCATTCATCTGAACCCCCTGTACACACCAAATTCGGATTCAAAGTGAGAATTTGAAAAGGTGAGATTCACATACCTTTATCGTGCTCACAAGTGAATTAGAACAAGAATAAGTGAGATGAATTTGTGCAATCATCAAAATTTAACATTAGAACCCTAAAATTGGAGACCTGTACCTACGGCTCATGAACATCAACAACCGACCCAATTTCAATCGAACAAAACCTAAATGAGAGTGTAATCAAACCTGCAATCACAAGAGGAGTGAGTGAATCAACCCCAACTGATGAGAATACAACAGATTCGAGAGAGACGGTGAAGATTTGATCAAACAGTGAAGGTCGTGAGTCGACGATTTCAGAGGAGTAGGAGCAAGCGGGTCTTCTTTGATCGTTTGAAAGAGAGTGAATGTGAAAAGAAAAAAAGAAGGACCGACCCCTTTTATACCCTCTCGACCAAGCGGACTTGGAAAAAATATCCAAGTAAACTGGTAAGTCCGCTAAACATAAACCCTAAGTCCGCTAAGAGCAACCTGACATATTTCAAATAAGTCAAGTCCGCTAAGGGTAAAAAATAGGTCAAGTCCACTAAAAGGAAGGATTAAGTTCGCTAAGGTCAAAGATGTTCGATAAGCCTAAGTGAAGTCCGCTAAGGTTTGAAACAAGTTCGCTAGGACCAAAGTGAACTTGGGACAAAAAAAATTCTAAGTTAAAAAGAAGTCCGCTAAGAGATACTAAAGTTCGCTAAAACTAAAAAATCATCTTAGCAGACTTGCAAACTTGAAAAACTAACAATCCAAAACTAAGATGTTCAAAATAAGATAAGAATAAAAAAAAGATGACAAGTCAGTGGAGAAGTTCGCTAACATGAATAAAATACTAAGTGTAGATGAGAAGTTCGCTAACATGAATTGTTCTTAGCGGACTTCTCAATGACTTAGACAAAAATTAGGTAAATTAAAAAGGAAGAAGTTCGCTAAGGTATATGTCTTCTTAGCGAACTTCACACCAGATTAAACAACATTAATCTAAGTTCGCTAAGAGCAAAATTTGTTCTTAGCGGACTTCAGAAGTCAAAAACCATTAAAATAATACAAGTTAAACTACATGTTCGCTAAGAGTAAAGATTTAGCAAACCTGAGATATGTTCTTAGCGGACTTGCTCTCAGAATGAAGTACTCTAAGGCAAGGGTTAAGTCCGCTAAGACCAGAATTTTGAAAAACAAGAAAAATTTCTAAGTCTAAAATTTAAACAAAACTACTAAAATTTTGCAAATTAATATACAAGACCAAAACAAAAAGCATGTCTACCACCAATAACTTACCAGGAAGATAAAATATGTTTATTTAAGCCTAGAACTTGATAATTTTAACAAATTTGACAAAAACACATCTATAACCAAAATTTTAACTTTTAATTGGTCAAAATTCCACCCGAGATCAAAAATTTCATTTTCATTCAAGTCGGGTCAATTTTCCACCTGGCTCACAAAATCATTTTCTAATTAAGTTGACTAATTTCATACCAATACAAAGTTTGACTTTTGCATAAGATGATCAGATTTTCACCAAACTTGGAAATTTAGGCACATTGACTTTAATTCATGTAAGTACCCGCAAATTACCTATTTTTGCATGGTTGTGGTCAGACATGTTTAGAATCATACTAGTCAATTACGTTATCAATAACACTTATAATTCAAATCACCTCTCAGATCCGGTAACCTAAGTCAGATTGTCGGTATTGTTTATCCACTTAAGCTCAAACATGGTAATTTTCAACAAATTTCTGTGACGTATTTATCATGTTTTGTCCGATTAGAGAAAGATGTGATTAACCTTATATTCAACATAAGTCACCAGTATTCTACCATGGGCCATTTTGCACTTCGGATACAGCCTACACACAAAAGTATTATAAATGGCACTTATGGAATTTCTTCAACATATGTTAATTTTTATTATTTCCCCCTATTTCTTTAGTGTTAAGTAGATGATTTCATGAATGGAAGTTATGATGGATCGCGTGAACACAAGGTCATTGCTTTCGCAAAGCAGATGTGTCACGGATAATGATGAATGGAATGATGGAATCGCGTGGACACAAGGTCATCGCTTTTGCAAAGCAAATGTGCCACAGATTTATTTATGGATGAAGCGACACCAAGGTCTTTGCATAAGAAAAACATATGGTGTGCTGATGATTGAAATCAGGGACTTAATGCTAAAGAAATATTTGTGTGTGTTGGCATATCGTACTTAGCTCAGACTTAGGCAAATTTAAAGAATTTTGCACTGGTTGACTTAATGGTTCACATTTTCATGCAATTTAATGTGTAATCACAGAAATAGTCTTCTTCTAAGTATGATGAGCCTACCGACATATCAAATGATAGAGTTACCAGTCGATTGGATCATATCCTATGGTTATATCTACAAGACCAGAATCATATCATGTTCCTTACAATTTGTCCGACCACAGACGAAAGATTTTTTTAATTTTTCAATGTTTTTGACTTTTCTGAAAATATTTTGTATATGTGTTTAAGAACACTTATTGGTTACAGAATAAACACTATTTTTGGTGTTTTGTCATTTTTTCAATGTTTTTGGTTTATCTTCCACATGCAGGCACGACAGATAGACACAAAACAAAAATAAAACAGGAAAAATCTTTTTGGTCTTTTCAAGAGATTTTTGACACAAGATAACCATAAACCAAAGTTTTGAAGGTCAAAACAAGGTCAAACAAAGTAAAAATTTGACTCAAGAAGTCAAAAGAGCAAATATTTTTGAATTTTGCAAGAAGAACTATGTACAAAAAGTAAAAATAAAATCTTTTTGTGATTTTTCATGAAGAGAAAATAAAAACATGCAGAAAGTTAAACCTAGACATATCAAATGGCTTAGTGAAAAGGTCTGTTAACTGATCCTCTGTGCTAACATAGACTAAGGTAACTAGTTTCTTCTCGGCACAATCCCCAATGAAATGGTATCTAATTTCAATATGCTTAGTCTTAGAATACTGAATAGGATTTTTTAACAATAGAAACAGCAGCAATATTATCTATATGAATAGGGGTACCCTTGAAGTTCAAACCGTAATCCAGCAACTGATTCTGAATCCAAAGCACTTGAGAGCACCAAGATGCAGCAGCAATGTATTCCGCTTCAGTTGTTGAGACTGACACTGAGGTCTGCTTCATGCATTTCCATAAAACTAAGCGGTTACCCAAGAACTGAGTGCCTCCCGTCGTAGACTTGCGATTGAGTTCACAACCGGCATAATCACTGTCAGAGAAGGCTCGAAGGTCAAATAGTGGATCTTTAGGATACCAAAGTCCTCGGTTCGGATTTGACTTTAAGTATCAAAAATCCTCTTCACGGAAATCAAATGCGATTCTTTCGGCTTGCTCTGGAATCTTGAACATAGACAAACCCCAAACATGATATCGGGATGACTTGCACTAACATCATGTCATCACCAACATGACGAATAAAGAGTGTCTTGTCAATCACACCCCTTTTGTAGCCATTTGACAGTAGATAAGTAGATAGGGTCTCGTACCAACTCCTCGGAGCTTGGTGTACACCATAAAGGGCCTTGTCCAACTTGTAACATTTCTTTGGGAAAGACTTGTTAACAAACCCCGGAGGTTGTTACACATACACGTCTTCGTCAAGCTCGCCGTATAGGAATGCGGTCTTTACATCCGGTTGGTAAACTGTGATATTCATTGACGCATCATACGCCAGAAAGATCCGTATTGCCTTTAGACGAGCGACATGCGCGTAGACATCTTCATAATCTATGCCATCAATTTGCATGTATCCCTTCACTATCAAACGAGCTTTATTTGTGATAATATTACCTCGGTCATCTCTCTTGTTTTTGAATATCCACTTGACAGGTTTAGGCTCTACACCTTCTGGAGGATCGACCAATCGCCAGACATTAAGCATTTTTAAATTGAAGCAACTGTGTTTGCATGGCTTCAATCCAATTATAATCCAATAAGGCAGCGACAACAGTAGGAGGCTCCTCTTGTAAAATGAAGCATGAGAATAAGCACGTATGCAGATCCTTTGATTGACTATGGGTGAGACGTTGGTCAACCGAACCGATAATCTGACTCGTAGGATGAATCTTGTGAATCCGAGTCTCTTCAAAAGCAGGTGCTGGAATAGACGAGTCCAGATTTCTGATTTGAAGATCATCGCCAGGGGTCTCTCCCGTATCAATCTCTGTAAGATTGTCTGAATCTGATTCATGCATTACAACGTCAATTTCGACAGCGTCTTCAGCTTCAATTGCAGTCTGAACGGGTTCTGTTTCTACCATTACTGGGTCAGGAATCTGAATAGATGGCTGATCTGGTAAAGAAGATAATGTTGAAGATCGAGTGACATCAGATGATGGTGTTGACTGATTTCCCCATAATAACTCCGGAGGATCAACCGAATAAATAATATCCAGGAGCGACGAAGTAATTGGTGCAAATTCATCAACAAGAGGATTAACTATCAATGCCTTGTTTAGATTGAGCAGATGAAGTACCTGCAACTATCAATGCCTTGTTCAGATTGAGCAGATGAAGTAACAGTTTGAATGGCGTCTTGTTCGCATGTTTAACCAAGAGTGTTCTGTTTAGAACGTAGCAGGATGTATTCATAGCTTATGCCCAAAAGGATAATTTTAAATTGGAGTCAGCAAACATAGTCCTAGCAGACTCGTTGATGGTTCTATTCTTCCGTTCAGCTACTCCATTTTGTTGCGGTGTGTACGGTGAACTGAACTGTCGAGTTATGCCTTTCTCATTGCAAAACGCATCAAATGTCTGATTCTTGAATTTAGACCCATTTTCTGATCAGATAATCCTAACCCGCTCTCTGCATATGTTCTTGATCCGAGTGACAAAGTCCTTTAGAATCTCAGATGTCTCAGACTTCTCTTTCAGGAAGAACACCCACGAATATCTTGAGTAATCGTCTGTGATAACCAGGCAGTATGACTTTCCCCCTAAACTCGTGATGCTCACAGGCCCGAAAAGGTCTAGATGGAGTTGCTGAAGTATCATTGTCGTTCTATCCGATGGCTTAGGCTTGTTGGATGTCTTGTATTGTTTCCCCTTCAAACATGCAACACAGTTGTCGATATGGATGAATTCCTTCTCCGGCACACCGAGAAAGTGTTCCCCCTAACAAGGCAGTTCATGTTACGAAAGTTGACATGCCCCATTCGACTGTGCCATAAAGTAGAGTCATCTTCCAATATATTTGCCAAGAAACACGCTACAGAACCAGTCGGCCTTACAGTAGACATATTTAGAGTAAACATGTTCCCTTTCCATTTTGCACAAAATAAGATCTGATCTTCAGGAATCTTGAACCCAGGCATCAGAATATAACACTCCCAGTCCTCAAAGAACATTGGCATCTTGTTGTCACAGATTTGTGAGACATTTAGCAGGTTGAATCTCAGACTGGACACCAGATTCACCTTATCAAATGAAATTTCACCATTCGTCAAGAGACCGTTTCCGATTATTATACCACCACGAACATCACCCCCAAAGGCAACAGGAGCACCAAGCGATATTTGTTTAACATCATACAGCAGGTCATTGTTCCCCCTCATGTGCGTGGAACAACCACTATCTATGTACCATGTATTGACAGTACTCTGGGCCAGTCCCTACACATGCAAAAGAAAGTGATCAGTTAAGGGATGGACCCTGGCCAGATTGACCTGGGGCCTACTTTTTGGTTGCTTACTTTGTTGGAGGAGTAGTTGGTGCAGAAACAACTGCAGAAGGAGTCGGTGAAGCAACATCAGTTGGTCGTGGAGCCAAGACAGGTTGTTGAACCAAGACAGACCTGGGAATGAAGGGAGCGCGTCCAAGATCTCACTGGAACTGGATTGGGTGCAGCCATTCTCACTGGTTGTTGAAAATTTGGCCTGAATGTATTCATACTCCTTCCCAAACCTCATGGAACATACAAAGCTTGATTAGGAATATAAGGCTGATTTGGATAAGATTGCTGAAACATGGTGTCTAGCCTTTGATCCATGTAAAGATAGGAAAAATTACATATGTCCTCTTATTTAACAGACTAACACCGTTAGTAAAAAACTAACGGTGTATCATTAGAATCCAATACCCACAAAACTCGTATTATTGTAAGAATATTTCAAAACTCGTATTATTATCCGCCAATAAGGTAAAACTTGTATTATTAAAATCCATTTTTCCTTTAAAGATATTAATTTTACATATGTCCTTAGATGAGCCAAGCTCGACGTGGCTCCACTCATAGCCTGTTTAATAGTCAGCTTATTGGCTCACTCAATTAAGCTAAATTCCGCCATTGGTCATTTGGCTCAATGGTATTGGTGATGAGGGGAAGACTTGGGACTGAGAGGTCACAAGTTCGATCCCTGAGCCTGATAGGTTTTCCATCCGGCCTTTAGAGGAGGTGGTTTTTTCCTGGGAATTGGCTCAACTGGTGTGTAAATAGTCTTAGTTGGACGTTCCAAAAAAAAATTAAGCTAAATTCCAAAATTTAAAATATATAACTTTAAATTATAATTTTATTATTTATAACATATTTTCAAATTAAAAAACTTAAAACATATATAACCTTTTTGATGCAAAAATTGAAGAAGTATATCGAATTAAGACAAGACTTGTAAGTAACTTTTATTGGATTTTAAAAAATATATATATTTAATTATGAATTCTACCTTGTAAGTATATGAATATTTTTTTAACATGTACAAAAAAGTAAATTTTAAAACAGACGAGCCATCTCAACGAGCTATGAGCTAATTTGAACTTTTTACGAGTTGGGAAAAAGCTTAATATTTTATATTGTTAAGATAAAATTAAAGAGAATAACAAAATAAATAAAAGTTAGTATCAAAATGTAAACAGATTTACCATTCTATAAGTAATAACTATATTCTATACCCTTAACAAATTTTAAGTTGAAATTTGATATAATTGTAATATTATATTAGTTGGTTTAATATATTTTATTCCCATACAACTTGCATTGCATCATGTACAAGTGTGCTGCTTTTACAGTGCTGCACGTTCTCAAACCTAAATCAAACTTTTACACGCAACCTTCTCCCCATTTATCTCAAGACTCAATCCGTATCAGTTGCAGAAGAAAGAGACGATGAAACACTTCCGAAGAAACAACCGTCTTCAACCCTTCGTCTTTCTCTCCATGGTGATTTCTTTAATCAGTTCGATTGCCGAGGCTATGGATTCTTTGTGATCTAGGTTTTTTTGCAGGTTTTCTTTTTCTTTACCGATTCACTGTTGTTGATGTTTTTCTTTGATTTTATGACTGTTTTTACTGATGCCTCTCTTTTTTATGGTTTCGTTTGATTTCATGGTGGTCTTCAATGTTGCGACCCTTTTGCCTGTCGTCGCAGCTACAACCCTTTTGACCACCTTCGCTGCTACGTTTGATGCGGCTTATCCCTTTGATTTGTGAACTTTGAACACTGTTTTACTTTTGTTTCTTTTTGGTTAACCCAACCTTTGTTTGGTTAGAGATATTTGATTAACTGCATGTTTGGTTTGCGTATCTATGTTAATCCTCTTAATACTATTTTGTGTTAGAGACATTTTATCCTCAAACGCCTCTTTTTTTATGCTTTTAGGTTGTCTCAAAATTTATGTGCTTTTCTGGTCTCTGCAGCTTCATGTGCACTTATTTTGGTTTCTATTTGATGTGTTAAGAGATTACAATAATGGTTCTCTTCTTTGGTGGTGGTATTGTATTTATTACTGTTTGTGTTGATTTGTTCTGATTTTATGTGTACAGCTGCTGAAATTGAGCCTTGGTTGCTATTGTTGTATGTGATTTAAGGTTAGTTTATACTCTTAAGTCCATTTATTTATTTATTTATTTGTGTGTGACAACCTCATGAGAAATAATTTAGAGTGGTTAGCATGTTTTTGTTTACTTTAGGGGGTTATTGATGGGTGGATTGTTCTGTTTTTCTGTTATCATGTCAGCTTTGTTTTTTTCCTTATGAAAGGGTGTCATATGCTCCACAGATTTAAAATTTTGTGCCAATGAGATGGAGTTGAGAGGATATTTTTTGGGTTTTGGTTGTAGGTATGCCCTTTCACTGTTTTTGTGCTACAACAGTAGTTTGGGTTTGTGTCTGCACACCATAAAATAAAGCATCTGATAGGTTTATAACAGTTAAATTGATAAATTTGTTATCTTGGTTAATGTAATAAGTTAGATCCTAACATCGAAAAGATGCTCATAACTGATGGTGATGCTTTAAAGAGAAGGCTATTTCCAATGAGCATAAGAAAAAGTTTATGCTGACAAGGTGAGCTTCTATATATTTTTGTTGTTTTTGTGTTTGTGGTATAAAAAAGGCTTTTAAACTCAGTGTTATCTTTATTTGTTTTTTTATAGGACTTCTTATGCCTTTATACGGGGTTTGTATACATTTGTGTGTGGATAGAGGTGTTTGTGGTTTAGGAGATTGGTTTGATATCATATTTTTTCCTTTATTGCAGGCGACATGCTTTTGCTTAGCGGTTCGTTATGCTCGGTGCAGTTCTTTTGTATGTTTTCCTACTGTAGTCATATGGTTGCATGTTTTGAATGTGATTTGCTTTGACAGTTTATTACATTAATTTAATAAAATGGCTTCCGTTTTATAAAATGTCTTCCGTTTACCTGGCCCTGCATTGTCAAAGAACAATCATGCAATTTTTGGTGTTTTAGGATTGAATGTAATGTGAATTTATGAATTATGATTGTTGCTGCAGAAACATAAGGATATGAATGGGAATGGTTTTATAGGCAAGCCAATTTACGGCTCCTAATGAGACATAAAAAGGCGGCGTCGCAACACGCACCATCACAATATGTTAGTTGTTTTTAGGGGTTCTCTATGCTGATAAAGATAGAGTTGTTGGGTTGGGTATTTTCACTGTGTTTTCTATGTTAGTTGTTTTTTATTATTTGGCTTGATGATCTCTTAGGCAGAATGAACGTTTATATGATTTTTATGTTTTTTTTGATACGCTGGTAAGAAGACTGTTATTGGGTTTTTACCTGTGTTTAATATAGTATAGGTCATTTTCTTAATGTTTGTTGTTGGCATTTTAAAGGTAAAGTATTAATTTGATTATTCATAGGTGATGTTGTGGTTTTGGTGCTAGGGTTTCACAAGAAGATGTTTGCTGTTGTAGTAAATTTTGGAAATTTAAAAGTGTTGTTATATGGTATATGTGATGAAAGTGTTCATTTTATTACCTTTTATTTTTAGTTAGGTTTAATTTATATGACTTTATTTGAATTTGGTATGCTATTTGTCGAGTTCTTATATAGGCTGAGGTGTGTATTTAAATTGGGAATGCTATTTGTTTCGTTATTTGTTATTTGTTTGGGGTTTGTGAATGTTCCTGCAAAAATTGCTTTTATTTTCTCCTAGATAGTAAACTGCTCATTTTAGTTGATAATCTCCAATACTTAAGATTATCTTTAAGTTGTTTTCGTACTTTCTTTTTTATATCTTCTTCAGAGTTTATTCATGTAAGCTTGGATGTGCTCTTATTCATGGCGATTTCCACTGTTTTGTCTTGCAAGGTTCGTTTTAATTTAATATCTCTTTTGTTGGCTTTGTTATCTGTTAATCGCCTCATCAAGTTTTTGGTTTAGGGTTACTTGAAGATGTTGTCAAACAGTGAGGATCGAAATGTTGCTTGGGTTTTTAGGTTTGTCTTCTATCTACTCCGATTTTTGGCTTCCTTATTGTTTAGATCTTTGAGTGGTTTACCTATTTTTGTTCACTACTACAAAAACTAGCATTCTTGACG
>JBCNJP010000017.1:19613758-19753369 GCA_039602395.1 Deinandra increscens subsp. villosa
TTTTGTTTCTCTAGCTTCTCCTATACAAATAAAAAAGATACCAAGCTTCAGTGGAAAATGATCACATCACCAAAACCTTCCAATGTTACAAACTTACGATTTTCTCAACAATTTGTTTGACATTTGGGTCGTAACCTCCTGATTTCAATTCTCTTGCTTTCTTCCAACATGTTGTCCTATCAATCTCCTCTTCATCCTTGCCAGTTTCTTTGATCTAATTACCAGGAATAACATAAGTGAATCAAGAACAAAATGAAAAGTAAAGTATTTGATATAAGTTAATTCATACTATCTCCTTGATGAGTCCAGAATATCCATTTCTGCTCAAACGATGATTATATTTATTCATTGCACGAGTATTCTTAGCCTTTTTACTTTTCTCCTGCATTAGAAAGATAAAAACTGTGTTATAAAAATATTCTCCTACAAAAACTAACACTAAAGTAATTGACCTAAGTTGACGAACCTCCCACTTTTTTGAAGTTCTTTGTGCTATAAAAAGTTTCCAGTCCTCCTTTTTCACGAATGGATACATACCAGGAGGAGTGAGTAAATCTGCCTCAGGATCATCTTTTTTGGCCAAAATGAAGTTTTTGTAAAGAGTGTTTTTGAAGTTTTTCCACTTTGTGCCAACTGATTGAAGAGTGTGCTTCCGGCTGTGTGGGTGAAGTACAAAACGTGTCTGAAATATATAGCAAAACAGTTCAATACAAAACTGCATATCAAGATAAATAAACCCAAAAGTTTAGACGTACCAAAACAAACTTCCAACAAGCTTCCTTTATTTCCTTACCAACATCCAACCAAGAGTCATAAGTTATGGGAACCATAGATCTTGCAATCTCTCCCTCGAAAGTAGATAGTTTTTTTGCACCTTCTCCATCTGGGACACCTCTTTTATTATAAGTATTTACTATTTTCTCTTTGATAGTTTTTGATTTTACTGTCGGCCCTCTTTGTGATTTGGTCACTGTTTCTTCATCATTTGATTTATCTTCGTGATCTTCATGTCTTGAATGATCAGAATCTGAATCGGCCATGGCCCAAAAAACAACCTGTTCAAATAGAATATATAGTTAGTAACAACATGCATGAGAGTAAAAAGTAGTCTAAGCTAAGAACTAAAAATTAGAAACATACCAAAAATAAAATTAACTTTTTATTTTCCATAAAATAGACTAAACTAAAATGCCCTCGTCATCCGAACGCGTACAATTAAAATCATCGTCAAGATCTGCTAAAGTGGGGTCTTGTACATCAACAGGAGCATCAAATTCATATGTATCATCAATTTCATCATCATCTCCATACTTATACATCTTATGTGGTGTGAACCCAACAACAGACAAATTCTTATCCTGTTGATCTTGAACATAGAAAACTTGTCTAGCTTGACTAGCTAATATGAAGCGTTCAGACTGATTAAGCCTACCAAAGTTGACCACTGTGAATCCAAAATCATCTTTTTTAACACCACGACTATCAACCCAATCACACATGAAAACAGGAACTGTGAACATGCGATAATCAAGATCCCATATCTCCTTTATACGACCGTAATAAGTAACAGCGCCATACACGGGATTTGAGTCTTTTGCACTAGCAATCTGCATAGTATGCGCGACTATGGATACTCTACTACATTGAGTGACTCTAGATTCATCTCGAGAGGTTGTATGGAACTTATACTCATTGATGACAAAACCGTTATATTTATTGACAACAAAGTTAGGCCCTTTGGCCAACCAACGAACACTATCACAAATATCTTCCCCATTAGCCAAACGCTTTTCAACCTATTGGAAATAATTTAAGGTAATTAAAATAAAACTATTAAAAATATCTTCTGATTTATCAAAATTATTAATAAAAAGAAAGAATAACAATAAAACCTCGTTCTTAAACCAGCTAATGAATGTCCGACTATGTTGGCTCTGCAACCATGTGGTGTTTCGACGGGGGTTAAGATCCTTCAATTCCAACATATGTTGCCTGGATCATATTCGAACTTAGAAGAATTGTTATTTATTATATATATATATATATATATAAAATAAAAAAATTAGATTATCTTACTCGGTGTATGCTTCCACAGCAGCAGTGTTTCGCAATACATAAAGATGAGCTTCATCAAGTAACTTAGCATCCACAACATCGATCGTAGCCCCTGATAAAGGCTTGCCGGTGCGGATCCTTTCATCAACACGTTCATGAGGATTTCCAATTGAGTTACCATTTTCTAAGTAGGCCGAGCAAAATTCTAAGGCTTCCTCTGCCACATAACATTCTGCAATGCAGCCTTCGGGCCGATGATGATTTCGTACAAAACCTTTTAGTGTTTTCATGAATCTCTCAAATGGATACATCCACCTAAAATGAACCGGGCCACATAACCTCACCTCTCTAACTAAATGCACCATCAAGTGAATCATGACATCGAAAAACGAAGGAGGAAAATACTTCTCTAGCAAACACAAGGTTGATACGATATTACTTTGCAACTTGCTTAGCTTACTAACATCAACAACTTTACTACACAACTCGTTGAAAAAATGACACAAGCTTATGATTGTTTTCCTCACTTTCACGTTTAACACCCCTTTAATTGCAAAAGGAAGAAGTTGTTGCATTAGTACATGGCAATCATTAGACTTCAAACCATTCATCTTTGAAACATCATAGGACACGAGATTCTTGAAATTGGAGCAATACCCATCAGGCACTTTTATGTTGGACAGTGTATCATAAAATAGATGTTTCTCCGAGCTATTCAATGTGTAGATGGCAGGCGGAAGATAAACCCGATTCCCTTTTGGTTGAATTTGTAATTCAGGCTTAATGCCTAGATCCTCAAGATCTTGTCGTGCTTTTAACCCATCCTTCGTCTTGTTAGGCAAATTCAGCAGTGTCCCATAAACACTCTCACACACATTTTTTTCTATGTGCATAACATCTAACTGATGACGAACAAGCAACTTCTTCCAATATTCAAGTTCAAAAAATATTGACTTTTTATGCCAAAATTTAGCTCTCTCATCGATAATTTCTTTTTTCTTCTTTGGGTTTTTCTTCTTTGACTTCTCCGTCTTTGACTTTTCCTTCTTTGACTTTATCTTTTGCCCCCATGTATTCTTAAACCCCGCCAAGTAGTCGTAAATTTCTTCACCTGATAATGGTTTCTTTGGCACATCGTTCTCTTGTTCGTTGTTGAAGTCTTTTTTTCGTTTACGATAAGGATGTTTAGGTGAGAGAAATCTTCTATGCCCAAGGAAGCATACTTTTCTGGAATTAGGCAACCATTGTGAGCAAGTATTCTCAGAACATATTGGACAGGCATTATAACCTTTGGTAACACACCCTGATAGATTACCATATGCGGGGAAGTCATTTATAGTCCATAGTAATATTGCTCTTAGATTGAAATATTCTTTCTTATAAGCATCAAATGTCCTAACGCCAGTTTCCCACAAGAGTTTGAGATCTGCTATCAACGGTGCCAAGTAGACGTCAATATTGTTACCAGGTTGCTTTGGACCTGATATCAATAGAGTCAACATCATGAATTTTCTTGACATACACAAATAAGAGGGTAGATTATATGTTATTAGGGTAACCGGCCAACAACTATGCTTCGAACTTAATGACTTATGAGGATTGATACCATCAGTAGACAAGGCTAATCTAAGATTCCGATTTTCTCTTCCAAATTCTTTCCATGTGTTGTCAACAAGCTTCCAAGAGGGGGAATCGCGAGGATGAGTTAGTTTACCATCAATGACCTGACGTTGTGCATGCCAAGTTAAGTCATGTGCAATCTCCGGTGATGAGAACATTCTTTTAAATCTAGGGATGGGAGGAAAATACCACAAAACTTTTCTCGGCACGTTTTTGGTATTATTCTTCCAGCGAGATGTCCCACAAGTTGGACATTCAGAAGCATCCTTATGTTCATTCCAGAATAGAACACAATCATTTTCACACGCATGAAACTTCTCATATTGTAGACCTATTCCTTTTAGCAACTTCTTTGCCTCATACATCGAGCTAGGGATTGTATTCTTCGCAGGTAAAACAGTTTTTAAGGCACCTAACAAAGCATTAAAACTAGTATCTGACCAACCAAACTGACCCTTTAACTTTTGAAATATCATTAATCCACTAAGTGCGTTATGCTTTGACCCTTCGAAAAGTGGCTTATCACATTCTTCAAGAAGTGATTTCAATGAATCAGGTTCTTTCTCCACATAAGCAAAGACATCATGTAACATTTCCTTTGTATAATCAAACTCGGGACGTTTAGATTCATCAGGGCATCTAACTTCAACCGGAGGAGAACCTTCTCCATGGAAAGACCAAACCGTATAATTTTTATCGAAACCATTTGCAAACAAATGAAAGCGCACACTTTCAATTGAGCCGGGCCATAGATTGATACAATTTACACAAGGGCAGGGTATAACATCTGACTTTGGATTATTACTTTGCGCAAACTCTAAAAAGGCATTAACACCCTCATCATATTCTTTCGATAATCTACCCAACGACATCCATGACTTATCCATGACCTTAGCTAAAGTAAAGCAAACAAAAAGGTTACTTCTTTATACTTAAACTTTAATTTAAGCAAATCACTATACATAAGGGCTATGTTTTTTGGAAAGAACATGTATCAACTAATTTACTTTAGCACATAGTATAAGTAATCTAAAACTAAAGAACTAAACCATATATATTCATACCAATCAACATATCTAACCTATGTTCTAGTTAAATACAGCAACAGCAACAGCAGGTTATAACTTTATAATACAAATAATCACATTCAAATGCAATACAGCAACAGTATTACAGACACAAACAGCAACAGTTTAAAAAACAAACAGCAACAGCAGCCTAAATTCTTAATATAAACAACATAAAATCAGCATTCAGGCATTAAGCAAGTACAATTTTTAATACAAACAGCAATAGCAGCCTAAATATAGACTATATGAACAGCAACAGGCCAGCGGCAAGTTAAAACACTAACAAATCATATAACTTAAGAAGCAACAGCAAGTATAAAACACTAACAAATCATATAAAGAACAGCAACAGCAAGTATAACCTATAAAAATAGCCTGATGATCTGATCTAATACAAGAAACACAGTGGAAATATGGACCAAAGATTAAACAGATTCATAGAAACAGATTCATATGAGAGGTATTGAGAGGAATCTATATAGAATTATAGACAATTAGAAACAGATTCATAATGGAGGAATTGAGAGGAATCAGATATCTAATACAAAAAATAAATAAAACACTAAGTTACTAACCTGATGATGCACCACCTATCAGTCCCTTGTTAGGTTTTGCAATGTTACCAGGTTTCCCAAGATTAAATACAGCAACTACATTATAAAATCATTGATTAGAGAACTGGATTTTGTTCATAGTTGAGAACCATAATCAAGAAACAAAATTTAGAAAAAGTTTGGCAGCTTTATTAAACCTAAAAATGAAGAGAAACATAATTTAAAAGTCAAAGTTTAAAAGTCAAATATGCTCAAATTTTGGTATAAAGATTATCAAAGACTCAAAAAGTCAAGCATCTTTCCATGTGGTCCATCCATTTAATCCAACAAAAATTATATGGTTTCATGAATTCATCAAGTTACTATACAGCATCACCTATCCACAAATCAAACTTCTTTTCATGATTTATGTAAACATTGATAACATCATCCATCACCTGAAGATTTTTTTCATGAAAAGAAATACAGGCAAGATGTAGTATGAGGAGGAGATTAGATTAGGCTATCCAACATCAATGAAAAAGCGAAACTTATCTTTAGTGGATTCACAGATTTAAACTTGCATATCCACGCCATTTATTAAAATTCAACTTATAGGTGGAGGATTTCTTCCTATGTATGATTATTTCATGTGAAAAAACTGAACTTGTTCATAATTGTAGCTTATGTTGTAAGTTGACCCTTTGTAGTTTGTATTAAGAACTTCGGTGTGTTACTGTATGCTTTACTGTGAAGAAGTATGATTCTATCGTGAAGTACCCCAACTTAAAAATAGATTATGCAGTACATGTCAACATGTTATAAGAAATCAATTGCAGGTTAAGAAATCTTAGAACTAAACACAGATGCAGGTTAAGAAATCGCAGAACTAATCATAGATGTAGAAGCCCTAATTAGAAATCACATGCTACAAATCGCAGGTTAAGAAATTGAGCACACCGCTGTGATAAACGCAGATTAAGAAATCGCAGGTTAAGAAATCTCAGAACTAAACACAGATGCAGGCTACAAAACGTAGAAGCAGATCGAAAAGCCCTAATTAGGAGGTTACCTATTCAAAATCGTAGAAGCAAATCGTAGAAACAGAGATTGAAGGTGGAGAGAGACGTCGGTCTTGGTGGTGGAGCGGTGGCCGACACCGAGCGGTGGTGGAGTGGCGGCCGACACCGAGCGGTGGTGGAGTTTTTCGGTGGAGATGAGTTTTTCGTGGAGATGAGCGGCAATTAATTTTAGGTGGTATACGTATCTAGGGCAAATAATTGGGGGGAGATTTTGGCGCCAAAAAATTAAAAAACGACGCTTCTTCTTGATACGCGGTTATAGCTGTCCTCCGTGTTTTTTTTAAATACGACAGAATTTCATGACACGCAAAAATGCGCGTCATCTATACTTAGGATTTACCTATTCTTGACATTTTATTATGACACTATTTTTTTGCACGTCAAGAAATGACCGAGTGTCATCGTTCGCGTGTCAAGGAAGGCAGTTTTTGTAGTAGTGGTTGGTGCTAACTTTTCCTGATTTTTGGGTTGTAGGTTTGTGGATTGGTGTGTTGTTACTGTTGTATTTCATTTAAGGTGAGCCTTTTAACTTATGTTGCATCTGTTATTTATGTTCGTTGTTAGCTGCAATTTTTATGTGTTTTTAGGTATATGAGATGCTCATAATAGGTTTTCTTTTTTTGACCTTTAAAGTTTACTTGGTGCATTTGGTTTTTGATTATTTCTTTTTACCATTATGTATTCTTAACTTTTTAAACATTAGGTGAGGTTCATGATCAAATATCATAAGAGAAAGTGTCAAACAAGGTTGATTTTAGATCAAGTGTTCCTAAATTATGTTTACCTAAAATGAAGTTTTCTCAAAATCTGCCCAACAAAGTGGGTTTATTATGAATTTTTACAGTTTGTCGGATGATATAGAGTCTCAAAATTTTTTATTTTTTTTGAAAATAAGCATAGACAGGGCATTTGGGTTCTTCTTAGCTTATTTGTGTATTGTTGATTTATATTGTTTGCCGTTGTGATAAAATTAGTTCATACAGTCTAGATTAGTTGATATTGTTTGATTTCATGAGATGAATTTTTTGTGTTTCTTGGTTTTCTTTGTTCATTTATTTTAGTTTTTCAGGTGTTCAGGATTTTCAATTGTAAATCAAAATCGTCAAAGGTATATCTCAACTGTGTATTCTTATTGTGTTTTTTGGTTCCTCTTCTGTTTTATTTTTAGATGTTTTCATATTAATGATTGCTTGTTACATGTTTGGCCAATATGTACGACGTTCAAAGCACACGGATGTTTTATTTCTAGCTCAGCCAGTATGTAAGATAACCTTATGTAAGATAACCTACACATAGTAAACAAATACTAAGCCATGTAC
Source organism: Deinandra increscens subsp. villosa (assembly GCA_039602395.1). Classification (NCBI taxonomy): domain Eukaryota; kingdom Viridiplantae; phylum Streptophyta; class Magnoliopsida; order Asterales; family Asteraceae; genus Deinandra; species Deinandra increscens. Next base: position 19,621,438 of record JBCNJP010000017.1, read on the forward strand.
ATTTGATTCTTGATTTATTTCAAGGGTACAAATTGCTGTATAAAACTAAGATAAATAGTGCAAGCGCCCAGGTTCATTTTCTAATAATTATAGGAGACATATCAAGTATCATTTTTATTAGTGTAGGGATATGAGTAATTTGATGGTGTTGTAAGATTTAGGATGTTTATTTTTTTTCATCTAATATTTAGTGTTATTTTTTTAGTAGGTCTCATTGCATATAAGCGTTTGGATGCTTGATGTTAGACAAATGCTTGATACCCACCAACTCTTTTGCTGTGTGGCGATGGGGGTAGGACCAGGCTACCAAAAATGCGATTGAAAAACGCCCGCCACGAAGCACGGATTACTTTACTCGAACAATCAAACCGTACTCCAACGGCTTGCCATCCAATTGCATCGGGCGCGGAGCGCCGATCGAAACATCTTGTTATTATTATTATATATAATTAAACTTATATTATTTTATAAATGATGAATAGTAATTTTATTATTATTTTATTCTGAACATTAAACTTATTATATATAATATATATATATTATATATATATATATATTATATATATATATATATATAGGGTGTGGAACTATTAATAACCCTTGCTTGGAGCAATAACCAAATAACCCATTTGAACCACCAAAATCATGAAAAGTGTCACCCTCTTTCTCTTTCCAGGGAGGGTATTTTAGACATTTAACCCAACAAAAAAGGTACCCCCTCCATTTTAAAACGACTATAACTTTTTTATCTGAAGTCGGTTTTTTATAAAAAAATACCGTTGGACTCGTTGTAATTTTATCTTTAATTCAGATGTGGTCCCGACTTTTTTTGATATTTTTTCCCAAACGTTCGTACTGACATGTAATGTTACAAAAACGTAGCACTAGTGCCTTTTTTTGTGGCGCTGCTGCCCTTTTTTGTAGCATTGATGTTAATACGGACGTTTGAAAAAAAAAGTTTCAAAAAAAGTCGAGACCACATCCGAATTAAAGGTAAAAATAAGGCGAGTTTAATGGTATAATTTTTATAAAAAACCGACTTCGGATAAAAATGTTATAGCCGTTTTAAAAATGGGGGTGATACTTTTTCTTTTGGTTAAAATACCACTTATACCCTTTCAATTAAAAAAGAAAAAGAAAACAAGTCAGTGCCACTTGGCACTCATCCATAGCACCAGCTTTTTGATCCAACCACTAAGATGGAGTTATTTGGTTATCATTATAAGAGGGGGTTATTATTAGTTCTCATTCCTCTATATATATATATATATATATATATATATATATATAATTTACTATACCACTAATAGTAATTATATTATCATTATATTTAATTAATTTAATTATTATATTATTTAATTAAACCTATATTATTTTATAATTGATATAAGGATATATAATAACTTGATTATTATGTTATTCATTTAAGATTATTATTATTCACTAAACTAGACTTATTTTTTATATTTTGATTATTTAATGATCTTTAATACGTTAATTTTAATTTTTTTTAATAATTTGTGATTATTTAGTTTATAATTTTCAGTTTGATTAAATGACGATTAGGTTTATCGTTTGGTTTGCGTTTTTACGAGAGAGATTTTCTTTCGAGTTTCTTTTTCTTTTTTCAGTTATTTTATTTTTAAGTTCTGGATTTAGGGTTTAGATTTTATCTAAAAATGAGTCGTGTACAAGTTCATTTATTTATTGTTTCGTGTGTTCACATGTTCCCGCTACAACACGTGATCAGTAAACCGCTTATTGTCATAAATTGTCGTAAGCCAAAAAAATTAATGAAAATGGGAAAAAGAAAAAATTAGTTAAGAAAGAGATTAATTTGAAATTCAAAAGTTCTAGTAAAAATGATGGTAAAAAAACATGCTATAAATAATTTCTAATAGAATAAACTGAAAGGGAGAGGTTTAATTGAGAAATTTGGTTTGGATAAGAAGAATAAGAAGGAATTTCAGTCATTGGATCTTGATCTAATAAAAAAAAGGTATTTTAGTCTTAGCCATCTTTGTTGACTTTTTACCTGCTTTCCCCATTTTTTTAAACATTCATAACTTTCACATATGCCATTATTTTTTTAACAAAATTACATCATAAAAACGAGCATTTTTTATATTTAAAACGTTACTCTTTTGATTTTTGACACAATGTTCAGTTCATTGTGTCAAAATATTTTGATCATTGTGTCATTGTGTCAAAAGTATATATAGTGTTGCTATATACAAAATTAAATACTCTTTCGCTTTTTGACACCATATGAGACAATGATCTGAACATTTTGACACAATATGACACAAATTCTGAACATTTTTAACACAATATGACACAATGATCTGAACATTTTGACACAATGACACAATGATTTGAATATTTTGATACAATCGAAATAGTAAAAAAAATAATTTTATATATAACAACATTGTACGCGTTTTTAAAAAACACTCGTTTTTATGATGTAAATTTTTTTTAAAAAAAGTCATATTTAAGAGTTATAAAGGTTTAAAAAATGAGAGGGGATTTGATAAAAAGACAAAAATGTCCTTCTATCTATTGTTTTCTTTGGGCCGTAGATCTTCATTTAATTGAAGATCTAATGGCTATGATTCTTTCTTATCCTTCTTATTCAAACTAAATTTCTCATAATAACCTCAATAGGTAAATTCGATATTTTTATTATAAAGGAGAATATATACTATTAAGATTTTGGTCGGATGATATATATAATTAATACTAGCCGTGTACCCGCGCGTTGCGGCGGCAACAGTTTATAGGGCGTTTTTCGTCATTTGTTCGCTTGTTATGGCGGCAACGATTTATAGCGTTATTTGTCTTATGTTTGCACATTCTACGGCGACGACAATTTACAATTCGACATTCTTTTCTATTAATGTGATGAGAAGCGGCGAGAATTAACAATGCAATATATGTGTGTTCAGAGCTAGGCGGTAATTTACAAAACTCATGACATAGGATGCAACCAATGAGATACAACGGCGGCGAAAATTAACTAACGTGGTACCTATTTTATGTTAGTTTATCAATTCTATGTTGCCATCAAAAGAAGGCTACATAATTTGAATATGTTGATAGCTAGAACATTGACTCGGCTTAAAAATAAAATTTGTTATGTTCACGAATATGATCATATTGCTTTTCAGTAGCCTCTTAGTCATACTTTGAATATAATACAATCATGTATCTTAGTCACACTTTGAATATAGTACAATCATGCATCTGAAGAAGCTTACCACCAATTTTCCGAGAGTGACTTAATACATGAATAAGAAAAATTATTGTTTAACATTTATACTCTTATTTCTTTCATTAGAAATATACATTCTTCACCCACTTGTAACATCATAAAAAAGAAAAACTATGGTCCTAAATATTAAAACAAAAATCCACATCTTAAGCTGGCATCCAACATTGCTTTGATCTAAAACTCCAACCCTCTTTGTACACACAATGGGCTTAAGTAACGTGACCTGCTACTAACATGAGCCTGACCTGTTTTCACTATTTACAATGCACCATACTCCATGGTCTATACTCTATAATCTGGATAATTTTGACTTACAAGTTAAACATAATTAAATATGATCAAAGAGTTGCTGACATAAGTTTTCAAACAAACAATTATATCTTAAGAATAGGGGACCCCTTAAAAATAAATCACATGGTTCATATTCTTGGTTAATAAAAGTGAGCAACCCGTTGACTTCTAGACTGAAGCGAAAGATGAAAAAAACACTTCAACAAAACCGTTGACTGCTAGGCTGTTATCATACCGTCATTATGTCCCAAAGAAGTACATCCTTTCCTCAACACCTGTGTACATATGAGCTAAATTGTAAGATACCTAGCTCAATTAGCAAAAGTTTGAGATATAAGAGAATGATAATTGATGGGTACATATGATGTACTGTGTTTAAAAGAGTTAAAATTCCTTGAACAAAACTGAAATATTAAAAAAATTGTCTCATAAATGGAAGTCACTGAACACATATGTACCCCTAATAAGAACTTTATAGAAAGAAAATTTGAAAATAGACAGCACTTTCAAAGAAGAAAACATACCTCTATTAACTCATAACATAATACACGCCCACATAACTGGAAAATGATGGCTGGAAACAGAAACATAAAAAGAGGGGTTGTATTGCATTAGCTAAAATCAAGGGAACAAAGAATAGTCAACAGAGAGAGGAAGGGGGTACATGTGGCACTCGGTTTATTTTGATAAGCTTCTTATAACTTCATAAAGGGGCTTTTACCTCTTTTAAGAAATGGTAAATTGGTGTCCCTTTGGATCATCGGTGTCATACTCCTGCAGCCCTGCTAAAGCAAGCAATTATTAAATCACAAAATGAGTCATCTGCATCTTAGTAAAAATGCAACTGACATCACAATAAACTAAAAGTAAACATGGTGACTGCTCAATGTACCAAGTCTTTGAGTTGTATACGTAGCTTAATGGCAGTATATCCAATTATTATATGTATAGCAGTATATTCATTAATGGCAGTACCTTAACGTACCAAGTCTTTGAGTTGTATACGTAGCTTGCCTAAGCAATCCAGCAGATGGACCCTGCTCAAAACAATACAATTAATATATCTCAAATGCATGATGAATGTAATACTACAGCATGATAAAGAAACAAAAATTAAATGAGTGGCCGAGGAAGACACTTTGAGTACTTGAGGGAAGAAATGGATGAAAACCTAGGGGTACAAAAGGGTTATATTAAATATATGTAACCATAGTACTAAACAAACTTCATAAAAGACTACAACGATAGAAGTATGAGTAAAGCACCCCATGTTTTACCAAAAGCAATTATTAACATTCAAATCCATTTGAATCTGCTGATACGAAGATATAAACCAAAACAAAAAAAAGAGATTCAAACAATATTTTTTTGGCCCGTTTATCAAGTCCGTCTCAATCAATAAAGCTGACATTTAATAAGCATGCACATGACCTGCTTAATAAAGATGGACCGTTTTTTTAAACCTGGTGTGTTTAGTTAAGATGACCCATTTACAAAAGTTGTTTCATCTAAAGAAGCTACCCCAAAATCTGACCTGTTTAACAAAACTGACCCATTTGTTGTATTGACAATTTGAGAAAATAAACAATTTCCTCGTCAAAACAATGTGTAGGTACCTGCTTTATTGCTCAAATACCAATTTTAAGCAGAAATGTGAAGTTAACAGAATGTTGGATCAGAGTGGGTAAGTTACACCTGTTGATTTTGACAAAGAAAATATTAGAGATTATATAAATGAATGAAATATAATGAGTTAATGCATATAAATTAAAACAATAGAATGCATATAAATTATAGCAATAGAAAATTAACAGATTAACCAGAAAGATCAAGGATAAGGCTGACCAAAATCAAAATGACAATTAGAATACCTACATTCCCCATAATTATCCACATTTTAGATTGTGAATACAATTGGCAATGCTTCACTTCAGCCCCCACCTAAGCACCAAATTATGAGTTCAATCAGAATACCTGCATTCCATTCTCTACTTCTCTAGCACCAATCTTGTAAAAACAATGTTCTGTACCTCTTCATCCTTAAAAACAATAAAATAGAATAAAACTTGAATCGACTTAAATTATAGTCACAATAATATAAAACTCACAACTGGTCTAATACCAAACACGTCTGAAAAGATTAGAGATTGAATAAGGAAGTAATCTTCATTGTGGAGACATAGTAACATGTAAACAACTCTTTTCCCAAGTAGTTGTATTGCTTCAAACACACAATTCAAAAATTTTAAAAACTTGCTGCAATGTCTAAATAGTCTAAAAACTTAAAAAGCATAAAGGATAAAAACAATTAGTCACAAATTTACAAACAGAGTCATCATATCCTATCATATTACCAACCTAAATGCCAACTGTATCCACAAGCAACAAACTAAACCTTGCACCAAATAACTGTATATATTCATGCTCAAATTCTGTTTGAACTATATACACACAAACATGTCACTTTAATTTTCTTATTGTGGTTCGATTATTTCAGTTAACTATAGAAACAGTTCTTGTCTAAGGGATTACTTTACAAACACAAACACAAACATGTCACTCAAATGCCTCCTAGGATTATTTAAGTTAGCTGTATGAGATGATAGCAAAGATTCTTCAAAAAATAAGAGAGAAGGTAGCAAAGATTCTTTGAAAAATAAGAGAGAAGGTAGCAGTTCTATTGGACCCCGGGAAGGAATTAAGTCTACTGAACCTAAAAAACACAAAAGAATTAAGCAGATTGTTCGATTAAGTAAACTGGACCTCGGAACCACATACCAGATTTAAGCAGATTCCTCGATTTCGATTCTCTGATTTCGATTATTTGACAAGAAACACAAATGATATACAACCACTTTTTACCCCCATCAAGATATTTTTTTAAGTGGTACAATTGCAACATTTATCCCATCCCATTTAGCCTAAGTAAGTCATAATTCCAAAAAAAAAAACCTCAGTAACCTACACCCAGAAAAAACAAATATTGTATAAAATTCTTAAAAGATTCTATTTTCCCATAGTGATTACATTTTCATGCTTTTATTGCTGCAAGCTGCCTAAAGAAACTTAAGCATATTAATGTTTTTATGTTGTATAAACAAATAGGTTGGGTCAGGTGGGACCAACCTGCCAAGAAGTCAAGAACTAAGTTTTCTTTCATCGTCCTTTTAATTTAAAATACTTAATGACATAAAAGAATGTTAGATTCTCACTTTTTAACAAATAATAATTTAAATTCCTTATATAAGGTTACATAGGAGGTTTTAAGCATAAGAAAACAAATCTAGAAAATTTCTTCATGTTTAACCAAACCAACTTATGTGTAACATTTCCTTTTCTCATAATTTCTTTTTTCCATTACAGTATTCAGAATAAACAGCAATAGATGGGTCAGAGGAAGACTGAGTCAGTTCCAAAAACTGGTTTTGTTCCAAAAAAAGATCAATGATAGCATTTTTCTTATTGTTTTGTTTTAAGTGCCATTATGGCAGTATAGTCTATATTGGTTGAAACCTAGATGAATTGATAGAATCTGCTAGTACATTTCTGAATAAATAATGAAGTAATGTTAATCAAATATTATCCCCCGTGATATGCTATTGGTGTATTTTTTGTGAATTTTCATTGAGCATACCTATAGCTTAGTGCTTTCATATGATTTTCTACATAGTTCTATCTAGCACTAATCATGCTAATTAAGTGAATATATATGTGGGTCATATACATATGTGATTATGATGATAAAACCAGATTTAAATGAACATCAGTATGTGAGGATGTGGTTCTGAATTAAAACTAATAATAGATTTACTTGTTTGTGAAATAAAACAGTGTACCGATTTACTTGTAACTAAAACAACATACATCAATCACTAATAAAAGCTAAACTAACATCATATAGCACAAGCACGCACTTTTATTATAAACTAATTAAAACAACATACCTCAGTAAATAAAACTTAAAATCATATGCAATAAGAGTTGTAATATCAGAAAAATAGTTTCAAACATAATAGAAAGCTTAAATGAACATCAAGATATAGATTTAAGAACTCACCAAATCTTCTTAATACTTATTTAGTTGAACATGCCAAGAACAGGAATGCCATGCTCATATGATAACCTACAAAAAAATTGAATAATAAGTAACATAAATAAAAAAAATGTGTGAATTAAACAATGAACGACAATTAATCCAAAAGAAAAAGAGATGCGAATTAAAAGATGCACTTAAAACGTTTTCTCAACATATCATCCTCAATATCACGACATCAGTAGATTTATATTATATACTTTAGTCAACATAATGGTAAATGCATTCACAAGAGAATATAATTGTAAGAAACAACATGGATTGTTGTACATACTTGCTAATTGAATCTAATTCGTGTCGACAATTCTGCAATAAGAAGGATGCCTACACAACAATAAGGTAGCATTAATCATAAGCTCAGTGAATCAAGAACAACCTTCTGCTACACTTTTATCACAAATTAAAAATTACAATCAAAGACCAATTAATTTCCCCTATCGCGAATGATGTTGTGAGAAGTAGTTAAATGCATCTCCATTTCTCTAACCTAGACGTTGAAAAGAACTGCTGTTAAATATCATATTAAGAAAGAACAAATAGAGAAGGCTGATTACTAAAAACAGACCAGCGATTCCAAAGTTATCATATCATTCAACAGGAGTTTTGCATGTGCATCCAAACTTGCGTCCTGAAATCGACAATTAGGTTATGTGAGAACACACAATCGATTAATGAATTTAGAAGGAAGTAAGACAATTGAATGTGAAATATTGTACAAAAACAGATCTAAACTCAGAGAATTAAAAGTATTCTTATGGATGAAGAACATTAACATCCTAAATTACATCCTAAAATTACAGTGACTTTTCATTTGTTAATGAACAACAGAGTCAAATCGAGAGATGTGAAGAAGGATAAAAATTAGGGCTTTAACTCATTACGTACCTAATAAGATTCTTCGATGTAATACGCGGAGCTTTGATTGCCGCCCCGATTAAACTACTTCATGTGATATAAATCCCCCTAACACCCCCAAAACCACAGAATCAGAAAATTGATATATAATTCTCGTTCCAGAAACTTAACGGAAGTGAAATAGAAGAGTTAAATGGGAATACCAGGCGGCACCTAAGACCGAGACACCGATAGCTACGACAATTCCGATGGCGGAGAAAGGTAGGGGAGATCTTCAGCATCACTCTTGTCCATGAACTTAATTTGAAAGAAGAATTTAGGGCAATTACCTTTTTGAAGAGATGGTCTGGTCCGGTTTGGAGTCAGATGGAAGCAAATGGTTGTGAGATTATTACAGGGATAAGGGTTCATTATATAGGAAGTAAACGATTCTTCATTGTTTGAAACCTGCAACCCGTCATCTATTGGAGGAAGCCACCGCCCATCACGAAGATAAATCGGCGCCTGCGCACCATTGGAGAAAGCCACCGTCGGTTTGATTGTTCTCTAGTCTCGAGAATGAAAAGCGTGGTATACTACCTTTCATAAAGCATGCTTTGATTGTTCTCTAGTCTCGAGAATGCCTGCGCACCATTCAAGTCGTGCTTTGATGTTAAATTCCTCATCTAACCCTTTTTTTTGAAAGGCAGATTGATGTTAGGGATTGAGGATTTAAGGAGGGTTTACTTTTTATGCTTGAAACACTTGTACATTTTGCATAATTCATTGTACGCGTCTTAAGGATTAAGCATTTTTTATGACGAAAATACCCTTTAGGACAATATGTATTATATATAGTAATAGATATTTATGTAAGGGGATATATGTAATTTTATTTTTTGATAGCAGATATATAATTAATAAAACTTGTAAAGGGATATATATAATTCTTCCTAAATCTTTGATCCTATTATAAAGTCTTTTACATCTTTAAGATATATTTACTAATAATCTTTGCGAAGTAAATTATTTAAAACAATAAATGAAAGTTAGGCTAAAAGATGAAAATTGCAATAATTGTTTACATACATGATAATATTGAGTCAATTTGGGGCTAACCTATTTAGTAAAGACTTTGTTCTTAATTGTAGGTTCTGGGTTTAAATAATCCTGAAAAATAGAGTATTTGGTGTTATTTAGTTTAATTATGGGGTAGTAATAAAAGTAGGATAGATTCGATTCGCCGTTAAAAAGAATTATAACATTAAAACTTTTTAAACATAAAAAATAATACTTGAAATTATGAATAAATGAAAATAAAATTTCTGTAATTTATTCTCAAAATTATATGTTATATTTGTAATTATTAGAAGATATATTTTAGAGACTTTTATCTTTTTTTTTTTGGAGCGACTAGAGACTTTTATCTAGAGTAAATTACATATTTTGTCCTTTAACTTTACCCGTTTTACAACTTTTGTCCTTTATCTTTTTTTGTTACACTCTTTGTCCTTTAACTTTTTTTTTCTTTCACTTTTTGTCCTTTTTAACGGATTCCGTTAAAATCCACCGTTAAGTCAAGGGTATTTTTGTCTTTTTACTTTTTAGGGTAGAAAAAATTTCATATTTTGTCCTTTAACTTTGTCTGTTTTGCAATTTTTATCCTTTATCTTTTATTGTTACATTCTCTATCCTTTAACTTTTTTATTCTTTCACTTTTTGTCCTTTTTAACAAATTCTATCAAAATCCACCGTTAAGTCAAGGGTATTTTTGTATATTTACTCTTTAGGAATATTTATTATACTTAAATAAAGAGAAAGAGTGTGTTATGTAAATCTATAATTTTTTTCCTTTATCACCTCACCCACACCCTAACCTTAAACGATCACCGGTGAAAACCACACCCCCACTGTCGATAGGTCGGCGACATCCCATCGAACACTGTCGACGACCTTCTGCGACCTCCCATCGACCTGACATCAGGTTTGTCAGGGGTGGTCGTCGGTGAAGCAGGTGGCCTGGTGACCGCCGACGTTTGGCGAGGAGACGGTGGAGGGTCGTCGGAGGTTTGGTCAGGGCAGAGAGGGCTCGGAGATAGGAGGCCGTCGAAAATTCGACATGGAAATATGAGAGGGAGAGGGGGGATTGATGCTGCCTTCTCTCTGAAAACGGAAGTGGGGGTGGGTGGGCGTGGGGTGATAAAGGGAAAAAAATACACATTTACATAACACACCCTCCCTATTTATTTAAGTATAATAAATATCTTAAAAAAGTAAAAAGACAAAAATACTCTTAACTTAACGATGGATTTTTACGAAATCTGTTAAAAAGGACAAAAAGTGAAAGAATACAAAAGTTAAAGGATAGAGAATGTAACAATAAAAGATAAAGGATAAAAATTGCAAAACAGACAAAGTTAAAGGACAAAATATGTAATTTTTTCTACCCTAAAAAGTAAAAAGACAAAAATACCCTTGACTTAACGGTGGATTTTAACGGAATCCGTTAAAAAGGACAAAAGGTGAAAGAAAAAAAAAGTTAAAGGATAAAGAGTGTAACAAAAAAAGATAAAGGACAAAAGTTGCAAAACGGGTAAAGTTAAAGGACAAAATATGTAATTTACTCTTTTATCTATTTAATAGTTGTGCAAGAGTCGATATGTAGCATGCATGTCAAATTGTAAACCTTATGTAGGTTTAGGTTCTGACGTTTCTGAAACACTAAGTTGTTCTAGTATGTAACATTCAAGGGTTAACAACCCTATTCAATTGATATTTATTTTCTAGAAATTAGTTTCAAGATCCTGGACACCACAAAATCTGAGCGCAAGTTCTTGAAGAATCTAACCATAACCTCCATATATATGGAACATGTTACATCTTATTATTCAACATCTTTCGATGGGACCCCGATTTCGGAATGTGTTGATCGGATTCAGAGACGACAAAGATTCCTGAGGAGCTACAAGTTCAGCACTCCACGTGAAGAAAGAAAGGCGATTCAAAAGACGAAGGAAGTTCTGACGAAGAAGAAACATTACTTGCAGAAGAAGATAGCAAGGCTTTTTTCATCTACGGTTAAAATTGCGAAAACCAAGTTTGATCGGTTGCACACGAGTGGTGATTTCAAGTTCTTGTTCAGGTGTAGGGGTAAGCATCAACGTTTGGTTGAAAGTTAGGGATTTCAATAGCATATTTGCATGGTGCATGTTGTGAAATAGTTGATGTGATTATCAAAGCATAAGAAACCATACTTGATTATGAAAATGTTGACAATAGTTGAATATATGAGGGTTGAACTAGTTTTAATTTGGGTGTTAAAAATTAACTTGAGTATTTAAAAATGGAGCTCAATTTCCTTTCTCTTTCAGCTTCACCAAACTAATTACTAGCTTAATTTAAGAGCCAAGTTCCATGACATTAATGCCCTCCGTTATTTAAAAGTAAGTTAATGTATAGGTCCTAAGAGTAGTTGTAATGGTGGAGCCGCACAATATGGCGTGATGATGCAATGCGGCAGCTTAAGCCATGCGGCTACACCAAAACACAAGAAATAGGGCCACGGTTTTTGGCCCCCGCCTCTGGCCATCGCTCACCACAACACAAGAAATAGGGCGTGGTTTTTGGCCCTCGCCTCTGGTCACCGCTCACCACGGTTCACTCCCTCTTTTTTTTTTTTTTTTTTTTGATTTTGAATATTGAATGTGTAAAAAAACTGTTCGCTTAAATATAAAATAAAAACAATATATTTTATTTGAATACGATTACCACGAAAAAAATAAGACAAACTGTTACAATACAACGAAATTGAATCAATCTACTCCAATACAATACAATTATATTCTCTAGCCACTAATACATTAAAAAAAATAAAGATACGATACATGAAAGAAATAACAATTAAAAGTAAATATGGATGATAATGACAAAGAAAGAAAATGAAGTACAACAAAAAAAAAGAAAACCAAAAGAAAAGAAAGTACATCGAGAAAAATGCTCTAGGGTAGGGAGTATGGTTGTCTAAGTAAAAAAATTGAATCATAAAAGTGTCCAAATCAACCATTAGGACTTGTCCTAGTGGTTACCCCTTTAGTTTCTAGGGCTTTGGCCACTATGTGACCCAGGTTCTAATCCAAAGGGAGGCAGTTTTACCCTATATGGTCTGTTGATACATGATCCTTGATCGTCATGTGAAGTATCGAATACAAGACAGATCACACATTATAGCTGAGGTCCGAACTCCCAGCGAACTTGGAGTTCGGACAGCTCCGAACGTGTGGCCGAACCTAAGGTTCGGCCGGTCGTATTTCAGCTCTATAAATATGTGTTTCATGTGTTGTATTCAGCAGGGATTACAGTCTAAGCTTCCGTGTCATATTCTCTAAGTGTACTCTGTGGTTTCCTCTGTGGTTAATACAAGTCATTTGTATTTACTCTTTGTGTTTCATCTCGTATTTCATTGATTTTGTTACGACTAAGTAGAAGATCCGCACGCTCACGCACTTTCAAGTGGTATCAGAGCATTTGGTTTGATCTACTAGTTGGAAATCAGTGTTTCTCGGAGTTTTGAGTTCAAATTCACGTTTTTACAAAAATGTCAATCATTTTTGAGTTCGTTTGATCGTCTCGAGTGTGCTTTTCGTCAAAAATCTGTTTCTAGATTGTTTCTATCGAGTTTGCTTGAATTCCTGTCGAAAATTCCAATAAAAAACGTTGAAAATCGAGAAAATGAGGTCGAGTGAAATCTGTCTCATTTGAGGTTCGAACAAGCTCGGAGTAACCGCTCCGAACTCGAGGTTCGGACGAAGTTCGGTTTTTTTTAGGTTCGGTGAGAGATCGGTTTAGGTTCGAAGAAAGTTCGGCGGTCTTTCGGAACAAGTTCGGAGTATTTTGGTTTTTGTTCTTCCGAAGGTCTGGTTCGGAGAGAGTTCGGCGTTGTCAGGTTCGGACTAAGTTCGGAGGCAGCTCGGAGGAAGTTCGGATGAGGTTCGGAGTGAACAGTAACTAATTTTTCGAAAATGTCCGATTTTCAAGCGTTCGCGGCTATTCAAAATTCGGTTCAAGCTACGATGCAAACAATGATGAATTATGATAATGAAATCGGAACAAGTCAGAAAGTTCCCAAATTGCTAAAATTGGAAGATTATCATAGTTGGGTTAAACGATTTGAAGCATTTGTCGATACAAATGACATTGATATGTGGTTAGCGTTCACTGAGCAATATGTTTACCCTAAAGATGTAACTGGTGAACCTATTCTTCAAAGAAAAATGTCTTCTGAACAAAAGAAAGCTTATCGAGCTGAGAAAAAGGCATATGGTACGTTAACGATGGCATTGCCTAAAGAGTTACTTCATCAATTTGCTGGTAACTACACATCAAAAAGTCTATGGGATGCGTTGGAAAAACGATGTGAAGGCAATGACCAATACAAGAAAAGTCGACAAAAGGTTTTGAAGAAAGAGTTTGATAGTTTTAAGCATTATCATAATGAAACGATTCCCAATCTGATTGCAAGATTCGCTCATCTGATGAGTGAAATGCGTTTGGTGAATCTTACTAAAGAAGAGGTTGATATGAAAGAAAAGATCTTGGAAGCTTTGCCTGAAAAATGGGAGAATTATGTGATGATGATTACTCATGATAAGGATTTTTCAGGATTGTCTTTCAATGATTTGGTTCAAAGAATTCAGGCTCGGGATATGGAATTAATGGTGAATAAATCACTTCCTACACAAATTCAGAATCCTGCAGTGTATCATGGTGAAAATGACTCTACAATGAATGCTGGGAAGTCTAATATTCTTAGTTCTGCTCCTCCTACAGCATTTCTGGCAGGTAAATCTGAAATTCCAAGTTATTCCTCTGCTGGTTGTACTGTGTCAATTCCTAGTTCTTCGACTCAAAGTGCATTGTCTGTTCAAACTGTCGATGATTATAATGCATTGATGTCTGCTTTAGTGTCTTCATACTTTGGTGTTATTACTGGTTCTGTGAGTAATGCTGAGTTAGCAAATGAAGATTACGATCAGATTGATTATGATCATCTGGAGGAAATGGATCTAAATTGGCAATATGCTATGTTAGTTCGTCGAACAAAGAAGTTTTTCAAAAGAACTGGTAAGAAGAGACTTAATCAGGAAGGAAAGATTGGATTGGACAAATCTAAGGTGAAATGTTATAAGTGTTCAGTTTATGGTCACTTTGCTCGAGAATGTCCAAGTTCTACAGAAAGTAAATTGAAGACTGGTCAGCATGCGCATTTAGTTTTTCATCCGTCAGATAAAGTTGCAAAGGTTGATCAGAATTCTGCTACTCTTGCTCATGATTGGACTGATACATTTATGTATCCAGATGGATTTGCCTGGAATGCAGATTCAGAAGTTAAAAAGAATCATACTCCAATCTCAATTGCTTTAACTGTTCAACATGCTGATGATGATAGCTTTTTAACCGAGTCTGATACTTCTTCAAGTGTATCTTTGATACAAGAAGAATTACCTCAAGTTTCTACAAGCTCAAAGGTAGAAGAGCTTGAATGTCTTAAGTGTAAAAGATTGCTTTAGCAGGTTGAAGGTTTTAAACAAAGTTGTCAATTATCAACTGAAGAAATTGTGGTTCTCAAGAAAGAGGTGGAAGATTTTCAAAAGAAGTATTATGAGTTGGTTCATATTCATGAAGATGTTTTGAAGGACAAGGCTCAATTGGCTGAAGAGTGTGAGAAAGCTAAAGCTGAAGCGTTAGACGTAGCTCAAGATTTTGAGAATCTGTTTGAGAAGAGTTATCCGGTTCAACAAAAATATGAAGAAGCTACTGCTCTTATTGCTACAACTGCTGTTACTGTTGAAAAATTGCAAAATAAGATTTCTATGCTTCAAGATGAGAATGTTTTGTACCGGGACAAGAATGAAGTCTTAACTAAAGATGTTGAGATCTATAAACAAAAGAGAGAAAGTGTTCTTCAAGAACTGTTTGCAGAATGTGAGATCAGGAAGTTACAGACTTATGAATATGATGATCTCAATGCAAAGTTCATCAAGTCACAACAAGAGGTGTTTGAAGGTCAACAGAAAATTAATGACTTGAAATTGGAGATTTTGGAGTTGAAAAGACAAGTTAAGAATTGCAATTTGTCACCGACATTGCTAAATTTCTTATACAAGCAGGATCTGAGTTCAGAGAAGTCTAAGGAAGAAAATATTCACTTGGTGCCTCAACCAGTGGATTTGATTGAACTTACTTCTGCTCAGATTGATCCAAACAATGAATTGCATGACTATTCAAAGTTTGCTACTTCACCCAAGAAGAACAAGTCCAAGTCTAAAAAGAAGGAGAAACCTTTGGGTGAAGCTCCAAAGTTTACTTCAAAGTCTGTATTGCTGGAAAATGAGAAAGTATTTGATAAGGTTGCTTCTAGTTCTTCGTTTGCAACCGAAGAAGAAAAAGTTTTGATTGAAAAGAACAAGCTGAAGGATATCAAAGCCAAATTTACTAGTGAAGCTAAGTCAAGAATTGCTTCAGGTTCTTCGTTCAATTCTTCAAAGACTCAAGGATCTAAACACAAAGGTTTAGGTTACAATGTGTTGGAAGAACCGGTTCAAGCAAAGAAATATAGAAGGCTGAGAAGGTTCCTAAAGAAAAAGTTACAAAGAAATCACCATCTCAGAAGGAATTTTCTTAGTATTATGGAAGATCTTCATCTTCAAGGAGTCCATCTCCTAGGTATGATTCTTCTGATGGTTTCTTTGATAACTTTCATTCTGAACATTCATCTGATTCTCAAAAATTAAAACAATTTTCAAACAATTTTAGAGAAAGACTTTGTTATGTCTGTCGTCAACCAGGACATCTAGCTGTTGATTGTCCGACGATTGCATATATCCACAAAACTATAAAATATGTGGATAACAAAGGTCAAATTTTTTATGAACCATGGTCCCCAAAGCTTAAGTCAACCCATAAATCGTCTTGGTCTAAATCAAGTTCGTCGGTTGAATCTGATTCAGGTTCCGATCAAAAATTAAAACTTTTACAAATTTGGAAACCAAAAGTTGTTTCCAAGGCCAACAAAGACTTTGTGGAAGACACCGGGCGACCCGACACTGTTGATTCGGGTCGATCCCAATGCAACTAATGTTTTATTTGGTGTCAAGCAGGTGTTTCAGGAAGACCTTTCGGTGATTCGAAAATTGCTGAATATGAAATATCTGTTCTAATTAAATGCTAAACTGCGAGTATTTGTGTTGGTTGATCAATTTTTCTTGATTTTTCACTCCGTCTCATTCTGAGGGGGAGTTTCTTTTTTGCAAAAATACAAAAATAGTGTGTTGTTTTTTCAAATCGTAAAAATGAAAATCTATAAATAGAGTTGTCATTTTTAGGGGGAGAAATTTGAAAAAGTCAGAAACATTGAAAAAATGAGAAATTGTATCCGACATGATTGGGAAATGATGGTACATTGGCTGACAGTGTCTGACTCATGGAGAAAGTAGATGAAAAAGCCATAAGACCATTTGATCGATGTGCAAGGTAGGCTCAGCAAATCAGAAAGTATACAAATGTGATATACACTAAATCTGATGCTTGACCTAGTGGACAACATCTTGATGCATATCTGATGATATATCAAGAAAAGGATATGTGAAAAATAAAATGAGAAGTCACTGTGTATACATGTGTTCATCTTGCAAAGATTTAAATTTGTTTGATTTTCTTTATTTTGTCAAACGATCGGACTTTATCTGCGTGTCGAAAGACCGACCTGATCGTTTGTCACACCCCCAATTTCCACTAACGGAGTATAACCGTGTGGGGTGTGATCCAGACCAGGATCCCAGACTTTAGTCATAACCAAACCATAACAGAATTTATAAATTAACCTAAAGTTTTAGTTACAGTCCAAAATGGTAAGTTTAACAGTTCAGCGGAAGCATAAATAAAGTTTGCAGTTAAGGTGTTACAAAATGATGGATATAAATATTTGAGATTTCGGGTTTTTCAAAAGGTATCCATGGGAAGTACTGCCGCCTCCGGTGCTGTCCATGATCCACCTAACGACCTGAAAAGAAATCAACAATCAAGTGTCAGCCAAGGCTGGTGAGTTCACTAAAGCAGTCTACCCGTCACAAGTAGACCAAATGTTTATGAATAAAGACAGGTAAAACACAATCAATATCATAAGACCAGTAAAATTCCATATCGTAGGTAGCTAGCCTATAGTTATGTACACCTGAATTGTTCGTTACCGAAGCTGACAATGTTTTTGATAGGGAATTCCTATGAACCTTGCCTTCCCGTGTCTTGAAGGATCACGGAGGGTAGGCTAACATTGGTCTCAGTCCGACCGCCAGTCGGGAGGGTGCATCCTGTGCACCGCTGAGCGGGGGTGTCAATCCCCAGTAGTACTACTCAATATTACCTCGCTATTGTATATTAACGGCCCGAAAGTAAGGACCTTTTACAAATAAAGTTCAATTCAGTGAAACATATGATATTATGTCGGAAATTTACCCAGTAAGAAATACCTTACCGTTTGGGTCACCATCCTTACCGGACGCAACCACCTGCGCGTTATCGTCCCTGAACGGACATAACAATAATATAAATGAACTCACCTTAGGTTGCTCGGCTTACTCTTCAATGAATCCGATTATGATTGTTAACGAGGACCTAATAATCACATTAAGGTCTTAGGTGTAAGGTTGTGTTTAAACTACTAGCACGTTGGAAAACACGTCACGACATAACGACACACGACACCGTTGGTTGATCATACACAAGGGTTCATATACATCAGAAGTCAAAGCATGTATCATGATAGTATAAAGCATGCAAGTCACGGTATAACATTCAAGTAAATTGCACAAGTTCGGATTCTGGTCACAATTTCGCTAGCAGTTTCGCTAGGCAGTTTCGCTGTGTGCACGGGCAGCACTTTCGCTAGGCAATACCCGATGACACAGTTTCGCTAGGCTAGTTTCGCTCGAAACTGTTGGCACAGTTTCGCTAGCCTAGTTTCGCCCGAAACTGGTTTGAACTTTCGTTCAGGGAATTTCGCTCAGTAGTTTCGTTCGGACAGGTCTGGTTGGTTTACCCGGCGACACTACAGTTTCGCTACATAGTGTCGCTGGATGAAGATATACCTAATTTCGCTACATAATTTCGCCTGATGAAGGCACAGTTTCGCTAGTCGCTAAAAAAACCCGTAAATTTGACTAAAAATCTTTCTAACAGCTTCTGTACCCCATGCAATTCGATATCTAGCATACCTAAACGTTTACCAACATCATGGGAGCAATTTTAACACCTTAAACATGGTTTCTAGTCATCAAATCACCAAGAATGCATTTTTACATAAAGTGACCTAACTAGCATGGATCTTCATATTGACATGGCAAGTTACAGAATTTATGTTATGTCTAGCATCCCTAGGCATTATAACAGAAGCATACACATTTGCATGTAGGTTTGGTCATGTTTTTAAGTAAAGCAAAAAGAGTAGCATAGAAAGAGTGATCTTGGGGACTCACGGTTGATCTCCAAGCTCGAATGGATGATGATTTGGGGCTGGGATCACGGCGGTTCGTGCTGGTTCCTTGCTGGCCAGAAAGCTCAATAGAAGGAGAGTGCAGGAGTGTGTGTTGTGAGGTGTGAGTAAAGAAAATGAGAAGGTTAGGCTTTGGGGTTTCTATATATTGGGGGCCAGTTTCGCCGGCAGTGTCGCTGGCTGTTTCGCTGGCAGTTTCGCTAGCCACGCGAAACTGGTTTCCGAAAACCAAATGCCTTAGCTACCGGGTGAATCTATAATTTCGCTCGGTAGTTTCGCTGGTCACCAGAAAGGGGCCAATTTTACATTTTAAGTAAGATGAACATAATTTTCTCGATAAATCACATAAATGCACAATTAAGTAAATAAGTAAGTTGCATTGCTTCACATAGTGGTAATAAGTAACTAATCATATAACACATATGGACGGGTTCGGTGATCAACCAAAGGTCATGGACGTATCCGGTCTAGTTAAGTATTAGATACTACTTGTAATGTGACTAACGGAGATTGCCTAACGGAACTAATGGAATTAACGGAAAAACTTAACGGAGTTAACTTGGGAGGTTACAGTTGTCACATCGTTGTTCGTTTGACGTTCTGGTTTATTTTCTTTGGTGTTTCGTATAACTCATCGGACTTTCTTTGCGTGTACGAGAGTACCAACCTGATTGTTGTTGAGTTATACAACTTCAACTTGTTTTATTTTCTTTTTCTGTTAAATCCGAGGCCTTATCTGCGTATCGAAAGATCGACCTTAAGGTAGACGATTTAACGTTCTTATTTCTTTTTGCATGGAACACAGTTGACGATATCATGGTTACAATCATTGTGTGATTAAAATCACAAATGAGATCACAAAATGTGATAAGCAAAAGCATATCTGAGTATGTCTGATAGTGTGGGGAACACTGGTTAATGCAAATTTAATCAATACCTTAACATATCCAGATGTTATGAGTATGATTCTGCGAGAGTTTAAAGTTGGACAAACTATATCTGCAATCGGCATGGCTTATGTGCTGCTATAATCGAAATTGAAATGTAGTTCAACATGTTATGACCAATATGATCCCAAGTTGTGGTCTTTCTCACAAAAGACAAAAATAGTGTCTAATTCGGTATTGTTTTACTTTTCTTATCCGAAAATACCAAAAAGATTTTAGGCGTGTTTTGATATAAAGTTTCTAAAAGCCAAAAAGATCTTGTTTCTATTTTGTTTTCGATTGATCAGCACGAAATACAAACTCAAGTTTTCAAAATCAATCTATCTTGGAGTCTCGAAGAGACATTTTGCACCAAGATTATTTATGTTGACAGGTTTCTAAGTAGGAAGAGATCATCACAACTTCAAGTCTTCTGAAGGGTGTTGATAAACAGATTACACACGATGTAATTTCAATTATTCAAGACTGAGCTCATCGTCAAAGAAGAGGAAGAGTTTGATTGAAGATACATGATATAAGTTTGAATAGAGAAAATGATACTGCACATGCCGAGGGGGAGTTTGTTGATACATGGTCCTTGATCGTCATGTGAAGTATCGAATACAAGACAGATCACACATTATAGTTGAGGTCCGAACTCCCAGCGAACCTGGAGTTCGGACAGCTCCGAACTCCCAGCGAACCTGGAGTTCGGACAGCTCCGAACGTGTGGCCGAACCTGAGGTTTGGCCGGTCGTATTTCAGCTCTATAAATATGTGTTTTATGTGTTGTATTCAGCAGGGATTACAGTCTAAGCTTCCGTGTCATATTCTCTAAGTGTACTCTATGGTTTCCTCTGTGGTTAATACAAGTCATTTGTATTTACTCTTTGTGTTTCATCTCGTATTTCATTGATTTCGTTACGACTAAGTAGAAGATCCGCACGCTCACGCACTTTCATGGTCCCAGGAGGAGGTTTCTGTCAGGAGAAAGCTTCAGGAGGGGGTGTCTTGGTTCTCACGGAGGTCCGAGTAATCGACATTGGACATAGCCCGCAATGGTAGGTTTACACGTGAGACAAAGGTCGCCTAATCGATGCCGTTCCAAAAAAAATACAAGTGTCCAATCATGTGATGACAATAGGAGGGAGAAAAATAATGTAGAATGTGATGTTTTGGTAGTGAGTATGGTTACCTAAAGATGTTTTAAGCATACATTTTATTTTTATTATTAACTTTCTATTTAAACTAAAACAAATAATTAAACTAAAACATTTATTATAAAATAAAAACATAAAAATTCATTAAATTAAAAAAAAGTTACAAAGTCCTAAAAAATAAATTACCAAGTCCTAAAAATAAAAAACTACCCAAAAGAAAAAATTACCAAGTCCTAAAAATAAAAATTAAAAAGTCCTAAAAAACATCCACCATCTAAAAATTGCATACCCACCCATATTTCGCCGCCACTCGACGTTTTTCTTCAAAAAGTACCGGTAGCTATGTTTCGGGCACTTTTTCGTAAGGCTTAAAAAATAATTCGAGGTCACTAGCCCGTTGATCTTCTTCCATGGTCTCTCGTTGCCGATCCATCGTCCTCCCCACCTTCTCGTACATTTTTGCCTTCCTTTGCGCGGTTTGATGTCGAACACTCCTCTTGTCGACCTTTTCCTCCTCCCATTTCAATTCAAACCGCTCCATCACCTCCAAAGCATTCGCTGATCCTTTTGTCGACGAGTCACCCAACTTCTTGCTTCCACTTCTTCTTCGTGGTTGGTGGCTTGGCAACGAGTTCTAGTTCAAGTCGGGTAAACGACTCGGCAATTAGGCCGAGTCGACTTCGTTTGACGTTGTGTACTCACCCGAAGCTGATATCTTAGTCCTTTTTTACTCAAGCCCACCAACCTTTTGTGGTGGTGAAAGCCACTTCTTGCGATCCTTCACGACCTTCCAAGCTTCGACATGCGTGAAATCTTTCCTCTCGTAGATGCGTTGATAATCCCGCCTCGTCTTCTAAAAAATGTCAACATCGCTCGCACCACTAGCCCATGCATGTGTCTACAATAAAAAAACAAATTAATTATATTAAAAAATAAAGTTTATAAAAAAAGATATAATATATACTTACATTTTGAGTGAACAACTCATTGATTTCGTCATAGCATTGTTCAAGTTATTCCACTTTGTGTTAACCATGTGAATGGATCTGGTTAAAAAAAGATTCATGTTTTTGTTGATTGCCAACTTTTCCATCTTCGCTAACGTAAATGTAGGATTGCGCCGAAAGCACTTCCTCCTCGGGAGACCAATACGTCCTCTTCTTCTCCCCCCCCCCCTTCATGAGTTGTGTAGCTTCCTCTTCTTCTTCTTCGCCGGCATCCTCTTGCATCTCGGCTTCGTGTTCATCCCCTTCCTCTTCTTCTACCTCAATTTCTTCATCGACTTCCTCCGATTCAGAGTCAAGATCAACACGTCGTGGTTCACGGTATTGAGTATTTTAATACATTGATGGATGTTGTTGAACTTGCGATGAATGCAGGTAAAAAGGTGGTTGTGGTCCATACTGACCATGCATTAAATCAACAAAAGATTGTTGTTGATAGAAACTGGTTTGTGATGGTGGTGGAGGTGGTGGTTGTGATTAGAATACGGGTTGTGGTTGTGGGTGTGGGTGTGGTTGAGGTGGTGGTTGTGATTCACCTTTATATTTTCGGACTTTCGGTCGGAATTTCTTGTTGCCGGTGACTTGTTCTTCATTGAATCCATGAAGGTGATGAGAGTGATTTCCTTTTTTTTAGTTTTGTGATTGAATTGAAGAAGAAGAGGTATAAAAATTATGAGATCTAGTGGGGTTATATATAGTATTTGAATTGATTAAAAAAATAGATAACAGTAAAAAAAATGACCGTTCATCGGTCCAATGTTGCTCGGTATCCCTTGGCAATCAAACGCCAAAAATCGCTTCAAACATGCCGATGCCGAGCTCGCCGTGGTAGGCGGTATGGTCGCCAAAAATCGGCATCAACCATGCCGAGGTTGATGCCGCATCACACTGCCCATCCTTATGCTTTTACAGAACGTTTTAAACGAAAAAGAAGTTGAAGTAAAAGGAAAATAATGATATTAAGGCAAGAAATAAATTAATAGTTAAAGAAATATGATTATGAAAATGAAGGCTTCGGATTAAAACTCGATTCCCTTAAAATAAATTCCGGGTCTACCGAAGTTTCTGTTTGTTTCCCAGGGTACAATCGTCAAAACCGAGTGTACGACCAAGATGAATTTAAACCTGATATTACCTTTGGGAACTTGAAGATCTTGTAGAGGTTGGAAGAGCTTTTGAGAGAGTTTGAGAGGAGGTGGAGAGAATACGAAATCTGTCAATTTCTAGGTGTATTTTGGCTTAACATATGAGCCACTATTTAGAGTGGTGGAGAGACTTGTGAAACACTTAAGCATTAATGTCGTAGTCAAACTTTGCATTAAATGTCTTTAATGCAAATTTATTATTAATTGACTAAAAATGCAGTTTCAACTTATATTTAAAGTGGTTAAATGGAAAACTGTGAAAATTAAGGAACAACTAATTAACTGCATTAGCAGAGCTGGTGCTAGGCTATCTGTGGACGCGCCATGCGTGCATTAGTCTGTTTCGCGCCACCCTGTGCAGTGTGTTACCCAACTCACGCGCAGGTCACCAAGACTTGTACATCGCACAAGAATCCGTGCGTCGCCACGTAGGCACATATGTACCGACCAGGGACTGGTTCGCATCCTATGTACACAGCAGCTACACGTGCTACCTGAAAGACTCACGCACCTAACCAGTGGTACGCCGCCAAAAACCAGATGCGTCACGTCGAAAGTCACACACGGGTCTGTCTTGCGCCAACAACCATCCGCACGTCCACCCGAAAAACCCAAAAATACAAAGGCAGATCTCAAGCGGCTAGCGTCGAGGGTGCAAAGTGCAAAGTACGCCATCAAAGCACCGTATTCTGCCCATCACCCACGCCATGCGCACGTGCGTTTGCGAGTACGAGTGGGAGTTGGGGGTGTTGCACACCCCTTGGGCTCCATGAGATGTCTCCTACTTAAGGAAATAATCATGGGTAAAGTCCCCTCCTTATAAGCCACTTTAAGTGTCATCCCCCAACCAATGAGGGATGAGTTTCACTCTATACTTAGCCATTTTGTCAGTTCTTCGCAACTTCTCACATCCTTGAATCCTCAACTTTGAGCATTGATATCTAATTCATCCTATCTCAGTTTTGGACGCGGTTTAGTGTATTGGAAAACCCTCACAACGTACTACACAAACCTTGAAAATACAGTTGCATTAACCTTTGGTGAAAAACTTATTTTCACACTTAGTGAAAAAACCTATTTTCCACTAGTTTTTCTCCAAAAATTTGAACAATCCTTAAAATGAATGGGTATCGGTCTATACATTCAAGTATCCAAGGCAATTTCGATAGTCGAGGATTGCGAGATAAGTAGGTGTCCCCTTTGAACCCTCCTTTGTGAAGTATATATAGTTTACTTGTGTTTGGTAGACGCAATGTCTTTCAACCAATCGACCTTTTGGGTAAACATTATTACACTTCACACAACACTTTCTTTAGTCTGGCCAGCCATCATTTTCGTGCCAATCATGGTCTTGGAACACTTTCCTGGTTCTACGAGAGCTCTAGAAGTTGCGCCCACCACAAATCCATTCGAAGCGACCACACTTCTCTCTCACATAGGTGATTACCATAATCATTAAATATAAAACCGTGAAACGAATCTTACTAGAGGTTTGCTTGATCATATACGAGAGAACAAGATGTAAATATAACGTTTGTTTTATTGAAATAAAAAAGACTCAATTACAAACTCTCTAATCAGCTCAAAGAGAGAAACACACTAAAAAACACATAGTTAAGATCTGGTCTCTCTCTATATCTTCCAATTGCTACTGAATTCCAAATACCAAAAACTATTTATAGTCAAGCTGATCTACCCGAAGTGGAGCTCATCCGAAGTGACACTTTGTGTCACTTCGGTAGCTCACGAGGTGGCACATCGGATCCACTTCGTGTCACTTCGGTTGACTTCATGTAAATGCCTTTTTGGCCTCTTCATCTTGTTAAGATACTTCACACGACGAACCGATCATGCACTAACAAACTCCCCCTCGACATGTTTATCCATTAAAACTGTATCTTCAATCAAACTCCCCTTCAACTTGATGGTTAGTATGATCTTGAATACTTGACGATTGTTGCATCCTTATCAACAGCTTCAGAAGACTTGAAGTTATGATTATCTCTTTTCTTTCAACCTGGCCAACATAAATAATCTCGGCACAAAACGTCTCTTTGAGACTCCAAGATTTATGTTTTGAAAATGTTTTTCGTATCTTGTGTCGATCAATCGAAAACAAACAAGAAATAAAATCTTATTGGCTTATACAAAATTTATGCTAAAACACACCAAAAATCTTTTTGAATTTTCTGAAATGAAATATAAAATGCAATACAGAATCAGATTCTATTTTTGATTTTGCAAGAAAGATCACGACGCGAGATCATATCAGACATAACGCATCTAGCACATTTCAATTTCGGCCTTAATCAGCATGCAAGCCAAGATAATCGCAAATACAACATTTATGTTTATTTTGGCACGAACCTCATTTTTATCGTTTTCAAATATGCAAGGTAATATTATCATGCACTGATAACTTGGCCTCCACTCTATCAAAAATTCCGGCAAATTATCTTGTTTTATCATATAGAACCAACTTTTCTTAGAGATTTAATCATCCTTGACGAGTCATGCAAAAATAAAGCAGAACCTCAAATACCTAGCAATCAGGTCGGTCTTGTGGACACGCAGAGAAAGCCCAAGTATTTGAGAAAAAAAGAAAGCAAAACAAGTTGAAGTTGTATAATTTAACAACGATCAGGTCGATACTTCCGTATACGCAGAGAAAGTCTGATGAATTATATGAAACACCACCGAAAATAAAGCAGAACCTCAAACGAACAACAATCATGTCGATCTTTCGATACGCAGAGAATGTCCGATCGTTTGAGAAAATAAAGAAAATCAAACAAGTTTAAATAATTCAAAATGAAAACATGCATTCATCAGGATATCTCTTATTCTATTTCAGTCAGAATCATCACACATCATTCATCAAGAAGCAAATAACCAAAGATCATCAGGCAAGTTTTATGTTTATATCTTACTTGCAGAATAAGATTAGTCATGCACATTCACAGATTATGCAAGTACCTACAACCTTTAGACTTAATCTATCCATGACAGATAAACGTATATGCTGATGTACTATCATTTCTCACTTTTGTCAGATCAATTTCTCAATTTTTTATTTTATATATATTTTCCAATTTCTCCCACTAAAATTCAACAAACCTATTTTTTTTAGTTTTCCAAAATTTGAACCCCCTAAAAATATGAACGAAAGAAAATGAATAACAAAAATGAAAATGATCGATCAACAATTGACACTTTTTTGAAAATGATATTTTTGAAAATCAGTGGTTCAAAGATAAGAACGAGCATTTAACTTAAAACAACCACAAGTATTCCACTGTTAACAATCTTTCAATCACTAACAGGTCTTCTTGAAATACCTGCATACACTGGAAAATAATAAATCCTTAAAACCCCAACCCCCTCCATAGTTGTGGGTCGACCAGTGTCTTTAACAAAATCACTGTTGGCTGTAGAGTCAACTTTTGGTCTCCATTCCTGTTTTGGTTTTAAAATTTCTGGTGAACCATTGTCAACAGATGAGTGACAATCAGAATTACTACCTAACTTTTCTGAATTAAACTTCTTTTTCCAAGAAAAATTAGTGTTGGGCATTGGTTCACTAAAAATAATGCCATCAAGATCTACATACTTTGTATGTTTGGCATTTGATGATGAATTTTAATTGTCGTAGGACAACCATTTACATAATGACCCTTCTGACGACAAACATAACACAGTCGACGATTAGTTTGAGTGATACAAACTGGTTTTCCAAACTTATCAGTCGGACATTCATCATGAACTCTTGAAAACATAAATTTGGGTTTCTATGGATTCTGAAATTTTGGAACACATTTTGGAGAATCATAAAATTCAGAATCATCTCCAAAACCACATAATTTATCTTGATGATAAAATCGATTAGATATAACAAAATAAAATGAATTTGAACTGTTACCGCCTTTTGGTGTTGCAATATCAGATATGCATGATGATTCATCAGTTGAAACCTTTGTATCTGTAGATGATGATGAAACATTCTTCTTCCAAATCTGAGGCTTCTCATCTGAAAACATCTTATGAGTCTTCTTTTTCTTCTTAGTTTTAATCACCTTCTTATTGTTATTTATCATTGGAACTCCTTTTCCTTCATATGCCAAACCACCATTCTTCTGTCTAGGATATTCTTTCACAGGATGACCTTGATATGCTTGATGAGAAAATTCATCTTTGATAGCTTTAACACCGACTTCCTTATTCAGTAAAGATTCATCAATCACAATATCAGAAAAATCAGGAATCTTCACATGTTCAGGTTTGCCTTTAAAAATTTTCTTAGCATCAAGAAAAATAGATTTTGAATCAAACTTTGGAACTTTGTTTGAAACAAATATTCTTTCATCCTTGTTTAGTTTCTGAGACTTTGATTTCTTTGATTTTAACACCATCTCCTGCTGGATAATCTTGCAACTTCATATTTGAATTATCATTAGATATCGTTTTTAAACCAATCACTGGAGTAGGAACTTCATGATTATCAACATCTTTGCTTGGTTTTCCATCTCGCTCCAAATGGTACAAATAATTCTGAAACACACTTGATGTATTGCAATTCTCAAGCTGTCGTTGCAGATCAAGCATTCCACTCTTTATCTCAGACATCTTTGTATTAACTTCCAGTAACTCCTTTTGAGAAGCGATAAATTTCTCAGACAATTTGTTATACTTGTGTTATTGAACATACATTCTGTCACATTCATCAAGAACTTCTTTTGTAACCCTTTTCACTTTTATTTGAAGATCGGAAACATCTGCTTTCAAGACTTTATCTCTCTAACTAACTCAGTCTTTTCAGAAACTAAAGCTGTAGGAGAACCGTTTGTAAATTTAAATAAAAATAAATATTTATATTTATGATACGATTACAACAAAAAGATATAATATAATACAATGGAAATAACGGATCTACTCCTATAAAAAATTATAAGGAAATAATCAAATAAAACACGGAGAACAAATACAATACAAAGAAATGAATAAAGATTACAATGAAATGAATTACACTACAAATGAAATGAAATACAGAGATTGACAAAACTTGTAATGAAAATAATAAAGGTTTGAATTGAGGAAAAATGTGACAGAAAGTTTTAGAAAATGGTTTTGAGAAAATCTTTTGAAGTAGTTTGGAAAATCAAAGAACGATTGAGAAATCCTTTGGCGAAGGAATCGGGTCAAAACCCGGGTCCCTTAAAACAAAATTTTGGGTCTACCGAAGATCCGTTTTGTTTTCCAGGGTACAATCGCCTAAACCGTATTGTACGGACGGGATAACACTAAGCTTGAAAATACCTTCGAAGCTTGAAGAAAATCAAGAACGATGAAGAAGATGAGAGAAAAAGAGTGAGGAGAGGCAGAGAGAAAGAATTCTGTGAATTCTGGTGTATGTAGCCTCAACTAATGAGGCTGTTTATATAGTGGTGGGAGTCTTGGAGAGTACTCTAAGTTAATTCGTAGTCAAACTTTGCATTAAACGTCTTTAATGCAAATTGATTTCTAATTAACGCGGAATTACCTTCATTAGCTCAAAAACGCATTTACACAGCTGTCATTCCAGAAGTACTCCGTGTAACAACTGTTTTCTGGAAGAACTGATCTTCCGGTCCATTCCAACTTCAACAGGAAGAAATTCCGGTTCAACTTCCGCTTGAACTTCAACCGGAATCTTTTCCTGTTCAGTTCCGCCCAGACCACACAGGTCCGCTTGAACTGGTTCCGCCCGAACATGATTTTTTTCCGATTCAACTCACAGTCCGCGTGAACCTATCCGCCTGGTCTTCAATCGGACTAACTTCCGGTTGAACTTAAAAACAATAAGGCAGCTCTCAAGCGGCTCGCGGTGATGCGAGCGTGCGAAGTGCGCCATTAAAGCGCCTCATACGCCCACGCCACGCACACGCGCGTACGTGTGCGAGTGCGAGTTAGGGGTGCTTCGCACCTCTCAGGGTCCAAGGGATGTGTCCTACTAAAGGAAACAATAGTTGGTAAGGTTACCACCTTATAAACCACTTTTGGTTTAATCCCCCAACCAATGTGGGATGAGTTCACATGCTATACTTAGCATTTTTCTCTCTTATTTTCGCAGCTTTCACTACTGCGAGACCTCAACTTTGAGCTTCGATATCTCATTCATACGAGCTCGGATTTAGACGTGGTTTGATGCGTTGGAAAGCCCTCACAACATACTACACAAATCAATAAAATACAGAGGCAAAAACCTATGTTATCTGTATTTTATTTTAGTCCAAAGTTGGTGAAAAACTCATTTTCACACTTAGTGAAAAAACCCATTTTCCACTAGGTTTTCTCCCAAAATTCCAACAATCCCCCACATGAATGGGTATCGATCTATTGTTTAAGAATCAAATGGCAATTTCGGCAGTCCAGTATTGCAGGATAGGTAGGTGTCCCATTTGAACCTTCCTTTGTGAACCAACCGACCATTTGTGTAACTGTTATTATAACCACACAATACTTTCCCTAACTTTGTTAGCCCTCATTTTCGTGTCCAATCATGGTCCTGAAACACTCGCCTGGTTCTGCTAGAGCTCTAGGATTTGTGCCCAACAAATCCATTTGAAGCGACCGCACTTCTCTCTTGCATAGGTGATTACCACAATCATTAAAAGCATTGGTATTATGATTTACTCAAAATCATCTATGACTTACACATGGTCATTGACCAGCGTATGCTTAACCTCACACATTTCACTGTTTGGTGATAGGAATGGACTAGGAAGTACACAACTCCCTTTTAAGATTTTAGGGTACTCCCCCACAGTGACCTTAGACAATGCGATTAGGTTGTCCTATTGAACCTAGAGCCTGGGATCTCCATTTACATAGGTTAGGTTTTCCTTCGCATCAGCTTTCAACACAATGGGCTTTAGTCCCATTCCCCTTGACGACTTCAAAACTAACTCTTTGCTTAAGCCTTTTGTAAACGGATCCGCAGTGTTATCCTTTGACTTCACATAGTCCATTGAGATAACTCCGGTAGAGATTAGTTGTTATACCGTATTATGTCTACGTCTAATGTGCCTTGATTTGCCATTGTACATCATGGATTGGGCGCGCCCAATTTCCGATTTACTATCACAATGTATGCAAATAGCCGTCATTGGCATAGGCCACCTTGGAATTCTTCCATAATTTGACGTAGCCATTCTGCCTCTTCACCAGATTTATCCAAGGCGATGAACTCAGATTGCATTGTGAACCGCGCTATAACAGTTTGCTTAGCCGATTTTTAAGCAATAGCCGCGCCACCAAGTGTGAACACATACCCACTTGTTGATTTGGAATCCTTTATATCCAAAATCCAATTCGCATCGCAGTTTCCTTCGATAACTGCTGGATCTCAGGTATAATGCAGTCCATAGTCTCTCGTGTATCTTAAGTACCTTAGTAAACGAGTCATTTCTCTCCAATGTACCACGCACGGATTACTCGTGTACCGGCTTAGTCTGCTCACAGCATAAGCCAAATCTAGTCTGGTACATGTCATAAGATACATTAGACTGCCAATCACCCTTGAGTACTCCAACTGAGCAACCCCTTTTCCTCTATTCTTAGCAAGATGAAGGGTAGTATCAGCCGGAGTTTGAGACACACTCTTATCTCCTGCGTTGAATTTCTCAAGGATTTTATCCACATAGTGAGATTAACTCAAGACAATACCATTTGGGGTTCTGATGATTTTTACACCAAGTATCACATCTGCAAGCCCCATGTCTTTCATGCCAAATCTCGCTTTCAACATGTCTTTAGTAGCTTTGACCATCTTATCATCACTCCCGACGATAAGCATATCATCTACATAAAGACATAGAATCACATAACCTCTCGGTGTGTCCTTCGCATAGACACACTTATCGCACTCATTTATTTTGAATCCGTTGTCAAGCATGACACGGTCAAACTTCTGGTGCCATTATTTCGGAGCTTGCTTCAAGCCATACAAAGACTTTACGAGTCTACACACCTTGCCTTCTTGGCTAGGAGCGGTAAAACCCTCGAGTTGTTCCACGTAGATCTCTTCATCTAAATCACCATTTAGAAACGCGGTCTTAACATCCATTTGGTGAACCTCCAAATTTCGTAAAGCCACTATAGCAAGCACCAACCTTATCGAGGTTATGAGTAACAGGTGAGTAAGTAGTAAAGTAATCCAGACCTTCCTTTTGCCTGTATCCTTTGATCACTAGCCTCGCCTTGTACTTGTTAATGGAGCCATCTACTTTCAACTTCTTCTTGAATATCCACCGATATCCAAGTGGTTTGCAACCATTAGGAAGATCGACAAGCTCCGAAGTGTGGTTCTGCAAGATAGACTCTATCTCATACTTGATGGCTTCTTTCCATTGAGGCCCATCTGAAGAGGTTACCGCCTTGCGGTAGGTATTGGGATCACCCTCAACCATGTAAGCCGTGAAGTCAGGTCCAAAGGATTTTCCAACCCTTTTATGCTTATTTCGTCTAAGCTCGCCCTCATTAGATGCAGGTCGTTTATGAACCTCGTTACCAACAGATGGTTGTTCATGAACCTCGTCACCAACAAATGGATCTTCATGAGTCTCGTCACCAACTAATGGTGTCGATGAACTCGCGTGTTCTAGTGACAAACACGGGAATACATTTTCAAAGAATGAAGAATTCCTTGATTCCATGATAGTGCCTTCGTGTATATCGGGATTTTTTAAGTCATGGATAAGAAACCGATATGCACTACTATTTTTGGCGTATCCAATGAACACACAGTCCACCGTTTTGGGTCCTAAACTTTGCACCTTAGGCAAAGGAGCTAATACTTTAGCTAGGCACCCCCACACTTTCAGGTTTTTGTAGGATGGCGTTTTGCCCGTCCAGAATTCATAAGGAGCCTTATCCTTATCTTTGTAGGGTATCTTATTTAAAAGATAGTTAGCCGTCAAAATGGCTTCCCCCCACATGCAAGGCTCATCCCAGAACTATTCAACATGGCATTCATCATCTTTTTAATGTACGGTTCTTTTGTTCCGCAATGCCATTGGATTGTGGAGAATAAGGTGCGGTGGTCTCATGGACAATTCCGCTTTGTGCACATAAGTCCGCAAACGGTGAAACATACTCACCTCCTCTATCACTCCGCAAAACCTTGATTTTTTTGGTGAATTTATTCTCAACCAAGTTCTTAAACAAGACAAACTTGTTTATTTCTTCATCCTTACTCTTAAGTAGGTATACGTAGCAATATCTTGTACTATCATCAATAAATGTGATGAAGTACTTGTCTCCACCACGCGTGGGGACGACTTTCAAGTCACACACATCGGTGTTAATTAAGTCTAGGGGTTTGGTTATTCGTTCAACCGATTTAAACGATGATCTTGTAAGTTTGGATTCGATACACATTTCGCGTTTAAATTCGAGTCTATTTTAAAATTTGGCAAACATTTTAAATTCATTAAACGGCGTATTGAATTAAAATTGACGTGTCCTAATATACCATGCCACATATTTGAATCATAAAACTCAATCATATAAGTAGAAGAGGAGGCTTTCGCCATTTTATTAATAACCATGGTAGACAATTTAATCATAGAGTTTTGGGCATAGCCCTTGCCTACGAAGTGCGTCATCAAAGCGCCACATTACGCCTCATACGCCCACCCCACGTGCGTGCGCATGCGTGTGCGTGTGCAAGTGCGAGTGCGAGTTAGGGTGCTTCGAACCCCTCAGGGTCCAAGGGATGTGTCCTACTAAAGGAAGCAATAGTTGGTAAGGTTCCCACATTATAAACAACTTTTGGTTTCATCCCCCAACCAATGTGGGATGAAATCACATTCTATACTTAGCATTTTTCTCTCTTATTTTCGCAGCTTTCACTGCTACGAGACCTCAACTTTGAGCTTTGATATCTCATTCATACGAGCTCAGATTTGGACGTGGTTTGATGCGTTGGAAATCTCTCACAACGTACTACACAAACTTATAAAATACAGAGGCAACAACCTATGTTATTTGTATTTTATTTTAGTCCAAAGTTGGTGAAAAACTCATTTTCACACTTCGTGAAAAAACCCATGTTCCACTAGTTTTTCTCTCAAAATTCCAACAAAAACTTCATTTTCAAATGAAAACCTTTTAGCTTTTGCAGCAAGTTCATCACTTTGTACTTGAAGATAATCAAGCTTCTTCTTTTATTTAACACATAAAGCGTCAAAATCTTCATTAACTTCTTTTTCTTTAGCTTTAGCTTTCTTGCATTCCTCAATCAACACTTTCTTCTCTATCAACCATTCTACCTCCATCCTAGCAAATTCAAAACAATTTGAACATGATGCAGACACATCCTTTTGAATTTCTGCAACTAAACCATCACAAACTTTATCTTTCCATTTGTCCACTTCTTTTGTCAGAATGACATTTTCTTCAGTCAACTTTACCACTTTCTTTTCTATCTCCTCAATTTCGTCTCTGTTATCCTTTGTTGACCTCGAATTTCGATGAAGTTGCATATTTTGATATTCACAAATTGTTTTCGGATTATCCCACAATACTTTCGATTTCCGACAATCCTTAAAATACATAAGTAACTATGTTGATAATCTCAAATTAATAAACTCATATGCCTTCTTTTCATTTTCAAACTGCTTATTTTCTGCATTTTTAAGATCTCTTCTCCATTTAGGTTCTCCAGAAGAATCAGTTGGATAAACACATAAATCCTTAATCGAAATCCACAAATCTTTATCCACACCATTAATATATGTTTTAAACCTTAGTGTCCAATGAGAATAATCTTCAAATCTTAACAATTGTGGCACTTCCTACCCATGACTAGTAACAAAACTTTCGATATCTTCCATTTTGAAAACTTTAAACTAAAAAACGAAGGTCTTAGAAATGGAATTTGGGTATCTAAAAGGAGGGTACTGGACGTAAGGCGAGTAAAAGTGTAGATCTCTCCGAGACGGTCGTTTAGGCTGGTATTAGCTCCCGTAACTCTTAACGGTTCTCAAGTTACGCCAGTTTTAGTGAAACAACCTAAAAATCCCGAACGTGTCTGAACTAGTCCGAACTGACACTATACGAAGTGAACCGACCTGGATCCGAACTGAAAGTAGGTTATCCGAACCAATCCGAACTCTGACTTTGGGTACACGAACTAGTATCCGAACTGAGCTTATCTGAACTGAGACTTCAGTTGAACTTACTGACCCGAACTCTCATTTTGTTTATCCATACCTATCTGAACCCAACCGAACTCACACTTCAGAGCGGTTATTTTTCAGACAGACTGTTCTAGATCCGAACTGAAGCATTTTTGGATCAAATTTCATGATTTTTTAATATTTTGAATGAGATTTGCAGCAGTCAATGATGTTTTAGTAACATGAAAGTTTTGAAAACAAATTGGATTCAAAATGCTAAAAAAATGACTTGTTTTTTATAGAAAAACACTTGGTTTTGTCACGAAAACGAAAACGATTAAAGCAAACGCAATAGAGCAACCTGGCTCTGATACTACTTGTAAAACCATGAAATGAATCTTACTAGAGGTTTGCTTGACCGTATACGAGAGAACAAGATGTAAATATAACGCTTGTTTTATTAAAATAAAAAAGACTCAATTACAAGCTCTCTAATCAGATCAAACAGAGAAACACACGCAAAAACACATAGTTAAGATCTGGTCTCTCTCTCTCTCCCCCTCTCTCTCTCCCCCTCTCTCTATCTCCCAATCGCTACTGAATTCTAAAGACAAAAAAACTATTTATAATCAAGCTGATCTACCCAAACTGGAGCTCATCCGAAGTGACAGTTCGTGTCACTTCGGTAGCTCACGAAGTAACACTTCGGATCCACTTCGTGTGACTTCGGGTAAATGCCTTTTTGGCTTCTCCGTCTTGTTCAGATACTTCACACGACGAACCGATCATGCACTAATATTAAAAGCATTGGTATCACTTGATCTACACAAAATCAGTTATCATCTTATGCTTAAACTCACACCTTTCACTCTTTGGTGATAGGAACGGACTAGAAAGGTCACAACTGATTTTTACGATTTTGGGGTCCTCCCCCACAGTGACCTCATTAGTTAATATGTTAGAGCATGATTCTGATCGTCGTGTTTAAAGTGACCCGAGCTGCCAGTTTGGGTGCACACGAACTGACCCGAAGTGGCAGTTCGTGTGATGTCGTGTTCAGACAATTTTGAGCAACTATAAATAGAATGTCTTGTTTAGTTTCAGTAAGTTCCTGGTCCAATTCACCGTGTGTAATCTGTGTGTGTGTATTCTCTCTGGTTATTAATACAATCTCATTTGTATTAACCTCTTTCTGTCATCTTCTATAACTCGAATTACAAGTTTTACTATTGATCGAGTAGACGATCCGCTACTCACGAACTTACAAGTGGTATCAGAGCTTTCGGTTCAATCTACTGATCAAATTGTTACTGTTTTTCGAGTTTTTAGTTCAAAAAGTGGGGGTTTTTGAAAAATGTGTATGTTTTTGCTTCCGTTTGATTATCTTTGTTGTGTTTTTAGTGAAAAATCCAATTCTAAATCATTTCTCTTGAGTATATCTGATTTACTGTTGAAAATTGTGTTAAAAACACTCAGATTCGTGAAAATTGTTTGAGTTATGGTCTAGTTCGTTTGAGTTCGGGTGAAGAACATTTTGTCTAAAAGATTAACCGCTCCGAAGTGCGAGTTCGGGTGAGTTCGCATATTTTCCATTAAGCGAAGTGAGAGTTTGAGTGTGTTCGGGTGAGTTCAGTCAAGCGAAGTTCCAGTTCGGATCTTAGTTCGGATTCAGTTCGGTTGAGTTCGTGTACCCGAAGTCACATTTCGGTTCAATTGTTTTAGTTCGGATCACCTCGGATCATTTCAGTTCGGATTCAGTTCGGTTCAACAACTTTCAGTTCGGTTTAGTTCAGATAAATATATTCCAAGAGTTTTCAAGATGTCGGATTTTCAAGCATTCGCCGCAATGCAAACGTCAATACAAACCACAATGCAAAGTATGATGAACTATGATAATGAAATAGGAACAAGTTAGAAAGTTCCCTAATTACTTAGATTGGAAGATTATCATAGTTGGGTTAAACGATTCGAGACATATATCAGAACGAATAATGTGGATATTTGGTTGTCATACACTAATCAATATGTGTATCCAACAAATGGACATGGAAGGCCAATTTTACAGAAAAGTTTGACTTCTGAACAATAGAAAGCATATCAAGCTGAACAAAAGGCTTTTGGAAAATTGACGATGGCATTACCCAAGGAGTTATTACATCAGTTTTTTTCTTACAATACAGCGAAAGATTTATGGGATGCGTTACAGAAAAGATGTGAGGGTAATGATCAATACAAGAAAATTCGTCAGAAGGTGTTAAAGAAAGAATTTGATAATCTCAAGCATTACCAAAACGAGCCATTCCAAATCGGATTACAAGGTTTTCACATATGATGAGCGAAATGGTCTTGGTAATGTGAAAAAAGGAAGATGCTGATTTGAAAGAAAAGTTGTTGGAGGCGTTACCCGAAAAATGAGAGAATTATATTATGATGATTACACATGATAAAGAACATCCGGGTTTGTCGTTTAATAACTTGCTTGAAAGAATACAAGCTAGGGATATAGAATTGACGGTGAACAAGTTACTACATGCTCAAATTCAAAATCCCACTGTGTATCATGGTGAGAATGATTCTATCACTCATACTAGGAAATCAAGTGTTTTCACTCAAGCACCTCCTACAGCGTTTGTTGCCAGCAAATTTGATAATTCTGGTTATTCGTCTGGCTGTACTGTTTCACTTCCAAGTTCATCAACACAAAATGCCTTATGTGTTAAATCAACTAAAGATTGTATGGCATTGATGTTTGCTCTAGTCTCCTCATATTTTGGTGTTATAACTGGTTCAGTGAGTAATGCAGAATTAACAGAAGAAGACTATGATCAGATTGATTATGATCATCTTGAAGAGATGGACGTGAATTGGCAGTATGCAATGCTTGTTAGAAGAACCAAGCAATTTTTTAACAATACCGGGAAAAAGAGGTTGAATCAAGATGGAAAGATTGGATCAGACAAGTCTAAGGTGAAATGTTAAAAGTGTTCATTGTATGGACATTTTGCTCGTGAATATCCAACATCTACCGATAATAAGCATAAGTCTGGTCAACATGCTCACTTGGTTAAAGCTTCAACAAGTCAAGATCAAAAAGCTTTTGCTTCTCTTGTTGAAAGAATGGCAGAAATATTTTGGCATCCGAATGAGTATGCATGGAATGCGGATTCTAAGTTTAAAAGGAATGCGTATCAAAATATTAACATCAATGAGATATATAATACTGATAATGAAGTTGTTGCTTTGACGGCTCGTCATTTAAGTGATAGTATTCTGTCTGATTCTGAAATAAGTTCAAAGGTAACATCAGTTGAAGAAGTTTAGATAAATGTAGCTAAAAATCCAAAGGAAGAAGAACTTAAATGTTCTAAGTGTGCTGGTTTACACAACAAAAATGCAAGTTTGGATAGAGATCTTAAGTTGTTGACTGAAGAGATTGGTGTGCTGAAGCAAGACTTGGAGAGTTTTCAGAAGAAATATTATGAATTGATTCCAATAAATAAAAATTTGCTGAAAGAAAAAGCTTATTTGTTTGAAGAATGTGAGAAAGCTAAAGCTGAAGCTAGGAAGCTGCTGAAGACTTTGAAGCACTATTCCATAAAAGTTATCCAGTTCAACAGAAATATGAAAAAGCTAATGCAATTGCTGTTGAAGCTACTGATAGAATTTTGAGTCTTCAAGAAGAGCTTTCTACACTTCGAGATGAAAATGTACTTATCCGAGAAAAAAATGAAGTTTTGACAAAAGATGTGGATGTTTTTAAGAAGAAGTAGGAGAAGGTCACTGAAGAAGTCTTGGCAGAATGTGAAAATCAGGAAATGGCAAACGTATGAGTATAGTGATTTAAATGAAGAGTTCATTAAGTCTCAAAAAGATTTGTTTGCTGCTCAACAAAAGATTTCTGAATTGAAATTGGAAATTTTGGAACTCCTGAGATAGGTCAAGAATTGCAATTTATTACCAACATTGTTGAATTTTCTGTACAAGAAAGACAAAAGTGATAATAGTGCAACACAAGATGATATCCACAAGGTTCCTTCACCAGTGGTTTTATCTAAATTTTCATCTGCTCCTGTTGATCCAAACGCTAAGTTGCTTGATTATTCTAAATTTGCCACTCCTGCCAAGAAGAAGAAATCTCAGTCCAAGAACAAGAAAGAGAAAGTTAGTGAAGCTCCAAAGTTCACATCTGATTCGTCATTACTGGATATTGAAGTTGTGTTTGATAAAAGTGTAACCGGTAATTCTACTGCTACATCATCTAAAGTTGAAACTGACAATATTTTGGTAAAAGAGAACAAAATACCAGAGATTAAGGTCACTTTTACTCAACGCACACATCAAACAAGTGCTGCTGGTACTTCTCAGGCTAAATCATCCAAATCTTCTGGTTCTAAGCATAAAGGACAAGGATTTGTTTTCAAAGAGAAGCATGTTCCAGTTCAAGTTTTCAAAAAGAAAGAGAAAGAGAATGTTCTAAAGGTTAAGAATCAAAAGAAATCACAACCTCCAAAGCAGCCACATGATGCTTTTTATTCCAAGAATTGTTATTATTCTGGAGGTTCGTCATCTGATTAGAAAGTTTCATCACGCAGTCCATCTCCGAGGTATGATTCTTTTAATTATTTTTTTTATACTTTTGATTTAGATCATTCATCATTTTCTCAAAGTTTAAGAAATTCTTCAAATGTTTTTCAAGTTCGTGAAAGAATTTGTTATGCATGTCGTCTACCTAGACATATGGCTGCAAATTGTCCGATGACTGCATATCTCCACAACAAAGCAAAATATGTGGATACAAATGGTCATATTTTTTATGAACCACGATCCCCAAAGTATAAATCAACTCATAAGTCGTTTTGATCCAAACCAAAGACGCCAGTTGCGTCAGTTTCAGGTTCTGATAAAAAAATTTAATCTACAATGATATGGAAATCGAAAATTGTTTCGACGGCCAACAAAGACTTTGTAGAAGACACCAGGCGACCCGACGCTGTTAAATCGCGTCGATCCCAAAGCAACTAATGTTTTATGTGGTGTCAATAGGTATTTCAGGAAGACCTATCAGTAATTGAAAGATTACTGATAGTGGAATATCTGCGTTTAACTTAAAATGCATTTCCAAATCATTTTCAAAATCCTGTGTTTTCAAGATGCTACAATGCTATTATTCATGTTAGTTGATCACTTTTCTTTGTTTTTCACTCCATCTCAGTTTGAGTGGGAGTTTGTTTTCTTTGGGAAAATCCAAAAATAGTGTGTGGTTTTTCAAATAGTAAAAATGAAAATCTAAAAAATAGAGTTTGTCATTTTAGGGGGAGAAAATTTGAAAAAGACAAAAACATTGAAAAATGAGAAATTGTATCCGACATGATTGGGAAATGATTGTACATTTGCTAACGTTGTCTGGCTCATGGATAAACTAGATGAAAATGCCATAAGATCATTGATCGATGTGCTAGATAGGCTTGGCAAATCAGAAAGTATTCAAATGTGATATACACTAAATCTGATGCTTGACCTATTGGACAATATCTTGATGCATATCTCATGGTATATCGAGAAAAATATATGTGAAAAGAAAAATGAGAAGTCACTATGCATACATGTGTTCATTTGGAAAAGATTTAAACTTGTTTGATTTTTTTTCTCTCAAATAACCGGACTTTCTTTGCGTATCGAAAGATCGACCTGATTGTTGTCCGTTTGAGGTTTTGTTTTATTTTCTTAGTGTTTCGTATAATTCATCAGATTCTCTCTGCGTGTTCACAAGACTGACCTGATTGTTGTTGAATTACACAATTTCAACTTGTTTCTATCTTTCTTTTTTTTGTTAAATCCGAGGCCTTATCTGCGTATCGAAAGATCGACCTTAAGGTAGACGTTTTAACATTCTTATTTCATTTTGCATGGAACACAGTTGACAATATCATGAATTCAATCACTTTGTGTTAAATCACAAGTGAAATCACAAAGTGTGATAAGTAAAGCAT
Source organism: Deinandra increscens subsp. villosa (assembly GCA_039602395.1). Taxonomy (NCBI): domain Eukaryota; kingdom Viridiplantae; phylum Streptophyta; class Magnoliopsida; order Asterales; family Asteraceae; genus Deinandra; species Deinandra increscens. The sequence goes on from JBCNJP010000017.1 coordinate 19,661,857, forward strand.
ATCTGAGTATGTCTGATAGTGTGGGGTACACTGGTCAAAGCAAATCTAATCAATACCTTAACATATCCAGATGTTATGAGTATGGTTATGCCTGAGTTTAAAGATGGACAAATTATATCTGCAATTGACATGGCTTATGTGCTCCTATAATTGAAATTGAAGTGTAGTTCAGCACGTTATGACCAATATGATCCCAGATCATGATCTTTCTCGCAAAAGACAAAAATAGTATCTGTTTCTGTATTGCATTTACTTTTCATATTAGAAACGAGCATATGTTGAGGTGTGTGGTAGCAAGGCATACGCTGTCAAATGTGTAATATAGGAATAGTATTCATATCTAAATAATTATCATTAAAAATAAATTTTGAACAACCATATATAAATTACGTATGAAAATTCAAATAGAAATTATATTGCTTAAAAACATATGGACTAAATTACAGCATGAGAATGGAGATCGAGAACGAAATCTGATCGAAATTTCAGTAGGAGTGGAGTCGCTGCAAATTTTGTTCAAAGGTTTTAAGGGTGTTTTTTTTTTTGTAAATTTACAATCCTACCCCCTTTATTAGAAAACTAACAGAGAAATTTAACTGGGTTAGTGTAAAGGTTAAAACATGAAACAAATTTTCAAATAAAGGGTAAAACTTGAAAGCTTTTTTTTAAAAGGTCAAAATCCAAAGTTTTGTAAAGTATAAATGATGTATTGCAAATACATCTTATAATTCCGTGTAAATTGTACATTAATCGAGTCGGTTTTGAGTCAAAGTTGTGTCATTTTATGTATTTTTAGTTATTGTGTGTGTTTGAGTCTTTATTTATGGTTTTTATGTGCTCTTATAGGTTAATAAGGAAGTCCCGAGGCCACAAGTGAAGTGAAGTAGATTAAAGAAGACAATAGAAGAAGAAGTGCTGAAAAATTAGGTGTAGGGGTATTGCCTAGACCATTTGCTACATATAGGTGATACGCATGGAAGAAGAAAACCCGCAAAAAAGGGTTTCAACTTATAAATTCGATCTTTAAGGTTTGTTTTCACATCTTTTGACTTCTAGACGAAATCAAGGGCGACTAAAGACGACTTTTAGAGACGTGAGGGGCTGGAATCAAGTGGAGAGCAATCGGGAATCATAGTTCATCATCAAAGCATTCACTCGATTTCTTCTTTACTTCCGATTTCTTGTAGTTACTTATTCAAGACCATGTATTGCTCTAAGATTTCAGTTTCTATATGTGTTATCATGGTGGTTGGCTAAGTAATTTGCCACCACCTAGACCATTATGACGAGTATTTGACGTTTATGACTTTAATTCGGTTTTAGTAGTTTGATTGATGTTTGATGATCTTTTCAATTCCATTAATTTTCTGTGGTGATGCATATGTGTGCTAGATTTGGATCTCTAATTATCGAATAACACATCAATAAAGGTTAAAAATTATAATTTAGTCTAATTTCTTTTAAATAACTTTATAAATAATGTGACAACTGTAACTTCCCAAGTTAACTCCGTTAAGTTTTTCCGTTAGTTCCGTTAACAAACCCGAGACCCGTTATCTGAATGATTACATGCTTATTCATGTTTATTTGCTAATTAAATTTAGTAACTTGTTTCGTGAACTTATTTTGTGATCTTATGTGTTAGTTGTGAAAATTTGCATTTTTATGCGAAACCGGGCTTCGTGTGTAAATTTGGATTTTTGTGTATAAATGATAAATTTATATAACCCGACTAAATCTTACGTGTTAAAGGATTTAAAAACACTTGGGAACATTTTTAGAATTCTTACCTTACAACTTTTTAGCAAAAACCCATTTAAATGAGTTTTATACTACTTTTGTTTAAAAAGAAACTTGAGGGGCCAAAAGAGTAACTTTGACTTAAACAAAAATCTGCATAAAACACTCCCCACCCCCATTCACGATCACCAGCTTCATCTCCTCCTCTCTTCTTCACGATTCCAACACACACTCACACACACACTTGAGATTTTCGCAAAATCAAGCACATAGGAGCTAAAATCCGGAGTTTGGAAGCTCAATCAAGCTCCAAGAACGTCAAGGAAGCTTCTCCTTCTTCCCCTCTCTTCTCCTACCTGCGATTTCTGCCCCAACTTGTAAGCCCTAAGTCTTTGATTTCGAAATTTGTTGTTGCATGTGTGTTCTATGGTGTTTCTATGCTAGATGGAGTGTTGTTATGATCACATTTCATGTTTTAGGTTGAGATATGTTATATGTTTATTTGGGACAGATTTGAACTCGGGTTTAGGGCTGGGTTTTGAGCTTGAAATCTGCTATGTGTGCTCTTTCATGTATGTTGGGTGTTTAGACATGAAATTTGGGTGTTATGCTCTTGTATGCTAGTCACATGTTGAGATTTTGCTATGAATTGAGTATGATCATGTTAGAACCAGAAACCTCGTGTTAATATGATTACAATGGTGTTAATGTATGTTGGATAGCCATATGATAGCATAAAAACTGAAATGGAAGACTTTGGCAAACTTGGAAATTCTAACAGCTTTGACCAGAATTTTTGGTCAACTTGCAGCTGTCATAACTTGCTCAATCTTCATCGAAATCAGTTGATTCTTTTTCCCTAGTAAAGTATTATGTCTTAGCTTTACAACGGCTACTCGTCACACTTTCTAAAACCTCCGTTTGGTCACTCAAAACACAGCTGCAAGTCGGGTACTCAAAGCTGTCATTTTCTGTGAAAAGTGGACTTTGCAAATTGGTTGGGCATGTAAATCTTGTTTTAATGGTGTGGTTGCTATTTGGACTTGATGTTTATATATTGAAAGTAAGATCTGGAGAATTTAATGTTTAAATTCCAAATTTTGAATGAGTTATGCAAGTTTTCATTTTACCTTGACTTATTTGCTAAATGCCAAAAGTGCCAACTTCGGACGTGCATAACTTTCTCATACCTTAACCTTTTTACTTGATTCTTTTTGCAACAAGTCCTAATTGATGTGTAGTATACGCCTGTAAAATTTAAGAATCTAATTCCAAGTATTGTGGATTTTAGCTATGCCACTAGTTAAGTGCTTGAAGTTTGACTTTCTGGGTCAACTTTGACATAAATTGCAATTTCTTGATTTTCTCCCAATCTGGTACTTGTATGTGCATTGAGTGACTTGTATGATTGCATGAAACATGTTTAGGTGCTTATGAGCTAGTTTCGTCCTCGCGACACCTTCTAATTTCATTAGACCATATTTATCCGAATAGGTTGACTTTGACCAACCTGTTGAACCAAGTGCTAGGTACCAGTGCACCCTAAGGTGAGTTTCACTTACTATTATTGTTATATCCGGTTTAGGATGATAACGCACAGATAGTTGCATCCGGTAAAGGATGGCAACCCGACGGTAAAGGTACTTCTTTACTTGAGTAATTTTCCGACAAAATATCATATGTTGCACTGAATTGCTTTCATTAAAAAGTCCTTACATTCGGGCCGTTAATATACAGTAGCGAGGTAATATTGAGTAGTACTACTGGGGATTGACACCCCCGCTCAGCGGTGCATGGGATGCACCCTCCGACTGGCGGTCGGACTGAGATCAATGTTAGCCTACCCTCCGTGATCCGGATGGACACGGGAAGGCAAGGTTCATAGGTATCCCCTATCAAAACATTGTCAGCTTCGGTTACGAACAATTCAGGTGTACATAACTATAGGCTAGCTACCTACGATATGGAACTTTACTGGCCTTATGATTATTGATTGTGTTTTACCTTTCTTTATTCATACACTACGTCAAAATTCACCTTTGGCCACGGAAAAAAACCGTGACAAAAGGTGTTTGGTCACGTTTTTTTTTTCCATTCCAACCGACACCATAGGTGCCGTGACCATATGTACCCTACGACCAAGTTACAATATCAGTGGCTGAAGCCACCTATAAGCGTGGCTAAAGGGTACCAATATTTGTTGTTGTAATCAAACAATTCTTCAGAAAAGCGTGGCCAAAGGGTCCCAACGGCCACATGTGTTTGGTTAACGTGGCCTTTGGTATTTTATGGTCACGTATATTCGTGTTTTAGCCACATACATTATAAAAATACGTGGCCAAAGGGTTGCTAAAATCATACATTTTGTCACAGTAGCGTGGCCAAAAGGTGGCAACGGCCACGTTAAAATATCAAAAGCGTTGCCTTTGGTATTATATGGTCACGTATATTTGTATTTTAGCCACATATGTTATAAAAAAACGTGGCCAAATGGGTTGTGTTAATTATAATTTTTGTCCCAATACGCGTGGCCAAAGGGTGGCAACCGCCACGTTAAAATATGAATAGCGTGGCCTTTGGTATTATATGGTCACGTATATTTGTGTTTTAGCCACATATGATTTGAAAAAACGTGGCCAAATGGGTTGCTGAAATCATAAATTTTGTCCCAATAAGCGTGGCCAAAGGATGGCAACGGCCACATTAAAATATAAAAAGCGTGGCCTTTGGTATTATATGGTCACGTATATTTGTGTTTTAGCCACATATATTTGGAAAAAGAAAGTGACCAAAGGGTAGTTGAAATCATACATTTTGTCTCAATACGGGTGGCCAAAGGGTGGCAACGGCCACGTTAAGATATAAAAAACGTGGCCTTTGGTATTATATGGTCACGTATATTTGTGTTTTAGCCACATATAATTGGGAAAAAAAAGTGGCCAAAGGGTAGTTGAAATCAAATAATTTGTCCCAATAAGCGTGGCCAAATGGTGGCAACGGCCACGTTAAAATATAAAAAGTGTGGTCTTTGGTATTATATATATGGTCACATATATTTTCTTAATTACAATTAATTATATATTAATTAATTAGTATAGAGAAATCTTAAAAATCATATATTATAATTAAAAATTAATGTACATACACTAATCATGACGCTGTTCAAAAAGATAACATACGACAATAATCAAAGTTTAATTTCTATAATAATTTCTTGTCCGTGCTGATCAGCTGCTTCTGCTGGTGCCGTGTGATTTTTTTATTTATCAGATTTTGATTCAGCTGGTTTGGTGTTACGTACACTTTCGTAATCTTTGATTTCCCCTGGAAACATATATGACAAATAAAACCGATCAGATATATATATATATATATATATATAGTTAATTAATTAGCGGATACGGTTAATTAATGTAGTAATTACCTGTGGTTGTTCCAGTACTCTTTGAACCGTAGAATGATCAACCGGCTGTGATCTATCTGACTTGTTATTAGAATGAAGGATCATTCGGTTCATCGGCCATGCAATAATATATTTATTTTCAACCTCCGAAAGCGTTGTTTTATCATCTACTGGGAATGGTAAAAATGTTGCACCCTTTTTGACCTGATAAACTTTAATTCTACGGAAACCAGGAGGTAATGGACTTCCATGAATCTTCTCATCTTTTTGTTTTGGTAATAATTCAGCCATTCCCACGACGTTCAGTGGATCCCCCTCCATGTGCAACGTCGCAGTTTGGCTCCCCTGATCAGAAGTGACATAATAATAATAATAATAATAATAATAATAATAATAATAATAATAATAATAATAATAATAATAATAATAATAATAATAATAATAATTATAGCATATATATAAACAATTAATTAATTAAAGTAAAAAATAGAATACAAAAATTGTGGTATATACTAATCTATATACCTCTTGGATTACTGGCTGCAGATCGATAGCAGCTGCAATGGCATCATAATTATTTGGTTTTTCCAACTGATGATCACTCTTCTTAGGAGGTACTTTACAAGCTGCAGGTTTTACTGGTTTTGCATGTCTCTTATTCTTTTCTTAAATTGACACCATGTAATTAACTGATTAGTAACATATATATTAATTAACGATAACGTCAAAGCGATTTGTCAAATTTCTAAATTAATTATATATATATATATATATATATATATATATATATACCACTTCCTGCTCTGATGCCCCAGCAGCACTGGCTGCAGCAGCTGCTGCTTATGTCATTTTTCTCTTTCTCACCTAACGACAGCATCAGCATTTAATTAAATGATCATAGAGCAATTAGTTATAAGGGAAGTACACAACTGTGTAAATTAAAATAGTTACCCTTTCCTTTTGCGACGCTGTTGTAGATGGAGGAGTGTGTTGTGATAGAGTCGCAGAAGTGACCTACAATTCAATTAATTAATAAAATCATATCGATCATAACCGGCTAAACATTAGTTAACTATCCAGATAACCATTCGGATGAAGTACAAACTTATCATAGCCGGCACAGTTAATTATTAATTATATTCCGGAACAACTCTAACTATCCTGATGAACTTTAACTATCCTGATGAACTTTACCTATACTGGTGAACTTTAACTATCCGGATGAACTATAACCAACACGGTGAACTATAACTAGGGACGCATGTTTATCCAGATGAACTAGAATCTACCGGATCAACTCTAACTATCCCGATGAACTCTAACTATCCTGATGAACTTTTTACTATCCTGATGAACCTTACCTATCCTGTGGAACTTTAACTATCCGGATGAACTCTAACTATCCGGATGAACTATAAGTAGAGACGCATGTTCATCCAGATGAACTAGAATCTTCCAGATCAACTCAAATTCAGAACTGTTTCAAATCCGTACCTTATCGGCCGACCTTTGAGATGAGTTTGATTGAGTAGATTGTTTCCGCGATGTATTGTGCGCAGAATTGATCATGTCCTACGTACAATTAATTCAATTAGTTAATTAATAAATATGCGCTCAAGGGAGATTGATCGTATCAGCAATAATATTTAATTGATCGATAAAAAGTAAAGTATATATAATATACTTAATTATAGGTATATATATATATATATATATATATATATATATATATATATATAGTTTGTCCCTTACAGAATTTACCGCTTTATGAACTTGATTATTTTGAATCACGGCCTCCATAAGCGCCGTAAGCTTATCAATTTTATCATCCTGTGATTTAACCATATCAGTGAGGCGCTCAACCTCTTGATCCTTTTTCTCATGCAGATGTCTTTCATTTTTTAGTTCCGCCTCAAGTTTTTCGATCCGTTCTTTCGATCGCCCTTTTGGAGCACCCTGCCAATATCCACGGGAAGTCACTCCATACCCAATACCTTTTAGGTATCCACCCCTTTCCTTGCCAAGGACCAATGTCAGGGCATCCGTTCCCGGTTCTACGGTCACAGATCCCGCATTTATCTTTGTTTCATTCTCGGCCTGCAGTAATATAATTTAGTTAACTTAATGAGGTGCTGTTAATTTTTAACATGTGAATAATTAGGTATATATATAGCAATTAAACTTACTATATCATCTGCTACGCCCTTCACCACAGGCGTTTTGTATTCCCCCTCTTTATTTACCCTTCCTTTCCTCCACATAAACGATCGAGAGGGGAATTCATCAGCTGCTATTTCTTTGTTTTGTACCTTGTATTATAATAATAATATATATCAGACTTGAAACATACATTGCACGTTCTTAACCATGACTGGGTGTAACACACTTAGCTTATTACCAGTTTTTCTCTCAGAAAGACGTATCCTCCCCGCCCCATTGAATGATCATAAGTATAATTTGCTCGAACCTCTTTTCCAATCTTTGACGCAACCTTTCCAACAGAACAGTAGGATATATAATTATAATCTCATTAATTAACACTTATTAGCTTTAATTAATGAAATCTGCAGTTTGAATTGAATAAAAACCTCGAATTCTTCAGATCTTGTATATGCTACAAATCTGTCCCAGTCTTCTTTTTTCACAATAGTGCGATACATCTTTGGAACTTTCTCAAGCACGGTGGGTTTTGCTAGGTTGGGACGAATGTGTTTTTCCAACATATTTCTTCTAAAACTCCTTAGCAACCCACCAAGCCGTACCATTATTGCTCTCCTTCGACAGTCATCAATTTTGAAATATTTCTGAAAAAATAACATATGACAGGATATTTTAGTCACATGGAATTTAATAACAAACCTAATATGAGAAAATGTTTAATCTGTTTCATAACCTGAATCGCTGCCCACATTTTGTTCTTGTCCTCTTTTGGCACCTTCCTCCATTCTAGATACCTCAATCCAACCCCTGCCCTTACAATGTCTCCCATAAAACTCGAAAATTTTGCTCTATGTTCCCCGCCAACCCTTCCCAGCGCATCAAATGTTAATGGCCATTTTTGCTGACCATTTTTCTCAAATCTGGCACGCCACTTTACCAACCGCGTCATCCCCCTCTTGTTTGCTTGGGGAGCAGAGGCTTCCCCATTCTCATTGTCGACTTGGGTATCATTGTCGACTACTTGGGTATCAACTTGGGCATCAATGTTTTCCATGTCCTCTTCACCCGAATAATCGTCATTGTTATCCATTTCCTCTTCATTATCCGAATAATCGCCATTGTTATACATTCCCTCTTCTTCCGAATAATATTCATTGTCATATGCTTCACCTTCAATGTCCATTGTTAAATCAGATGAATCCTGTAGATGACAGTGAAATAAATAGAGAATTAATGAAATAAATGCGATGGAATAATTAAGATGAAATAATTGAGATGAAAATGATCTACTGAAGATGACAGTGAAATTAATATATACTGACGGGAATTAGGTAGTGATCTTCTGAAGATGATAGTGTGATGAATCCGGAACTGATCAATGAATTAGGTAGATGAACTTTTAGTGATATGGAAGAAGAGAGTAATGAATCGTTTTGGTGATAAAATTTTGGTTAGAGGGAATTGAATAAGAACCTTGATCAATGAATTTTGGGAAATTTGAAAAATGGTGGGAAGTAATTTGGGGATTAATAAGATCGATCCGGGTGAAAACATCTCAGCTAATAAGGACGTGACAGCATTTATCGGATTTATCGGATTTATTAATACGATTTGCGTTAATATTTATCTTGAATTTTAAAGAGTTAAAATGGACTCAAAAAGTTAAAACCACCAAACCACAGGGACGCAAATCGTATTTAACTTTATTTTAACCATGCTTATTGGTTACATACACACCTTACTGGGACTCATTGGTCCCAACCGGCCCTCGTTTCCCCTAAACACACCTTATTGGGTCTCATTGGTCCTAAACACAACTTATTTGTTACATACACACCTTATTGGGCCATCATTGGTCCTAAACATGCTTATTGGTTACATACACACCTTACTGGGACTCATTGGTCCCAACTGGCCCTCGTTTCCCCTAAACACACCTTATTGGGACTCATTGGTCCTAAACATGCTTATTGGTTACATACACACCTTATTGGGCCATCATTGGTCCTAAACATGCCTATTGGTTACATACACACCTTATTGGGACTCATTGGTCCCAACTGACCCTCGTTTCCCCTAAACACACCCTACTGGGACTCATTGGTCCCAACTGGCCCTAGTTTCCCCTAAACACACCTTATTGGGTCTCATTGGTCCTAAACACAACTTATTTGTTACATACACACCTTATTGGGCCATCATTGCTCCTAAACATGCTTATTGGTTACATACACACCTTACTGGGACTCATCGGTCCCAACTGGCCCTCGTTTCCCCTAAACACACCTTATTGGGACTCATTGGTCCTAAACATGCTTATTGGTTACATACACACCTTATTGGGCCATCATTGGTCCTAAACATGCCTATTGGTTACATACACACCTTATTGGGACTCATTGGTCCCAACTGACCCTCGTTTCCTCTAAACACACCCTACTGGGACTCATTGGTCTTAAACATGCTTATTGGTTACATACACACCTTATTGGGCCATCATTGGTCCTAAACATGCATATTGGTTACATACACACCTTACTGGGACTCATTGGTCCCAACTGGCCCTCGTTTCCCCTAAACACACCTTATTGGGTCTCATTGGTCCTAAACACAACTTATTTGTTACATACACACCTTATTGGGCCATCATTGGTCCTAAACATGCTTATTGGTTACATACACACCTTACTGGGACTCATTGGTCCCAACTGGCCCTCGTTTCCCCTAAACACACCTTATTAGGTCTCATTGGTCCTAAACACAACTTATTTGTTACATACACACCTTATTGGGCCATCATTGGTCCTAAACATGCTTATTGGTTACATACACACCTTACTGGGACTCATTGGTCCCAACTGGCCCTTGTTTCCCCTAAACACACCTTATTGGGTCTCATTGGTCCTAAACACAACTTATTTGTTACATACACACCTTATTGGGCCATCATTGCTCCTGAACATGCTTATTGGTTACATACACACCTTATTGGGACTCATTGGTCTCAACTGACCCTCGTTTCCCCTAAACACACCTTATTGGGACTCATTGGTCCTCAACACAACTTATTGGTTACATACACACCTTATTGGGCCATCATTGGTTCTAAACACAACTTATTGTTTACTTACACACCTTATTGGGACTCATTGGTCCTAAACACATCAAATTGACCCATTTGACCCCAAATTGACCCATTATTTAATTTTTATCTTTAATATTTTTATATAATTTATTTAGAATTATTATTCCCCAAAATTTAAGGGCGCGTTTAGTTGTGGAAAACAGGGGGTGTTTTCCATTTCTGTTTTCCAAGAAAACAAGGAAAACAGAAAACGCGTTCAAATTGTATTTTTTAGAAAACGTTTTCTAGGAAAACAGAAAATAGTGTTTTCTAAATTTTAACTAAATCAGGATTCTCCTTGCCATAGCCGCATACCATGACTATGAGATATGGCAAATGGACGTTAAAACCGCCTTCCTGAACGGACAACTCGAAGAAGATGTCTACATGGTTCAGCCTGATGGTTTTGTCGATCCAGAGAATCCAAACAAGGTTTGCAAACTAAGCAAGTCCATTTATGGACTCAAGCAGGCATCTCGAAGCTGGAATCTTCGTTTTGATCAAAAGGTCAAAGAGTTTGGTTTTGATCAAAACAAAGATGAGCCTTGTGTTTACAGAAAGGCAAGTGGGAGCGCTGTATCGTTCCTCGTACTGTACGTGGACGATATATTGATCATAGGAAACAACATACCCATGCTTAACGATGTTAAGAAATGGCTTTCATCTTGTTTCGCTATGAAAGACCTTGGAGAAGCCGCTTACATTCTGGGAATTAAAATTCACAGAGACCGATCTAAGCGCCTTTTAGGACTCAGTCAAAGCACATACGTTGATAAGATCATAGCTCGGTTCAACATGAGCAACTCCAAGAAAGGAGCCGTTCCCATGACTAAGGGAACAATCTTGGACAAATCTCAAGCACCTAAAACGGAGCGCAAGATAAGCCAAATGGCATCGATCCCATTTGCCTCTGCTATTGGATCTATCATGTATGCCATGCTCTGCACACGACAGGATGTCTCGTATGCACTGAGCGTGACAAGTCGGTACCAACAGACGCCAGGACTAGCTCACTGGACGGCTGTAAAGAACATATTGAAATACTTAAGAAACACCGCTGACATGTTTCTCGTATACGGAGGTGTTGATGAAGAGCTCACTGTAAGATGTTACACTGACGCTAGTTTTCAGACTGACCGAGATGACTCTCGCTCACAGTCGGGATTCATATTCATTCTTAACGGAGGGGCTGTTTCCTGGAGAAGCTCAAAACAGCCAGTAGTAGTTGATTCTACTACTGAATCCGAATACATAGCCGCCTCAGAAGCTGCTAAAGAAGCCGTGTGGATGAAGAAGTTCATATCCGATCTCGATGCCATGCCAAGTATAAGGCAGCCCATCGAGATGCTGTGCAATAACACAGGCGCTATAGCTCAAGCGAAAGAGCAAGGGTCTCATAAGAAGGCCAAGCACATCCTGAGGAAGTTCCACTACATAAGAGAAGTAGTCGACAAAAATGAAATCAAAATAAGCAAAGTGCACACAGATCAAAACTTAGATGATCCCTTCACTAAGCCTATGACTCAGGAGACTCATATACGCCACAGAGAAGCGATAGGGCTTAGATTAGCTAAAGACATGTTTTGATTCAGTATGTGGATGTATGAACACCAGCAGTTATCTATATTATTCTTATTCCATCTGGTTTTATGCAATAATGAATTACATAACTGTGTTCAATATTTATACGTTTAATCCTTGGACAATAAGTTCTTGTCCTAAATGTCCGTAGTCGATTAGTTAGCGGGAGCTATACTAAAGTAAGACTATTGTGACTGCTTGAGCCTTAAAGTTGTTTAACGTTCAAACTCACGGACCTCATTGGTGAATGACGTTGGACGTAACTCGTATCATGCAATGCAAACATGGAAGTCTTGCTTGCGTGATTAATGCATGCTCTAATGTATCCTTAGACCTGAGATGCATATTCGAACTCCTTTCTACTAAAGAACATTCTTTGATTATAGCCTAACGTTGTCGCGTAACTGCCAACCATAACGGTTATTTTTAGGAATGGCTCTGAGGTTTAGTGGGAGCTGTATGCCTTAACAAGGGATTCTGTACTCTTGCTTCGGCAACGATTTGACATAAAGGCGCCCTCGTTGATTCCAAGTGAAAAGTGTGGGGCATCACCCAAACTTACTGTGTGTTTGTTGGATCACTTCGAATTGTATCGAGAACGAAAATAGATGAATGAAATATGAGAGTCCATGTCTCATAATTCATCAATGTCTAATACAGAAAGGAACATATGACAATGAATGCACAAGTCATGAGTCTGCTTGATTGTCTATCAGATATACTTTGGCTGACGACTTAAAGTATCAATGTTAGTTGGTGTAGCCATGCATAGCTAGAGTGCCTCTGACTGCGCTCGTTAAACTGTCGCGTTCAGTCCAAGTGGGAGACTGTTGGAAATAGAGTGTCCTGACCCGACGAATTAACGAACCCGACCGATATTGACCTGTAAGAGTTACACCCGGGTCAACGGACTATTAAATCTAATTAATTGTTAATTAGTAATAAACGAACTAAACGGTAAATTAAATAAATATTAATTATTTATTTAATTAAAACGACAAACTTTTTCGGCTCAAAATTACTCGGTAAATAAAAGACGGACCGATCAGTTGTTACCGGATTAACAGACTGATCGGTTGGTGGATTAAAAGGGAATCGCGACCGGGCCCAGTCCGGCAGGCCCCGGTGCGCGATTTAATATTAAAAGAGAGAAGGAGGGGGTTAATTAACACACAAGTCACAAACCCTAATCCCTCCACTCTCTCTCTCTCTGCGCCGATCCGAGCCGAAGTCGGCCCTCCCGCCGCCGCCGTCCGATCGCCGCCACCACCTTCACCACAATCTCTTTGCGATCTCCGATGGATCCCCGTCTTGCCAGTATTTGCGCTCGACTCGAAAGCGAAGCAGTTGCAGCCCAAGCCGAAGCCGCAGCCCGAGCCGCCGCCGCTGCCTCCTCCGCGCCGCCGCGCGACCGCCGGCCGGTGGTCCTCGCGCTGCCGGCGCAGCCGAGGCCACCGCGTCCGGTTCCCTCGTCGTGGCCCGCACCCTTGTACCCTCCGGCCACCGCCACCGTGTCACCTCCGGTCACCGGTGACGAGATCATCGTGGGGACCGTTCCGGTCGCCATTCCGACGAAGAAAGTTTTGTCACCACCACCGGTGGTATCTTTACCACCGCCGCCGCCACTACCGCCGCCGCCACTACCGCCGCCGCCGATGCCGCCGTTGACGATTTGTCTCGCAGGTTCGAGTCAGATGTCACAGTTCGTCCTAGCGCGAGCCCGTTGAATCCGGATGTTTCGACCGGTTGCTCGGATCCCGTCAAGGTATATCTAATTCGTTAGATATTTAATTTAAATTATTTATTTATTTTGAATAAATATTTTCTGTGTTTGTCGTGATTGATCCTGTTACAGTTGCGTCCACGTATTTTAAATCGTTTCCGCTACTAAATTAATCTAGTATTAATTTAATTTATTAAATCGGTTTTAATAAAAATTAAAATCGGTAACCCGGATCCCACTGTAAAACCCAACAAGATTACTGGTTAGAAGTTCACTTTGTGAAAGAGGAATCCAGATCCCGACTCTTCGTTGTGAGTTTTGTAACGCTAATTTAGAGACTAATCGGCATCTTTTTGGATTTTACGTGTTTTCTCGTCTCTTGTGGAGCAAGACGCTCTGTTGGCTTGATTTGGATGGTCCGTCAGATTGCCACCCTAAGGTGGTCCTCCCGTGGCTCGATTCGTTGAACTTGACGAAGAAGAAAAAGAACTTGGTGAAAGGTATATTTTTTTGTTCGTGGTGGGTGGTTTGGAAAAGACGGAATGATATTATCCATAGACGTGACGACTTGAACCATTTTTCTGCTTTTGAGACGATGATGCACTTTGCGTTCTAATGGATTTCGCATAGAGATAAGAAATATGCTATGTCTAGTACTAGTTGGTTAAAAAATCCTCTTCTTTTCTTGTAATGTAACTTCGTTTTTGGGTTCGGTTAGGTTTTTCTAACCGGCTTTTTATGCCATTTGCCGTTAAAAAAAAATTATATGTGGTTTCAACATTCGTACAAAATGACAGATTTGAAAGTCCATGATGTGTACAATTCTAAAATAACCATATCACAAATATTTTCATATATTATCAACTTTATAGAGTAAGGTCTTGTACACTTTTCATATATCATAAAGAGTTAATTGTCATTTTCGTCCCTAAGGTTTATAAGTTTTAGCCATTTTAGTACAAAAAAACTTTTTTTCTCCTCAGCTTCCCTCACGTTTGTAATTTTTGCCATTTTAGTCCATATCACTAACTGCTGTTAAAAACTAACTGAAAACTAGGGGTATTTTCTTAAAACCATATTATCTATTTATTTATTTTTTGAACGACTTTTAACCCTAAAAACAAAAACCCACGCTATCAAATCCTTATTGTGGAACAAAAAGAAAACTGTTTTTTTTTAAACGGGTTAGTTTTAATGGGTCAAGAAACCATTAAAATTGTCAAAAACTCAGATTTTAACCATCAAAGTGTCAAAATGTCTAGAAACTTATATTTGTCATATGCAAATGGGTCAAAACCTCAGATTTGCCATACATAAATTGGGTCAAACCAAAGTGTTAATCAAAGTTACACACCAAAATAAGTACTTTTACCCAAACGTGACTTAAACAAAGTTCATCATTGACCTAAACATAAGCACAATATAAATAGGATACTTTGACCCAAAATCACCATCTTTCATCTTCACTTTAAACACCATCAACTTGATTAACATGAATCCTTTGACTGCAAGTCCTCTTGTTGTGGCCCTTTTGCTTGCAAATTTGACAAGTAACACTGTTTCCTCTCCTTGGTAGCTTCCCCGTAGTTCCAATTGTCTGGCTTAACTCTTCTGCAACAGCTTTCTTTGACTGGCTCAACTCATCAGCAGCTTTCTTTCTCTTTTTGGTTGGTCTTCCAACTTGAATGTGATGTTTTGGAGGAATTAGAGTAGTTGGGCACTCATTGGGTTTCCATAACCTTTTACCATTAATTGGATCAATAGTGTGTGCATATACCTTCTTCCAAGTCTCTAGCCAATATGCTTCATCAACCCACTTCTCTACAACACCATCATCCAGTCCATGATCACGTTGATCCCATATGCAAGCAACTGCATGCCTACATGGGATCCCAGTCAACTCCCACTTTCTGCATGAGCATGTCTTCTTATCTAGTCAAACTCAAATGGTGTATGACCAACGAAGTTATGTAAATAAATTAACAGGACAATGAGTTCATGCTATTTATACAGATCCTCACTCACAATATATATCAATATTGCTACAGTAATATCACTTTGTTTAGTAATATCCTAACAAACACAAGACAGATTTAGTAACAAGCTATAATAAACAAAAACAAAATTATTAGTTATAGGTTGAAGTTCAATTTATTAAATGAGAATATACCATTCAAAGATGCGGAGAAAGAAATTGGTTGTCTGCATCAAGCTTTCAGGGTCTCATTGATGAATTACCCAAAGTCCCAAACTTTTTTTTTAAACGGTAAAACGAATAAGAATAAAACCAGCTAGCAAGCAACTAGCAAGATACAAAAGGAGTCTAAAAAACAAAGAACAACAAACCCGGACCTATCTAAAACACACCAAAACAACCGAACAAAAATCAAAAACACCAAATACAATGCTAACGGAAAGACACCCAGGAAGACAACAAGTTGCATGACATGTCAAACACCCCAAATTGTCAGGGAAAACCAGAAGAACTTGATAAGCACCTCCCCAAAAACGACCCTTTAAGCACGACCACCATGCATTAAAATTCCAAATCCCCATATTCAGTGAACAACCATTCCTAAAACCATCCATCCATAATCCACACGAAAGGCATAAAGCCAAAAAGGAACAGCAGCCTTTAAGGCAAGGGAACATTCCCTACCCGTCCAAATGTGTATAGCTTGACCAACAATTTACTCCATGGAAAACAACAAACAGCAACCCGACGATGAAAAAGAAACTCAGCCTCATCTAGAACCAACAAACCAAGACAGAAGTCCTTTCCAACACAATTTAAACATGAACCTCAACCCCAACGATTATAACCATACATAACTTATAGCTGAAATTGCCCAAAGTCCCAAACTATAACTCAACTAAAAGTTGCCAAATTGAATTCTGTGAACTACTTTTTTGAAGCATTCATATTTTTTTGTCTTAGCAGCAGAATGCAAAGTGATGACTTAATGCTTTAGGATTTAGCAATTTGTGTATCTTTCCATTTTGTCTTTATTATGTAATTTCCATCTTAATATTTGTATTTATTGACGATAACATCAAGGTTAAACCATATGGACTATTTTCACATAATCAAATTATCAATAAAACTCAGAATTCAACCTTATGAGATATAAAATATATTCTCAGCCTCTCGGTTTATTGGTATAATATATGTTAAAAGAATGCGATCATGTTACGAAATAGAAAGTCTCAGGGACTAGCTGTGTCATTTTAGAAAGTATTATTGTCTGTTACAAGTTGTAGGGGTGATTGTGTCATTAGCCGATAGTTAGAGGGTTGAATTCCAAGTTGTATATAAACGAATGTAACGATCGTTTGAACGGTATTCGAGTAATAACAGACTTTCCCTCTCTCTCAATCTGTTCCCTTTTCGATTCAGTTAGCTAAATCTCGAGATCCATTCTTCCATGTTGGATCTCTGATCGCTAATTCAGCTTGATCATTTCATAATCTCAAGCTTAGAAATCCATTTCGTATCATTGGTATCAGAGCTTACGCTCCTCGGCCAATCGATTTCGCAACATAAATTCCAAAATTGAAGACAACAATGAAGCGTCAAGTGGTGAATAACGAAGGTGACACTTCGAAGAATGGGGCCGACGGTGATTCGGAACTCAGCGGTCGTGTTGAAGAACACGAGAAGACATTGGAGGCGATGCAAGAGATGATGGCAGCTATGACGTTGCAGATGAGGCAAGTGGTGGCTTCAATGGCCAATAGAGGCGGTGGTCGTGGTCCGGAAGGAGATTCGGTGTTCAATTTTGCCACTCGATTGACCAAGATTGATTTCCCTAAATTTGGGGGTGATGAGTTGAACGCGTGGTTGTTCAAAGTTGAGCAGTTCTTTTTGCTCGATAATGTGAATGATGATACAAAAATTAAGTTGGCGGCGATACATTTTGAAGGTAGGGCATTGCAGTGGTATCAATCTTTTATCAAGCAGAAGGGGGATCGGAGGTTGGTATGGTCTGAATTAGTGGAAGCCTTGAAGGCTAGGTTTGGCAAGATCTATGATGACCCCATGACAGACTTAAAGAATTTGAAGCAGAATGGTACAGTACAAGAATACCATGATGCATTTGATGCAATATTGAGCAAGTTAGATCTACCGAAAGAGTATGCCTTGAGTTGTTTCCTAGCAGGATTGGAAGATAGCATTCAGTTGCAAGTGAGGATGTTTGTTCCTAAAAATATTCAAGAAGCATGTTGTTTGGCCAAATTACAGGAGGCTACATTGAAGATCACCAAATCCAAGGGTGGTAACACTTCTGCTCTTTTACCCACTCCTATTAATAAGACTGTAATTCCATTTAATAAAGGGCCTCCAAAAGAGTTTAAGAAACCAGTAAATGTTAGGAAAACTTTAACCCAGGCAGAAATGAATGATAAGAGAAGTAAAGGATTATGTTATTTCTGTGATGAAGCCTATAGTAAAGATCATATTTGCAAAGGCAAGAAACCACAGTTTTATCACATTGAAGTAGAATATCTTGAATATGAGTCTGATGAGGACCGAAATGAAGTAGAAACTTTAGAATGTGCTCAAATATCTGTGAATGCTGTGGAAGGAAGTGATGTATACCAGTCTCTAAGGGTAACTGGTCACTGTGGTAAGGTTGAATTACAGGTGTTAATGGATACTGGTAGTTCCCACAATTTCTTGGATGAAAGAGTAGCTCATAAATTGGGGTGTCAATTAGTTCAGAAACCAGCAATGCTAGTCAAGGTAGCTAATGGGAATACTATTGTCTGTGATAAAATGGTAGAATCTTTTACATGGAAAATGCAATCTATGACATTCAAGGCTGATCTATATGTTATGCCTTTGGGGGGGTGTGATATGGTTCTTGGTGTGCAATGGTTTACCACTCTGGGTTGCATTAAAATGAATTACAAAGATAGAACAATTGGGTTTAAGCTACAAGGGCAGAAGGTGACATTGAGGGGCCAACATAATAAAAAGGTGGGAGCTATGGGGAAAAATGGGTTAAAAAAGGTGGGTCAACAAAGGGGTGAATTATCCATGCTGCAAGTTATGTCAATTGAGGGTAAATCAACTGGCACTTCAGTGGTGTTACAACCAAGTCATCATGATGCAGGTAAACAAGAGGAATTAGCCCAAGTATTACAAGCTTTTGATGATGTGTTCAAAGATTTACAAGGCCTACCTCCTTTACGGAATTACTTTGATCATAGGATTCCTTTAAAGGATGGTACTGATGGCATCAATTTGAGGCCATATAGGTACCCTGCTATTCAAAAAGATGTGATTGAAACAATGACCAATGAGTTGTTGGAACAAGGGGTAATAAGATACAGTAACAGCTCCTTTGCTTCTCCAGTAGTTTTAGTAAAAAAAAAGGATGGCAGTTGGAGAATGTGCATAGATTACAGAAAATTGAATCATGCTACTATTCCTGATAGATTTCCTATTCCATTAGTAGAAGATCTATTAGATGAGTTACATGGTACCTTATATTTTTCAAAGCTGGATTTAAAGTCTGGTTATCATCAGATTCGCATGGATCCACAGGATGTGCATAAAACAGCTTTTAAAACTCATAAGGGGCATTATGAATTCTTGGTAATGCCCTTTCGTTTAACCAATGCTCCATCAACATTTCAAGGTCTCATGAATCATATCTTCAAAGATTTTTTGCGAAAGTTTGTATTGGTTTTCTTTAATGACATCCTGGTTTATAGTCCCAGTTGGGCAACACACATGCAGCATCTAACCAAAGTGTTTCAATTGTTGAGAGAAAATCAGCTGGTGGCCAAAAAGAGTAAATGTTCTTTTGCTGCACAGGAATTAGAATACTTGGGTCATTTAATTGGAGTTCAAGGGGTGTCTACCGATCCTCAAAAGATCAAAGCAATTCAAGATTGGCCTACACCTATTACTCTTAAATCTTTGAGGGGTTTCTTGGGGTTAACAGGCTATTACAGGAGATTTGTGCAGAATTATGGAAAAATTGCTAAACCTTTAACAGATTTGACAAAGAAGGATGCCTTCAAGTGGTCTGAGGAAGCTGATACAGCCTTCCACACCCTTAAAACAGCAATGATCACTCCACCTGTGTTAGCTTTGCCAAACTTTAATGAGCAGTTTGTAATTGAAACAGATGCTTCTGGTTTTGGAATTGGAGCAGTTTTAATGCAAAAAGGCCACCCTATTGCATTCATTAGCAAGGTTCTTTCTCCTAAAAATCTACTTTTATCTACTTATGAAAGAGAGATGTTAACTATTATTCATGCTGTCCAAAAGTGGCAACATTATTTGGCTCACAATCATTTTATCATTAAAACTGATCAACACAGTTTGAAGTATATGATGGACAGTAAAGTTTCAACTCCTTTCCAACAAAAATGGATTGCAAAGTTAATGGGATTCAGTTTTGATATAGTATACAAACAGGGAGTGGATAACAAAGTGGCAGATGCTTTATCTAGAGTTTCTCATGGGGAATTATTACAACTTGTAGCCTCTTCTGTTCATACTAACCTATGGCAGGCTATTAAAGATTCTTGGGTGACTGATAATGATTTGGTGACACTTATTCAAGAGATACAACAAGATCCTCAATCTCATTCTCAATATGAGTGGTATAATGGTGAACTTAGGAGGAGGGGCAAATTGGTGGTTGGCAATGTTCCCAGTTTAAAGCATCAAATTCTGGTATGGCTTCATGACTCAGCAGTAGGTGGTCATTCTGGTGCTCATGTGACTGCTAACAGGGTAGCCAGGTTCTTTTATTGGCCAAAGATGAGGAAAGATATTAGCTTTTATGTCAAAAATTGTTCAGTTTGCCAACAATGTAAAACTGATACTGTAGCTTATCCAGAGTTACTGCAACCTCTCCCTATTCCCACTGGAGTTTGGGAAGATATTAGTATGGACTTTATTGAAGGGCTACCAGTTTCTTGTCATAAGAATGTTATACTGGTAGTAGTTGATAGGCTCAGTAAAGGAGCTCACTTTATAGCTTTGAGTCATCCTTTTTCTGCAGTGGAGGTGGCTCAAGCCTACTTAGATCACATATTCAAGCTACATGGTGCTCCTAAGTCAATTGTCTCTGATAGAGATAAGATCTTTATTAGTAATTTCTGGAAGGAATTGATGCTGTTGCAAGGTGTAGATCACAAACTGTCTAGTTCCTTTCAGCCACAAACAGATGGCCAAACTGAAGTTGTAAACAGGTGTGTAGAGGGTTACTTAAGGTGTATGTGCTTTGACAAGCCTAAAGATTGGGCTAAATGGTTACCATTGGCTGAATTCTGGTATAATACTTCATACCATTCTGCCATTAAGTGTTCCCCATTTGAGGTTATCTATGGTCAATCACCTCCGTTACATGTCCCTTATTTGGCTGGTGAGAGTACTAATGAAGCAGTTGACAGGAGTCTGAGGGCTAGAGAAGAGGTTGTAAATATTTTAAAAGCCAACTTGCATCAGGCCCAAAATAGGATGAAGCAGCAAGCTGATTTACATCGCACTGAGAGGACATTTTCTATTGGCGATTGGGTATATTTGAAGTTGGTACCATATCGCCAAACTTCAGTTGCTGTAAGGCCTAATCAAAAGATTTCAGCTAAGTATTATGGTCCCTATACCATTGTGGATAAAATTGGTGAGGTAGCTTACACTTTGCAACTGCCGGCTACTTCCACCATTCATCCTACAGTACATGTATCATTGTTGAAGAAATACCATGGGCCAATTCCTCCAACTCAATCACGTGATGTTGCAGTTGATACTACTGTGGGTCAGGAACAAGAAGTGGTGATTGATAAAAAAGTGAGTAAACGGAACAATCGTTTGGTAGTACATTGGTTGGTTCAATGGAAGAATTCTTTACCCGAAGATGCCACTTGGGAAGAAGCTGAGGTGGTGATGGCACGTTTTCCTACCTTTGATCCTTGGGGTCAAGGATCTTCTTGAGAAGGAGGTTGTGTTACGAAATAGAAAGTCTCAGGGACTAGTTGTGTCATTTTAGAAAGTATTATTGTCTGTTACAAGTTGTAGGGGTGATTGTGTCATTAGCCGATAGTTAGAGGGTTGAATTCCAAGTTGTATATAAACGAATGTAACGATCGTTTGAACGGTATTCGAGTAATAACAGACTTTCCCTCTCTCTCAATCTGTTCCCTTTTCGATTCAGTTAGCTAAATCTCGAGATCAATTCTTCCATGTTGGATCTCTGATTGCTAATTCAGCTTGATCATTTCATAATCTCAAGCTTAGAAATCCATTTCGTATCAGATCAATACATAACAAGAATGCGATATAAAGAGTAGATATCAATACAGAACAAGAATGCGATATATAGAGTAGCATACAAGTAGCATTACCGGATATCGAAGAATTTGATTTGAGAAGATTCTGGAGGATTTGACTTGCGATGATCAGGAGTGAGTTGTGAAGGATTTGCGATGATTCAAAAGTGATTTGCGATGATGATCAGATTGTCGAAGGTTTGAAGGTTATGGAGCGCAGAATCTATGAGGTGTGCGACGTACGTACAAATGGAGCAATCTAGGGTTTTTGTTTTTTTGTTTTTTTTTTTTTGATAAAAGTCTTTAAAAAAAAAGATAATATGGTTTTACGAAAATACCCCTACTTTCCAGTTAGTTATTAACAGCAGTTAGTGATATGGACTAAAATGGCAGAAATTACAAACGTGGGGGAAGCTGAGGAGAAAAAAACTTTTTTTGTACTAAAATGACTAAAACTTATAAACCCTAGGGATGAAAATGACAATTAACTCTATCATAAATCTTTAACTTTGAATTTCGATTATCTTCATGTTAAACAAATAGGTATCATGATCTATTCCATATAAATAGGTACTATATTATAATAAAAAAACAGCTAAATCGCTAATGAAATCATGAATTTATTTCTAAATCAATTAGAAAACCACAAATCAGAGAAAACAAAATATCATGGAGCTACGAATTCTTAAATTGCACATCCTATCCTATAAACAATATACGGCCTTATATGTTGTTATTATTTTATGTAATTTTGCTCAATCAAAAAGCAAACGCAACAAGATATACTTTTGTACCTGAAAGATATTTAATGAACATTATGATCCATGGATTTTGGGATCGACGATGAAACTATACAATGTCACGTGTAATCACATGATAAGCTCTATGATAAAGGTCTATGTGTTTAAAGCAAAAGGTATTAGCTAGGATAGTTGTAATTCGTATTAATTTAATAACGTTTTATTTTCTGTAAACGGTATTCCTATAGATTGATCTTTACATTCTTATAAATGATTACATTTAAAAACACGTGTCGTTCTCATATTGACTCTCATCTTGGTTTTCCCGCTTCTTTCTTTTATTAAATATCAACATTCTCTCTCCTAAAAATATCACATATTTATATAATTAAATATAAAAAAATTTAAATCTCTTTTTTATTCTAATAATTTATTAAAAGTTAATAAATTGGAGTGAGATTTTAATTATATCTTATCTTAAATTATTAATAATTTATAAATCTTTATTAATTTTTAATTATAGTTTTTAAATATTTATTATTTCTTATTTCACAAATAGTTGATGACATCTGATAGAAAATACTTATAAAAATTGTTGTAGACCTTCTCCAATGTAAACATTTAATGCATTGCCATGTCATCTAATTTTATCTTCTCTCTCTTTTTATTTTTTCTCTTTCTTCCTTTTCCGTCTCCTCCCCTTTCACATTTCTCAAATGTAAGTGTACTTATTTCAAAAAATTTTGGCACTTATTCGAAGGCGATTTCTGTGATATTCTTTCCACTTTCCATAGGGAAGGTCGGATTAGTAAAGGGTGTGGGTCGTCGTTCATTCATCTCGTGCCTAAAGTTAGAGATCCTCAATGCCTTAATGATTACCGGCCTATTAGCTTGGTGGGTTGTGTGACTAAAGTCATCTCGAAGGTCTTGGCTAACCGTTTGAAATTGGTGGTGGGTTCCATTGTGTCGGATAATCAAATGGCCTTCGTGGCTAAGAGGAATATTGTTGATGGCCCGTTAGTGGTGAACGAGCTTATTTCTTGGTGTAAGAGGTCGAAGTGCAAAGCTATGCTTTTGAAGATTGATTTCGAAAAAGCGTTTGACACTGTGGAATGGGACTTTCTTTTATCTATTTTATCCCAAATGCATTTCCCGGATGTTTGGTGCAAGTGGGTGAAAGGGTGTCTTCTCTCCTCGAGGGCTTCGGTGTTGGTGAACGGGGCCCCGTCTATGGAATTTCAATGCTCCCGGGGTCTAAGGCAAGGCGACCCTCTTTCCCCTTTCCTTTTTATCATCGTTATGGAGGCTTTCACGTGGATGATGGATAAGGCCGGTCGGGTCGGGGTCTTTAGTGGCATTCCAGTCCCGAATAGTAACTTATGTGTGTCCAATATTGTCTTTGCGGACGACGTGTTGATCCTTGGTTTGTGGTCGAAGCTGAATGCGGTGAACCTTTCTAGGCTCCTTAGGGCTTTTTTTCTTGTGTCGGGGTTAAAGGTCAACCTTAGGAAGTGTTCTTTGTTCGGGATAAATTGTGAGGTGCCTGAAGTTATGGATATGGCGAAATCTCTTCATACCAAAGGTGAGGGGCTTCCTTTCTCTCATCTTGGTCTCCGGGTTGGTGAAAACATGAATAAAATGGCCAGTTGGAAGCCGGTCATCGATGCTTTTGAGGCGAAGTTGTCGGGCTGGAAGGCGGCGAGATTATCTATGGCTGGAAGGTTAACTCTCGCAAAATCTGTCCTCGATTGTGTTCCCCTTTATTTTTTCTCGCTTTATAAGGCTCCGGGGAAGGTGCTTAAGCGACTCGAGTCGATTCGTCTCAACTTTATTTGGGGTGGGAGTCAAGAGAAGAGAAATATTCACTGGTTGAGCAAGGATATCCTCCAGCGTAGGGTCGAGGAAGGAGGGCTAGGCCTCGTGCCGTTAGAAATTAAAAACATCTCGTTGATGGCCAAATGGGTTTGGAGGTTTAAAACGGAGGTTAATACTTTGTGGCGGAGAGTTATCGAAGGTATTCATGGAGGGGACGGGACGAGCAGATTGATCCCATGCAAAAAGAATAGCTCAGGAGTTTGGAGAAACATTGCTAGAGTGGATACGTTGTTGACAAAGAAGGGGGTTAAGCTTGATGAACTAATTGTCTTGCAAGAGAATGGTTGGACTTGGCTTGGGGATTCGTCTGGTAGCTTCACTGTGAAGAATCTTTCTGTCAGGTTAATGAGCTCCACCCAAGATGGTGGGATCACGAATTGGAGATGGAATAAATTAGTGCCTCCCAAAGTTAATATGGTGTTTTGGAGAATGCTTTGGAAACGTCTCCCTACTCGGACGGGTCTGGTTAAAAGGGGTGTTCGGATCCCGAGTTGCCGCTGCCCCTTTTGTGAGGAGACGGACGAGACTGAAGATCACTTGTTTACGGGTTGCCCCCTCGTGGACTCCGTTTGGTCGATTGTTAGCTCGTGGTGTAATGTCCCCTAATCGATTCTCTTTGACGTTCAGGATCTTCATCGACCCATACCTGAGGGTCCGCTTCCGAAGAGTAAGGATGTTTGCTTGGATGTTGTTGTCCGGGCTGCGGTCTGGGTGATGTGGTGCTGTAGGAACGAAGCCGTTTTCGACCGGAAGAAACCTGTCATTCAAAGGATTATTACCGATATAAAAGCGCTAAGTTTTTTCTGGATTAATTGTAGGGCGAAGTGGTGGAAAATTGAATGGAGAGAATGGGGTTCTTTTCTTTTCTGATGTAAGTTCTTGGTTGTACGCTGGGGGTCGGTTTTTTAGCTCCTTGCTGGCTGGCCCCTTTGTTTTTTCAATGAAATCGCTGGTATAAAAAAAAAAACTTAGCCACAAACAATTTTCTTATCTCTCTACTTTCTCTTTCATCCACCTCATCTCCATATCACCAAATACACTCTAAATACAACCCATTGAAGATGGTCTAATATGATGCATTTGTTTAACCCATGTATTACATGGGTTCTAACCTAGTACCTTACTAAAGAGTAAAGAACATGTTATTGATCACCCTTAATTTGTTTTTTACTAGATTAACTATCCGTGTGTTGCCATGGAGATAACGCGGGTAAACAGAACAGTTGCATTGAGATAACAATTGAGATAACACTGCGTAGAGAAATGAAAATACAAAAAACCGAGTAACGGCGTTTATTAAAGCCAAACGCTGAAAGTATTAAGCGTATGAACTAAAAATTATGTTACACGACTATAGTAACGCGTGTGCTAAATTTGTTTATAATGAGAAAAGAATTATACATTGCGACATTACATGACCCACCTAGGACTTTCACATGACCCAATAGAGTAGTGGTACTATTTCTATGCACTTAACATTGTATGATATATAATGCCCATTCATATAAGAATTGAATAAAAATCATTGTCTAAAATATATGTCATTAAAGGTTCTAAACATGTAAAGTATAGGTAATCATTCTAAAAAATATAAAAATCACCTTAAAAAATCAAATTATGTTAGGTATTGCATGCTACATATGAAGAAAAATTATAACACAGAGTTTAAATGACGTAGTTGAGCCAACATATGTCGTATGCTCATGACTAGCCAAATTACAATTTTTGATGAAAATTTATTATTTAATAAATAACTAGTCGTATACATGTCTCCTGTTGTAACGACGATGACTTTTTTTATGTATCAAAACATGGATATAAAAACAAGTAACAAACGGTTCCCGCTCCTTCATAATAAACAAAGGGTTGTAGGTTTAATTCAAAAAACCTAGACTAAACTCTTGTTGACCAAAGCTACCATACATTGATATTTACCATGTTCATATCCCTTCTACGCATGCCGCATATTCACCAACAAAAAGCGGTTGTCTAATTTTATTTTAATCTTATTACACTTTTTCAATCATAACATTAAATTATGAGATGTAATGTATGCCATCAAAGGTGAGATTATTTTTTTTAAAATGGTTGTATATCATAACATTGAAGAAAAACAAGTCATATTAGAAAAGGAAAAAAGAAACGGGAAACTAGGATGATTTACTTATTCCAATCAATATTACTACACATATGTATGTGTAAGGTACAAGCACACACAAGGTAACAGAACATACAACACACGTATTTGAAAACAAACTATGGTAAGATGACTAGGTTGGAGAAATTATGCATCACGGATGGCAGGATGCGTAGACACTGTGGTCACACACCGATAATGACATGCAAACTTGCACTGAAAGCACTTAAGGATCACCTCACATTGCAGATCTTCATTGCAGACAATGCATAGGCCATCAACGTTAAGCCCTTGTACAATGGTGAGATGGTGAGGGTGGTCAACGGTCTCAAACGTTCCGCCAAATTTGACATTGATAAACTTGAAGATAGATTTCTCATCCTTGGAATATGTAGATTGCTCAGATTGAAGTATTAGCGGTGCACAAGCAGTGTGCATAGACGAATCACATGTACTGCAATGATAGAACCACTCTTTCGGGTCAAATTCTTCTTCACAAATCTCACAAAAGTATTCACTACTATGTTTCTCAGCTAGACTGTATCTTAAACTCAAAGAATGTTTATCGTACTTGTGCGTAATCGTTCCAGGTAATAACAAGGCACACTTTGCATGCATGTAGAAATCACAAGTGGGACAATGGAAGCTCAAACAACCATAGAGTGTCCATATACATGTCTTACAAATCCGCCTTATAGTACTTGAAACTTTAACTCTTTGGAGGAGATGGTTAGGATGAGCATGATGTGTGATCACATTAGGTATGAAGGCACAATTGATATCCACATAATATTCACATTCCTTGCATCTATATGCGAATCCATTAGAAAGTAAATCACAGATATCACACCTAAACAATCCCAATATGTTTTCAGAGATCTTTGGCAGGAGAACAAGCGTATGTTCTGGATGGTCGTGATGAGTTTGTATTTCAGGCGGTAGTCTAGTGCACCACTCATGAAGAACAAAACCACAATGATTTTTGGAACATTTGTAGAAGGGCACATCCGTGATTGGTCTTACACATCCGTCACACAATAGTTCAACCTTTCTCATGGGGTTATGAAGGGAAACTGAACTATTAAGGAGGGATGCTTGTGTGTCAAAAAGAATCAGCGGGTGTTGATGGTTGAACACATCACCATCGACTTGACCTTTGATATTAAGTTCGCCTTTATTGATAAAAAGGTGCTTTAAAAGATTAAAACTTTCATCGCGAAATGGACAGCGAATTAAGTCAGGATAATCATCGTCTTTGAAGTTTTTATATGTTTTTCCAAGACCTAATTGACAAATGACATGTTTAAAATTAAACTCATAGTGGAAACATCTGGCATTAAAAAGAAAAGAATAATATATACATTTCTTACCCGCTGGATTAAGGATAGACATAAATGAATCTCCTTTTGATGCCGCACACTCAACATGGACGTAGTATTGACAATTATTGCATCTGTAATGCCATAGGTAAGTACTAAAACCTTGATCACAAACTCTACACTCGGGATAGAATTTAGCCTTTTTCTCGGTATAAGTAAAGGCATAGGAAAGCCTAAGTAAATGAGGATGAATAAAACTCTCATTTGTAAATTGTTGGATGGGTAACTTGGCTGGAAGCAAAGCACAATCCAGATGAATCTTGAACCAAGAACAAATGGTACAATGGTAGAAGGTCCCACTATGTTCTCGAGCACAAGCATTACACCGAGATATCATCCGGCTAAAATAACGTTGCAATTGGTGTGGGTGACTTGGGTGTTCCATCTTTTGTTGAGACATAGTAGCACATATTATGTCCATGGTGAAATCGCAGATGGAACAATAGTAATTGTAGAACATGTCTTGGTAATTTATGCAAATAGCACACAACCATGAAGTATCTCTGAAAGTGAAATCCGGATCACGAAACTGATTTTTCTTAGACAATGTAAGATTGTGGCCTGGATGTAGTTGGTGGTTTTTTTGGGTTGTGGGCAATTGTGCACAAAAATTGTGAAGGGAGTAGTCACAATCTTTGCAGCGGTAATAATATTGATGAAATGAATAAATCTCTTCCATGCACATCTCGCATTTGCCAACAAGGGGGTCTTCCACCACAAAATCATCTTTATCTTCACCTTCATCTTCATTTTCATCTTCATCTTCATGTTGGTTGTCGGAGTTTTCCTTGTTGGGGTCACACTGCAAACGAACGAGGCTGAGCATATGCTCATGACTAAAGTGTTGAAGTTGCTCCTCCATCACAACTTACTAGATTATTCAACATAAAATTTATAAATGTGTGGAAAAAAATCATATATATCTATATCTATATATATAATAAAAGAAAAGTTTTTGCCACCATAATTTGCCATGTGGCACCACCACATTCACTCTCAACAATTTTTCCCGCCAATAAACATTCACAAGCGGATCTTCTAATTTTGGATATATATATCCATCCACTATTTATTTATTATAGCGGATCTTCTAATTTTGGATATATATATCCACTATTTATTTATTGTCTTCTAAATTATTTAATAACTAATTATTTAATTACTTAATTTAATATATAATATAGTTTATTAAGTTAGATCTATCTATATCTATCTATACTCTATACTATATAATAAACAAAAAGTTTGGTCATAGTTTAATTAATAAAAAAAACATTGACATCACCACAAAATTTTGAACTAACCCGTGTGTTACACGGGGATAAAAAACTAGTATATATATATATATATATATATATATATATATATATATATATATATATATATATATATATAACCACAAGTATCATCTTATGACAATAAGATTTTCAGGAAGAAATAAAAACAAGGATATGAAATGTTTGAATTGGAAATTACGATGAATGAAAAAAGAACCGACAGCTCATGGATTTGGGTTATTCCAATGGGTTCAATGTTATAACCAACAACACAGAACCATTCCACATTTAGTTACTAATTCCAATAAAATTTTATTTGTTTTTTCAAATGAAAATGTATAAAGATGTAATCACTGATCACTATACGCTTCAATTAGCTAAGATCTTAATATCTTTTATACGATACGATGTGTTAAAATTCTGATATGTATATTTCTTAGGCTTTCTAGGAAATATAGTTTTTTTTTTATTTATGAGAACCTATTTTTTTATATATATATAAAAGAATCCAAAATTTTTTTTGAAAGAAAATGGACTTACAAATTGTCAAAAGATAGATGTTTCGGCCAATAAAGATAGGAAATGAATACACCATATAAATACGCATAAAAACGAATATTTTTTTGTTACACGAAAGGTATTGAGTCTTATATAAGAAATATTGTTTCTTTTAAAATCAAACATCGATCCTCAATAAAGAGTTGTCTTTTATTCCATACTTTGATTAAATGCAAAGCATGTAATCTTCTCTTATTTTTATTTTTCTCTTTTCCTTTTTTCTATATAATTTTTTTTTTAAGATACCCATCAAACTACAACATTAGCAGAGAAATTAACAACTAGATTTTACCACCCGCATGTTGTCACAGGATAGTGCGATCAGCAAAAACAGCTGAATTACTATAGCGCAATGTAGAGAAAACTGAAATTAGAAAACGCGTAGTGACACAAATGCTTAAAGTATCGAGCATACGATCTAAAAAATATGTTAGATGATTGTATCTATCATACCGAAAACTCCCTTGTTAACTTGTTGAGATTGAAAACAAAATAAAAAAATGTATGTTACACGACTATGTCTATGACAACACCACCAACTCAACACAAACACATTTTCTAAATAAACTTGACTATATCTATTAGACCAAGAATTCATGTGCTAACTTTGTTTCATTTGATTGAGAAACAAAAATATTCGCGTCACGTAACGCCCACAGAGGCAGGCATGTAAAAAACAATTTTATGATAAAAAAGCACATGGGTATTTATGAAATTGTATTAAAAATACATTGGCATCTATGAATAGAGGCAGACACATATAAAAAAAAATTATGATTAAAACCACTGTGAACACACGAACACATCTTCACCGGCTGCAGGTGGTCATTGAGGTTTGGTCCTTACGAGTAAATCGACCCACGCCTTGCGGCGGGTCGAAAATATATTTGCGTTATAGTGAAAGTTGATGTTCAATGTTATTTAAGTTGATATTTTATTGTCGTTGCGTCATGACGAGCAATCTTTCTAGAAGTTAAAAAAACATGAACGCATTTTACTCCAAGCATTTTTACCAATATCATTAACAATCTTTACTTGCGCGTAGCAATGGTACTAACCAAGTCATTTTGTGATTAAAGAACCTTGAACCTAGAAGCATTGAGTTGCATGGAGTACTCACGGCCAATAAAATTGACAAAAGTAATTGTTAGATACAAACTTCTAAAATAGCGTTTTGCTAAGATTATGTACAACATCTAAATTCAATTAGCTCTTAACGAACAGATAAAATCTAAACCGCATGATGACTTCCTTCAACCTATTAACGTAACCACGATTTGCAATAGAAACAAACCTGATGTTTCAGATGATGTACATTAAAAATTGACTACAAATGTTTGCAGAATCATACATTTTCTTTCTAATTACTTTGGCTTGCTTGTGTTGACATTGTTGCCGAATACAATAATTGTAATTCTCAATGTTAAACTCCTGCAATAGTTGATTAAGAAAATACATTAACTTGGTGTATTCACCCATGTACCAACCACTAATCGGTTCAAACTAATACCCTAAGCTCAAATCCAGACTATGATCTTCTAAGATGAAAGAAAAAAAACAATAACATATATTAAATAGTCATAAAAAAGGGTTATTCGCTTGTATTAATCCAAACTATCACGTATTGGCCGATAACACTCACAAGTTCACTCCCTCCATCTGCCACTACGAACTATCATCATATTTTCCTCCAGCACTCCCCCGTTAAATTTACTTAACCCCGTTAATTAATTTCCTACGTGGCAACCGACGTGGCAAAATTTTTAATTAATTTCCTCCATCCACGTCGGTTGCCAAGATGAACACAACTATAGCAAAAGAATAGCAACGAAAAAACCTGCCAAATAAAACATATATGCTAAAATTAGACTCAATTTGATTTAATCAGAACAAAGAGTCATAATTCTCGAATTGTATAGTTCGAGGGTAAGTTTGACTTTGCTAGTACATTTTAAATATCTTCTAATAAATCATATGAAGCACAGTACATTAAAAAAAAACTTTGAATGTTCTTAACCTGATATATCTTCTGATAAGAACAATTATGCTATGAAATTCAATATGAAGTACATATATAATGCTTTTGTTTTCCATGTTTGGATCATGAAATTCCATAACTTTATAATATATCATATGACACACAGATCTATACGGAATAGGAGAAAATGGTAATTTTTTTGTTGTGCTCTTGTTGGCCTGAAATAATTATTTTCTATTACTATCAAACATAGACGGAAGATAAATTTATACTTAGACTAAGAATAGCAATGTAGACGACAAACAAAGAAAAACTTAAAATAACAGTTAACTTGAGCTGACCTAAACCGGAATACGACATCAATGCAGGGCACAAAACCTCCTAAGACTGCAAACATGGTAAATATGAATATTAGATTGGCAAGTCATGCATTGTACTTTGAAAGCATCAAGCTGCCAAATAGATCAAAATCATGCAGTTCGCCATGGTAGTTCTCAAACCTCACTTTTTTGACTCTTTTTGAATCATCCTTTATGTTGAACTTTTTAACAAATTATGTCATTTATACTAATTAACTTCCATTCCATTAAAACCATACTTAATTATTTAAAAATCACAATTCCACCATTATATCAAATCTGGAATATTGGTAATTGTTTTATTTTTCTTTTATTTCCTTTCTTTTTCAATGCAAATATGAATTGCCAAAGAAACTGTATTCTATCTCTTGTGTATCATCAAAATATAAATGAACATCATAGCCTAGCCTGATGTTTCAAACTTAAAAGGAGAAAGAAACAGATCGAGTGAGATCTTTTAGGCCTAGGAAAATGTCTTCATTGCCATTTTTGATGTCATTATTTAGATCATTGTTAATCGTGTGTATATATATAATCACCCAAAAATAATTGAACCAAGTGGGGTCACCAAAATGTTTTTGAATTTTTAATGTAGTTACATGGTTTTTTAATTTTGATTTAATTTCAGCTTGAAGTTTTTCTGTTAAAAAATTGGGTTGGGAACTTAGGATAGTAAAATTGTTTAATAAGAATTTATACATACAAGTGCCTTTATGCCACTCCAAACTAGTTAAGGGTTTGATACCTTGCTGAAGATTGATGCCTTACTTTGTTAAGGGTTTGATACCTCACTAAAGAGTAAAGAACATGTTATTGATCGCCCTTTTTACTATTTACGAAGAAAAATTATAACAAGTAGTTTAAGTGACTTAGT
The DNA here is from genome assembly GCA_039602395.1 of Deinandra increscens subsp. villosa. Lineage (NCBI taxonomy): Eukaryota > Viridiplantae > Streptophyta > Magnoliopsida > Asterales > Asteraceae > Deinandra > Deinandra increscens. The sequence goes on from JBCNJP010000017.1 coordinate 19,695,057, forward strand.
TGAGCCAACATATGTCATCTGCCCATAACTAGTCAAATTACAATGTAAGATGAAAATTTGTTGTTTAATAAATAACCAGTCATATACATGTCTCACATTGCGATGTGGATGAGTCTTTTTTGATGTATCAAAACATGGATTTAAAAACATGTAGAAACGGTTCTTGCTCCTTCATTATAAACTAAGGATTGTAGGTTTAATTCAAAAAAGGTACCATATGCTTTGATAATTACCATTTCATCCCTTCTATACATGGCGCATATTCCCCCAACAAAAAAAAGTCATAACGTCCATTTAATTTTCTTTTAATCTTAGTACACTTTTTGAATAAAAAATCAAACTAAGAGATGTAATGTATGCCATCAAAGGGTAGATTGATTATTTTAATTGGTTTTATATCATATCGTAATAGAAAAACAAGTCATATGAGAAAAGGGACAAGCGTACAAGCACACACAAGGTAACAAAATATACAACATACGTATTTGAAATTTAACTAGGTAAGATGACTAGGTTGGAGAAATTAAGCTTCACATACGGTAGGATTCGAGGACATCTTGCTCACACACCAATTATGACATGCAAATTTGCACCGGAAGCACTTAAGGATCACCTCATATTGCAAATCTTCATTGCAGACAATGCATAGACCATCGATGCTAAGCCCTTGTACAACGGTGAGATGGTGCGGGTGGCCCATGGTCTCAAGTGTTCCGCCAAATTTGACATTGATAAACTTGAAGATAGATTTCGATTCATTGGAATATGTAGATTGCTCAGATTGAAATATGAGCGGCGCACAAGCAGTGTGCATAGACGAATCACATGTGCTGCAATGATAGAACCACTCTCGCGGGTTAAATTCTTCTTCACAAATCTCACAAAAGTATTCGTTACTATGGTTCTCAGCTGGAACGTATCTTAAACTAAGTGAATGTTTATCGTACTTGTGCGTAATCGTTCCTGGTAATAACAAGGCACACTCTGCATGCAAGTAAAAATCACAAGTGGGACAATGGAAACCCATCCGCCCATCGATGTGCCCCATACATGCCTTACAATATTTCATTATAGCAGCTGGAACTTTATCCCTTTGGAGGAGATGGTTAGGGTGAGCATCATGTGTGATTACATTAGGTATAAAGGCACAATTAATATCCACATAATATTCACATTGCATGCATCCATATGTGTTGGGCTAGATTTATTTAAGGCATGAACATTTGTTAATGGGCTAGTTTGTAATTGTTTTGGGCTTAATCTAGTTTAGTTAATAGGCCATGTGGGCCGATTTCTTGTTTATGATTGGGCTAGATTAGTGTTTATGATTGGCCTTGTAATCACATGAGGTCGTATAAATACCACCTCATGGTTATGTTTATGACTAAGCTTTTCAATACAACTTTAAGGTTTACGATTTCTTGCTCTCTTGAGTTTACGATCAGCTTCCTTTAGTAGTGATTTTCATTCAAGACTTCATCTTTTCTCTAGATCTAGTCTATTCTTCTACTATTGTTCTTGAATCAATCTTATACAAGGATTCCGCACTTGTATTAGATTAGATATCGTGTGTTTGGGAGATTTCTGGACCTACAATTGGTATTAGAGCCAAGAATCTTAGATTCGAGGCTCTCACGATATTGATTCAAGAGTTTTCTGGGTTTTTGTTCAAGTTTGGTTGAAGATTTGAAGGTTTTGGAGGTTTACGATTCTACTTCTGCTGTGTTCTTCAAGTTTCTGGTTGTTTACGATCAGTTGCAGTTAAAGATCTGCTCCTGGTGTGCGTTTACGACTTCAAGATCTGGTTTTTAGGCGATTACGATCAGTACATTTGGAGTTTACGACTTTTCAAGGTCGTAATCAGTGTTTACGACTTTGCCAACCGGAATCGCGGGATCGGAATCGTAGTTTACGATCACATCTGATCGTAATCGGTGTTTGCGACTCTTGCCAATCGGAATCGGGCGTTTACGATTATCAGAATCGTAATCGTGTATCGTAATCTCTGTTTACGACTGTTATCATCGGAATCGGGTGTTTACGATCGTAATTGGGCATTTGCGATCGTAATCAAGGTTTTTCTATCGTAATCTCAGTGTTTGGTCGTTTGGACTTTAGTTTTAGGTTTCCTAAGCTTTCGGAATGGACTTTGAACCAAGCATGTATCAGAAGTTGGACTTCGAGATCGGTTCTATTACTCGTCCACCTAGACTTACATCAGCAGATAACTTTTTGGAATGGAAGTATAGGTTCGAAAACCACTTGAAGAGTGTTGATTTAAGGTTGTGGAGGGCAGTGCTAAATGGACCACACATACCTATGCATGGAGCGGGAGCTAAAGCAGGAAAGGCTAAGACTGAAGATGAGTTTGAGGATGAAGACTGGGAAAGATGTAACAAGGCTGAGAGGGCTTTTGCAATTATGACAATGGCATTGACACCAGATATTGCTCAAGGCTTTAAGCATTGCAAGACGGCAAAGGAACTGTGGAATGCATTGATTGTTGCATATGAAGGAAATCCAGACATCAAGGCAAGTCGAAAGCAGATGTTGAAGCAGAAATTCAATTTGTTTAATCACATCCAAGGTGAATCTTTCGAAGCACAAGTGCAAAGATTTGTCTCTCTGAAGCCAGAAATGTCAAGTTATGGTGTGGAGCCAGAAACGGAAGATAAGAATTTGAAGCTGCTAAATAGTTTGCCAAAGTCATGGAACACCAATATCTCAATTATTAAGGACAACAACAAATTGAGTGAGCTGTCTCTGGATGAAATGATCAACAAGTTGAAGTCCAAGCTGATTGATGATAAGCAGCGTGAGTTGAATCATATAAGCTCACTTAGTTTGGCTGGGAAGCTGAATCAAGCTTTGTTGTCGGAAGAGGTTGATGAGAAGAAGAAAGGAAAGACTGTTGGAAGTGGATCAAGTTCGATGTCCCAAACGAAGGCATTTGTGGCACAACCCCAATCTAGTTCAAGTGGAGGTGACACGTCTGAGGCTAACAACGATCCCAATTTTGCACTGGGTATGGGATTCATGAACAGTTACCATGCGTTAATGGCCGGAACCCTAATTCCTTCTGAGATTCTTTCGGGGGAGCTTAATCAGATTAATCCAGAGGATGTGGAGATGTTGGACGTCTCTTGGCAAATGGCTATGGCGGTGTTCAGGGCTAAGAAGTTCATGGCTACTACAGGGCGAAATGTTTGGAAGGATCAGGACAAGATCAGAATGGGGTTTGATAAGACAAAGCTTAGGTGCTACAATTGTGATGAATATGGACATTTTGCTAGGGAGTGCAGCAAACCGAGGAAGGAGAAAGCAGAGATGAAGAAGCCAGCTGATGGGAAGGCTAAGGCCGAAACAAGTGCCTTGATAGTGCAGGGAGGTGGAGGTTATGACTGGACCCCCCAGCTGAAAGATCTGACCCCCCAGCTGAAGGATCTTAGTCTGACACATGCTATGATGACAACTATGGATGATGATGATGAGGAGGAGCATGCTTTTGTGGTTACTGAAGAGGAACCTGAGGAGAATGAAGCTATGGCAGCAGACCACATCAAGGTATGTTCTAACCCTGTTTGTGATCGTATAATTACTACTCTTAGACAATATTGCAAAAACTTTGAATCAGAATTGTTTGAGGTAAAATGTGAAAAGAGTTCATTTAAGGGTAGATGGCAAAAGAACGAAGAAAAGGTTAAAGCCCAGAAATTAGATATAGCAAAATATAAGAGCCTTGCAACTGAGAATGCCTATTTGTATGACAACGCTAAGTTAGAAATAGCTGAGCTAAGTAAGCAGATAGATGACCTTAAGCATAAGAACAATGAGATGCAGGTTAAGCTTGATATAAATCTTATGAGAAGCAAAAGAATGTTACAGGCTAGTAAATCCCTAGATACTTGCATAACTGAGGTTAGAATGGGTAAAGACAAAGGTGGGATAGGAATTAGCTTTGCAAGCAAGAACGTTGTTCCTCAAGATAAAACTAGAGATGTGATAGGAATGATCTTAGAGGAGGATCAGATAGATAGATCTGCATCGGAAATGCATGAAGAAGGACCTCCCTTAGATAGTGTCTTGGTTGGAGTGAAGCCTATGACAGAAGAAGAAATTAAAAATAAAAAGCACATGACTTATGGGTTGGGTAATATGGACAGAATGATGACAGACGCATGTGAAGCAGGACCATCAAATACTTCTCTGAATAACTGTGTGAGCACTTCTGATGTATCTATTTATTGTGCAGATGAAGTAGAAATCAAAGACATTTCTGAGGAGGATGCGGAGTGTCGGAGAGTGGATGAGAGTCATGCGTCTAGTAGTACTAGTAGTTCTAGTTTATGTTTACCTAAGGATGATGTATTGGCACTTGTGTCAGAACTAGAAACATCCAAGTCAAAACAAGTAGCTGTATCGTTATTAAAAAAGGTTTCAGAATCTAATGAAAAAGTGTCTGGTTTTAAAATTCGTGTGCCTAACACAAAAACAGGTCGTGAGACTAAGCCCAAAGACTTTGTCGCTTATCCCCAGGTTGTGTCAGCTTTTAATAGAACAAACAAATCTCAATCGGAAGAATTTTGTTTAATTACACAATCTGATAAGGATAAACAATGTGTTATACACAAATGGGATGATAAGCCAGAGTGGAAGTCGTCTTACCCAAGACGTACGTACCTCTGTAGCCATGTCAATGGGCCTAGGCTCATGAATTGCTTTCAATGTGGAAAGCCAGGGCATTTTGCAGCTAACTGTGTTAATAGACCTTACCAACCATACTATCCGCAAAACCCAAGGACTAGTATGTTGGAGAAAATGATGACCGGAGAAAAGCAAAAACAAAAGCAGAAACAACAAGCTGTGTCTCAGGGGAAGCAGTGTTCTGAACCAATGAAGACTGAACAGTCTAAGGTTTCAAACACAAAGGCACCTGTGACGAAGCCTGTTGTTAATAAGTGGAAAGTGATCAGAACTCCAAAACAAACTTATGTATCTAAAGGAGTTTCCCACAAGATAAAACCAGAATTCATTGAAAAACAAGTGGCTAAAGTAAAAAGAGCTAATCAACCTAATGGCAAAGCGAAAGCCGAGCAACAGGTTTTGAAACAAAAAGGTGTCGCTCAAACTATACAACTTGTGTATACTAAACTGAAACTTGAGTGGACACCGGTTAAAAAGCCAACTGGTAAAAAGGTCATCTCACCACAAAAGAAACCTGTGATTGTCAACAATTCAACAACTGTGTTGAAACCAGAGAAAACCACCACATGGAAACCAAAAGTCAACATTCAAAATGAGAATGTGTCTGGATTAAAGTCTGAAATGAGTTTCCAATTAGTTAACTACATTGATGCAAAAGGTGTGCCCAGATCTGTTATGACCTGGGTACCTGGATCTCATTAATTTCTTATTCTTGTAGGGACAGCCAAGAAGAACTATCAGCAATCTCTGGTACGTTGATAGTGGTTGCTCCCGACACATGACCGGAGATCTGTCTCTTCTGGAAGATGTAGAAGATTTCGATGGTGGAGGAGTTTCATTTACAGGAGGTGTGGGTGGTAGAATTAGCAAGAAAGGTGTGGTGAGGAGTGGAAATCTGTCTTTTTCTAACGTTCATTATGTGGAGGAACTGTCGCACAGTTTGCTGAGTGTTTCTCAGATCTGTGACAAGGACTATTCGGTGATGTTCAATCGAAAGGAGTGTATTATTTTGAAGCCTGGGGTGAAGATTCCCGAGGAGTGTGTACTGATGCGCACTCCAAGACGTTCAAACTCATATCTTCTCAACATGGGCAATCCTCCTACCTCAGAAGAAGCATGCCTTATATCAAAGCAGAATGAAAATTTGGCTATGTTGTGGCATAGACGTCTCGGGCATGCTAATATGAAGAATTTGACCAAGCTCGCGAAGGGAGAGCATGTCCGAAAGCTGCCGATTAAAGACTTCTCAACTATTGAAAAATGTGTGGCATGTGCGAAGGGGAAGCAGCACAAGTTGCCACATCGTCCGAAGATAGCAAACTCTGTGTCATCTGTTCTACAACTTCTACACATGGACTTATTTGGGCCTATGCAAGTTCAGAGCATCAACAAGTTCTCCTATTGTCTTGTGATTGTGGACGACTATTCACGTTTTACTTAGGTCTTCTTCTTGTCTAACAAGTATGAAACTCTAGCCCTAGTGAAACAGTTTGTCACACTCATAGAAAATCAGCTGAACAAGAAGGTCAAAGCTATCAGATCGGATAACGGAACGAAATTCAAGAATGCTGAGTTGAATATGTTTTGTGGGGCTAAAGGCATAGACAGACAGTTTAGTGCTCCCTACACTCCACAACAGAATGGAGTAGCTGAGAGAAGAAATAGGACACTCATTGAAGCTGCAAGGACAATGATGTGTGAAGCAAAACTACCAATCTTCTTCTGGGCTAAGGCAGTCAACACAGCATGTTATGTGCAGAATCGCGTTCTGTTAAACAAACGTCATGAGAAAACTCCATATCAGATTGTCTACAAAGAGAAGCCGACAGTGGGTTATTTCAAGACTTTCGGATGTCTGTGCACGGTGCTGATTCAGTCCGACGTAGGGAAATTCGAGGCGAAAGCAGATGAGTGTTATTTCGTTGGTTATTCGGGAAATAGTGCTTATCGAGTCTATAACAAGACCACTAGTTTGATCATTGAAGCATTCAACGTCGACTGGCTTGAAGACAATCCGACAGATGCAGGAACCGGACCTGATTGGATTTTTAACTACGGGTCTCTGTTTGAAGGGTTCAAGTTTTCGAATGATCTTCATAATTTGGGAGAGGAAGAAGAAATTATCACTCAGCCATCTGAATCAAGATCTTCTGTTGAAAGAGTCAGTGGAGTGGCACCAGTTCCAGTTCCCACAAATGTCAACGTAGATGCTCCGGGAACTTCAGGAACGTGTGATAATGATTCAGAGATACCTCAGAGTCTAGGTATTAGTGATATAAATGATAATGTTGTTACATCTAATCTGCCTGTTTCTGTGTCCGTGCCAGATGTCCAGGTATCCAGGATCAACAAGGATCATCCAGTCAGCAACATTCTTGGACCAGTGTCTGCAGGTGTTTCAACCAGAAGCCGCACAGGGGATATCAATTTCTGCATGTATTCATGTTTTATCTCCCAGATTGAGCCTCCGAATGTGATGGTTTCTCTCAGAGATTCAAATTGGATAGAGGCCATGCACAATGAGCTTAATCAATTCACAAAGCTGGGAGTGTGGCGACTTGTGAAGAGGCTTGATGGCAAGAAGGTGATTCCCACGAGGTGGCTTTATAAGAACAAGAAAGATGATTCGGGAATTATTGTAAGAAACAAGGCGAGGTTAATTGTACAAGGTCACAGGCAAGTTCACGGGATTGATTATGACGAGGTATATGCTCCGGTGGCGAGATTGGAAGCAATTCGGATCTTTCTGGCTGTGGCATCATATCTCAATTTTACTGTCCATCAGATGGATGTGAAGACTGCCTTCCTGTATGCAGAGATGAACGAAGAAGTTTATGTAACCCAACCACCAGGGTTCGTAGATGAAGAAAATCCAGATCATGTTTATCTTCTGGATAAGGCCTTGTACGGTTTGCATCAAGCTCCTCGTACCTGGTATGAAACGTTGTCCAATCACCTGGTGGAGAATGGATATACAAGAGGAGTTGTTGATCAAACCTTGTTTAGGAAGAGAGTGGATGAGGACATAATCATGGTGCAAGTGTATGTAGATGACATCATCTACGGTTCTACAAACTAGGAATTGTGCACCGAATTTGAGGAGATTATGAAGAAGAAGTTTGAAATGAGCGATCAAGGGGAGATGAGTTTCTTCCTAGCCTTGCAAGTAAAACAAGATGAATCTGGGATTCTTATTCACCAAGCCAAATATGTGAATGAGATCCTAGAGAAATTCAAGATGCAAGACTCAAAGCCAATCTCAACTCCAATGGCATCCCGACCTCTCCTGTCAGCAGATGCAGAAGGGGAGTCAGTGAGCGAATTCACGTACCGATCAATGATTGGTTCACTGATGTACTTAACAGCAAGTCGGCCAGATATTATGCATGCAGTTTGCTTGTGTGCTCGCTATCAGGCTAACCCTAACTTTCTCATTTAAATGTTGTTAAACGTATTTTTAGGTATCTAAAGGGCAGGCCTAGGCTTGGTCTTTGGTACCCAAAGAACACTGACTTTCAATTGTATGCATATACTGACAGTGACTATGGAGGCAGTGACTTGGATCGAAAGTCAACCACTGGAGGATGTCAATATCTGGGCGATCGACTCATTTCCTGGCAGAGCAAGAAGCAACATACCGTATCTAAATCAACTGCCGAAGCTGAGTACGTGGCAGCATCTGCCGGTACTTCACATGTAGTGTGGATCCAAAATCAGCTCACAGACTACGGTATGGAATTTGTTAACACTCCTATCTTTTGCGACAATGCTGCTGCTCTAGAAATTGTGAAAAACCCTGTCCAACATTCTAAAACCAAGCATATAGACATAAGGGTACATTTCATTCGAGATTGCTATGATCGGGAGCTAATTCAGCTTCAAAAGGTAAGCTCCGATCAGAATGTGTCGGATATTTTCACAAAACCCCTCCCACGACCAAATTTTGAAATGTGTGTCGAAGGCCTTCGGATGATTGCCTTCGAGGACTGATCTGATCAAAATTTTTTGTTATGTTAACTTAAAAAAAAAAAAAAAATAGTGTCTGTTTTCAAAAGCCTCATAAAAACAGGGGAAGAAATATTATTGTCTTAGAAAATTCAAAAAATATCTGTTTGAGGTTTTTATGATGTCTTTTGTTTGCCTTGAGTTGGTAGGAAGTGATATAAATTTCCATGAAAATCGGAGACTGACACGTGTAAGGCAGAAGTGAAAGACGTCTCAAAGATGATGTTCGGTAAGCTAAATCAAAAACAATGATCATCCATTGTAAGTGCTGTAATCTTAACTCTTATATATGTTTAGTTTTCCATCCTAGTTTACATAGTTTAAAAGACTGAGTCCCAGCAAAAACGGGTTGAGAGTGGTATTCACCTAGTATTCACTCTCTCACACGCCATGTTTATACTGTAAATGACAACACCACAGAAAAAGAAAAAGAAAAAAAATTCAAAAAATATATATGAAAATTGTGAAAAAGAAAAAGAAAAGAAAAGAAAATTATTCCGTTGGTCTTCTCTGCGTGCTTGTGCGGCTGACCTAATCACCAACCAATAATTCATGAAAACAAGAAATAAGTGGCTGTCAAAGCAGTGTTGCATGGTTCCTCAAGTTGGGGGTTTGTGAATCCTCAATAAACTCTGAGGTTGGGTAGGTTTTGCTATGAACAATTAGGTGTGGGGACGGTTAAACATGACGGTAAGTATGAACCACAATTTAAGCACTTAAAACCTTTATCTGGATGTGAGTTTATGTGATTTCAAAATTTTTGAGCATTTGTCTAGAGCGTCGAGTAACGGAAGCTGAAAAGGGTTCTTCAGTTAATGGTTTGTCTGGTTTGATCCATGAAAAACATCAATCTCAAGGTAAGTACGCCCTTGTCTAGTTTATAGATTATCTTAAGTTTGTGCATTTTTCAAGTTTTGTGTTTGTCTTTAAAATTTTTTAAGTTTTATTGTGTTTGATCAAGATCAGATACTCGGGGCTAAGTTTGAGGGGAAGCTTCGTTAAAATTCTCAGTTATACCTCAAAGTTAACAATTTTTATGAGAATTAAAGGTATGGGAGTTGTTTAAAACAATTTTGAAGTTTAAGGGGTGTAAATGAAAGTTTCAAAAAGGGAGTATAAAAACCCCAAAACAGTTTACGATCCTCACTTAACCCCTCTTCTCCTCCGTTTACGATCCCCTCCTGAAAAACGACCCTAACCGCCGGCCAGAGCTCACCGGAAAACTCATTTCCGACCACCTCCGACCTTCGTTTGGAAATCCATCCTCACCAACACCTTCGTCTTTCACTTCCGACTAAAAACCCCATTTCAATCGCCTGTTTTCACAAGGATTTCTCGATCTATTCTCGAGTATTGTGTTTTTGAGCCCTAACTCGAAATTACTTTCGGATTTTTCCGCAATCGAGTCATTTTAGCGAAATTTGAAGTCGGCTGTGCTGTTAAGTTTCTTTAAAGGTAGTGTTGGGTGTTCATCTTAAGTTTTGATGGTGTTTAATCGTGTTTACGAGTTTATATGCAGGTTTGTTAATGGTGAATTTGAGGTTTACGATAACCTCGTGAAGAAGACTACTGTTGAGGAGTTTACGAACACCATTTACGACTCCGGTGTTCCCGATGGGTGTTTACGATTCTAGCTAACGACAAAAACTGTTTACGATCGGGCTTAGGATATTTTAGGGTGTTCACGATTGGGTTATGAGATTACGATTGGACCATTTTTGAACCCTGTCGTGAACCCATTTTGCAAATCGTAAACACAGTTTTTGGATCATAAACACATATTTTGAGTCGTAATCAGATGATAAAAAAATATTTTTCACTTATTTTTTTTTGTTTGTTTAAAAAAAAAATTGATTGTGGTTAGTGAACGTGTGTTTAAATCAAATATTTTCCCTAAAAAGTTTAAATTGAAATTTTGTGAACTTCAAAAGTAAAATTTGTTTTTCAATTGAACTTTGTCAAGGGTTAATAAACATAATTACTCTTTAATGAACAAGTCTGATACATATGTCTTGTCTTTCTCAGATGGCAGAAGAGATGCTTATCGGAGACATAAAATATGAGCAGGATCATTGTATGCCTGCTTATCTGGAAGACCCGCCAGAAAAACATATGGAATTGTTCTACTCACTAGTGGCTGGGATGAACACATGTAAAATTAACCATGCCTTGAGGACGAATGTACTCATCGACGAGATGCTGGTCAGAGAATTTTGGGGTACTGCTAGGGCAAATTCTGACAAGACAAGGATTACTGCAACGGTCAATAACAGACAAATTGTTATTGAGGAAGAAGATATAAGGCAAGGGCTGAACATTACCGATGATGCTTCACATCCTATCAAGTATCCGAAGGAGGTAGTTCTGGAAGGGGCGCAATCAATGGGGTATGAAGGAAAATTTCCGCCCATCTTTAAGAAGCTTCTGCCGCACTACTGGAGGTGTCTGGCGCATTACATGCAGAAATCTTTCCTTGGGAAAAGAACAAGCTTCGATCAATTAAATCAACTTCATGGAACTGCCTTTGTTGCTTTGGCCTTAGATTGGAACTTCAACTTTTCAAAGATGATGCTGATTGATTGGATAGGAAATGCAGAACTAAGTGCCAGAGAACAATTTTTAATGACACCGAGGTTTGTCCAAATGGTGGTAATGAAGAAGTATCCAATGATTGAGGAGAGGATAGAGAAACTTGATGTGAAGGTGATGGACATTGGGGTTTTTAGCCTGCAAACCCAGGATCGACCAGGTAAAAAGTGTTTTGAAGGTAGACTGGAGTGGACTAAGAGAGGTGCATTCCCAGAGGTTGCACGGGAACAAGTGTTGGATGACTCTGAACCAGAAGCTGACATCCCGGTTGTGAATGCCATGGTGGCTGAAGACCAAGACTTGACAGTAACTCCAGCTGTTAATGTTCAAGATGAAGATGTCATTCCCTCCGATGAAGAAAATATAATGGATGACATTCTTGCTGGCCAGAACATCACTGAAGAGGATATTTATGGAGACTTGGAGCCTCTAACTCATAAAAGGTCGAGGGAAGATATGATTGGGTCATCTGGCAGTGACAATACACCTCCTGAGCTGAATTTAAACGTTGATGATGTTCTTGAAGAAGAACCTGTCCCTGCTCGTGAGCCATCTCCACGGAAGAGGTCAGATCCAAGAAGCATCAGATTCAAGCTATCAAAGACCAGCTCAAGCATTTTACTAGTGCATTCAGCTGGGCCCAGTTCTGAGGGCCCCATTACTCAAGAAGAAACAGCTGCTGAAGTTGTGCAAGATCAGCCTACTCCTGTGCAATCTGAAACTACAATTCTGACCGAGCGTAGCCCAGTTCGGGAAGGAACTCAATTTCTGGAGGTTGATCATACTTTTGTTGCACCAAGCCCAGTGAGAGTAAGTGCAGCTCCTGCGGTAGCTCAGCCAACAGCTGCTCCTAGCTTCAGGCCTTTTCAAGCAGCGGAGCTTCCAGTGAATATGAGGATAAGTGCTGATCCTCAAATCAATTTCCTGATCTCACAAAACAGAATTAGAGAAAATGAGATCAAGGCTCTTCAAGCTGAGAACAAATATATGAGAGAGAAGGAAGTGGCGGACAAAGACAGAATGAAATATCTATACAGCATGCTGGTGGACCTGAGGAAGAAGTATAATGATTTAAAGGATGTTGTGGGTTCCAACTCCTCAGGTGCCCCAGGTCAAGGCTCATCACAGGGTCTGCAAGGTGCTGAAGCGTTGAATGAAGACGAAGGTGATGAAAACTTTGAGATGGCTGACTATGCTAGAGGAGGAAGAGTCATCACAGCCCCTGCGGGACACGACAACTGGTTCCGTGAATTCTATCAAGGACCAGCCCCCACAAAATACGCCCTCGATGTTGGTGAAAGCTCCATTGACAAAAGGGGGAGTCGTGAAGCCATTTTGTGCTGGCACTATGATACGGAGAAGAAATTATTTGCTGTGATCCGTGACGGCATCAGTCCAGTTGAGTATTACAGAACTCGTGGACAATTTCATTCATGGACTGAGCCTGAGATCAGAAGTTTGCTCCGAGCTCCATTCATCAACAGATGGAACAGTTCCGATGGGGATCTTATCAGAAACAACTTGTTAAGCCATCTGGAAAACAATTTTTTTGACTTTGACCTGAAGCAGGTAAGATGGGTCGAGACAGGAACTGACCCAGTTACTGGAGAACCAATTGGTGAAGCTAGGAGACCACCCACCAAGCGCACAAGAGTGATTAACATGTTGGATGAAATCGAAGATGGTACACTGGTCAAAAATTTTGACTGCTGGTGTTATGATCCGACGACTCACGAGGTGGTGGTTCTATGCAAAAATATGAGGCAGTTTCGCTTCTACGATCCAGTTGATCTGCTGCGATTTGGAGAAAGAGACATAAAGCTTCTCGCCTCACAGCCTATACTTGGAGATGAAAATGATATGGAGAATGCTGTGAGAGTGGGAATCTTTCATGGGACTGCAGGTCGGATAGTGGCGAACGGGTGGTGGTCGAACAACGTTCAAAGCACATTCAGATTCGATCTCCTGCTACCGTAGAAGTAAAAGGTCAAATGTTTCATGCCTAGGGGAAGATTGTTGGGCTAGATTTATTTAAGGCATGAACATTTGTTAATGGGCTAGTTTGTAATTGTTTTGGGCTTAATCTAGGTTAGTTAATAGGCCATGTGGGCCGATATCTTGTTTATGATTGGGCTAGATTAGTGTTTATGATTGGCCTTGTAATCACATGAGGTGGTATAAATACCACCTCATGGTTATGTTTATGACTAAGCTTTTCAATACGACTTTAAGGTTTACGATTTCTTGCTCTCTTGAGTTTACGATCAGCTTCCTTTAGTAGTGATTTTCATTCAAGACTTCATCTTTTCTCTAGATCTAGTCTATTCTTCTACTATTGTTCTTGAATCAATCTTATACAAGGATTCCGCACTTGTATTAGATTAGATATCGTGTGTTTGGGAGATTTCTGGACCTACAATATGCGAATCCATTTGAAAGTAATTCACATATATCACAGTTAAACAAACCCAAGATGTTTTTGGAGATCTTTGGAAGGAGAACAAGCGTATGCTCTGGATGGTCGTGATGATTTTGTATTTCAGACGGTAGTCTAGTGCACCACTCATGAAGAACAAAACCACAATGATTTTCAAAACATTTGTAGAAGGGCACATCTGTGATTGGTCTCACACATCCGTCACACAATAGTTCAACTTTTCTCATGGGGTCATGAAGGGAACATGAACGTCCATTAAGGAGGGATGCTTGTGTGTCAAAAAGAATCAGTTGGTGTTGATGGTTGAACACATCACCATCGACCTTACCTTCGATAGTAAGTTCACCTTTATTGATAAAAATGTGCTTCAAAAGGTTGAAACTTTCGTCACGAAATGGACAGCGAATTAAATCAGGATAGTCATTGTCTTTGTAGTTTTTATATGTTTTTCCAAGACCTGATTGACATGTGACATGTTTAAAATGAAGCTCAAACTGGCAACCTCTAGTATTAATTACATTAGGTCTACATGTGGCGTGTAGACCGCTCTAGTGAACTCACCAGCCTTGGCTGACACTTGATTGTTGGTTTCTTTTCAGGTCGCTAGGTGGATCATGGACAGCACCGGAGGCGGCAGTACTTCCTATGGATACCCTTTTGAAAAGCCCGGAATTTTCAAACATTTAAATCCATCGTTTTGTAACACCATAACTGTAAACTTTGTTTATGCTTCCGCTGAACTGTTAAACTTACTGTTTTGGACTGTAACTTAAACTTTATGATTTACCTATAAACTCTGTTATGGTTTGGTTGTAACTAAAGTCTGGGATCCTGGTCTGGATCACACCCCACACGGTTATACTCCGTTTGTGGAAATTGGGGGTGTGACAAATAATATTTTTTGTCATCTCATATATGCTCGGAGGTTCGTAGACACTATTTGGGATCTCTATATCTACTCATCTAATGGCTATGATTAATTTATTATCTCTACTTTTTCTTTCTTTCTTTCTCTCTTCAACAAATCTCATGTGTAAAATAGGGTTTTTTCGAATGCAAAATAGGGATTCTATGGTTTTACACTTTTTTACGGTGTATAGAGTGAACATCTCTCTCTATATAACCTATAGTATATATATCCCATATATATGATATATATATAGGTTTTAGTTCAAGTAAAAGCAATTATATCTTAAAAAGTGTAAGAAGTGTATTGCGTTTTGATATTAATGCATGGTGTTATCCCTTAATTATGTTTTTGGTTTAATATATGATATTTCTAAAATAGAAAACATCATTCATTGGATTCCAAACACCATTTATTAAGAATTTTTAAAAGAGCAGTGTGTTTGTATTTAGTACATTTTGTTTACATTGTGTTATCATTTAATTCTAATTTTGATAAACACGTGACGTTTCTACAATGGAAACACCATGTATGTGTCATATATTTACCAAAAATACAAAATAAAAATAATAGTTTGCATTAATATTAACACATCATCCACTTCTTACTATACACTTCTCACGTAAAAAGTGCTTTATAAAAATCATACCATGTATGTATATATATGTATTATATATATAGGTGAAAGTTCAAATACAAATGAATATTTCCGTACGAAGTGTGCGAAGTGATGTTAGCCTTTGATTTGATAAATGAGTGGTCCAGATTTGGGTAGATCAAATCCAGATGCAAAACAAAAAAATTAAGCGTGCAAATAACCTAGAGGGGTAAAATGGGTATGACCTACAAAAAAGATACCCTATCTTTTTTAAACCTCTATAACTTTTTCATATGACATCGGTTTTTAAAAAAAAAAATTACACTATAAAATCGAGCATTTAGTTCTCTTTAATTCGAGTATAGTATTGCGATACTTTTTTTGGAAGTTAAAAAACTTTTTTTAGAACTCGAATATGCGTCCAGGTGACGTTTGTGTGATTATGAAATAAAGCACACGTGATTATTGTATTTGGTGGCAAAATGATGACAATTACCTTTTTGACACCATTTTGCTACCAAATCATATTTGGTGGTAAAATGGTGACAATTGCTTATAACTTGCGTGATTATGACTTGTATATTTTTTCACAACATATTTGGTGTTAAAATGGTGATAATTGCTTATGAAATAAAGCTTGCGTCGTGATTATGTATTTGGTGGCAAAATGGTGAAAATTGTCGTTTTAACATCATTTTTCTACCAAAACATATTTGGTGGCAAAATAGTGACAATTGCCCTTTTGACACCATTTTTGCTACCAAAACATAGTCGGTGGCAAAAACATTTTTAAAGTTCTTTTTCACAACATATTTGGTGGCAAAATAGTGACAATTCTCCTTTTGACACCATTTTTCTACTAAAACATATTTAGTGGCAAAATGGTGACAATTGCCATTTGACACCATTTTGCTACCAAAACATATTTGGTGGCAAAACTTTTTAGGTTTTTTTCTACAACATATTTGGTGGCAAAATGGTGATAATTGCCCTTTTGACACCATTCATATTTTGGTGGCAAAAGGATGACAATTGCCCTTTTGACACCATTTTGCTATCGAAAACACGATGTCAAATAGTATGTGATTAACAAACGTAAGCTAGATAATTTTACCCTCATTCGCACGCCTCACATGAAAAATCCCCTTTGTGTTGATCAATTCAATTAAGCGATAGACTAAAACATATAAAGTGAAGACATACCGGTAGGGGTGGAGATTATAGATGACGATGATGATGTCATAGCCATGATGTTCTTCTCTACCCTTTAGATGTCTTTGATTGATGGATTTGTGTTTAGAGAGAATAGTGTATGTATGTGGTGTTTTGGTTTCTCTAAAATGATTTATTTATAAGACAATAAAGGGCAAGAGACTCTTCATATTATGTCATTATTCCCATCAAATAATGACTACATTAATAGGGACTTTATATCATATTTTCATAAGGACTTTATGTCTCTTTATGTCACTTTGGTCATTAATAAAATGATCATAAAGGACACATGTAGGAATATTTCCAACATTCTCCCACTTGTCCGAGTGATCATTTATGATGAGCCTTTCTAAAGTTTGGCCAAGTTAATAACACTCATTAGATTTCGAAATTTTATACTGTAGTAGAAAAATACAGTCATTGAGTTATTCTAAACCCAAGACCCCCATAATCATACTACAATTTCAAAAACGAACATAAGGAATTAGGGACCGAAATGACTAGATTAATGCCCTTAGTGCACAATAGTTATTTGTGCAAATTTGTCAAATGTACGTATAATATTAGGCGCGCATATACATTTTATAGACACATAAATATTCGAGGAAATTTTATTAATTATTAAAGCATATGCTATTACATAAGGTCTCTACTAAAACCCATTCTCAGTACGAGATCCTGAAAACATTTTGGTGGACTTTAGTCATCGGATCCGCAAGCATATCTTTTGTGCTAATGTTCTCAATACAAAGATTGTTTTCCTCCACCCATTCTCGTACAAACAAGAACTTTGTATCGAGATATAATCCGGCTTCACTCGAACTGTTACTGTTCGAAAAACTCACAGCAGCCGAATTATCGCAGTAAATCTTCAATGGTCTTGATATGGAGTTTACAACTTTGAGCCCGGCAATAAGATTCCTTAACAACATGCCTTGGCAAGTTGCATTATTTTACACTGCAACGTATTCTGCCATCATGGTTGAGGTTGTTGTCAATTGTTGTTTATGGCTCCTCCATGAAATAGGTCCGCCTGCTAACATGAAAATATACCCCGAAGTTGATTTCTTATCATCTTTGCATTTAGCAAAGTCAGAATCGGAATAGCCTATCACTTCTAAATCATCATTTCTTCTGTATGTCAACTTGTAGTCTTTTGTGCCTTGAAGGTATCGCAACACTTTCTTTGCTGTTTTCTAATGATCTAGGCCTGGATTAAATTGATAACGGCCTAGCATTCCAGCAATATATGCAATATCCGGATGAGTACAGACTTGAGCATACATCAAGCTTCCAACTACCGAAGCATAAGGTATCAATCTCATCTGTTCCTTTTCAACCTCTATTTTTGGACATTGGAAAGAACCAAAAACATCTCCTTTAACTACTGGAGCAACTGAAGGAGAGCAATTTTGCATGTTATAACGCGTTAGAACACGTTCAATATAAGCTTTCTGAGACAACCCTAAAGTCCCATTAGATCGATCTCGGTGTATTTCGATGCCTATTACATAAGAAGCATCTCCAAGACCTTTCATGTCAAAATTACGCGAAAGTAATCGCTTTGACTCATGCAACATATCTAAGTTATTACTTGCCAGTAAAATATCATCTACATAAAGGACAAGTATAACAAAATTGCTCCCACTCATTTTGAGGTAGGTGCATTGATCCACTTGATTTTTATTGAAACCTTGTTTTTTCATTACTTCATCAAACTTTAAATACCACTGACGCGATGCTTGTTTTAACCCGTATATGGATTTCTTTAACCTACAGACTAAGTGTTCTTGCCCTTTAGGTTTGAAGCCTTCAGGTTGATTCATAAACACTTCTTCATGTAAGTCACCGTTAAGGAAAGCAGTTTTAACGTCCATCTGACGTAACTCTAAATCAAAATGAGCTACTAGGACCATAACGATCCTTAAGGAATCCTTTCGTGATACAGGTGAGAAAGTTTCCTGAAAATCAATCCCCTCCTTTTGGGTGTAGCCTTTAGCAACCAATCGTGCTTTATAGCGTTCAACATTTCCATTCGGGTCTAATTTGGTTTTAAAGACCCATTTACATCCTACGGGCTTTGCACCCTTAGGTAATTCAACCAATTCCCACACACTATTCTTATGCATTGAATCAAGCTCATCAATCATAGCTTTATTCCATTAAGACGATTGATCACTATTGATGGCTTCATTATAAGAGGTAGGATCGTTAATTTTTCCTATATCCAAATCAACCTCATTAAGGTAGGTTACATAATCATCAAAATTAGTAGGCCTTCTAGGCCGTGATGACCTCCTTAGATGATTGTCAGGTTCATCAGTAGTCGTCTCAGGGACTTGCTCTTGTACATTTGATGTGCCTTCGTTTACAAGGGTGTTTGGAGCAACATGGTTTTCTAATGGTGCAGTGTCATGTACAAGAGGTGTAATAGGCGGTAAGTGTATAGAGAGCCCATTTCCCCCTCCTCTTCTACTTCTTGTAAGTCAAAGTTTTGATTTTCATTGCTCCTAATGACCTTAGAATCCTCAAGGAATTCCGCATGAGAGGTTTCCACGATACGAGTTACATGTGAAGGACAATAAAATCTATATCCCTTAGAATGTTCAGGATATCCGATAAAGGAACAGCTGACAGTTTTCATATCAAGCTTTTTCTCGTGAGGGTTATAAAGCTTAGCTTCGGCAGGACAATCCCATACTTTCATATACTTCAAGCTTGGCTTCCTCCCTGTCCAGACTTCAAAAGGAGTCTTAGGGACAGATTTTGAAGGAACCCTATTCAGTATATGAACAACTGTCTTTAAGGCCTACGTCCATAAGAATTGAGGTAGTTGTGAATTGGCTAACATACTCCTGACCATATTCATGAGTGTCCTGTTCCTCCTCTCAGCAATGTCGTTCTGCTGAGGAGTACCAGGCATGGTATATTGGTTCACAATCCCTTGTTCTTTACAAAATTTAAAGAACGGACCGGGAGCTTGTCCTATATCAGTATGTCGCCCACAATATTCACCTCCTACATCTGATCTCACTACCTTTATTTTGCATTTGAGTTGATTTTCAACTTCAGCTTTAAAGATTTTAAACATATCAAGTGATTCGGATTTTTCTTTGATTAAATACAAGTACATATAACGTGAGTGATCATATATGAAAGTAATAAATGAATTATGTACAGTTATTCCTTCGGGAAAAGGTCCACAAATGTCACTATGTATGAGTTCTAGTAAACTAGAGCTCCTTGTGGCACCCCGCTTATTCCCCTTAGTCATTTTACCTTTAAGACATTTAACACACGTTTCAAAATCAGAGAAATCGAGAGTTGGTAATATCTCATCCTTCACGAGTCTTAACATTCTATCTCGCGAGATGTGGCCTAAACGTTGATGCCACAACTGTAACATCCCACATTGGTGAGGAGGGGAACTAAGCATGCCTTTATAAGGGTGTGGATACCTCCCCCACCAAGACGCGTTTTAAAACCGTGAGAGGCGGATGCCTGAGGGCATGCCGGCTGCCAAAGCGGACAATATCTTGGTTGCGACGGGTCTGGGCTGTTACAGATGGTATCAGAGCCAAAGGTTAGCGCGAATTAGGGTCAACTTCCTCCTAAGCTCTAACCGTGAACTACTAAGGACCTTGACCTAGGAAGACCTTCCTAACCATAAGACGACTTAGGAACTTAAACTTGTGCCAAGATTAATATTTCCAAGTTGACTTATACATGCATATTCATATCTACCTATGTGTTGAGCTTCTTGTTGTGCAGAAAATGGTAGGAAACCAAGATAAAGGAAAGGGAGTTTGGGTGGACGCGGGACCATCCCACCCAAGTGCTCGAAGAGATATACTCGAGTACATAGACTTGGGAGATGATACCAACTCATCCATGGACTCCACTACACGAAGTAGAAGTCGAAGCGGTTCCCGTCATTCCCTCGGTACGAGTCTTAGGCGTACCGCGAGGATGACCCCAGGTCCTGCTGGTCCTCCTATTATGGAAGAAGTAGTACCCACACCATTTGCACTACCCGCCCCTCCCATGACTCTCCCACCAGCAGCGCCATATGTGCCGCCCGACAATATAGATTGGGACACAATGGCACGTCATAGCTTACACGGAGGGTACTCGGCCCGCTTTGAGGACCCCTATGCCCTTGGGAATTCTAGGTCAAGCTTCTCCTACTTCCCAATTGAACAAGACCCATACTTTTATTCAGGACCCCTTGTCGCCGAGACCCCAACAGATTACGCCTATCGAGCCCTTCATGAGGCATCGGAGGCACGACGTGAACTTCAAGAGATTCGAGCACGTGAAAGTGAACTTTGGGGTGCCCTTAGGGAAATCAAGACAGTGTTGAAGAACGTTTTCAGGGGACGGCGAAGACGCTAGTTTCTTTTGTTTTTGTATTCACGTTATTAGTACCGCACTTGGAACCTTTTGCATGCTATGTTTCGTTTAACATTAATTATCCTCCTAGTACTAGACCACTAGTACAATTTTGGTTTAATCTATCTTTAATTGACTATTATAATTATGAAAGTTTCTTATGTTTACCCCTGCACTTATATGGTGAAATTTTTACAATTCTAACAGCCACTAATCATATAATGGTGAACACCCGACGAACGGGAAATATCGGACCTTCTTCCAAAGAAAAAGGAAAAGGGACGCGATCTGAACACACACCCGACGGGGATGAACGCACCATAACTCAGGAATACACCCACCCGAGAACTAAGGAAAATGACGTACCCAAGAATAGCCTAGAACAAATGATTGCCGAAGGTATCACCAAAGCAATGCCCGAGATTGTTGCCCAACTAAAAAGGGTGGAAGGCACCGGAAAGTCTAAGCAAGGTGTGGAACACACCGAAGAGCATAGCATCAACCACCACAACAACTCCCACTTTGATGATGATGCTAACAGTGAAGTAAGGAAGGGTTGTAATTACAAAACCTTCATGTCTTGCAAACCTAACAGTTTCTACGGTAAAGAAGGAGCAACTGGTGCGATAACTTGGTTGGAAGAAATGGAGGCTACTATCGACATCAGCGATTGTGCACCTAAAGACAGAGTAAGGTTTGCTGCTCATTCTCTGAAGGCGGAAGCGTTAGCTTGGTGGAATATGGTTCTAAAAACTCGAGGCAAGAATGTCGTGTACCGGATGCGTTGGGAAGAATTCAAGGAGTTGATTATGGAGAAGTTTTGCCCCGTCAACGAGATAGAGAAGTTGGAAGCGGAATTCCTAAGCTTGGAAATGGTCGGGGCTGCACATTTGGAGTACACGAATCGGTATGAGAAAATATCTAGGCTCGTGCCCCATCTCGTCACTCCCGAGTCGAAACGGATTGGGCGCTATATATGGGGCTTAGCTCCACAAATTCGAGGCATGGTTCGGTCTGCGAGGCCTGCTACCTTCCAAGATGCTGTTGACATTTCCGGAGCCTTAACTGATGAAGCCGTAAGAAGCGGTGTTTTAAGAAGTGGAGTCTCAAAGGAACCTACCTCGAATAACTCAAAAAGGAAGTTCGATGACTTCAAATCTAGCAAGAAACCGCAGGGAGAACCTAGTGCGCGGGGCTACAAAGGCAATCTCCCGTTGTGTAAGAAGTGTAACCGGCACCACAAGGGCCCCTGCGATAAGCGGGGAAAGTCTTCGAAGGAATGTTTCAAGTGTGGAAGACATGGACACTCCCCAAGGGAATGCACTGCCTCCCCTAAATGCTATGAGTGTGGAGAAACCGGACATATCAAGTTAAACTGCCCAAAGCTTAAAGAAACCAAAGCCGACATCACCGGTAGGGCAAGAGGAAGAGCGTTTGTCATGAATGCTGAGGAGGCAAGGTTGCAACCTGACGTGGTGACAGGTAAATTCCTTGTTAATGATACTTATGCCAACGTTTTATTTGATACTGGGGCCAATAGAAGTTTTGTATCCCATACTTTTAAGCCTAAGGAACAATGGAACTTGCAAAAATTAGAAAGGACCTATATTGTGGAATACGGTAATGGCGAGGAGAGTAAAATAAACTACGTGATAAAGGACGGACACATCAAAATCGACGACCACTCAATACCCGTGGAATTGATGCCAACGACGCTTGGAGGCTTCGACGTAGTCTTGGGCATGGACTGGTTGTCACAAAACCAAGCTCGCGTGATATGTGACAAGAAGGTTTTGGAGTTAACTACACCTAACGGGGAGATTCTCACCATCTACGGAGAAAAGCCAACCCGGCCAATCGAAATGATATCCCTGATCAAGGCACGTAAGTGTTTGAGGAAAGGCAACGAAGCTTTTATAGCTTATGTGACAACGGCAAGCCAGGAAAAGAGCATACAAGATGTGCCTGTGGTCGCTGAATACCCTGAGGTATTCCCAGAAGAACTGCCCGGGTTACCCCCAGATCGAGAAGTTGAGTTTCGCATAGACTTAGTTCCCGGTGCCGCACCGATTGCCAAGGCACCGTATCGCCTAGCGCCACCTGAACTACAAGAACTTATGAAGCAACTTCAAGAATTGCTAGAAAAGGGATTCATTCGTCCTAGCTCATCACCATGGGGAGCCCCCATATTGTTTGTCAAGAAAAAGGATGGTACTTTACGCATGTGTGTGGATTACCGAGAACTAAACAAGGTCACTATAAAGAACCGATATCCTCTCCTGCGAATAGATGACTTATTCGATCAACTACAAGGAGCTTCATATTTTTCAAAGATCGACTTGCATACCGGTTATCACCAGTTGAAGGTTAGGGAAGAAGACATACCAAAGACCGCATTCAGGACCCGTTATGGACATTACGAATTCTTAGTAATGCCCTTCGGACTGACAAATGCACCCGCTATCTTTATGGATCTAATGAACCAGTGTGTGCAAGCCTTATTTGGATAAGTTTGTGATTGTCTTCAT
The DNA here is from genome assembly GCA_039602395.1 of Deinandra increscens subsp. villosa. Classification (NCBI taxonomy): domain Eukaryota; kingdom Viridiplantae; phylum Streptophyta; class Magnoliopsida; order Asterales; family Asteraceae; genus Deinandra; species Deinandra increscens. The sequence goes on from JBCNJP010000017.1 coordinate 19,718,432, forward strand.
AGATGACATTCTAATTTATTCAAAAAGTAAGGAGCTCCATGAAGAACATCTCAGAGCTGTTTTGGGACTTCTAAGGGAGAATGAAACTTTATGCAAAGTTCAGTAAGTGTGACTTTTGGCTACGGGAAGTGCAATTCTTGGGCCACGTGGTTAGTAATCAAGGAATCCAGGTCGACCCTGCCAAGGTAGAAGCCATAATGAATTGGAAACAACCAAACTCGGCAACCGAGGTTAGAAGTTTCCTTGGACTTGCTGGATATTACCGTCGATTCATCCAAGACTTCTGCAAAATAGCAACCCCACTGACCAGCCTTAACCAGAAAGAATGCCAAATTTGTGTGGAGTCAAAAGCAAGAAGATGCATTTCAAACCTTGAAGAAAAAACTGAGTAGCGCACCAATCCTATCCTTACCAGACGGAATCGAGGACTTCATAGTCTATTGTGATGCTTCTCACAATGGATTAGGATGTGTCCTTATGCAGCGGAATAAAGTTATCGCCTATGCTTCGAGACAACTCAAGGTCCACGAAAAGAATTACACCACCCATGACTTGGAGTTAGGGGCAGTGGTGTTTGCTTTAAAGCTTTGGAGGCACTACCTCTATGGGACCAAGTGCGTAATATATACATATCACAAAAGCTTGAAGCACATCTTTGATCAGAAAGAGCTAAATATGCGTCAAAGGAGATGGGTTGAGACGTTAAATGATTACGACTGCGAGATCCGATATCACCCTGGAAAAGTGAATGTGGTTGCTGATGCTTTAAGCCGGAAGGATAGGGTAAAACCTATAAGAGTTCGAGCCATGAGAATAAGCTTACAACCGGACCTGGTAAGTCAAATCAGAGACGCTCAAGAGCAGACGCTTAAGGGGGACCAGCTCAAGGAGGAAGGTGTTTTGGGAATCGTAGATAAGATCGAGAAAGGAAATGATGGTATTTTGAGGTTCAACAACAAAATTTGGGTCCCAAACCAAAAAGAATTAAGAAACACGATATTGGATGAGGCTCATAAATCGAGATATTCAATCCATCCAGGGAATGACAAAATGTACCAGGATTTAAAGAACAACTACTGGTGGCCGGGATTGAAGAAGAGTGTAGCAACCTACGTTAAGAGGTGCTTGACCTGTGCGAAGGTCAAGGCAGAATACCAAAAGCCGTCTGGATTTCTACAACAACCCGGAGTTCCAGTATGGAAATGGGAACAAATCACCATGGACTTCGTCACCAAGTTACCTCGCACCTTCCGAAAGCACGATGCAATTTGGGTTATCGTCGACCGATTAACTAAGTCCGCACACTTCCTTCCTATTGGAGAAGACTACAGCATGGAGCAGCTAGCAAAATTGTACATTGACGAAATAGTTTCACGACATGGCGTGCCAGTTTCTATCATATCTGACAGGGATGGTCGTTTCACCTCAAAGTTTTGGGAATCCTTACTACAAGCCTTGGGAAGTAAGATAAAGTTGAGTACTGCGTATCACCCGCAAACCGACGGACAAAGTGAACCCACGATTCAGACAATTGAAAACATGTTGAGAGCTTGTGTAATTGATTTTGGCGGAAACTGGGATACTCACCTACGACTCGTGGAGTTTTCATACAATAATAGCTACCATTCCAGTATAAAGGCTGCCCCATTTGAGGCCCTCTATGGCCGTAAATGTAGATCGCCTTTATGTTGGAATGAGGTGGGCGACAGCCAACTAACGGGACCAGAAATTATCCGGGAGACAACAGACAGAATTGTCCAGATTAAAGAAAGATTAAAGGCCGCAATGGACAGACAAAAGAGCTATGCCAATCGGAGGCGGAAACCCTTGGAGTTCAAGGAGGGAGATAAAGTGATGCTAAAGGTATCCCCATGGAGAGGGGTCATTCGATTTGGAAAAAGAGGAAAGTTGAGCCCACGGTACATAGGCCCGTTCAAGATCGTGGAACGAATCGGTTCAGTGGCCTACCGCTTGGAATTACCAGAAGACTTGAAGGGAATACATGACACATTCCATGTGTCCAATCTAAGGAAATGTTTGGCCGATGAAGCATTGATAATCCCTCCCGAAGAAATCCAAATTAATGACAAGTTGCAGTTCATTGAGGAGCCAATTGAGGTTATGGACCGAAAGACCAAAACTTTGAGAAGAAGCAAGATCCCTATAGTAAAGGTTCGATGGAACTCCAAAAGGGGGCCCGAGTACACTTGGGAGCGGGAGGACGAGATGAGAAAGAAGTACCCTAAGCTATTTATAGACAACTAAGCTCAAGTAGCTCACGTAGATCAACAAAATTTCGAGGACGAAATTTTAATAAGTAGGGGAGAATGTCACAACCCCGAATTTTCAGGTTAATATTATTTTTATTTTTATGCTCATCTAAACTACTGCCTTGAATCCGGATTAAAGACCAACATGAGTTATGACTTCTCGCTTAGGAATAAACTTATTACACTCGTAAGCACTAGCCAAGTCGGCTTATAGAAAAACACTCGGTTATAGAAAGAAAGCTTATGACTAAATAAATAAAGATGCGGTATCTGGTATATAAATAAACATTTTTATACCATATCAAACTAATATCTCTCTAATTAAATCACTTAAATATCTAATCATTCAAAACAAAAAAAAAAATGCACGCATTCCTTTCCCTGTGTTTTTTTCTTTCCTCCATACATATTAATTATTTTTCCTTATTTACATAAGGATGGGAATAGCAAGAAGTAAAGTATTAATTATCTTTATTTGAAAATTGTACTAGAAACTATCCCAACCACCCCTCCCAACCCTACGGTTGCAAATCATATTCCCCATATGTATTTACTTTTTCTTATTTTTATGACCACTTCTTCTTCCACATACATGAACCTGGAAAATCACCAAAATAATGAATGGCCAATCCCTGAAAATGGATATCCTCCCGAAATCTATCCAAAATATTTCACCAATCTTCTTAAGATCTTGGACAGCTTTTCACTTCTCTCTCTCTACACCCTTCCACTCTATTTAAGCTCACCTTCTTCACTCAAAACCCACAAGAACAATCTGCTCACCATAAAAAAAAGAAATAATAAGTAATGAAGGCATGTTGGTGACCAAGTAGGAAGAATCCGAAGATCAAGACCACCATCTTCATCATCTCTTTCGGTCTTGCACTATCTCGAATCACCGGTACACTCACTCATTCTAAACCCCCATATAGTCACATTATATGACTAATTAATATTTAATTCTTGCAACAAAGTGATAACAAAAGAAGAATAATAATGGGAGGGCATATGCAACGGGTGTTAACAATAAAATTATTTTGCTTTATCCCTTTTTCTCATTTAGTTTATAATATGGCTTTCTCTTCAACTATTAATGGTCAACTCATTTTTGTTCGGAATACACAGTTCTAATTAAACTTTGTATAGGCATTCTAATATAAAAGCCAACTTTTAACCTAATATTAAGTAGAATGAATTAATTCCAGAGGCCCCTTCACATGACAGATTCTTGTTTTTTTTATTTATATAATTATAAAGAAAAGTTAGTTGGGTTGGGTTGTGAATGGGAACGATAAGACTTGACATATTCATATACTTCTAATACATTATGGTATGAGTTATCTCCAACACAAATTTTACATAAACTGTATACTTACTACAATATATGTTCTTTTAATAATAATATATATACATAGAGTCGAGTTAGCCTACATCCAGCAAAAACGCTACATCCATTGCGGATTCATCTGGGGCGTCCATCAAGATCATCCAACAACCAGGATCTATGGTGTTTCCGCCTATGGTGTTTTCGGTGGGGGAAAAAAACACCATAGGCGGAAACACCATAGATCATGGCTGTTGGATGATCTTGATGGACGCCCCAGATGAATCCGCAATGGATGTAGCGTTTTTGCTGGATGTATTTTACCCCAAACCTATATACATATACATATATATATTTTGAGTTATCTCTTTGAGATAAACAATAAAAATATATATATATATATAAATAAACAATATGATTCTTAAATAAATAGATTGGGTCACTTGGTAGAAGTCAGGGGCGAGAACAAAAATTTACGAAAATTTTGTACTATTCTCATCTGCTCATGTGCAGAATGGTTAGTTCAACTTTATTGCTTTATTTCCATCATTATTTAAATTATTAAGTTATAAGTAATTAATTAAAATTAAACCAAAGGTTATGTGTGTAGCTGAACATCTAAAATACATACATATTGAACTTTAAATGCACATATATATAGTATGAACTAATTAATTTTAGTCAAAAAGAAATTAATTTAAATGCACGTACCAACTAACTAATTTTAGTTAAACAAAAATATATATTATAATTTATTGAGAATGCTAGCCTAATTTTCAACTATGAATTTTAATATTACATATAAAGTTATACTGTAGTACCAATATCATGACTATTTATTTAGTAAGACTTGTATCATATAATATTATGTTATGATAGTAGCTTACAACAAACACTGTTACACTGTTAAATCTCATTTTTTTTATTGCAATGTATAAACCTACCTATCACTTGTTTGAGTATGTATTATCTTATAATAAAGCTATACTAATTCAAGTAAGATCATAAAACTATAAATTATTAAAAATGGTTATACTCACATCACAACTAATTCTAAGATCATATTCCTAAATTAATCCACCCACACGCACGATTAGAACATACATCATATAAGTCTAGTTATACTTAATAATATTGTGTAATGTGAACTAGGAGGCTTTTAGGGAGTGACCAACTCTTATCGCTTACGCCACTTCAAGACTTTGGTTAGTTTCATAACTCTAAACTCCCCCTTTTTACTTAAACGTTTGGGGCGAAATACATGCTCACGAGTCAAACTATTTTTATGGTGTATATTAACGTGTACTTTGTGCAATCATTAACTCTTTGAGCCACATACATGTCACACCCCGGTTTTTCCAGCCGGGATGCGACCAACTGGCATCAAATTCAAAGCAGCGGATATCATTGGATCAACTACATAAGGACCATTTTTAATTAAATAGATAAGGCAAGAGACGTAACCCTTGCATGTCATCAGAGTTAATACAAGTTTTTAGGAAATACAAATACATCACGAAACATAAAGAAACATAAATCGTTTATTAATAGCGTAGAGGTCTTCTAGTAAGGAGGGTAGGTCTTCTAAGCGGGTACTCTAGCATCCAAATCTAGACATGCCACCTAAAGTCCATAGCAATCAACGTCCTGAAACACATGCTCAAAAAAATACGTTAGCTATAAAGCTAGTGAGTTCATAACATGACACAATAATAGTTGGCGCCACAAAAAGTAGGTGCATATATAAACATGTAACATTGTATCCACCAATCAATCCGTCTCAAGGTCGCAACCTTAAGTGAGCAAATGTCCAAATGTGATATTCATCCACATTACACTTACTCTACCTACATACATGATGCAAAAACGTGGTGTAAGCGACGAGCTAACCAATGTTAACTAAGTAGCCAAAAATTGGCCGTGGACGAGTATTCCCCAATTCATCTTAGGGGAAAGCACCGTGCAGAGGTGGGATTTTCCATGGTCCCAATGTCAAGTAGTACTACCCACATATGTATTGTCACAACCCCGAATTTTCAGGTTAATATTATTTTTATTTTTATGCTCATCTAAACTACTGCCTTGAATCCGGATTAAAGACCAACATGAGTTATGACTTCTCGCTTAGGAATAAACTTATTACACTCGTAAGCACTAGCCAAGTCGGCTTATAGAAAAACACTCGGTTATAGAAAGAAAGCTTATGACTAAATAAATAAAGATGCGGTATCTGGTATATAAATAAACATTTTTATACCATATCAAACTAATATCTCTCTAATTAAATCACTTAAATATCTAATCATTCAAAACAAAAACAAAAAAAAATGCACGCATTCCTTTCCCTGTGTTTTTTTCTTTCCTCCATATATATTAATTATTTTTCCTTATTTACATAAGGATGGGAATAGCAAGAAGTAAAGTATTAATTATCTTTATTTGAAAATTGTACTAGAAACTATCCCAACCACCCCTCCCAACCCTACGGTTGCAAATCATATTCCCCATATGTATTTACTTTTTCTTATTTTTATGACCACTTCTTCTTCCACATACATGAACCTGAAAAATCACCAAAATAATGAATGCCCAATCCCTGAAAATGGATATCCTCCCGAAATCTATCCAAAATATTTCACCAATCTTCTTAAGATCTTGGACAGCTTTTCACTTCTCTCTCTCTACACCCTTCCACTCTATTTAAGCTCACCTTCTTCACTCAAAACCCACAAGAACAATCTGCTCACCATAAAAAAAAGAAATAATAAGTAATGAAGGCATGTTGGTGACCAAGTAGGAAGAATCCGAAGATCAAGACCACCATCTTCATCATCTCTTTCGGTCTTGCACTATCTCGAATCACCGGTACACTCACTCATTCCAAACCCCCATATAGTCACATTATATGACTAATTAATATTTAATTCTTGCAACAAAGTGATAACAAAAGAAGAATAATAATGGGAGGGCATATGCAACGGGTGTTAACAATAAAATTATTTTGCTTTATCCCTTTTTCTCATTTAGTTTATAATATGGTTTTCTCTTCAACTATTAATGGTCAACTCATTTTTGTTCGGAATACACAGTTCTAATTAAACTTTTTATAGGCATTCTAATATAAAAGCCAACTTTTAACCTAATATTAAGTAGAATGAATTAATTCCAGAGGCCCCTTCACATGACAGATTCTTGTTTTTTTTATTTATATAATTATAAAGAAAAGTTAGTTGGGTTGGGTTGTGAATGGGAACGATAAGACTTGACATATTCATATACTTCTAATACATTATGGTATGAGTTATCTCCAACACAAGTATTACATAAACTGTATACTTACTACAATATATGTTCTTTTAATAATAATATATATACATATACATATATATATTTTGAGTTATCTCTTTGAGATAAACAATAAAAATATATATATATATATAAATAAACAATATGATTCTTAAATAAATAAATTGGGTCACTTGGTAGAAGTCAGGGGCGAGAACAAAAATTTACGAAAATTTTGTACTATTCTCATCTGCTCATGTGCAGAATGGTTAGTTCAACTTTATTGCTTTATTTCCATCATTATTTAAATTATTAAGTTATAAGTAATTAATTAAAATTAAACCAAAGGTTATGTGTGTAGTTGAACATCTAAAATACATACATATTGAACTTTAAATGCACATATATATAGTATGAACTAATTAATTTTAGTCAAAAAGAAATTAATTTAAATGCACGTACCAACTAACTAATTTTAGTTAAACAAAAATATATATTATAATTTATTGAGAATGCTAGCCTAATTTTCAACTATGAATTTTAATATTACATATAAAGTTATACTGTAGTACCAATATCATGACTATTTATTTAGTAAGACTTGTATCATATAATATTATGTTATGATAGTAGCTTACAACAAACACTGTTACACTGTTAAATCTCATTTTTTTTATTGCAATGTATAAACCTACCTATCACTTGTTTGAGTATGTATTATCTTATAATAAAGCTATACTAATTCAAGTAAGATCATAAAACTATAAATTATTAAAAATGGTTATACTCACATCACAACTAATTCTAAGATCATATTCCTAAATTAATCCACCCACACGCACGATTAGAACATACATCATATAAGTCTAGTTATACTTAATAATATTGTGTAATGTGAACTAGGAGGCTTTTAGGGAGTGACCAACTCTTATCGCTTACGCCACTTCAATACTTTGGTGAGTTTCATAACTCTAAACTCCCCCTTTTTACTTAAACGTTTGGGGCAAAATACATGCTCACGAGTCAAACTATTTTTATGGTGTATATTAACGTGTACTTTGTGCAATCATTAACTCTTTGAGCCACATACATATGTGGGTAGTACTACTTGACATTGGGACCATGGAAAATCCCACCTCTGCACGGTGCTTTCCCCTAAGATGAATTGGGGAATACTCGACCACGGCCAATTTTTGGCTACTTAGTTAACATTGGTTACCTCGTCGCTTACACCACGTTTTTGCATCATGTATGTATGTAGAGTAAGTGTAATGTGGATGAATATCACATTTGGACATTTGCTCACTTAAGGTTGCGACCTTGAGACGGATTGATTGGTGGATACAATGTTACATGTTTATATATGCACCTACTTTTTGTGGCGCCAACTATTATTGTGTCATGTTATGAACTCACTAGCTTTATAGCTAACGTCTTTTTTTGAGCATGTGTTTCAGGACGTTGATTGCTATGGACTTTAGGTGGCATGTCTAGATTTGGATGCTAGAGTACCCGCTTAGAAGACCTACCCTCCTTACTAGAAGACCTCTACGCTATTAATAAACGATTTATGTTTCTTTATGTTTCGTGATGTATTTGTATTTCCTAAAAACTTGTATTAACTCTGATGACATGCAAGGGTTACGTCTCTTGCCTTATCTATTTAATTAAAAATGGTCGTTATGTAGTTGATCCAATGATATCCGCTGCTTTAAATTTGATGCCAGTTGGTCGCATCTCGGCTGGAAAAACCGGGGTGTGACAGATTGGTATCAGAGCCGGTCGTCGGCCAGTGTGCCAGCGAGGACGCTGGTCCCCTAAGGAGGGAGGATTGTAACATCCCACATTGGTGGGAAGGGGAACTAAGCATGCCTTTATAAGGGTGTGGATACCTCCCCCACCAAGACGCGTTTTAAAACCGTGAGAGGCGGATGCCTGAGGGCATGCCGACTGCCAAAGCGGACAATATCTTGGTTGCGATGGGTCTGGGCTGTTACAACAACATGGATGAGGTTTCCGTGCCTCGTTTTCTTTTAGTTACATTATCATTAATATTATATGATAATAGTGATTTTGAGAATTGGTCATCTAGTTCTAATATATAGAGATTTCCTTCCAGATAGCCACAACCACAAACATGAGAGTTTAAAGTAATAGTGACTTTGCCTTGGCCATGCAAAATTTCATAACCATCATTGTCTAACTTTGGTATTGATACTAAATTCCGAGTTATCCTCGGTACATATAATGTATCATAAAGTTTAATACAATGACCAGTTTTCATTATTAGTTGCATAGTGCCTACGGCTTCAACATTCAATTCATCACCATCTCCCACTTCAATTGTTCGTTGGTTTCTTTCCAGATTCCGGATTGTAAGGAATCCCTGAGTAAAATTTGTAACATGTACCATAGAACCAAAGTCAACCCACCAAGTGTTAACTGGAACATTTATGTTAAAAGACTCAAATATCATATAAAGATGATTGATTACCTTTCTTAGTTAGCAACTCCTTGAACGTAAGGCAATCTCGCTGCCAGTGCCCCTTTCCATGGGAAAATTTGCAGTGAGGTTTACCTAAGGAGGTTTTGGGGCCATAAACGTTGCTTGTACTAACCTTTTGAACTTTAGAGCTTTCCCCTTTAATGGATTTTCCCTTCCTTTTCTTTGGGTCAGTGGTGGTGACGTGAACAACTGCTGGTATTTCTAGCTTTAGACGTTCCTTTTCCTGCACGCACATTGCTATCAATTCACTCATTGTCCACTTATCTTTTTGAGTGTTATAATTTATCTTAAAAGCATCAAAACGTGCAGGAAGGGAGGCCATAATGAAATGCACCAGAAAACCATCGCTGATTTCCATGTCTAATCCCTTTAGCTTATGGGCCATGTCACTTATCATCATGATGTGTCCACGCACACCACTAACCCCATCATACTTCGTAGTAACCATTTTCAGAATTAGAGTGCTCGCATGTTCCTTAGAAGTTCCCTTAAACTGCTCCTCCACAGAATCCAAATAAGCCTTAGCATTTTCGGAATCTGGAATGGCACCCCTTATTGCAACAGAAATGAAATTCTTGATCACCATAAGAGACATTCTATTAGATCGCTCCCACTTTTCATACTCTTATTTTTGATCTGCTGTGCTTTGTGCAGTAAGAGCAGCAGGAGCTTCATGCCTCAATGCATAATCAAGATCCAACATACCAAGAGTAAGTTTCACAGTGTCCCTCCATGCGGCAAAGTTTGTTCCATTCAAAGTTTCAATTCCAAATGTTGGAGTGATGGTGGATGCTAGATTGAGACAAGTATAAGAAGAAAATGATTTTAAGTGAGCTATAATATGAGGTATATAAGCAAGCAAACATAATTACAACCATTTAAGATGTAGTCTGTTATAACACCAAATAACAGACTAAAGTAAGGTTCTACTTAAATGTTGGCTTCACTTTGGCTATGACCAACATTAAAGTGTTATGAACAAATTAAATATGAAGTTCTATTTGAACATTGGCTTCGCTTTGGCTATGACCACTATTCAAATTTTATGAACTAATTAAGTATAAAGTTCCACTCAAACATTGACTTCGCTTTGGCTATGACCAATATTCAAGTATTATGAACAAAATGAAATAAGGTTCTACTAAAACATTGGCTTCGCTTTGGCTATGACCAATATTTAAGTATTATGAACATAAAAGTGCAAATATGACACACAAATCAAACTAATAAATAAGTAAACTATTTTCATACAACAATCAAAATTTGATTTGTTGCAACATAAAACTACTTTGCACGCATACGACTCATGTCACTGTAATGTGACTAATTAGCAAAAATTACCACAATGAATTAATATAATATATATGTGGTAATGGCCAAATTAATATAAACAGTAGTTGTCAAAAATATTGTAATCACTAATCATGAAAATATTTGTATGATAATTGTGAAAAGCAACATAAAAGTCATTACGGATAATTTACACAATAACTGTCAAATTATTTATTATATATGTCATGAATTAATACTTTGATGGAAGTTTGGCATAATAAATAATTGCACAGTAATTAAAACTTGAAGAACTCAGTTTCATAAGATATATATAACATTAATCTAGATGCCAATCACATACTTCAATCAAATTTAGGACACGAGACTTTAAGTTCAATATATCCAAAACTCATCCAATCTAAAATTTGTTTATAACTTTTTTGACATGAATACAATAGAACATATTTGCAGACTCAGTGTAATCCACGAAATCAACTTATGTGGATGAAAATAATTGTCGATTTCAAAACTTAGTTTTTCTTTGATGACAAAGCCATAAAAAAGATTCGGAGAGAATGAACCGAGTGTCAAGGAATAATAGTCATCTAGGATTGAATTGAAATGATCAACATCGCTCTGATACCACATCGCTCTAAAACATATAAAGTGAAGACATACCGGTAGGGATGGAGATTATAGATGACGATGATGATGCCATAGCCATGATGTTCTTCTCTTCCCTTTAGATGTCTTTGATTGATGGATTTGTGTTTAGAGAGAATAGTGTATGTATGTGGTGTTTTGTTTTCTCTAAAATGATTTATTTATAAGACATCAAAGGGCAAGAGACCCTTCATATTATGTGATTATTTCCATCAAATAATGACTACATTAATAGGGACTTTATATCATATTTTCATAAGGACTTTATGTCTCTTTATGTCACTTTGGTCATTAATAAAATGATCATAAAGGACACATGTAGGAATATTTCCAACACTTTGTACAATAAGTTTTCCCTATGTGTGTGCGTGTGTGTGTGTGTGTGTATATATATATATATATATATATATATATATATATATATATATATATATATATATATATATATATATATAGGGTTAGGTTCAAATGAGAACTTTTTGTTTTGAGAACTTTTGAGAACTAAATCTCAACCACAAATTTCAGGGGGACCACTACAATTCATGGGAGGGGGGATACATGTAAATAAATTTGTGGCTCAAATTAGTTCTTTTTAGTTCTCAAACCAAATTGGTTCTCAAATGATCCTCTCCCTATATATATATATATATATATATATATATATATATATATATATATATATATAGGGGAAGGATCCTGTGAAAACACGAAAATCAATATTAAAACCTACACAACTTCTTCACACGTTAATGTTTTTTCATAAAATTGGCGCCAAATGTCTTAGAATTACGTTATCTTCAATTCTGGAAACAAATTTTATAAAAAAATAGCGTTTTTTTCCCAGTGTGATACACATGTGTATCATCATCATTACTACTGCACAAAAACGAATTATCATGTGTAAAAACACTCCTTATGTTAAAAACATATTAAAAACATTAAAACATTTATGGTACTAATGTTAATGATACATAATTATAAGACTTTTGGTGAAAATTTTTAAAAAATATATTAACATATGAAAAAGTTATGTTGGTTTTAAGATGGTTTTCGCAAAATATATGCGTTTTCGCATGATCATTTCCCTATATATATATATATATATATATATATATATATATATATATATATATATATTACTACTATATAATGCATATTGCTCACAAGGTATTTTCATCATACATAAATGCTTAATTTCAAGACGCGTACAACTAAATAAGCCACATGTAAAAGTTCATAAAGTATAAATTAGCTGAGTTCGCTCATATCCCACATTGATTCTTAGATAAATTTTTAAAGTTCTCCATCTCTATATAATGAAGGAAATAAGATTACACCAAAATCTGAAACCTACAAATTGGCTTGTGAAATGATATGGATTTATTTTTCTCATATTGAATACTAGGTTTGTAACTCGTGTATTACACGGACCAACGTATAACCAACTGAACACAAACATAAAGAAATGAAATTTGAATGGTATGTTTGTTATGCATGTATATTTTTAATAAAAAAATTAAGATAATTAAAAGGAAGTGACTCGAATTAAGTCGGTATATTTTTTAAGACGAAAGTATTAAAATTAATAATCCATTTCCATTTCCATTTCCTCACCATTTCATTAAAGTAACCTTAGGTCTCAGGGCTGTAGTTTTTGCAACGGTCGCTGGATCCTTTGTGGTATCACATACAACATTCATCTATGATTGTGATTCAGTACGTGTTAATCTAATTCTGTGCTGATTTTAATTCAACATGTATGAAGGAAAATATCCTATAAACTACAAACATAAAAACATGGCAGATATATAAAGTATTAGATAGGGATTTTATAGTGAAAAGCCAAAACAAAATCTATAAGATATCTCATCATCCTATGAGTTCAAACTTGGAATAATTTTTGCACCCATAATTATTTGAAAAAATCTACCTATTGATTAGTTAGCAATGCCACAAAAATGTACAATCGAAAAACATGTAAACTAACTTAAATCCAATACCTATGTTTTTAGAGAACTCAAGAGCTATTGTCAGGGGCGGATTCAGAAAAAAATTTCAGGGGTAGCGTTAAAAAAAAATTTGCCGGGACTAACGGGGTTCGGGGGCTGCGTCCCCGAAAAAAAATTTAGGTAATTAACGGGCTTTTGATCATATTTTCAAGTCAGGATCTAACTTAAAACCATAAAATTTATTCGAGGTGTAGCGGAAAATTCGTTTCAGGGGTAGGGAAATACCGAAAATCAAAATAATTGCACATCGCAGTAAAAGTTCAGGGGTAGCGGACGCTACCCCTGCCCTTCAAGTAGGTCCGCCCCTAGCTATAGTAGCAAGCACCTGACATCTCTAAAGCTAGAATTTAATGAACATAATATAATATGCCTGGACTGTCTTTATAATGAAATGGTAACATTGGTACGTCAGAATTTCATAATCCTAAGTTAAGATATATTACAGTGTTCGCAGCCTCTTTGTACCTTGTTTGAAAAACGATCTGGTTGAATTAAAGATTATTTATCATAGGGATGGTTATAATGAAAACCACTCCGAGTTGGAAAAACTATGAAAACTCTTTAAAAACGGGGTCAAAAAGTTTTTTTTTCCTTCAATTCTTTTATGATGAATCTCTAGGTTAAGTGTGAAAAAATCAAAAAAACGCCGAGGGGATTTTTTTTAAAAAATATAACAAGTCCGCAATGTTACATATGTAACACATTTGTGCGCAGATTGTTACATATGTAACAACACCGTTTTTGAGATTTTTTTAAAAAACTCCCTCAGTGTTTTTATTTTTATTTTTTTACACCTAGTGGTAGCCTATAACTTAGAGAATCACCATTAAAAAATTTAAGGAAAAAAAAAACTTTTTGACCCGTTTTTAAAGAGTTTACATAGTTTTTCCAACTCGAAATGGTTTTCATTCTACCCTTCCTCTATTTGTCATAGATCAATTCATATCAACTAAGAGATCTTTATATGTTTCAAAGGTGTAAATTTACTTACATTTATGCTGACACAAAACATAAGCGCGGTGGCTTCGTTAAAAAGTCCAACCAAAACTTATATGTATAACGAACTATTATAAGTCAAGACATTTTTGGAAGTTTAAACAACTACACAACCATATTAACTAATTTATTAAAAGTAGCTTTACATTGATTAATTCTTGCAGTTCCAATCAGTTGCAGAGAATAAATGTGTCCTACAAACCCAGTAACATACATTATTCATAGAAGAAAAAACCAAAAAGCAACGGGTCATTTGTAAGGTTAGTAGTATATCACTTAGAAAACCACCATTTGACCTAATCATTTCATTGGGACACCTTAAAACAAGTAGCAAATGATAACATTTTTTCAACATCTAACTGAAACCTAAAAGTTCACCTCTATAATCCAACTGAAAAAAAATTAACATAAGAAGGTCCATAAACCTTAATCCCAAAAAGTCTAGTAACACCTCCATGTCTAATTCAATGTTTTTGCAACTTTACATTTAAACCTTCAAGGTAAATCAAAATACTTTAGATTCAAAATGATAGGGAATCAAAATGGTAATTGCTCAGGTATAGAATCTTAACAAACGTATTGTCTGATTATAATATCGCGATCATCCTTATTGGATACATCGCTGTGTATGTATATATATACAATGAGGGTATGTCGGTTCCAAGTAACCGTCATATA
Organism: Deinandra increscens subsp. villosa; assembly: GCA_039602395.1. Classification (NCBI taxonomy): domain Eukaryota; kingdom Viridiplantae; phylum Streptophyta; class Magnoliopsida; order Asterales; family Asteraceae; genus Deinandra; species Deinandra increscens. The sequence continues at coordinate 19,733,435 of JBCNJP010000017.1, forward strand.
CAAATATTACATAATAGACACACTAAATTACATAATGACATATTTAGACCTAGGTTTAACTTTGGGATATTGACGGGATTAACCCAACAATCTCCCCCTTAATCTCGTTCAATGTCTTGAAGGTCTTCGACTCCAAGTAGGTCTCTCATAATTGCAAACTTGACTCGATGTAAGGGCTTCGTTAGTATATCAGCTCGTTGTAATTCTCCGCTTACGTGTTCCACCATGATTTGATCTTTTTCAACCCATTCTCTTATAGAGTGGTAGCGAGTGTCGATATGTTTGCTTCGTCCATGGAAGACAGGATTCTTCATTAAGGTGATTGCAGACTTGTTGTCCACTAGAATAGTTACCTTGTCAACCTTCCAACCTGTTATTTCACTTAGTAGTCGTTTTAACCATAAAGCTTGAGTTGTTGCGGCTGTTGCTGCTATAAATTCAGATTCACAAGAAGATAGTGCCACAGATCCTTGCTTTTGAGTACTCCAACTAATTGGTGCATTTCCGAAATAGAATATTATACCAGTTGTACCTTTTCCTTCTTCGGTGTTGACTCCATAACTACTATCACTATATCCTATTAATTTACAGTTGTCCTTTCGATATGTGATCCCGTAGTTTTTAGTTCCTTTGATGTATCGAAGTACTTGTTTGATTGCCTTTTGATGTATTTCTTTTGGTTCTTGCATGAAGCGACTTAGTAAGCCCACAGAATAACTTAAGTCGGGTCTAGTGTGAAGCAAGTACCTTAAGCAACCTATAATACTTCTATATTCAGTTGGGTCAACTAAGTTTCCACCATCTACTTTGGTTAGCTTTAGTCCTGGATCCATAGGGTTCTTGGTTTCATTGCAGTCAAGCATGTTCGAAGACTTTAGAATTTTGTTGATGTAGCTTGATTGCTTGATCGATATTTCACCCTTTGATTGAGTAACCTCAATTCCTAAGTAGTAAGCAAGAAGACCTAAATCACTCATTTCGAATTTCTTTTCCATTTATGACTTAAAGTTGCTGATTTCGGTCTTGGGAGATCCAGTTACTATAAGATCATCAACATACACTCCGACTAGTAGTGTTGATGTTTTGGTGTTCTTGATGTATACGGCTTGTTCCAAGTTGCATTTCTTAAAGTTTAGAGACTTCAAGGTATGATCTAGTTTAACGTTCCATGCTCTTGGGGCTTGTCGAAGTCCGTATAGTGCTCTTGAGAGTTTATAGACCTTTCCTACATTTTCTGGTTTCACAAAACCTTCGGGTTGCGAGACATATACTTCTTCTTTTAATTCACCATGTAGAAAGGCAGATTTGACGTCAAGATGATGTACTTCCCATTGATTGTATGCAGCCAAAGCTAAAATTAGACGTATTGTTTCCATTCGTGCCACGGGAGCGAATACTTCATCAAAATCAATTCCGTGTTGTTGCACGTAGCCTTTAGCCACCAAACGTGCTTTGTGTTTCAGAATGTTGCCGTTTGCATCACGTTTAGTTTTGAATATCCACTTTAGTCCGATTGCTTTGTGGTTGTCAGGTAAAGTAGTTAATTCCCAAGTTTTGTTCTTGTTGATGGATTCTAATTCAGTTTCCATAGCTTTTATCCATATTTTGTCTTGAGAAGCTTCTTTATAGTTTTGAGGTTCATCTTCGGCTAGAAGTAATTGATTATTTGGAATTTCAATCTCTGGAGCCCGTTCATAAATTTCATTGAGTGATCTAAAACCTTTAAGAGGTGTGTGATCAAATGGTGCATGGCTACTTTGTGTGGTTGATGAAGATGATTGAGTGTGTGATTCGATTGTGCTTGGTTCAGATGTTGATGTTGATGGTGTTTGAGTAACAGGTGAGTCTGGTGGAGTTTGTTGAGACTCATATCCATCATCGTCATCATTATCATTATGTTCATTTTCATTTTCATTTTCATCATTTGTAGGAGGTTCATGGATGATTGGTAGAGTTTCTGTTTGAGTAGGTTCAATAATGAAATCAGTCCACTCTTGATTTGTATCTTGTGTGTAGTTTGTCCAATCCCATGATTCCTTTTCCTTGAACTTTACATCACGGCTTATGCAAATTCTATTTGTTGTAGGATCAAATAACCTATAGGCTTTTGTTCCATGTTCGGTGCCTAAATATACCATAGGTGTGCTTCTATCATCAAGTTTCTTGAGATGAACCGATGGTACTTTTGAATAAGCTAGGCAACCGAAAATCCTAAGATGGTTTATTGTGACAGCTGGTAATTTCTCAGGTTAATTCCGTTAATAACTCTTGTTACTTTTCAATAACATCCGTTACCTCGGTTAACTAGGATTGTATATGAGCACTACACATGAGTCTAGATGTCGGTTAAGTAACATGAATAATTATAATTCGTGATTTTATGTAAATCATATATTATGATTTCATGTGAACACTTTGTCATTTTATGTGACCAAATTCATTTATAATTTTAGGGGATATATATATACAAACACACTTAACATTTCATGTTTTTATGTGGCAACGTATCACATAGCCACATACGAGTTTACAATCAAAACATCGTTGGAATTACGCACAGTAATCTATGATTTTATGTGAATCATTTATATAACTATAAATTAGTATATATGAATTTGTGTGTACCAATTAGGTTTACACCTTATAAACATTATACGTCGTTTTTATTTGGACAAACATACGTGTTCTTCGGTTAAAGTTACTTTTTGTTAACCCCGTTAGTGTTCTTTGTCGATTGTTAACTTTAATGGACCACTTTTGGCAATTCCTAAACTGTCTTTAACTAAACAAATCATGGAGGGGTCTGTTGTGTAATTTCTTTAACTTGTTTCCTCATGGGTAATATAGTGAGGGGCTATTTTTGCAAATTTGCAAAACTTGATTTGAAAAGATTTAATCACGGCGACGTAACCGACTCCCTCCTTAACTCCTAATTCACTATCCACGACGGTTTCAAACCAAATAACCAATCGATCGGTCGCACCTTGTAATCATTGGAGGAAGATTGTATCTCATTTGATTTTCTCATCTTTCATTCGAACCATCGAGCTCTCGCTCGTTGCTGCTCCGGTAGAACAAGCATCACCGAAGCTCTCCTTTTTCCGGCCAAACACCACCACTACACCACCGATCGAGCACCCTTTTGTCATCACTAGTCACTGCTTGGAGCAACCAAGGTTTCTAGGTCGTTGGCGGGTGCCGGGAATCCGGGATAGAAGTCGGAGTCGTGCTCGGTTCGAGTTCGAGTTCGTTTTTCTTCATCAAATCACGTCAACATCTCATATTTGATTCAAGGTAAGCGATCCTCTATGTTATTCGCATCATTTCTGTGCCTCTGGTTCGTGTTTCATGTTTTCACGATTTTCCGGCGACCGGAAAACGGGCTCCGGCAATTAGGGTTCCGATGGGTTGGGATAAAAGGAAGGAGCTGACCCGATGGGATCGGGTTATAATACTGGAAACCGGATACTAAATCGATCGCCTAGTTGGCCCAATGGTTTAATCTCTCCTCTCGTTCGCATGAGGTCGAAGGTTCGAAACCCGGACCACCCCTCTTCTTTTTTTTTTGCTATTCGGACCAGATCCTGGTCGCTGGTGTTGGATATAGGATTTCTGGTCCGCTATGATTACCAATAGAAGGTCTGTCCGAGTGGTTTAGGCACAAGAATTGCATCCAGGGGTCGTGGGTTCGAGCCTAGGAAGCCTTATTCTTTTTTTTTTCTTCTGATTTTCTTAATGTTGTGTGAGCTAAAGTCTGGTTTACAATATTCCCTTGGTGAACTATAAAACCCGACAACTATTGGAATGGTTTAGGTAATTATAAAAGTGTCGTTTTTGATTTGAAACATAAAGTAAACGGTTTATGGATACGAGATTTAATATAAAATTGTAGTTTTCTTTATTTATTACTCGTATCATTGTAATGCAACATGTTTATATATATTTAGTCTATTGAGACTCGTTGGACGATTTTATGGATTATATAAATATATACATCTCGTTGAAATCTAGTCATTAACGTCATTTGCGTGTTTGGGTTATATATATATATATATATATGGTGAGGTTCATTGTAGACACCCTCATAAGTGTAGACAGGTAGACACCCTATTTCACATATGAAATTACTTTATTTCACATGTGTTTTCACATGTGAAATTTTCTGAACAATGAGAAAAATAAAATAAAAGAAAAAATAAATTAATCATAACCATTAGATCAAGAGATCTAATGGTGAAAAAAGGTGTCTACCTGTCTACACTTATGAAGGTGTCTACAATGAACTTTTCACTATATATATATATATATATATATATATATATATATATATATATAATATAAAAATTTATTTTGGGATCTCTGAACTTACAAAATATATGTTATTGATATATTATATATAAATACCTATACATATATATATATATATATATATATATATATATTTCGTTATTTCGATAATCGCTCGGGTTTGGCAAACGTGTCATCCTCGACTTGTTTTTGGACTTCATGATCATTCGTTTTCGTCGTTTACATTACACTTAGTCGTTTTTAGTCAAACACACCCACTTATATTACCATGCTCGTTAGGTGTTTGGGTAGAACAAGCTGCTATTTGCTATTCTTGTGGTTGCTAATTATCTGGATTTGCTGTGCACCCTAAGGTGAGTTACACAACCCTTTACGTTACGTCCGGTTTTGGACGATAACACGCAAACACGTTACACCCGGGTTAGGGTGATAACACAACAACTCTTATGTATGATTAAAGTAGAAATCCAGTATATATCACATGTTCACGTAAAATGCTTTATTTTTCAAGTCCTTACTTATCGAACCGTTAATAGCATATAGCGAGGGGATATTGGGTAGTACTACTGGGGTCTGACAAACCCCACTCAGCAGGCACGAGATGCACCACCCGACTGGCGGTCGGACTGAGGACAATGTCAGCCTAACTTACCGTGATCGAGTAGACACGGGGAAGGCAAAACACGTAAGGATTATTCCTACAACTAATTGGTCAGCTTCGGTTGCGAACGTTTTAGTGACATGAACTTAGGCTCGCTACCTACGATATGGATTGTACTTGTAATATACATAACTGATCTACGAATAAAACTGTTGTATTCGTACTACATGTCTATACTAGTTGTAGATATGTACTTATGTGAACTCACCAACCTTTTGGTTGACACTTCCTCTTTAAACATGTTTCTCTCAGGTCGCAGGTGTTCGAGCATCACGAGTATGCATGCATGAGCCCCCAAAACTCTGTTATGATTTTCTACGCAAGTTACGTTATTTCAAATAACAATGTTTTTATGTAAATACTAAATCTTTTGTTTATGCTTCCGCATGTGTAAAACTCTGAATTTGTATTATAATTTAATATAATGATAATCTTTTGATATTTAATGGTTGTTCGGTGTAATTAATGGACTGGTATCCTGGTTTGCTCACACCCCACACGGTAAAACTCTGTTAGTGGACATTGGGGGTGTGACATTTATATTTGGTTTGCGAGCTTTTAGAGCCTCATAGGGTGTAGTATCCTTCAAAGCTTTTGTAGGAGTCCTATTTAATAGATAAATAGAATGACGAACTCCCTCCCCCCAAAAGGTTTGAGGCATACTAGTAGCTTTTAACATACTTCTAGTTGCAGAAAGTATGGTTCTATTTCGACGTTCAACTACTCCATTTTGTTGGGGCGTATAAGGAGCAGTTAGTTGTCTAAGAATTCCATGATCCTTACAATATTGGTTGAATTCATGTGATGTAAATTCTCCACCTCTATCGGTTCTGAAAGCTTTTAGCTTAGTTCTAACCTCAGTTTCAACCGTATTTTTGAATTCTTTGAATGTTTCAAAGGCTTGGTCCTTAGATGTTAAGAAGTATGCCCACATATATCTTGTGCAGTCATCCACAAGTAGAAATATATATTTCTTTCCAGAACTCGTGGCGGGTGTAATAGGACCACATAAGTCACCATAAACTAGATCTAATGGGGAGTCAGACTTAGTTAAGGTTTTGTTAGGGAACGGGGATCTAGTATGTTTACCTAGTAAGCAGGCATCACATAATTGAGTTGCATGAGTAATAGAAGGAATCCCGTAGACTAACCCCTTTTGTGACATATTCTTGATTGATTCAAAGTTGAGGTGACCTAAGCGAGCATGCCATAGCCATGATTGATCTTCTAAGTTTGATAAGAGACAAGTAGGAGATCCGGTCTTAAGGTTGATCTTATAAAGTCGGTTCCTTGATCGAGTGACTCTTAGGAGTAGTCTTTTACTTTGATCATAGATATGTAGAAGATCATTTTCCATAATTATCTTGCAACCGTTTTCGGTCAGTTGACCTAGGCTCAGAATGTTGCTTCTTAGGCTTGGAATATAGTAAACTTGGGGAATGAGTCGTTGGTCCCCAGTTTTGCAATTTAGAAGGATTGAGCCTTTTCCTTTGATTTCAACGTATGATCCATCACCAAAACGTACATTCCCGGTAATACTTTCATCAAGTTCAGAGAAGTGAGATCGTATTCCAGTCATGTGATTACTGGCTCCATTGTCCAGGTACCATAGACTTTCGCCAGTGGTGTTATATTTGTTTGGTTGGATTCGTTCATTTAGAAAGACTTTGAGTGGCTTATCCGAGTCTTGAGTGTAAGCCATTAGAAGGGTAGGTTCGACATCCTCTTTGATGAGGTTTGAGGTTTCTTTATTTTGTTTGGGTAAGTAGCAATCCGAGGCATAATGACCAAGTTTACCACAATTGTAGCATTTGCGTTTGTTTTGGTTTGGTGTGGTTTTGTTTTTATCTAGGGAAGGATTTGGTTTGTTTAAGTTATTGGTTTTGAAATTTTGATGAGAGTTGTTGCCAAATCGTCCTCCAGGTTTGCCTCTTCCGCGTCCTCGTCCTCGTGAAGCTTGAAATCTTCCTTTAGATGGTCGTCCACGACCGATGTTACCCTCATGTTGGGTAAGTAGTAATTTATCAGAGGTGTCGGGTTGTTTTGCTTTCTTAGTGCGTACCCTTTCTTCGAATGTCTTAAGTCTTCCTATGGTTTCATCTAAGGTCATGGAATCTACATCCGAATGTTGTTCTATGGAAGCTACTATGTGTATAAATTTTTCAGGTACAGAAGTCAAAAGCTTACGTACTAGAGTGGCTTCCTCGAATGTAGAACCTAAGTTTGTGGACCTAGTAGAAATACTAGATAATTTTCCAACAAAATTATCTATGGTTTCATCGTCTTTCATTTGTAGCATTTCAAATTCAGATTTGAGAGTTTGAAGACGTGCCTTTTGCACACGTTCAACTCCAACATGTCTAGTCTTTAAGGCATCCCAAACTTTCTTAGCAGTGGAATGTTTTGCTACTTGCAATACTTGTTCTTCAGGTATTGATTGGAACAAGTATGCCATTGCCATTTTGTCCTTTTTAGGATCAATTTGTGTTCCCTCGGCGTGTTCAACCAATTCCCATAACCCGTTGGCTTCTAAAATGGTTTTAACTTTAATTGCCCATATTGGATAATTGGTTGAATTTAACATAGGGCAATGAAAGTTTAGAAAAGTTGGATTATTTGTAGGAACATTGGCATTGGTATTGGCATTGCGATTGTTGTTCTGATTTGTGTCGCCCATGTTTTAATTCTTTGTTTAAGGCTTATATTTGCTGATTCTAATACCCACAAATTTTTCACCGAAAGTGTACAGAAGATTTAGGTTTGTGCACTAAGGCCAAAAATTTCTAAGGTTTAATAAATAAGTGAATCTCAAATTCAAGTGGGGTATATATTGTAGAACCTGGGTCGGATTTTATAAAACCCGTGAGAAATGCCGCTGAATGGAAATTAGGGCAGAGACTTTCTTCTTTGTTCTTTTGTTTTCGTCCCTGTCCCTTGATTCCCCGTGGAGCCGCTGATCGAAATTAGGGCAGTGGACTTCTAATTTTTTTTCTCGTCCCTGTCCCTTGATTGCGAACCAGAAAGAAATCAAAGGAATGATTTTCCTTTTTGATGTCTTCAACCAACGTGCCTAGGATGCGATTGAAGATTGTGCGATGGCCTTTATTTGGTCACCGATTGTTTGCCGGCGTGAATACGACTTGTGTCGTGTTGTTGATCGTCGAAGAGGAGGAAGGCGCAGGCGTCCCCGAGACTTCGCTTCGGTCTTCGATTGTTGTTGGCGAGTATGGATTTCCGGTAGGTAAGTTTCTCTGGTTCCAATTCCGTCTTTAATTGCAGTATTTGCAAATTTTCCGGTGGGATTTTCCGGCGATGTTCTTGAGCGGCGGTTTTGAGCGACGGGTTGATTCCCGATGATCGCTCTGATACCAATTTGATAGGGAATCAAAATGGTAATTGCTCAGGTATAGAATCTTAACAAACGTATTGTCTGATTATAATATCGCGATCATCCTTATTGGATACATCGCTGTGTATGTATATATATACAATGAGGGTATGTCGGTTCCAAGTAACCGTCATATACAAATATTACATAATAGACACACTAAATTACATAATGACATATTTAGACCTAAGTTTAACTTTGGGATATTGACGGGATTAACCCAACACAAAATACTCCTCTATGTGGCTACACTTAAGAAACTGCAATGAGTATCAATTATGAGCAATGTAAATCGATAGTATACGCAATATGAATGTCGTACCTCCCTGTCAACAATGAAATTGAATAGTGCAAAGGAGTTGCACCATTTCTAAAGTATGCATACATATATCAATTAAGAAACACAGTACAAACATACCTTGCCGAAGAAATTAGGGAAACTACCTTGAAGGTGAAGGTTGCATTTCTCAGCCCAGACTTGGTGATGATAAATACAGTTTGGGCTATATGAAGAGAGTCATTGAAATTCCACTTTAGGAGTTGTAGCATACAGTTTGTGCGATAATTGAATACTCAAGATGAAGGCTAGAATTTTATGTTCAGATGTATGTAGGGGCTGAAAGAATACATATAGGTTTCGACTGGAAATCAGATTGAGAATTATTCTAGATATTTTACCAAGGTGGTAATGCAATTCGCAGATCGGGAATTGAAGGGGAAGCAATTTCGTAGATATTAAATATCTATTACTATTATATAATAGCATATTGTCACAGGCGGGACTCGAAAAGTTTTTGAGGAGGTCAACAATAATTTTTACGGAGTCACTATTTTTAGATATTTCAGTTTTATATAAACGTACATAAAGAAATTTGGTCTATTACTTACTAAATAGTTTTAAATGCATTGCGGCACGACACTACGAGTAAAGAAAAATAACCGATTAAAAAAACTCTACATTATTTAATATAAAGAAATTATATACCGTAACATTGACAACGATATAATAGCAAAAAAGAAATAGTAAAATCGCTAAAATGAAGAGAAAATAAAAAGTAACGCGTGGAAAAAAATGACAAAATGTTTGCGTATTAAAAAAGATCCATATTTTATATATTGTAATAATTCATTAAAAAAAGTCTAGGATGAATGTATATGAAAAAGGGTTCTATAATGAAAGTCATTAAAAAAGTGGAATAATGACTCATTTACTCTCCTCGTTTATAGCACTAAAACTAATAAAAAAAGCTGGAAAAATATAAAAATTGTTGAGCATCAGATTTGAACTCACACCCCTTCAAAATCCAACAAATAATCTTACCACTAGACTAGTTGCTGACTTTATTTCATTTACACAAACTAAGTATTTATTAACACCTCATCACAAAAATAATTTTTATCTAAAAAACCGTTTACATAATATCACTTAGTGTACGAGGTTGAGGGGGTCAACGGGGACCCCTGGGCCTATTAGAGGTCCGCCCTTGCATATTGCTCAAAGGGTATTTTCATCATACAAAAGTGCTTAATTTTAAGACGCGTACAACTAAATAAGCTACATGTACGAGTTCATAAAGCATAAAGTAGCAAAGTTTGCTCATATCCCACGTTGATTTTTAGATAAACTTTTAAAGTTCTACATCTCTATAAAATAAGAGAAATAAGATTTTATTCACCAAAATCTCAAACCTACATATTGGCTTGTGAAATGATATGGATTGGTTCATCGCATATTGAATATAGGATGAAAATCTTATCAAGTCTTTCCCTCTAAAATGGTTGAGTCTTTTTAGCTTAACCAGACTTTTTAATTTAATCACAAGTCTGACAGGGGCGGACCCTTATTAGGCCCAGGGGTCCCCGTGGACCCCCTCAACCTCGTACGCAAAGTGAAAAATTATGTGTACGGTTTTTTATAAAAAAAAGTTTGCGAAGAGGAGTTAATAAATACTTAATTTGTGAAAATAAAACAAAGCAAGCAACTAGCCTAGCGGTAAGATCCCTTGTTTGATTTTTAAGGGGTGCAAGTTCAAATCTTGTCCTTAACATTTTTTTGCCCAGCTTTCCTTATTAATTTTAGTGCTATAAATGAGGAGAGTAAATGATGGTACTTCATTTTCCACTTTTTTTTATTTACTTTCATTATAGACCAATTCTTTTTAAATACATTAATTCTAGACCTCTTTTATAATGAAATATTACAATATATAAAACTATAGACTTTTTATAATAGACAAACATTTTGTCATATTATTTTTCTTCACACGTTATTTTTTCTCTTATCTTCATTTCTAGCCATTTACTATTATTTTTTTACTATTATATCGTTGTCAATGTTATGGTATAAATTTTTTTTTATCAAATCATGTAGAGTTTTTTTTAATCAGTTATTTTTTTCTTTACTCGTAATGTCGTGTCGTAACGCGCGCCTACATTAAAAACTATTTAGTAAGTAATAGACAAAATTTATTTATGTACGTTTATATGAAACTGAAACATCTAAAACTAGTGACTCCGTAAAAAAATTTGTGGACCCCCTCAAACACTTTTCTAGTTCCGCCCCTGCAAGTCTCTATTGGACTTTTGTACACTGGTTATGAATTCAATATTTATAAATATAGTTTTTAAAATAATTAGCTTTACTAGATACAAAAAATGGTAGCGGTGCATAGTTTCTGGAAAAAATAATTCTAAATTATTGACTTAAAAAACTTAGAATAGTTACGTATATAAGTTTGTTTAAGAGATGATGGAATACACCACAGTTCATACATCTATGTCTTATTTGAAGTGGGTCGTGAGACAAAGTTCTGATAGGTTTTATATTTGTCCAACTATTAATTTAATCGGTTCAAATTGGTTTTGTAAAGAACTTGACCACACATGTGTAGTGTGCTACGCTCCTGCCAGATTATATGTGTTACATTTTTTTTTTTAACAAAATCTATGAATTTTCGTAAGGAAATTTTCAGTTTGAGAGATGATGGAATATACTCCAGTTCAGACATCATGGCCATATTCAAAGCGGTCGAATGAGACAAAGTTTCTAATAGGTTGGATCATTTTGTTCATTGTTAATTTAATCAGTTTTCCAAAGAACTCACACATGTACTATACTCCCGCCAGATTATTGTGTGTTACATTTTTAACAAATCTATGAATCTCCGTATGGTAATCGTTCATAGATTTCCTGTTCTTCAAAGGATGTTAGGTGCTAATTAGTTAAAACTTTTACTTTGTTTTATTTCTTTTTAAAATTATGATTTTCATTTTTAAACCAAATATTGAACTGAACCAAGGCTAAAACCGACTAAGTGAAGATCTAATTGGTTAAAACTTTTGCTTTGTTTTTTTTTTAATTTAAAATTTTTTATTTTCGGTTTTAAAACTGCAAACCGAACCGAACCGAGGAAAAAACTAAAAAAACGAAACCGATAAAAACTCTTAGGTTTCCAATATCAAAAACCGAAAGTTTCGGTTTCGGTTTCAGTTAGTATCAAAAACCAAACTGAACCATACACACCCCTAGACTTTAATATAATTATAATGTGTCTAAATTTTACGTCTTAGTTTAGTTTATTTATTTTTTATTTTGGAGGCTAAATTTTACGTCTTAGTTTAGTTTATTTATTTTTTATTTTGGAGGCAAAAAAGGGTAGCTCGTATCCATAACCTAAACCTTTGAATTTGGAGGCAAAAGAGGGTAGCTCGTATCCATAATCCTGCTCTTGATCGAACATGGATCCAAAGTCATAAATATCTTTCCTTCGGGTCTTGTTGTCATGATCACCTTCTCCCGTTGCACTTCATCAACAATCTTGAAGTACACAATATCAACTTGTGGATACTGCTTCAGCTTCTTCTCAGCAACATTATCAACCCCTTTTGAACTCGAACCTGCACCCTCGGAATTGGAGTTATGACAACTGTTGTAATTTTGGCACTCGGCATCATCTTTGGATACATCCTCAATGGTCATTTCAGCTGCACCCCTTTCATCACCTACAGGTTCAGTGGAATCTAGTTTACGACTCGGGGGTGTTTACGATCACTGTTTACGATCGGAATCTAGTTTACGACCAGAAGTGGGGTTTACGATCGGAAACTAGTTTGCGGCAAAAAGTCACTATTTCACACTTTCACGGAAACGGACATAACTTTTGACTCATTTGGAGTTAGAAGCTCAAACGTAACACGACGTTCGTGACAACGAGCCCCAGAATTACCCTCGACTAACGTCCAGGGGAGCTCGTTTGGACCCCCAAGTTCCACTCCAAAGGCCTCCGTTTTCGCGTTTTAAGTTTTTGACACTATTCCTTGAATAGTACTTTTGCCGTTTTTGCCGATTTTTCAAAATTTTCAGAAGCTGCATATCTAAAGAAAGAAAATGAGTTCAGTGGTTGAAGAAAAGAATATGGTTGAGAACAAGGATGCTTTCGCAGCTGAAGTTGACGAAACTAAGATATGCCCCAATCCTACTTGTGCTCGATTAATTCCTAGCTTAAGACAACTCTGGAAAAATGCTGAAATCGAACTTTTTGATATGCAATGTTCTAGGAGTTCATTTAAAGGTAGGTGGGAAAAGAGTGAAGAGAAGGTAACAGCCCAAAAACTAGACATTGAGAAATATCAAAAGCTAGCAACGGAGAAGATTATTTTATATGATCAGGCTAGGATTGAGATATCTGAGCTGACACAGAAATTAACTGAACTGCAACAAAAGTGTGATGAGCTGCAGGTCAAGTATGATTGCAATCAGGAAAGAAATCAGCGAATGCTTGATGCAGGAAAGACTTTGTCACATGCTGTTGTGACCGGTCAAGTTGGGAAAGATACATCTGGATTTGGGTCAGAGAAAACTGATAGGTCCTTGGCTGCAAACAACATTATTCCTCCACCAGTTCCCAGAGACATTATAGGAACACTTCTTAGTGAGGATCAAGTTGAACGAACCAAGTCTGATTATAAAGAAGCTGCTCCTCCTATTGATAGTGTATTGGTTGGAACTACACCATTGACTCAAGAAGAAATTGATAATGAAGCAAACATGACTTATGGTGAAGGGAGAGTAGAGGATATATCAGACAATGATGCTGAGTGCCAGAAATATGACAGGTGTCATAACTCTAAGTCTGATGATGCTGGGATAGAGTTGAAACCATACCCTAAAACTGAAACCCCATACTTCAAAGTAATTAACAAAGTTAAAAGGGAAGAAGGTGAATAGAGAGGGGATAATAAGTATTATCCGAAGGGAACTCGAGGATGATACTTATTATCTAATGAAAAGACTTCCATAATACATAGTATCTGAAGAGAACTTGAAGATAATATGTATTATCTCAGCGGAAGTCCTTAGCTGAGGGGAAGTATTCAGCTAAGGGGAAGTCTTTAGAGGTCTTGGGTTTAGGGGAAGTTAATTATTATCAACTGGACAGATGATAATTGGGTTTTTACAATGTTAATTACCCTCTTACCCAAAGACCATTCATCAAATGTCTGGTGGAGTATATTTTTCAAATGTGTGTCAGACGGGTTGATGATAGAAAGATGCTGCTGATGCTGCTGCTACTCAAAGTTAAAGAACCAGACGGACAAGACTTCCATCTGGAAAAGCAACTGTTCAGGGGAAGTTGTTGGTGTCTTTACAAGTTTTCAAAAGCTTCAAAAGAGCTTCAAAGAAGATGTTCACATGTTTAGGGGAAGCTGAAGATTTAAAGTCGATCTTTGATGAAGAAAATGATACAGAGAGCAGTCAGAGATCATGAAGTTTGAAGATCAACAATCAAGTTCTTCACAGTTAGTGGTTTTCAAAATTTTATCCTCTAATTTTTGGAGATTCAAGACAGTTACCGAAGATTCAGCAAGAACCAGTTCTTTCAAAAGAAGCAAGTCAATGAGAATCCTCCATCTTATTAACTTGTTCATTTCAAGAAGTTTGAGCTGATGCTGATAAAGAGGAAGTCCCAAGTGCCCGTCATGAAACCCATTGAAGATTTCTGCGGAAAGAATCTTCATCAACATCTTTTCCAGCCAGTCAAGAAGAAGAATTTCAAAGACTGAAGACATTTAATATCACAAGCCTAGGGGAAGATTGTAGAGGCTAGATTATGAGGCTTGTAATATTAAATTAGTTGGGCTGGGCTTAGAAGGTTTCATTAGAATCATAGACTAGTTTGGTTATTGTATTTAGGCTAATTTATGGTTGGGCTTGGGTTTACTATTGGGTTTATGATCCACAAGGGGCCCAATAGTAAACCCAATGGGGGACTATATATACCCCACTAGACCTCCTCATTTGTCAACCCTTGAGATTACGATTTTAGAGAGAGAAAGCAAGGGAGTTTAAGATCGTAATCTTAAACTAGAGAGAGAGATCTGTTTACGATTACAAGATTTGTACCCGACAAGTTCATCTTGTGTGCAAGATCAGGTTTTTATCGTTTATTAATCGTTTTCTTGGTATTCTTCTCATCTCTTATCTTGAATCAATCAATCACCTGGATTCCGCACTCGTGATTGATAGAATATCGTGAACGGTTGTTATTCCTGGACTAACACTTGGAACAAGTGTTGTGGCAGGCGAAACGCTTGCCATGGCATGCGTATCGTTTGCTGCATCTCTTGCTCCAAGCTATACGCTTGGAGCCATAATTCCAGCGGCCAGGCTAAGATTTACTTAGCCAAATTATGCTCATTTCCAAATTTCTCCTACAAAGGTCCACATTTCATACCAATCTTTCTAACATTCATTTCTAACTTCATCATCAGTTCAATAACACAAATATAAACACAACTTGATTCACACTTTGAAATTTACATCATATAGACGTAAAATCCAACCCGTGACCCATTAAGCCCATTCTTGCTAATTATCATTTTCAGCATCTGATGATTCAATTTGAACATCCTTGCATATAAACAATATCTTATGCATCAAACATAAGTTATTTCACTACCCAAACTTGCACATATACACATTCTACAATTCTACCATTTAAGCATTCACATAACTGAATTCAACTTCTCTTGACACAAGTTTCATGTGTCAAGTATATAAACACTCACCTGAAGGTGAATTCTTGGTTTCTTGGTTATTTCTAACCATCCTCTAATCCAAGATCACTTGGATACTTCAATATCACACTTAACCCATATGGGTACCATATTGACTAACCCAATTGAGTCAATCACTTTCTATTTTCATTCTTACATCAATCAAGAACATGAACTAAGCATTTAACTTTCATGACACTAACCATTTCATACTATTAATTCTACTAAAACATGTAACACATACCACATTTCTACATATTCAATTTACACCCTATGTTATTCAACTTAACCCCAAGCGGGTCATACAATCATGCTTTACGTCTCACATCTTAGCTTACCCATCATTACCCTATCGGGTCATTCACTACATTCATACCCAAATGGGTCATTCCTTACAATCCTACCCAAAGAGGGTCATTTATTACAATCCTACCCAAACGGGTCATTCAATACACTCTTAACCCAAATATGTCATTCATTTCATTCTTTACCCAAACGGGTCATTCAACACACTCTTTATCCCCAAACGGGTCATTCATTTCAATTTTTACCCAAACGGGTAATTTAAGACACCCTTAACCCAAATCGGTCATTCAATTCCATCTTTACCCAAACGGGTCATTCAACACACTCTTAACACAAACGGGTCATTCAATTCAATTTTTACTCAAACGGGTCATTCAATTTAATCTTTGACCAAACGGGTCATTAAACACACTCTTAACCCCAAACGGGTCATTCATTTCAATATTTACCCAAATGGGTCATTCAACACTCTTAACCTAAACGGGTCATACAATTCCATCTTTACCCAAACGGGTCATACAATTCCATCTTTACGGGTCATTCAACACACTCTTAACCCAAACGGGTCATTCAATTCAATCTTTACTCAAACGGGTCATTCAACACACTCTTAATCCAAACGGGTCATTCATTTCAATATTTTACCCAAACGGGTCATTCAACACACTCTTAACCCAAACGGGTCCTTCATTTCAATCTTTTACCCAAACGGGTCATTCAACACACTCTTAACCCAAACGGGTCCTTCATTTCAATCTTTTACCCAAACGGGTCTTTCAACACACTCTTAACCCAAACGGGTCATATTGCACATATTCACATAACATCTTACATATATACACTCTTAACCCAAACGGGTCATATTGCACACATTCACATAAGATACTTCATATCTACACTCTTACCCCAAACGGGTCATATTACACACATTCACATAATATATTTCATATATATACACTCTTAACCCAGACGGGTCATATTACACACTTTTACACTCAATATACATCAATCATACACTCTTAACTCAAACGAGTCATTTTACACACTTTTCTACGTTTCTTTACGAATTTGTAGTCTTCATCTAGCTACGAACTTCCTACGTCATTTTACGCACCGAACGTCATATAGTCAATTATAACATTCAACTAACTCATAACTCTGTTCATAGTCAAACCACATAATAATAAATATATTGCAACATACTACTTTAACCACTCTTGTGTTACCTCGAGTCTTCAATTTTTATGCATTCTTGATGGCTTGAGCTTCCACCACCTTTACCTATAATTAATTACGCATTTAGCTTAATAATCCACAACATAATCATACTTGATTCTCAAGTACCTTACTAAATATTAATTGTCAAAACTACACACTTCCAAGTTCAACATCTCTTTTAGGCATTTTCACAAACACTTAGTGTGCTTGAAAATCCCTAATTTATCACATACAAATTTAACATACCAATTTACCCCATTCTTCACATACTTGCATCACAATTCACAATTCTATGTAAACTTTACAACTTTTTTTTTTCACATAATCAAGCATACTTGGGGTTTAATTTAGCAATTCTAACCCATCCCCATGATCATGTTCCAACTTTAAGAGGTGGCTTAAACCCATTTTTATCATCCACTAAAATCACAAGAACTTACAAATACAACCTAAGAATTAGGTTTCATTTACATCCAATGTTTTAAAAACGGGTAATTTAAGACACCCTTAACCCAAATGGGTCATTCAATTCCATCTTTACCCAAACGGGTCATTCAACACACTCTTAACACAAACGGGTCATTCAATTCAATTTTTACTCAAACGGGTCATTCAATTCAATTTTTACTCAAACGGGTCATTCAATTTAATCTTTGCCCAAACGGGTCATTAAACACACTCTTAACCCCAAACGGGTCATTTATTTCAATATTTACCCAAATGGGTCATTCAACACTCTTAACCTAAACGGGTCATACAATTCCATCTTTACCCAAACGGGTCATACAATTCCATCTTTACGGGTCATTCAACACACTCTTAACCCAAACGGGTCATTCAATTCAATCTTTACTCAAACGCGTCATTCAACACACTCTTAACCCAAACGGGTCATTCATTTCAATATTTTACCCAAACGGGTCATTCAACACACTCTTAACCCAAACGGGTCCTTCATTTCAATCTTTTACCCAAACGGGTCATTCAACACACTCTTAACCCAAACGGGTCCTTCATATCAATCTTTTACCCAAACGGGTCTTTCAACACACTCTTAACCCAAACGGGTCATATTGCACATATTCACATAACATCTTACATATATACACTCTTAACCCAAACGGGTCATATTGCACACATTCACATAAGATACTTCATATCTACACTCTTACCCCAAACGGGTCATATTACACACATTCACATAATATATTTCATATATATACACTCTTAACCCAGACGGGTCATATTACACACTTTTACACTCAATATACATCAATCATACACTCTTAACTCAAACGAGTCATTTTACACACTTTTCTACGTTTCTTTACGAATTTGTAGTCTTCATCTAGCTACGAACTTCCTACGTCATTTTACGCACCGAACGTCATATAGTCAATTATAACATTCAACTAACTCATAACTCTGTTCATAGTCAAACCACATAATAATAAATATATTGCAACATACTACTTTAACCACTCTTGTGTTACCTCGAGTCTTCAATTTTTATGCATTCTTGATGGCTTGAGCTTCCACCACCTTTACCTATAATTAATTACGCATTTAGCTTAATAATCCATAACATAATCATACTTGATTCTCAAGTACCTTACTAAATATTAATTGTCAAAACTACACACTTCCAAGTTCAACATCTCTTTTAGGCATTTTCACAAACACTTAGTGTGCTTGAAAATCCCTAATTTATCACATACAAATTTAACATACCAATTTACCCATTCTTCACATACTTGCATCACAATTCACAATTCTATGTAAACTTTACAACTTTTTTTTTCACATAATCAAGCATACTTGGAGTTTAATTTAGCAATTCTAACCCATCCCCATGATCATGTTCCAACTTTAAGAGGTGGCTTAAACCCATTTTTATCATCCACTAAAATCACAAGAACTTACAAATGCAACCTAAGAATTAGGTTCCATTTACATCAAATGTTTTAAAAACCGGTTTTTTAGTTGAACCGGAAAACTTTCCGGGACCGGTTCGACCGGTCGGACCGGTTAGACCGGCCGGTTGAACCGGTTAGGGGATATATATATATATTTTTATAAAAATGTTAATAAATTTGTACACCACAACGAAAATAGTTAAAATACAATGATAATCCACTAAAAAATAATACCAAATAGGTATTTCATAAGAATATATAAGTTTTAAACTTTAAAAAATAATAAAAAATAACAATAAATTTAAAAAATATATATTTTTTAAAAAGCTGTCAGAAAACCGGTTGAACCGGAAAAAACCGGAAAACCGCCCGGTTCAAAACGGTCCGGTTATGTCCAAAAAACCGGGGATTAAAAAACCGGTATGATGACCGGTTGGCGGTTGAACCGGTTGAACCGGACCGGTTGAACCGGTTTTTAAAACATTGCTTACATCTAGGATGCTTCTACAACTGATTTCATACTTCAATATAATCAATTAAGAAGTATCATACATGAACAACTTGGAGAAGAGAACATACCTAGCACCCATATCACGAATTTAAGGAAGAAAAACGTGAAGAAGGTGTGTTAGAGCTCCAATTCGCCACCCCCCCCCCCATCATTTGCACATGTGATGAGCTTGATTCATGGATTTAGCTCAACCCTAGGCTCCTCCCTCTTCATACGCATTCTGCATTTTTTTCCATGGGAGAAGTCCAAGACTTCTCTTTTAATCCCATATTTACATACTACCCCCCTCTATAATACCTTTTTTTCTAAATTTAACCACTAACTTTTATCTTACATAGAAACACCCTTGTTGGGCTATATTCATATGAGGCATGAACATTTGTTATTAGGCTTTTGTTAGTTAGTTGTTTTGGGCTTGTTTAGTATTTATCTAGTGGGCTAGTCTAGTTAATTATTAGGCCATGTGGGCCGATTATGATTGGGCTTACTAGGTTTGCGATTTTGACTTGAGGTGGTATAAATACCACCTCATTGTAACCGTTTCAAGTAAGCATTCTAAATACAATTTACG